>BSYR01000003.1:48007500-48752500 GCA_030270665.1 Hibiscus trionum
TTGGATGTTATCATTTATGTCCAAAAATTAATCATATTCTTAGAATTTTATATTAATTAAATTGATGGTGCCTAATTAGGGTTTACTTAAAAATGACAAGACAATAATTTGACATGCATTAAACCTTTTGTGTTGAGATACATTTTGAATATAAATTGAAGTGTCCTAATGTATCTGGACGTTTCATAATTGTATTCGTCCAAAATGTATTTTCTTACAAAAGGATACCTCCATTCAGAATAAAATTCATTTTACAGTTAAAAGATTTAATTAAATTCATATTAATGTTCGAAATGCCAAAATGACAAGTTTAATTAATGAGGTACCGATAACGGGCGTTCGTAGGGGTGCTAACCCTTCCCTACACGTAACCGACTCCCAAACTCGAACTTTTCTAAAAGAATTTTTTGTACGTTTTTATGGTGTCCGGCCTACCAAAGTGGCCGGTGGCGACTCCAAAACGATTTTTAAACAAATAAAAGGGATTTTGATTTAAAATAAAAAATTAATTAATTATAAGATAAAATTAGTTAAAATCTCGATTTCCAAAATTTTAATCGTCGGGTTATTTTTTATTCCAAACATAAAAAGTGAGTTTTAAAAATAAAATGGTCGAGACACCTCCTAATTGCATGTATGGTAGGTTGCTGTAAAACCAATCCATATATATCAGTAGAAACTAAGAAAAATAGACAAAACTAAAGCATTTAATGATGAAAGAAACAAAAGTGTGAGATTTACATTGATCCAACTCTTTGAAGATTGGAGAAGCAAGAAATGCCAGTCCAATTGCCGGGTGTCTCCTCAGTTGCTAGCCAGTTTCCAAGATAGTTTCCACTGTCATTCAACGTGCTTTTGATCTCCAACAATGTTAGACCTTAAAACAATCCGATCAAAGAAACTGAAAGCTCAACTTCATTTCTAAGCATTTAAAGAAAAGGGAGAAATTTGGGAGGTGAATAAGTTGCAGCAAAAGTGCACAACTTGAGGGAAAAGAAGAAGCAAAAATAGAATAGTTATATAATACCCTATCAAATTATGAAATTAAGCAGTTCGGCCTGGTGGATGTGCATGGGTGTCTTTTTCCTCAAATGCTTGGGTTACAAATGCCATTTATTTTAATTTTAAGTCAATTAGAGACTACCACATGTCAGCGTGTGGTTGTTGAGACTAATCTAATAAAATATAATTTTTTCTCGAAATGATGATGTTGCATGCTATGTCATCATTAACTGCCATATCAACATGCCATGTCATTGATCCAATCTATGTGTCACTATCTAGTTAGCAGGACATGTTACCATTAGTTTCCTTCCAAGAAAGGACACTTTTGCCCAAAAATAAAAATGTTGATGGCTAAGGTGCTTCCAAAAAAATAATAGAAGCCAGAGTGACAAAACTATAAAACAATAGGAGCAAATTTAGGCAATATGCCAAAACAATTTAAGGGTTAATTACTCCGTTGGTACATGAACTATACCAAATTTTCAGTTTCGTACATAATGTTTTAAAATTCTCAGTTACATACATGAGATTTTTTCGACATTAACAGGTTTACCCAATTCCGCTACGGGAGCTGATGTAGAACCCTCTATCCACTAAAAAATGGCATGAGTTATATTTTAAAACACTTTTTAAAATTTTCTCAATTTTAAAAATATCACCATTAAATTAAGGTATAATAACAGAGTTAGTCCTCAACATTTCATTAAGTTTTCACTTTCATCCTACCGTCAAAGAAGCTTTAAACTTAAAACTAATCTATTTCTTCAAGGCACTTTACTCATTCTTTCTCCTCTCTTCCCCCACCCAAGAACACACAAACATAGGGAAAAATTAAAATCCACTCTTCGTGTAGGTGAAAATATCTCTATTGACAATCGGATCAAACACTCATTCGTATCATAATCCACGAATCTTTGCTGAATGAAACTTACGCCCCCTTACGATTGAAAGAAAAAAAATCTTCTTAGGGTTTGGGTATTGGCAATGCTTTCGAGGTCGATGCCTAGGAATAGAGAAAGCAAGTATTGAAAGGGGAAAGCTACCAAGGAAGCCTCTGAGATGGATTGAGACTAGTCGAGTTTTCGGTTCTCGGGGTTGGCTTTTAGGTTTGAGCACTTGATTGGAGGAGTAAACCAGCAACTCGATCTTTGATTTCAATAGACTTGCTCGAAGGAAATTCAGAAATCAATGACCACCGCTGTCTACAGCCATGTAACACAACGAACCAAGAGAAGAAGAATTATTAGGGGATTAAGGAAGTTTAAAAGAGCAAAGGGAGACAAAATCAAAAATTAGGGGAGAAGAAGATAACGGCTCATCCATTCGATATAACATAACTTAAGATAGGGTTATGGCTAAATAGCTTTACAATGCAAACAACATTGTTTAGAGAGAACGCCTCAAAGGCACTGTTTTGCTTAACCCATCATTAACATAAAATAAACAAAAAATTTAAAACTAACTGCATTTGACCGTTGAACACTTCAGCTCATTACAAGCCATTTCCAATCTCTCTATTTTTATATGTTATTTCCCTTGAATATGAAACCCAAAACCGTCTATAAAATCTAAACCCCAAACAAATTGTGCTTGAACTCGAAACATTTTACCCAAACTTTCTATAAATTCCAGACATTCAAGGTAAATCAGGCCATTCAACTGAGTCTCCAACACCTAAAAAAACTCATTCAAATTTTCAGCCTTTGATTTTGTTTTGACTTATGTTTGTTTCTTATTATTGGTTGTTAATGACCCATTTTATTTGCAAGTTTGAGAAGTGAAGAAGGTAGGTGAGAGTAGTTATTCATCTTTGGGTTGATGGAGGTAGAAATGATTTTGCATCAGATAGAAGGAATTGTGGGTTTTGGAGGTATCATTTTAGAGAAAATTAATTGAAAAATGGAAAGGGGAGATTGCATGGAAGTAAGATAAAATTTTAGATTTTTTTGTATGGTTTTGGTGGATGGTGACGGTGAGCACGGTGGCGACATCACCGGAAATTGAAAATATGAAACGTGTTGTAAATAAATATGAGTAAACTAAAAAATAAAAGGTTGATGATTAATTTTGTTATTATGCATTAAGTAAAGGAAAATTTTGTTTAATATTATGCCACGTGTCGATCTTTATTGCTCAAAAGTATTTTTTACAAGTTTTAAAAATAAATTATGTCACATGTCAATCATTGATTGATTTGATTATTTTTATAATTTTTTAAAAAAATTTAATTTTTGAATTTTTAAACCTTAAGGTGAAATTAAAAAATTATTGAAATGCTGAGGACTAACGCTGTTATTATACCTTAAGTTAATGGTGATTTTTAAATGAGGGAAAATTAAAATATTTTTAAATATGACACATGCCATTTTCTTAGTGGATACAAGGTTCTGTGTTAGCCTACATAACGGAAGTGGGTAAACCCGTTAACGACAAAACAAAAAAAATCCATGTCTGTAACTAGGAATTTTAAAACATTATATATGAAACTGAGAATTTAGTATAGTTCATGTACCAACGGAGTAGTTAACCTAAAATTTAATTAAGCTAAAAAATAAACTAAAGAAGCATGACTTTATAAATAAGATTTTCCTACTAATATAAATAAGAAAATTTTGATTCATATTCCAAATATTTTTATGTTTAAATATCACTATATTATTGAACTTATAATTAGTTAGCATGGGCTTGTTACACAGAGTTTAAATTTGGGTAAACTACTCAAATGACCACTTAACTATGAGGTTGGTCTCAGTTTGACCAATATACTTTTAATTGAAGTAATTAGACCACTCAACTATAGGGTTGGTCTCAATGTGACCACCCTTCCGTTAAAACCTAATGGAGTGAGTGACGTGACAATTAGTAAAAATCTGTATAATTACACATTTAGTCCATGTTACTTTTACATTCTATAAATTTGGTCCTAATTTTAATTAAATAAAATAAATGAAACATTCAATTAGATGGTGACACGTGTCATCACCTTTTGAGGAAGAAAATAAATGTATAAGTAACAAAGACTAAATGTGTAATTATGCAAATTTTTACTAACTGCCACGTCACTCCCCCGTTAGGTTTTTACGGCAGGTGATCACATTGAGACCAACTCCATAGTTGAGTAGTCACTCGAGTAATTTACCCTTTAAGTTAATAAATACTAAAGTTTTTTGCACTCTTAATGTGAGTAAAAATGATTTGATATAAAAATATATTTATAAAAACTTAGTCAACAATCATTAAGTAGTGATTTTTAATTGTTTTATATCGTTGTGAGATAAATTATAAAACAAAAATTGAACTTGTGGGTCAAAAAAATAAAATAGAAAAAAGCCTTCAATATTTTTATTGCATTTTCAATTTCTTAACGTTGTCATGTCACGTCAATAAAAATATTGACTGACAGTTGATCATGCAACAAAGGTTTATTTGAAATAAAAAATAAAATTTTGAGGTTTAAAGTACTAAAGAAAAAACGTTAAGTGTGTAATTGAAAATGATAAATATTGAAGGGGGTTGCCATTATGCCAATTAATTCCATCGAACACATGCTTATGCAGTTTAACGAATTAGATCAAATTAAAATTTACTTAGTAAAATATGTCAAAAGTATGATTTAGAATATATTAGCATATTACTTTGTTAAGTATTCTTTATAATTAAATATAAGTTAATTAAAACTATTTTATTTGTAAATAAAATTTAAGATTTATTAGAATTTTAAAAATCGTATAAATAATTTAGTCTGTGAACAAGTTTAATGTAAGATAGAGTTCAAAGTTTTATGTAAAGAGAAAATATGAATAATTGTATCTTATAAAAATTGAAATAAAATAATGTAATATAAGCTAACCAGGTAAAGTTATTTAGTTTTGGTTTGGAAACACAAAATATATATTTTTATGTAATCACATTAAAATATTAAAAAAATCATGAATGAGCAAAGAAGCCTAAAACATAATAGGAATATCAACCTGAAAAAAACATATACAGAAAATTTTCATTTTCATAATAGAAACTGACCCTTTAATTTCATTTTGATAATTTTTCCAAATGCAGAAAAATGTGGATGAAAATTTTTCCTTTTCAAGGGTACAAAAACACATGCTGGTCACTAAGGACGGTTGCAAGACTTTAGATTAAGGGGCGAACTTGTAAATTTTTAAGGGGCGAATTTATATAAATTTTAGGAGGACAAAAATAGATTTTTAATAGAAAATACATAGAAATATTTTAAATTTTTTTTAAATCGTATAGAAATTTCAAATTTTTAGGGGTCAACTGCCACTCCAGCCTAAAAAAATTTAAACTAAATCTCAACTAAATGACTGAAGCAATGTGTATACATCTCAATAATGAAATGGTCCCATGAGTTTTTGAAAGATTCCTTTTACTTTTTGCAAGTAGCCAGAATTATTGTATATGAAGATAAAAGGGCATAAGTAGAATCTTTGGTCAGGCTCCATTTTCCACTAAAATCACAGAAACTTAGAACCATGATGGTCACCGTCTTAGCCTTAGGACACAAATTGCAAACCAGTTGAGCTGCAATGAAAAGGACTCCAACCCAATAATGCCCACTTCTGCCTCTTCCTTGTTCGTATCAACAACTTGCATTTTTTGGCCATTATTGTCAGCAACACCTTCGGGCGTTGATTCATTTCAAAAGCTCCATTCCTTTATACAAACATATTTCTTGCCCACATATGTTAACGATATATTCTTGCACTTTTATGTGTATGATGAGAGATTAAATTGACTGGTGAATTTTTTTTTCCACATTAATAATATACTTATACTTGCAATTATTTTGAATCTCGTTTAGTAATGGTTGAATTCCTCAAGTTTTTACGTCAACCAAATTCGAATATTTTAATTTCAGATTCAAGCGGTTCTGATTTAAGCAGTAGATGTGACAATTGGGTTGAGTTATTTCGGCCCGGTCATTTTCGGGCCTATATCGCATTTGTTTTAGGTTCGATCCAAGTCAGATCGAATCTGAGTCAGATTTAGCTCGGTCTATGGTATTTCAGATCGAGTTGCGTATTGGTCGGGTCAATATCTGATCGATTGATTTTCGGGTCGGGTCAATATCATACCAGTTGGTTTTTGGATCGAGTCAACATCGGATCGGTTGATTTTTCGGGTTGGATCAATATCGGATCGGTCTATTTTCAGGTCAAATCAAAATCTAATAGGTCAATTTTTTATTCTGGTCGACTAGGCCAATTCCGGTCAAGTTTATTATGTATCCAATTGATTATATATAAAATTATTGACATATTCTTGTAAAAAAAATATTTTTCCCTTTAAATCTTATAAGTTAGGCTCAATTTCAACTCTTATTATGCAAAGACACAATTGAATCTTTACGTAGAAGATCCTAAAACGGATAGGAAAGTAGAGCTTGACATCCTTAATTTTTTTGAAAGAAAGTGAGCTTCGGTATGGAAGGCTTTCTTATCTTGTTAGGGATATTTTATTGTGTCTCTCACTATTGTTGTTTCAGAATCAACTTTTACCATAAATGTTGGATTTTGAATAAGTGAATAAGTTCTTATATACAAGAAAATGTGTAGGCTTTGACAACATTTCGTAGTTAGTTGTTCGGTTATGAATGTATGTTTTTATTATTGGTGCGAGCAGAATTGTTATAGCAATGTGCAAGTGTACACATCACCTCAAGTAATAAAGTGATTAGTTAAGTATCGTTCCCACAAGGATTGTGATGATTCTAAGTGCAATCTTACTTAATGAATTGTGATAAAACAAATAATTCTTGTGTAATTGAATGAAAGTAAATTGTCTAACTAAGAATTGCACTAGCTAAAGTAGAATAATAATTACAACAACTAGGGATGTAAAAACAGGTAATCGGATAGGTTTCAGGTCGGGTTCTGTCAGGTCGGGTAAAATCGGATACAGGTCATTTCAGGTAAAAAAAAAATTTTGACTCGTCTCGGGTCGGGTGCGGGTCCATTGCAGTCGGGTAATTTGCAGGTCGGGTTAATTTTCAGGTCAGGTCCATTTCAGGTCAAACTCGTTGCAGATCGGGTAAAAACAGGTCGGGTAAAATCAGTTAATTGGCAGGTAAATTGCAGGTCGGGTAAATTTCAGGTCGGGTTCATTTCAGTTCGGGTTCATTTCAGGTCGGTTTCATTTCAGGTCGGGTTCATTTCAGGTCGGGTAATTTCAGGTCGTCGGGTTCATTTCAGTTCGGGTTAATTCAGGTTCACCAGAAATGAACAATTTTGAATAAAAACAAAGTTTTATGGACTATAGTGAAAAAAATAATAATAAATAAAAGCTAATTTGGACTAAAATAAAGTTTTATGGACTATAATAGGCTCAATTTTGAATAAAAACAAAGTTTTATGGACTATAGTGAAAAAAATAATAAATAAGAGTTAATTTGAAGTGAAAATAAAGTTTTAAGGATTCAATTAAATTGAATTAAAACTTAAAGGACTTGAATAAAAAACTTATATAATATAAAGGGCTTTATTTTTAATTTACCCCAAATTGAAATTCAATTTGGGAATTGGACGGTTTCAAAATAAATTTTCCCGCCCATATGTATATTATAATTTAATATTATTTATTAATTATTATAATATAATATAACTTATTAATTATTATAATAACTTTATAAGTATAAATATATGTGATTATGTGTATATATATGTATTTTTATGTATTCACATATATATAAATTACAATATATAATTATATATTATACAAACATGTATGTATTTATGTATATGTAATGTATTATACATAAATACATATGTATGTATATACATAATACATACTATGATACTAACAACATATATGTATATATACATATATATATATATATATATATATATATATATTATACAAACATATGTATATATTAAATTATTAATACATATAACATATAACATATCATATATAATAATGAATACATATTATACAAACATATGTATATATTAAATTATTAATACATATAACATATAACATATCATACATAATAATGAATACATATTACACAAATATATGTATGTTAATATATAATATATAATGTACATGTATATATATATATATATGTATATATGTGTGTATATATGTATATAAATACATAAATATACATATAAAATATATGTATATATATAAATATATGTATTTATAAAATTATAAAATATATGTATTTAAATACATAAATTGAATTGAACTAAAACTTAAAAGACTTAAATGAAAAACATCTAAAATTTAAAGGGCCACAAAATATTTAGCCCATCTAAAATTCAAAGGGCTACAAAATATTTAGCCCATCTAAAATTTTTAGCCCAAAGCCCAACAATTAATAATTATTATTAATTATTATATTTAGCCCATCTAAAATATTTAGTCCAAAGCCCAACAATTAATAATTATTATTTATTATTGATATTATTAATTATTATAAATGGGTGGTGGGATATGAGCCCAAAGGCCTAAGCCCCAAATTATTATTGATTATTATTTATTATTAATTCTTATATTATAAATACATTATATAACTTATAAGTTATAAGTTTATATATATATATATATATATATTATACATTATAGGTTTTAGGGGCCCATCTCAAATAAATGGGTGGTGGGATATGAGCCCAAAGGCCCAAGGCCCAAACTATTATTAATTATTATTTATTATTAATTATTATATTATAAATACATTATATAACTTATAAGTTATAAGTTTTTATATATATATATTATATTTATACATTATAGGTTTTAGGGGCCCATTTAAAATAAATGGGTGGTGGGATATGAGCCCAAAGGCCCAAGGCCCAAACTATTACTAATTAATATTTATTATTAATTATTATATAAATTATAAGTTATAAGTTTATATATATATATATATATATATTATTTATACATTATAGGTTTTAGGGGGCCATCTAAAATAAATGTGTGGTGGGATATGAGCCCAAGGCCCAAGGCCCAAGGCCCAAGGCCCAAGGCCCAAACTATTACTAATTATTATTTATTATTAATTATTATATTATAAATACATTATATAACTTATAAGTTATAAGTTTATATATATATATATTATATTTATACATTATAGGTTTTAGGGGCCCATCTAAAATAAATGGGTGGTGGGATATGAGCCCAAAGGCCCAAGGCCCAAACTATTACTAATTATTATATAAATTATAAGTTATAAGTATATATATATATATATATATATATATATATATATATATATATATATATATATATATATTATTTATACATTATAGGTTTTAGGGGGGCATCTAAAATAAATGTATGGTGGGATATGAGCCCAAGGCCCAAGGCCCAAGGCCCAAACTATTATAAATAAATTATATAAATTATAAGTTATAAGTTTATATATATATATATATATATATATATATATATATATATATATATATATATAATATTATATTTATACATTATAGGTTTTAGGGGCCCATCTCAAATAAATGGGTGGTGGGATATGAGCCCAAAGGCCCAAGGCCCAAATTATTACTAATTATTATTTATTATTAATTATTATATTATAAATACATTATATAAATTATAAGTTATAAGTTTATATATATATATATATATATATATATATATTATATTTATACATTATAGGTTTTAGGGGCCCATCTCAAATAAATGGGTAGTGGGATATGAGCCCAAAGGCCCAAGGCCGAAACTATTACTAATTAATATTTATTATTAATTATTATATAAATTATAAGTTATAAGTTTATATATATATATATATATATATATATATATATATTATATTTATACATTATAGGTTTTAGGGGAACATCTAAGATAAATGGGTGGTGGGATATGAGCCCAAAGGCCCAAGGCCCAAACTATTACTAATTATTATTTATTATATTATAAATACATTATATAAATTATAAGTTATAAGTTTATATATATATATATATATATATATATATATATATATATATAATATACATTATAGGTTTTAGGGGCCCATCTCAAATAAATGGGTGGTGGGATATGAGCCCAAAGGCCCAAGGCCCAAACTATTACTAATTATTATTTATTATTAATTATTATATTATAAATACATTATATAAATTATAAGTTATAAGTTATAAGTTTATATATAATATATATATATATATATATTTATACATTATAGGTTTTATGGGCCCATCTCAAATAAATGGGTATTGGGATGTGAGCCCAAAGGCCCAAGGCCCAAACTATTACTAATTATTATTTATTATTATATTATAAATACATTATATAACTTATAAGTTATAAGTTTATATATATATATATATATATATATATTATATTTATACATTATAGGTTTTAGGGGCCCATCTCAAATAAATGGGTGGTGGGATATGAGCCCAAAGGCCCAAGGCCCAAACTATTAGTAATTATTATATTATAAATACATTATATAAATTATAAGTTATAAGTTTATATATATATATATAATATATATATATATATATATATTATATTTATATATTATAGGTTTTAGAGGCCCATCTCAAATAAATGGGTTGTGGGATATGAGCCCAAAGGCCCAAGGCCCAAACTATTACTAATTATTATATTATAAATACATTATATAACTTATATGTTATATACTTAGTATAAATTATGACAAATCTTTTAAGTATATAATTTTATTATACATAATATATATTTTTATACTTAAACAAATTTCCAAGTATATATTTTTTTATACATAATGTAGTTACAAATTAAGACAAATTTCTAAGTATAATGGAAGATAAAATTTTTCTAAGTAATTAAATTAACATAATCTACTAAAAAATTATTAAGTTTATAACAAACAGTTTACACTTTAAATTATTTAACATTTTTAGCTAGGTCTACATTAGTTCAGGTCAACAACAGTTCAGGTTCAAAACATGTCGGGTAAAATCGGATCTCGGGTCGATTCAGTCGGATAATATCAGGTAATTTGCCAGGTCGGTCTCGGGTTCGGGTTCGTTTCAGTCGGATGCATGTCGGGTTTCAGGTCAAAATTAACAGGTCAGATTTGGGTTCGGGTCGTTTTAAGTCGAACGCAGATCGGGTTCGGTTGCTACAGTAACAGGTTCAACTCGGGTTCGGGTCAGCAACAGTCAGTTACAGTTCGGGTTCAGATTATCAAATTCTCAAGTCAAATCAGGTTCTGACTCGAGCAGATTTCAGGCAGATTTTCAGGTCCTGACTTGTTTTTACAACCCTAACAACAACAATAGATAGAAAAAGTAATTGCTACGGCAAAATCACATATCAAAGATAAAAAATAGAATTGTCATGAATTGATTATTAAACATGATAATTAAAGTCATTGGTAATGATGATGCTCCAACAATTCCCACCCATGATCTTAACGCATCTCACCTCTTTCAATAACAAGATTCACAAATGAACTCAAGTATTTATATGTCTATTGCTCTTTAAGCCTAATTGATATTACAACCTATCCTTTTTACCTAAATTGAATCGATGTACCAATTATTATGTCCACTGGTACTTCAAATTCGAGCCCATTGCTCCAGTGCTAGATAGAGGGACGAGCCTGTTTACGATAATATTTTCAAGTCCAAACTGGATAAACCGCATTATGTGGGCCGATGTTGCAAATTTAGCCAACAAAAAAGAGGGATCCCAAAATCTGGAGTGTTCTAATGGAGTCTATCTCGGTGCTCTTTGGATTCCTTCGGACCCTCCTTGGTGGCAGATGAGTCTTGGATTCCTTCGGACCCTCTTGAAGCAGAAGCAAGAACGACCTTAGAAGTGGACAATTTGACGGGCCTTTACTTCAAAGCAAGTGATAACGAATTTTGCAAGAGAATCGTGGAAATGGAGTTGGTTAAGGGTGATGGTCAATACTAGAGGTAAGTTTAGTTCTATTTTGTGTTTTACTATAGATTAATCTATGAATCAGTGTTTTCTCGTGTCTTGGAATATAATAGGCTTGGGTAAAATGGAGAAGAAAGTTTCGGCCAGAAGACTAATCTCTCTAAGCAAAGCCAGTGTTGATTTTCTACAAGAATTTAAGTTGCAACTGGTGGATGTTATAGTGGTCAACCAAATTTGTTGGGCTTATTCTCTCGGTAGGTTCGGCTAGAGAGCTAATCTCTTTATGGGATCCAAATGTCTTTGATTGTAAATCGTTCATCATCCATAAAAAAATTATTTTGCTGGTGGTGCAGCTGTAGGTTCAATCTACAAGACTGATGGAGGTGATTTCAATATAGTTTGGGCTGCTGAGGAAAGGGTGGGGATGAGTCTGAAAAAGAGTGATATGAAGTTTTTCTCATATTTCATCGATTCACTATGTCTTGTTGATCTTTCGATATGTAACACCTCAAAATCCGGTCTAGTCAAAATCGAATTCCGGTGATCGAAAATTACGTATTGATAAAGTAAATATAGAATTGGCTAGCTAATTATTGATATCAGGCTCTAATTGAGCTAAATTGTTGTCATTGGATTTATCGAATAATATTGAAACATATATAATGATTGAATTGAAGAAAATGCAAGTTGGGGAGTGAAACTATAGTATTGTGTGAGTTGAGGGAGTAATCTTGTGATTAGCCCCTCCTTGATTAAATCTTGCCTACGTGGGATGGTCTGAGAGTGTAACGCCCCGGGTTTAGGGGTCGGATGTTACATGAGTAAATCAGGTTGAGTCGTGAATTGGGTTTTGATTTTAATTAAAAAGAGTTTGAATTCATTAATGGAATTTTAGTAATTTTAAAATAAAGGAAAATAAGATGTGAAAAAGAGGCTTTTGAAATTTGCTATTCATATTCTTCTTCCTCTAGCTTTTTCACTTTGAAAACCTCCCTAAAACCTTTATCCCTATTCCATCAAATTTCTTCATCATTTCAAGGGCTCTCTTCAAGGTAATCATATTTTTGACTTGTCCTCCTAATTTCTAACACATTGATGGTTTTAGTTTTAGCAAAACATCATTGTTGAGAATTTCTAGTTTTCAAAGTTTTGAAGAAAAGGATGAAACTTTAATGGCTTTTTGACTTGTTTTTGATTTTTAGAGTTAAGTTATGATCTAATCTTGTCTTAAAATACATTATAACTTAAAATGGAAGGGTTTTATCAAGAATCTCGAAATGAGTTTTGTGGGTGCTTTAAAAGAGGTGAAAACTTGGGTTTTAGGAGTAGATTGGTGTAGAGGAGTTGACCTGATGATTTGTTAATGCTTAAGGGTTGTTTTGAAGGTAATTAATGATGTTTTGGGTGTTGGAATTGATAGTTTTCTGATGGGTTGTGTGGGGGTACGAAAATGAAGAAGTTTTGTTAGCTCATGGTTTGGAAATGTGGTAAATGGGTCTTGAAATTGTGTTTTGATTGTGACAATGGTTTTGGGGCTGAATGATTGAGTAAATTATTGTTTTTGATTGACTAGAATCAAGGGAAACCATCGGAGAAGCTTCAGGCACTATTCCGGGGAATTTGGAGACTTGAGATTGGTGTTTCGGATTTCGGTTGGGCTTCATCAGTGAGTGAAAATGGTTTGAACTTGATTTGATTTCGAAATGGGTTCTTGGGGGTTTGGGTGAAGCCTCGAGGGCTAACCTAAACCTAAGTGTAAGTTTGCTAAATTTTACTTTGATTGTTAAGCGTTGGTGCATGAACAATTGTTTTGATGTTGTGTAAATTATGGATTGCCTTTACTTCCGTTTGTTGTTGTGTAGTCGTTGTTGGTGTCGAGCCTCATGTGATGGTTGTGTAACTACGGTGATGTGTAGTTCCACCGATAGTGACTAGTAGAAGAGTACGTTGATGTGTAGTCCCATCGGAAAACTACTAGTCGGAACGGTGATGTGTAGTCCCACCGTGATTTGGTTGTGCATGTACAAACCATGTAATTGTGTTGTTGTGCTTCCTTTCGTGCATTTAAATGACTTACTTATCATTTAAGAAATGTGTTTTGAAAACTGTATGATTGATGAGTTTTTAGAACTTCGCTCACTAAGCTTCCAAGCTTACGTTCTCCTTTTTTCAACATGCAGATCGTTAGAGTTTCGAAAGACAAGTGGGCAAGGGAGGAGCTTTTCGGAGTTCTCAAGTAGCTCAAGTATGGTTTAAGTCTTTGTAATAATGCCTAGACAATGGGGGTGTTAGACTTGTATGGAGTTGGTGCCAAACTCCTTAGTTTGATTTGTTGATGTTCTAGCATGTTGAGTGATGATACAATGTTGAATATGTTTATGCTTCTATGTTGTGGATTGTAAACCATATTTATGTTGTGGCTTAAATGCTTTGTGTTTTAAAGGCTTAGGACCATTTTTCCATGAATGTTATGTGTGTTTTGTGTTAAGTCATGTAAACCTTGATATGCAATATTTGTGTAAGTGCTTGTCTTCCTAGGAATGAAATGGTTTAGTTATGAATGCCTTTATGCAAGTTCTATCTAAATGCTTATCTTTTGTTGGATGTCATGTTTGATTGGTTAAGTAACATCATATGCTTAGTCTTGGTTGCTAAAGGTTGTATGAGAGTTTGTTTGTTTCTAGACGAGTCCTAAATTGCATCTAGAGTTGAGTCTAGGAGTGTCTCGCAGCCCAAAATGCAATTGTAGTGCACGGCGCATGGGTACGCATAAGGGCTGTATCGATACGGTCCTACACTTTGGACTTCATTTTAGGCTTAGCGTATCGATACACGAAGGTGCATCGATACGCCAAAAGCTCTTTGGAAATTCGAGAAATTGACGAGATTTTGGCATATCGGTACGGGTCTTGGGTGTATCGGTACGGTTTTTATCATTTGACCGTGAGAAGTTGACTGTTGAGGGCGTATCGGTACGGTCAACCAATGTACCGATATGGTCCCCCTAAGTTGACTTTGGGTAGTTGACCAAGTCAATGCGTATCGATACGGTCATCTAGCGTATCGATACGACCTGTTGTAAAGGCTAAAATGAGCTGCTTAATTTTCTTGTTTGGTTGCTTTGCATCGTTTCGTTGTCTTTTCGCTGTCGTATCTCACATTGGATCCATTAAAGCATTTAGACAAGATAATGTTTAAAAGAAATTTTCTAGGGTTGCTAACCGGGGCGGGACCTTCACGTGTTTCACTTCGGTTTTCCCCGTGTAGCCTACTCGGACCGGTTAGTCGTCTAGATCGGGGCGAAGGGGTTACATTTAGTGGTATCAAAGCCTGAGGTTTCCGAGACCTCGGGTAGGTAAGTGAGGTAAGTTGATGTGTTATGTTGTCGCTATGTCTCGGTGAGTGTTTTACCATATATGCTTGAAGTTTCCTTGCTAGTACGGTGTTTGAAAGCATGTTTTAGTGGCCTTGTTGTTGGTTAAGGGTTAGTCCAATGTCCCCAATGTTAGGTGTTGTTGTCAAAAAAATGATTTTGGTTTGACGAGGTTGAGAACCTGAGTCCTTGCTTTTCCTTGTGTGTTGTGTGTTTGCTGTTTTAGATTCTATCTCGATATTGTGAGACTGAGGGGGCGGCCTAGAGCGGGTGACCAGGCACCCGAGGGTGAGCCTTCTGTTCCTCCTGCTCCCGGTGGTAATGGAGTGGGTGGTGAAGGTAACGTGCCTCAGGTTGGTGCGCAAGTCGGAGGTGATGGTAATGGGCCTCAGGCCGGTGCTAACGTTGGAGGTGTTGAGGCTCAGGCGGGTCAGGGTCTAGCGGGCGCGGACATGACCCATTTGATTCAAACCATAATCGGAGCTTTTCAAACAGCTTTTGCCGGTATGCAAGCTGCAGCACCACCTCAGGGTGCGGGGACAAGATTACCCCTAGAGAGGCTCTGTAGCTTGGGAGGAGTTGAGTTCTGTTGGTTGACTCCCGAGGGTTCAAAGGCGTGGTTTCAGAGTACTACACGCATCTTGGGTTAGATGGAATGCTCAGACGCCCGTAAGTTGGGTTGCATTGTCTCCTTGCTTCAATGGGACGCATACACTTGGTGGACCACTATTACTTCGGGTATGGCCAAGGCGAAAATTACATGGGAGTTCTTCAGAAATGCTTTTAAGAGGAAGTACCTCGGAGTTCGTTATTTGGATGAGAAGAAGAGGGAGTTTATGGCTTTGGTTCAGGGTAACAAGACCGTGTCAGAGTATGATGTTAAGTTTGTGAGATTGATCTAGTATGCACCTGAGTTGGTTCCTAGTGAGAGGGAATAGTGTGAGCGCTTCTGATATGGGTTGACTAGAGATGTGAAGACCTATATGCTTGCCTCTAACTACACCGAGTTTGATGTCTTGGTCTCTAGGGCTAAGGATATAGAGCAGAACTTAGGTTCCAGTGCTCGTGCTAGTGGGTCCGATTCCGGGAAGAGACACGCAAATTGGGATAGAGACCATGCCAAGAGGCATAGGGATAGGAGGTATCAGCCTGATTCGAGACATAGGGGTGGTAACTATGGACGGGGCTACCAGGGCCAAGGAGCTGTTGTACACACTTCGTAGTGCACTAAGTGCGGGAGACGCCATCAGGGTGAGTGTATGGGTACCTTTGGGGTATGTTGGAAATGTGGTTCCCGAGACCATTTGAGGCGTGACTGTCCACACCCGACTAGGGGCGGACCAGCTCTAGCTAGGGGTTTCGAGCATCAGAGAGGCCGTGGGCGCGGTCGTGTTAACTTTCAGCCGAGGAAAGAGGGTCAGAGGAACTTAGCTCATGTAGTGGCAGTTCAGCCCGAGGGTGGAGGACCGACTAGGGTGTATGCACAGCGAGAGGCTGGGAATGACACAGATGTCATCACAGGTAATTTCTCGTTACAGTCTTTGAGTTTGCTTTCTTTTATAGATTCGGGGTCGACACATTCTTACATTTTTGGTGAGCACGCAAGGTCCCTAGGGTTACCATGTGAGTGGCTAGAGGTAGGTGTAAGTGTTACTAGCTCTTTTGGTGATACAATGGTAGTTAGGAAAATGTATAGGAGGTGTCCCTTGAAGGTTCAGGGCCACGTGTTTCTGGTTGATATGATGGAGTTACCGTTCTACAGTTTTGACGTGATTTTGGGCATGGATTGGCTCGTAGAGCATAGAGCTAGGGTTGACTTTGAGACCAAAAGAGTCTCCTTGAGGCTTACAGATGACTTCGAGGTTGTGGTAGTTGGCAAGAACGTTAGGTTCTTGTCCAATGTTGTTTCTGCTTTGGAAGCTCAAAAGTTGTTGAATTCGGGTTGTCAGGCTTATTTGGCTTATGTGATGAATCCGAACATGAGTGTGGTTAGACCACAAGACATCAGGACAGTTTGTGATTTTCCGAGTGTTTTTCCGAAAGAGTTGCCAGGTTTGCCTCCAGATAGAGAAATTAAATTTGCGATCGAGACGTATTCCGATTCTGCACCAGTGTCTATTGCTTAGTATAGGATGTCACCGAAAGAGTTGAAGACACATCTTCAGGAGTTGTCCGATAGAGGTTTCATTAGGCCCAGTATTTCTCCGTGGGATGCTCCGGTCCTGTTTGTGAAAAAGAAGGACTGTAGTATGAGGATGTGTATAGATTATAGGCAGTTGAACAAGGTGATAGTGAAGAACAAGTACCCTTTGCCTAGGATAGATGACTTGCTTGATCAGTTGAGAGGTTCTTTAGTGTTTTCGAAGATTGATTTGAGGTCCGGATACTATCAGTTGAAGGTGAAAGATGTGGACATACCGAAAACAGCCTTCCGTACACGTTATAGGCACTATGAGTTCTTGGTAATGCCTTTCGGGTTCACTAACGCTCCAGCAGCTTTCATGGATATGATGAACCAGGTGTTTCACGAGTTTTTGGATGGATTTGTGGTAGTGTTCATAGATGACATCTTAGTGTATTTTAGGACGGAGGAAGAGCATGATGAGCATTTGCGGTTAGTGCTTTAGACTTTCCTTGAGAATCAGTTGTATGCCAAGTTAAGCAAATGTGAGTTTTGGATTAGGGAGGTAGTCTTCCTAGGTCACGTGATCTCGGCTAAGGGGATTAGTGTGGATCCCAAGAAGATAGAAGACATAGTGAGTTGGAAACAACCGAAATCAGTGACAGGAATCCATAGTTTCTTAGGTTTGGCGGGATATTATAGAAGATTTGTCGAGGAATTTTCAAGGATAGCGGCTCCTTTGACTAAGTTGCTTCAGAAGAATGTCCTATATGAGTGGTCAGATGCAAGGCAACAAGCGTTTAAGAAGTTGAAGAAAGCTTTGACCGAAGCTCCTTTTTTGATCCAGCCTGAACCGGGAAGAGAGTTCGTGGTTTACAGTGATGCATCATATGTAGGTTTAGGTTGTGTGCTTATGCAAGAAGGTAGGGTGGTAGCTTATGCTTCGAGACAGTCGAAGGTTCACGAGAAGAACTACCCCACCCATGATATAGAGTTAGCCGCAATAGTGTTTGCTTTGAAGATCTAGAGACACCACCTTTATGGTGAGAAATGCACTATTTTTACCGACCACAAGAGTTTGAAGTACTTGATGTCTCAGAGGGAGTTGAACCTTAGACAGCGTAGGTGGTTGAAGCTTTTTAAGGACTATGACCTTACGATAGAATACCATCCGAATAAGGCAAACGTAGTGGCCGATACTTTGAGTAGAAAAGTCGTAGTTGAGTTGTGAGCTTTGTTTGCGAGATTAAGTGTGTCCAAGGATGGTGGGTTGATAGCCGAACTTCAGGTTAAGCCTTCATTAGCTCAGATGATTCGAGAGAAGCAGTTGCGTGACGAGTTTTTGGCACCTCACGTGAAAGATATAGCCGAGGATAGGCCTACCGATTTCTGCTTTGGTGAG
The DNA here is from genome assembly GCA_030270665.1 of Hibiscus trionum. Classification (NCBI taxonomy): domain Eukaryota; kingdom Viridiplantae; phylum Streptophyta; class Magnoliopsida; order Malvales; family Malvaceae; genus Hibiscus; species Hibiscus trionum. The sequence goes on from BSYR01000003.1 coordinate 48,026,278, forward strand.
AATGGGATACTGTGTTACAAGGATAGGATAGTGGTTCCGGAAGATGCCGAGTTAAGACGTACGCTCTTGAACGAAGCTCATAATAGTCCTTTTGCTATGCATCCGGGTAGTACGAAGATGTATCGTGGGTTAAAGGAAGAGTACTATTGGGTTGGGCTGAAGAAGGATGTGGCCGAGTTTGTGAGTAAGTGCATGGTATGTCAGCGAGTTAAGGCCGAGTATCAGTTTCCTTCAGGGTTGTTACAGCCGTTGAAGATTCCAGAATGGAAGTGAGAACGTATCACCATGGAATTTGTGTCAGGTTTACCGTTGACTCATTCGAAGAAAAATTCAGTGTGGGTGATAGTCGATATATTTACTAAGTGTGCTCACTTCATACCTGTTCATACTACCTACACCTTAGATAAGTTGGCCGATCTATATATCAGTGAGATAGTAAGGTTGCATGGGGTACCGAAATCGATTGTGTCAGACCGAGATCCGAGGTTTACAACTAGATTTTGGGAGTGTCCGCATCGTGCCTTGGGTACATGGTTGAACTTCAGTACTTCGTATCATCCGCAGTCAGATGGTCAGTCAGAGAGGGTGATTCAGGTGTTGGAGGACATGTTGAGTTGTTGTGTTATCGAATTTCAGGGGTCTTGGGAGAAACAACTGCCGTTAGTAGAGTTTGCATACAACAACAATTACCAGGCTAGTATTCAGATGGCTCCGTATGAAGCTCTGTATGGTAGAAAGTGTAGAACCCCGATTTGTTGGGCCGAAGCCGGACAAAAGCTAGTACCGATGTCCGATTTGCTTAAGGGCACTACTGAGAAGGTAAAGTTGATATGTGATCGTTTGAAGGCAGCTTCACACCGACAAAAGTCGTATGCCGACTTAAAGAGAAAAGAGATAGAGTATGCTGTGGGTGAGAAAGTGTTTCTGAAAGTCTCACCTTGGAAGAAGGTGATGAGGTTTGGTAGGAAGGGTAAGTTGATCCCGAGATTCATTGGACTTATGAGGTAGTTGAGAGGATTGGTCATGTTGCATATAGATTGAGACTCTCGACTAAGCTAGAGAAGATTCATGATGTGTTCCACGTCTCGATGCCCCGAAAGTATAGATCGAATCCGTCTCACGTAATGCCAGTGGAAGAGATTGAGTTGAACCCCGACTTGTCCTATGATGAAGAGCCGGTTGAGATTCTTGCTTTAGACAAGAAGGTGTTGCGTGGAAGGTCTATCGAATTAGTTAAGGTTTTGTGGAGACACCGAGGTGTGGATGAGGCTACTTGGGAGATAAAGGAGGACATGGAAAAATAGTTTCCGTACCTCTTTCCGACAGGTAATTTCGGGGACAAAATTCCTTAAGTGAGGGAGAGTTGTAACGCCCCGAGTTTATGGGTCGGATGTTACACGGGTAAATCAGGTTGAGTCGTGGGCTCGTTTTAAATTAAATTGGGTTTTATTTTAATTAAAAAGAGTTTGAATTCATTAATGGCATTTTGGTAATTTTAAAATAAAGGAAAATAAGATGTGAAAAAAGGGCTTTTGAAATTTGCTATTCATCATCTTCTTCCTCTAGCTTTTTCACGTTGAAAACCTCCCTAAACCCCTATCCCTATTCCATCAAATTTCTTCATCATTTCAAGGGCTCTCTTCAAGGTAATCATATTTTTGACTTGTGCTTCTCATTTCTAACACATTGATGGTTTTAGTTTTAGCAAAACACCATTGTTGAGAATTTCTAGTTTTCAAAGTTTTGAAGAAAAGGTTGAAACATTAATGGCTTTTTGATTTGTTTTTGATTTGTAGAGTTAAGTTATGATCTAATCATGTCATAAAGTACATTATAACTTAAAATGGAGGGGTTTTATTAAGAATCTTGTAATGAGTTTTGTGGGTGCTTTAAAAGAGGTGAAAACTTGGGTTCTATGAGTAGTTTGGTGTAGAGGAGTTGGCATGATGATTTGTTAATGCTTAAGAGTTGTTTTGAAGGTAATTAATGATGTTTTGGGTGTTGGAATTGATAGTTTTCTGATGGGTTGTGTGGGGGTACGAAAATGAAGAAGTTTTATTAGCTCATGGTTTGGAAATGTGGTAAATGGGTCTTGAATTTGTGTTTTGATTGAGATAGTGATTTTGGGGCAGAATGATTAAGTAAATTGTTGTTTTTGATTGACTAGAATCAAGGGAAACCATCGGAGAAGCTTCGGGCACTATTCCAGGGAATTTGAAGACTTGAGATTGGAGTTTCGGCTTTCGGTTGAGCTTCATCGGTGAGTGAAAATGGTTTGAACTTGATTTGATTTCGAGTTCTTGGGGGTTTGAGTGGAGCCTCGAGGGCTAACCTAAACCCAAGTTTAAGTTTGCTAAATTTTACCTTGATTGTTAAGCGTTGATGCATGAACAATTGTTGTGATGTTGTGTAAATTATGGATTGCCTTTACTTCCGTTTTTTGTTGTGTAGTCATTGTTGGTGTCGAGCCTCACGTGATGGTTGTGTAACTACGGTGATGTGTAGTTCCACAGGTAGTGACTAGTAGAAGAGTACGTTGATGTGTAGTCCCATCGGAAAACTACTAGTCGAAACGGTGATGTTTAGTCCCATCGTGATTTGGTTGTGCAGGCGCAAACCCTGAAATTGTGTTGTTGTGCTTTCTTTCGTGCATTTAACTGGCTTACTTATCATTTAAGAAATGTGTTTTGAAAACTGCATGATTGATGAGTTTTTAGAGCTTCGCTCACTAAGCTTCCAAGCTTACGCTCTCCTTTTTCCAACATGCAGATCATTAGAGTTTCGGAAGGCAAGTGGGCAAGGGAGGAGCTTTTCGGAGTTCTCAAGTAGCTCAAGTATGGTTTAAGTCTTTGTAATAATGCCTAGACAATGGGGGTATTAGACTTGTATGGAGTTGGTGCCAAACTCTATAGTTTGATTTGTTGATGTTCTAGCATGCTGAGTGATGATACAATGTTAAATATGTTTATGCTTCTATGTTGTGGATTGTAAACCATGTTTATGTTGTGGCTTAAATGCTTTGTGTTTTGAAGGCTTAGAACCATTGTTCCATGAATGTTATGTGTGTTTTGTGTTAGGGCATGTAAACCTTGATATGCAATATTTGTGTAAGTGCTTGTCTTCCTAGGAATGAAATGGTTTAGTTATGAATGCCTTTATGCAAGTTCTATCTAAATGCTTATCTATTGTTGGATGTCATGTTTGATTGGTTAAGTAGCATCATATGCTTAGTCTTGGTTGCTAAAGGTTGTATGCGAGTTTGTTTGTTGCTAGACGAGTCGTAAATTGCATCTAGAGTTGAGTCTAGGAGTGTCTCGCAGCCCAAAATGTAGGTGCAATGCAGGGCATATCGGTATGCCTAAGGGCCATATCGATACGGTCCTACACTTTGGACTTCACTTTAGGCTTAGCGTACCGGTACATGAGGGTGTATCGATACGCCAAAAGCTCTATGGAAATCTGAGAAATTGACGAGATTTTGGCGTATCGGTACGAGTCTTGGGTGTATCGGTACGATTTTTATCGTTTGACCGTGAGAAGTTGACCATTGAGGGCGTATCGATATGGTCAACCAATGTACCGATACGGTCCTCCTAAGTTGACTTTGGGTAGTTGAACAAGTCAAGGCGTATCGATACGGTCATCTAGCGTATCGATACGACTAGTTGTAAAGGCTAAAATGGGCTGCTTAATTTTCATGTTTGGTTGCTTTGCATCGCTTCATTGTCTTTCCGCTGTCGTATCTCACATTGGATCCATTAATGAATTTAGACAAGATAATGTTTAAAAGAAATTTTCTAGGGTTGCTAACTGGGGCGGGACCTTCACGGGTTTCACTTCAGTTTTCCCCGTGTAGCCTACTTAGACTGGTCAGTCGTCCAGACTGGGACGAGGGGGTTACAGAGAGCTTTCCTTCAATTGAAGGAAAGCTAAATAGCCTAAATTATATATAAAACAAGGAAATAAGGAATAAGAGACTTACCCAAGAGAGTTCTTAAGCAAACATCTCTATCTTCATCATCTTTTTCCTTGAAGCACACACCTTCATTGGAGAAAGTTTTGGGCTTCATTTTTTCTTCGTTTTAGTGATATCGAATCGTTGCTATTGATTGGGTAAGCTATATTCCTCAATTGGTTATTGGATTCCATGGATATATCAAGCTTAATCTTAAGCTAGGGTTTTGACTATCTATGGATATCTCATCGTTGTCATCTATATTGAAATCGAATATTGATTTTGATATTGTTATATTGATTTTGATATCGAAACATTGATCCTAATAATCCCCCATTGATTTCCTAGCTCCAGAAGTTGATAAAGAGCATTCGTCGTCTCCATCCAAATTTAGGAACAAGGGGATTGTTATCCTAGAGCCGTAAAAGCATCAGATTTTGAGGTGAGTGTAGTCGGAGTCTCGGGACTAGGCGAAAAGCCTTCCTGAATCTTTTATTGTTGTTTTTGACCATATCGCTCATACTATCATTGAAGAAATTGCACAGACATTTTGGTAAGTGTCAGTAAGTTTTGTTATTGAATATTGAACATAGTTAATGGTATTGTCATTGAGCATTGTCATTGATATAGTTATTGTCAATAAAACATTGCAAAGAAATTATCGCACATTAATATTGACATTGAACCATGAAACATTGATTATGAGACATGTTTGTTATTGATATTATTGAAATCATTGGTCATTGGAATTCTCATTGAATATTGGATATGGATATGAACATTGAAACCTTAGATTTGAATAGACATTGGATACAATTGGTATGCCATAGAATTCATGAGCTCAGTGTACGGGTGGACTACGGTCTATATTGATTTGGTGAGGCGGAGGGATGTGTATTGATATTGGTCATATTGGCGAGGCAGAGGGACTAGACCATTCATTGATTTGGTGAGGCGTAGGAATTCGTATATCTACTATCTTGATTCAATCCAATGGCTAATGATTAAATGAATAAGTTGAACATTTTATAGTGAAGCATAATAGTAACATTGATGAGCATATTGATGCATTATATTGACATTGACGAGCATGATACTATGAATATGAGACATATGTTATTTTTCCATTTATATTGTAATGACTACCTCACTAGGTAACAAAATGCCTAATGTATTGTGTCTCATGCATTTCAGGTTGAAAGACCGTGTGTTCGAGGATCGGATAGTCAAGGCAAAACAAGTCACTACAAGCCCTAAAGTAATGTGTTTTGATCTTAAGAACTCCTAGGAAGGTGGAAAAGTAGTTGACCTAGTCGTTTATGCCCATTTTTATATATTTGTGCTATGCTTATGTTTTAATACGGTTGATGGCCCTAAATGGTTTTTTGTTTGGCTTTAAGTGGTCAAAAAGTACATACTTGGCTCATAAAGGTAAAAACATAGCAAACATATTCGTTTGATCATGAAATTTGGCATGCTAGTAGTTTATAACATTCTAATGTCGTGTGTAAAGTTTCATTGCATTTGGACATCATTAGGTAAGTCAAATCGAATAAAAACCAAAAAAAAATTTGTCATTAGAGGTAAGGCCGTATAGATACGAGTCATGGCGTATCGATACGGGTTTGCATAATTGAACATAAAAAGCAGGGCGTATCATAACAAAATATAGCCGTTTCGAAACATTTTGTCACTGGAATCGATCGTTTTGATACGGGTTCATAACGTATCGATACGGGTTAAAGGTCAAAGTAAAATGGAGTCAGTTCGTATCGATACTGGTATTTCCGTATCGATACGGTTAGAAAGGTAAAGTCAACTCGTACCGATACTGGTGTGTCCATATCAATATGGTTTAAAGGGTAAAGTCAACATGGGTTGACCAACGTTCAGCCGTTTTGAAACAACCCTAGGGTGTTTCGATACAGGGTTAGTTAAGTTAGTTAAAGGCATATTAAACAAATTGCAATGTTCACAGTTTAGTCAATGAATTTTAAAAGATTAAATTGGATGAGTTAATGAACTCCATTTTGTATGAAATTTTACAGGCATGTTAATATTGTGGTGAATTTCAATTTAGTAAAATCCGTTGCATTAAAGGACCCCTAAATTATTGAGTTTATAGTTTGGTCCCTAAAACTTATAATAGTTAATATTGGCCCTAATTGATTAATTATTGCTTCATGGGGGCTAGTTGGACTAAGTTATATCAAGGTATTGAGTTATTGAATGTTATTGGTTTAATCATTAATATAAAAATTAAATTTTTTTGCTCCGATTACTGATTTGATCGTCGGTATCACCTTCCTTCCTGGTTCTCGACCAGACCGGGAAGGGGGTGTTACATTTGTGGTATCAGAGCTAGAGTTTAGTCAATTCTTGGACTAAACCAAAGTTTGTTGCATTGTTATTGTGTTACTTTGCGACCTAGGAGTTATATATTGCGTATATTGTGACTTGTCGACTAATCTGATCTTTCTTATAGATATGTCTGAGACTAATGAAGCTCATGTAGACGAGCTTGCCACAGGCTCCTCGACGCATTGCGAGAAGATTAGAGGAGGAAATCCTCAGAACCGACCGCAATCGTAGGACCCTCCTGTTCAGGGTACCGAGCCTCCAGCACCTACCGCTCAGGCTGAGTGTTATAAGAACATGGCCGACATGTTCAGCCAGTTTATGACTGCTATGAGGGCCGAACAAATCATGCAACCTATCGCTCATGTTGTTCAACACACTCGAGAACCTATTGATAAACTCTCATAGTACCGAGCTTATACTTTTACCGGGCAAGATGACGACAACCCTGAAGTTGCTGAATATTGGTTGGACAACATCTTGGGGATTCTGAGTAAACAACTTCAGTGCTCGGACGAGCACAAGCTTGAGTGCGCCATCGCATTGCTAGCCGATGAGGCACTCCATTGGTTGGAAACTACCATTTTGACATTTTCAGAAGATACAATGACTTGGGAGTTCTTTCTTAGAGAATTCCACAAGAAATATATCAACGATTTTTATCTTGCTGAAAGGTGAAGCATCTTTCGTCACCTCAAAACAAGGCGGACAACCGATCGAACAATACATACATGATTTCTACAAGTATTGTAGATGCAGTGTTGAGTACATTAATAATATGGAAGAAAAGTGCTGGATGTTTATTGCAGGGCTTAATGATGAACTACGCCCTATGTTCACTGCAACAAGCATTTCTGATTTTCAAGACCTTGTGAATCGAGTTAAGGTCACCGAAGCGGCACAGAAAGCTCAACGAGCTGGTGGGTCTGGAAAGTCCGAGAAGAGATTCAAGGATGATTCTCGACCTCCAAGATGGAACAAGAAAGGGAAATATTAAGGCCCCAAACAGAATATCTATTCACAGCCCTCTCGTTCTGGAAACATTGAGAGACCTCAGTCCGTGACGCAGTCTTTTGCTAAAGCAACGTCCGTTAATAACACTGGAGTTTCAAATCGAGGCAACCAGCACCCACTTTGCAATTATTGTCAGAATAAGCATCCAGTGGGTCAATGTTGTAAGTAGACTGGAGCATGTTACTACTGTGGTGAGAAGGGTCACTTTATCCGTGACTGCCTATTGAATGCAACCAAATCTGTTGTCACACCGACTACTGCTGCTTCTCAAGCTCAATCCTTTCGAGGTAAATGATCGAAGCAAGGATCATCGAGAAATTTTGGGAAATCGAGTGGTCCAGGGAAACCCTTCGGTAAGCAAGATTCAAAAGCTTCCGCCCAAATGTATCATGTGAGGAGCAGGGAAGAAGAGGATGAACGTGATGTCATTGTAGGTACCATTGAGTTATATTCGCATTCTTTATATGCATTGATTGACCCTGGTTCTATTCATTCTTTTATAAGCACCATCGTAGTTAAGAAATATAATATGTCTTCCGAACCAATAGCATCGAGAATTTCGGTAACCAATCCTTTAGGAGATTGTGTCATTATACGAGTAGTGTTCAAGAACTGCCCTTTAATGATCTAGTGGATTCCTTTTCCGGCCAATTTGCTATCTTAACCGATCCATAAGTTTGATGTCATCCTAGGTTTAGATTGGATTTGTGAGCATCAAGCTTGGGTAGATTGTTCTAAGAGAAAATTATACCTTCAAGGATTGGGTAAGGAAAGTGATGTACTGATGAATGCGAAGAATCCATCACAGTTGCAAGACATTGACAATACGTGTGAATTTTCCGATGTCTTCCCTGATAAACTTCTGGGATTGCCCCCAACCCGTGATGTAACGCCTCGATTTGGCCCGGGAGTTTATCGGTTATAATCTAGGATTAGTCCGGGTTAAAATTAGATTTAAAATGATGATTTTATAAAGATTTCCTTTTTACGAAAATGCCAATAATGAAAATTTGAAAAGGGTTTTATCTTGTTTCTTTTCAAAATCAAAAGGAAGAAAATATATCATCGTCTTAAAACTCCCTTTCCTCCAAAACCCCTTCTTAAACCCTAAAGTCATTATTCCATTACTCAAATCACTCATCCAAGCAAGATTTTTGAAGGTAATCTCTTCCTTGTTCCAGTTTTTACATTATCTAGCTTGCGTTCTTTGAAAACCCTCTTTTAAAAGCCATTAAAATGTATTTTGATTTGATGATGGTTTTGAGAAAATGGGTAATTCTATAGGTTTTTCGTGTGGGTTTCTAATGTAACGTTTAAGGGTGTTTTTGATTATACTTGGGTGTTTTAAAAATGTTAAAAAGATGGAAAATGTTGAGAAACCCGAAATGGGTACAAAAATGAGATTTTTAGGTTGAAAAGATTAGGTTTTTGGGTTGGTTTTAGGTTGAAAACGTGGCTGGTGGTTCCCTTGATGTTAGGGAAAGGTTCTAGGTGATTTTGGATGTGTTTTGATGGTTGAAAAGGATGATTTCAGTGTGGAGTTTGTTTAGAACGAAAATGGTGAAGTTTGGATGAAAATTTTGTTCGAATTAATGTGTTTTGGTTGCAAGATTTAGTTTCCGGGTTGTTGCTGGTTTACAAGTGTATTGGTGTCCTAATAGTTTGTTTTGGGTTGCTTAAAACAGAGGAATCGGCTTCGGGTACGATACCGGGTGCTACGGAGGCTTGAGATCGGTATTTTAACTTTCGTTTGTGTTTCATCGGTGAGTGGATATTGTTTTGGAATCTATTTGTGTTCAATGATGGTTGAAAAGGATGATTTCAGTGTGGAGTTTGTTTAGAACGAAAATGGTGAAGTTTGGATGAAAATTTGTGTTCGAATTGATGTGTTTTGGTTGCAAGATTTAGTTTCCGGGTTGTTGCTGGTTTACAAGTGTAATGGTGTCCTAATAGTTTGTTTTGGGTTGCTTAAAACAGAGGAATCGGCTTCGGGTGCGATACCGGGTGCTACGGAGGCTTGAGATCGGTATTTTAACTTTCGTTTGTGTTTCATCGGTGAGTGGATATTGTTTTGGAATTCTATTTGTGTTCAATGAAGGTTTTGGGGTTTGGTTGGAGTCTTAGAGACTAACCTAGACCCAAGATTAAGTTCACCTAATCTCGTTGTTTGGTTGATTATCGGCTTTCGTGAACCTGTGTGTTGTGGTGATGTTTTTTGATTGTATTTACTTTTCGTTTAATGTTGTTGTGTAGTCGTTGTTGATGTCGAGCCTCACGTGATGGTTGTCGTTACTACGGTGATGTGTAGTCCCACCGGTAGCGACTAGTAGAAGAGTACGGTGATGTGTAGTCCCATCGAAAAACTACTAGTTGAACGGTGATGTGTAGTCCCACCGGGTTTTGGTTGTGCATGTGCATACCATGTATTATTTCTTTTTGTGTCCCATTTCACCTTTTCCGTAAATGGTTGCTTTAAATCTAAAATATGGTTTAAAACTGCATTGTTGTTGTTTAGGAGCTCCGCTCACTAAGCTTTAAGCTTACGCTCTCTCATTTTCCAACAATATAGATCGTTAGAGTTTCGGGAAGCAATTGGGCAAGGAAGGGTTTCTCGGAGTTCTTAGCAGGCTCAAGTATGGTTTATGTTTTGTAATAACACTTAGACAATGGGATTGCTAGATTTGTATGTTATGGAGTTGGTGTTCAAACTCCTTTACTATGGTTTGTATATGTTTCTAGCATGTTTTAAAGGCTGATACTATGTTAAATTGAGACTTGATGTGGCCTTGTATGGATTGCTAAGCATATTGTCTTGTTATTGTTTTAGAACCTAAGTGTTCATGGGCTTGAAATCCGATTTGTTGTTTGAATGCATGTCTAATGTTGTGATTAGGACTCTTTGCATGTAGAATGTATGTATGATATGTTGCCACATGGTTCTTGATGATTCGAGAAACGTTTGAGAATGTTTGGGGGTGTCAAAGTATGATTTCGGGCCTATTTGTATGCATGCGTTTCGAAACGATCGATACGGTTTCGGAACGGTGGTAGCTCTAGGGATACTTGTATCGGAACGAGGTGGTGCCGTTTCGATACGATATGACACTGTGAGCCCCCGTTTCGGAACTTATTTCGATACGTTTCGACACTGTGAGCCTCTCTTTCGGAATCTGTTCCGATACGTTTTGTCACTGGAAGCCTCCATTACGAAACAAGGTGGGACCGTTTCGGAACGTCCTGGTCTCACGTTTAAAATAGAGCCCACGTTTCGGAACGGGCAAGCCTGTTTCGAAACATGGGTAGTCAAAACACTTGAATGGCACCTTTGAAGGTTACCGAACGTTGCGTTCTAGTCTGTAAAGCACGTATGTTTCCTTGTTGAGTTCATATGTATCCTTTAAGATGATTTTGCCCCGTGTGCTTGGAATTTGATCAATTAAGTTACTTGGTAAATTTAAGTTGTCGTATGTTCTGGTTGGAATGCTTTCGTTTTCACTTATCCGCTGTTGTTTACTCACCTAAGGTAAATTGTGATATTTAGACAAGATAATAAATGAAAAAATAGGGTTGCTAATCGGAGTGAAGCCTTAGTGGATTTCACTTCGGTTTTCCCCGTGTAACCCGTTCGGTCCGGTTTGTTGGCTAGGCCAAGACGAGGGCGTTACATTTGGTGGTATCAAAGCCTCGATTACGAGGTTTCCCGTGAAAGGTAAGCCAGGTAAGTTGGTTTGTTTGGTTGTCTGCTATTGCATGGTGTATGAAAGCATGCTTTAATATTCTTGATGTTGGTTGAAGTCTAGTCAAGTGTTCCCATTGCTAGGTGTTGTTATTGGAAAAAAGATTTTTAGTTTAAAGAGCTGAGAACTTGGATCCTTGCCCTTGCTAACCTAATGTTTTATTGTATGTGATGTGTTTATTCTTTAGATTCTATCTCGTATGGTAAGACCGAGAGGACGACCTAGAGCGGGTGACCAGGCACCCAGGGATGAGCCCCATGCTCCTCCTTCTCCCGATGGTAATAGAGCGGGTGGTGAGGGTAATGTGCCTCAGGTTGGTGCGCAAGTCGGATGTGATGTAATGGACCTCAGGCCGGTGCAAATGGTGGGGGGTAATGGAGCCCAAACGGGACAGGGTCATGCAAGTGCGGACATGACTCAGTTGATTCAGACCATAGCCGGAGCTTTTCAGACAGCTTTGTCCGGTATGCAAGCTGCAGCACCACCTCAGGGTGCAGGGACTGGTTTACCCCTTGAGAGGCTCCGTAGTTTGGGCGGGGTTGAGTTCCATGGTTTGACACCAGAGGGTTCGGAGGCTTGGCTCGAGAGTACTACACGCATCTTGGGTCAGATGGAGTGCTCAGACACTCGCAAGTTGGGTTGTGTTGTCTCCTTGCTTTAGGGAGATGCATATACTTGGTGGACCACTGTTACTTCGGGTATGGCCGAAGCGGATGTCACTTGGGAATTCTTCAGAATGCCTTTAAGAGGAAGTATCTCAGAGTCTGATATCTGGATGAGAAGAAGAGAGAGTTTATGGCCTTGATTCAAGGTAGGAAGATAGTGTTCGAGTACGAGGTTCAGTTTGTGAGGTTGAGCCAATATACTCCCGAGTTGGTTCCTAGTGAGAGGGAACGGTGTGAGCGGTTCCGATATGGGTTGACTAGAGACGTGAAGACTTTTATATTTGCCTCTGACTACACCGAGTTTGATGTTTTGGTCTCTAGAGCCAAGGATATTGAGCAGAACTTAGGCTCCAGTGCTCATGCTAGTGGGTCCGATTCCGGGAAGAGACACGCGGATTGGGATAGAGATCATACCAAGAGGCATAGAGATAGGAGGTATAAGCCCAATTTGAGGCATATGGGTGGTAACTATGGACGGGGCCATCAGGGCCAAGGAGCTGTTGTACACACTTCGTAGTGCACTAAGTGCGGGAGACGCCATCAGGGTGAGTGTATGGGTACCTTTGGGGTATGTTGGAAATGTGGTTCCCGAGACCATTTGAGGCGTAACTGTCCACATCCGGCTAGGGGCGGACCGGCTCCAGCTAGGGGTTTTGAGCATCAGAGAGGCCGTGGGCACGACCATGGTAACCTTCGGCCAATGAACGATGGTCAGAAGAACTTAGCTCATGTGGTAGGAGTTCAACCCGAGGGTGGAGGACCGGCTAGGGTGTATGCTCAGAGAGAGGCTGGGAATGACACAAATGTCATCGCAGGTAATTTCTCGTTTCAGTCTTTGACTTTGCTTTCTTTGATAGATTCGGGGTCGACACATTCGTATATCTTGGGTGAACATGCGAGGTCCCTAGGTTTACCGTATGAGTGGTTAGAGGTAGGTGTAAATGTTACTAGTTCTTTCGGTGATACGGTGGTAGTTAGGAAGATGTATATGAGGTGTCCCTTGATGATTCAGGGCCACGTGTTTCAGGTTGACATGATGGAGTTACCGTTCTATGGTTTTGATGTGATTTTGGGCATGGATTGGCTCGTAAAGCATAGAGCTAGGGTAGACTTTGAGACCAAGAGAGTCTCCTTGAGGCTTAGGAATGATTTTGAGGTTGTGGTAGTTGGCGAGAATGTTAGGTTCTTGTCCAATGTTGTTTCTGCTTTGGAAGCTTAGAGGTTGATGGATTCGGTTTGTTAGGCTTACTTGGCTTATGTGATGAATCTGAATATGAGTGAGGTTGGACTACAAGACATTAGAACAATTTGTGATTTTCCGAGTGTTTTTCCGGAAGAGTTGCTGGGTTTGCCTCCAGATAGAGAAGTTGAGTTTGCTATTGAGACGTATTCCGATTCTGCACCCGTGTCTATTGCTCCGTATAGAATGGCACCGAAAGAATTGAAAGAGTTGAAGACACAGCTTCAGAAGTTGTCAGTTAGAGGTTTCATTAGGCCTAGTATTTCTCCGTGGGGTGCTCCGGTCTTGTTTGTGAAGAAAAAAGACAACAGTATGAGGATGTGTATAGACTATAGATAGTTGAATAAAGTAACAGTGAAGAACAAGTATCCTTTGCCTCGGATAGTTGATTTGCTTGATCAATTGAGAGGTGCTTCAGTGTTTTCGAAGATTGATTTGAGATCCGGTTACTATCAGTTGAAGGTGAAAGATGTGGACATACCAAAGATAGCTTTCCGTACACGTTACGTGCAATATGAGTTCTTGGTAATGTGTTTCGGATTGACTAATGCTCCGGCTGCTTTTATGGATATGATGAACCGAGTGTTCCACGAGTTTTTGGATAAGTTTGAGGTAGTGTTCATAGATGATATCTTAGTGTACTCTAGGACCGAGGAAGAGCATGACGAGCATTTGTGGCTAGTGCTTCAGACTTTGCTTGAGAATCAGTTGTATGCAAAGTTAAGTAAATGTGAGTTTTGGATTAGGGAGGTAGTCTTCCTAGGTCATGTGATCTCGGCCAATGGGATTAGTGTGGATCCCAAGAAGATAGAAGCCATAGTGAGTTGTAAGCAACCGAAGTCAGTGACAGAAGTCCATAGTTTCCTAGGCTTGGCGGGGTATTATCGAAGATTTGTCGAAGGATTTTCATAGATTGCGGCACCCTTAACTAAATTGCTTTAGAAGAATGTCCCGTATGAGTGGTCAGATGCAAGACAACAAGTGTTCGAGAAGTTGAAGAAAGCTTTGACCGAAGCTCTTATCTTGATTCAGCCTGAACCGGGAAAAGAGTTTGTGATTTACAGTGATGCTTATGTAGGTTTAGGTTGTGTGCTTATGCAATAAGGTAAGGTTGTAGCTTATGCTTCGAGACAGTTAAAGGTTCACTAGAAGAACTATCCCACTCATGATATTGAGTTAGCCGCAGTAGTGTTTTCTTTGAAGATTTGGAGACACCACCTTTATTGTGAGAAGTGCACCGTTTATAACGACCACAAGAGTTTGAAGTACTTGATGTCTCAGAGAGAGTTGAATCTTAGACATCGTAAGTGGATAGAGCTTCTTAAGGACTACGATCTTACGATAGAGTACCATCCGGGTAAGGCAAACATAGTGGCTGATGCTTTGAGTAGAAAAGTGGCAGTTGAGTTGCGGGCCATGTTTGTGAGGTTGAGTGTGTCCAATGATGGAGGTTTGATAGCCGAGATGCAAGTTAAACTGTCGTTGGCTCAGTTGATTCGAGAGAAACAATTGCAAGATGAATCTTTGGCACCTCACGTGCAAGATATAACAGAGGATAGACCCACATATTTTTGTTTTGGTGAGAATGGGATCCTATGTTACAAGGATAGGATAGTTGTTCCGGAAGATTCCGAGTTGAGACATATTATCTTGAATGAAGCACATAACAGCCCTTTTGCTATGCATCCGAGTAGTACAAAAATGTACCGAGGTTTAAAAGAAGAGTACTACTAGATTGGGTTGAAGAAAGATGTGGTCGAGTTTGTGAGCAAGTGTATGGTATGCCAATGAGTCAAGGCCGAGCATTAGTTTCCTTCAGGTTTGTTACATCCATTGAAGATTCCAGAATGGAAGTGGGAACGTATTACCATGGACTTTGTGTCGGGTTTACCGTTGACTCCTTCGAAGAAAAATTCAGTGTGGGTGATAGTCGATAGATTTACTAAGTCTGCTCACTTCATACCTGTTCATACTACCTACACCTTAGATAAGTTGGCCGATCTGTATATCAGTGAGATAATGAGGTTGCATGGAGTACCGAAATTGATTGTATCAGACCGAGATCTGAGATTTACAACTAGATTTTGGGAGTGTTTGCATCGTGTCTTGGGTACTTGGTTGAATTTCAGTACTTCGTATTATCCGCAGTCAGATGGCCAGTCAGAGAGAGTGATTAAGGTGTTGGAGGACATGTTGAGGTGTTGTATCATCGACTTTTAGGGTTCTTGGGAGAAGCACCTACTGTTAGTAGAGTTTGCATACAATAGCAGTTATCAGGCTAGTATTCGGATGGCACCGTATGAAGCTCTGTATGGTTTGAGGTGTAGAACACCTATTTTTTGGGCCGAGGTCAGGCAGAAGCTTGTACTTATGCCCGATTTTCTTAAGGGCACTATCGAAAAGGTAAAGTTGATATGTGATCGCTTGAGGGCAGCTTCAGACCGACATAAATCATATGCCGATTTGAAGAGAAAGGAGATAGAGTATGCCGTGGGCGAGAAAGTGTTTCTGAAAGTCTCACCTTGGAAGAAGGTGATGAGGTTTGGTAGGAAAGGTAAATTGAGTCCGAGATTCATTGGACCTTACGAGGTAGTTGAGAGGACCAACCTCATTGCGTATAGATTGAGGCTCTCGACCGAGTTAGAGAAGATTCATAATGTGTTCCACGTTTCTATGCTTCAGAAGTATAGATCATATCCGTCCCATGTAATGCCAGTGGAAGAAATTGAGCTGAACCCCGACTTGTCATATGAGGAAGAGCCGGTTGAGATTCTTGCTACAGACAAGAAAGTGTTGCGTGGGAGGTCTATCGAGTTAGTTAAGGTTTAGTGGAGACACAGAGGTGTGGAAGAGGCTACTTGGGAGAGAAATGAGGACACAGAAAGACATTTTCCGTATCTTTTTCCTTCAGGTAATTTCGGGGACAAAATTCCTTACTGGGGGAGAGTTGTAACGCCCCGATTTAGGGCCTGAGAGTTTATCAGTTATAATCTAGGATTAGTCCGAGTTAAAATTAGATTTAAAATGATGATTTTATAAAAGTTGCCTTTATTTACGAAAATGTCATTAATGAAAATTTGAAAAGGGTTTTATCTCGTTTCTTTTCAAAATCAAAAGGAAGAAAAGCTATCATCTTCTTAAAAGCTCCCTTTCCTCCAAAACCTCTTATTAAACCCTAAAGTCACTATTCCATTACTCAAATCACTCATCCAAGCAAGATTTTTGAAGGTAATCTCTTTCTTGTTCCAGTATTTACATTATCTAGCTTGTATTCTTTGAAAACCCTCTTTTAAAAGCCATTAAAATGTATTTTGATTTGGTGATGGGTTTGAGAAAATGGGTATTTCTATGGGTTTCTAATGTAACGTTTAAGGGTGTTTTTGATTATACATGGGTGTTTTAAAATTTTTAAAAAGATGGCAAATGTTGGGAAACCCGAAATGGGTACAAAAATGTTATTTTTAGGTTGAAAAGGTTGGGTTTTTGGGTTGGTTTTAGGTTGAAAACGTGGCCGGTGGTTCCCTTGATGTTGGGGAAAGGTTCTAGATGATTTTGGATGTGTTTTGATGGTGGAAAGGGATGATTTCAGTGTAGGGTTTGTTTAGAACGAAAATGGTGAAGTTTGGATGAAAATTTGGGTTCGAATCGATGTGTTTTGGTTGCAAGATTTTGTTTCCGGGTTGTTGCTGGTTTACAAGTGTATTGATGTCCTAATAGTTTGTTTTGGATTGCTTAAAACAGAGGAATCAGCTTCGGGTGCGATACCAGGTGCTACGGAGGCTTGAGATCGGTGTTTCGTCTTTCGTTTGGGTTTCATCGGGGAGTGGATACTGTTTTGGAATTCTAATTATGTTCAACGAAGGTTTTGGGGTTTGGGTGGAGCCTTAGAGACTAACCTAGACCGAAGAGTAAGTTCACCTATTCTCGTTGTTTGGTTGATTATCGGCTTTCGTGAACCTGTGTGTTGTGGTGATGTTTTTGGATTGTTTTTACTCTTCATTTAATGTTGTTGTGTAGTCATTGTTGGTGTCGAGCCTCACGTGATGGTTTTCGTTACTACGGTGATGTGTAGTCCCACTGGTAGTGACTAGTAGAAGAGTACGGTGATGTGTAGTCCCATCGAAAAACTACTAGTTGAACGGTGATGTGTAGTCCCACCGGGTTTTGGTTGTGCATGTACATACCATGTCTTATTTCTGTTTGTTTTCCATTTCTCCTTTTCCATAAATGGTTGCTTTAAATCTAAAATATGGTTTAAAACTGCATTGTTGTTGTTTTAGAGCTCTTCTAACTAAGCTTTAAGCTTACGCTCTCTCCTTTTCCAACAATGCAGATCGTTAGATGTTCGAGAAACAATTGGGAAGGAAGGGTTTCTCGGAGTTCTTAGTAGGCTCAAGTATGGTTTATGTTTTGCAATAACACTTAGACAATGGGATTGTTAGATTTTTATGTTATGGAGTTGGTGTTCAAACTCCTTTACTATGGTTTGTATATGTTTCTAGCATGTTTTAAAGGCTGAAATTATGTTAAATTGAGACTTGATGTGGCCTTGTATGGATTGCTAAGCATATTGTCTTGTTAGTGTTTTAGAACCTAAGTGTTCATGTGAGCTTAGGGCTTGAAATTTGATTTGTTGTTTGAATGCATGTCTAATGTTGTGATTAGGACTCTTTGCATGTAGAATGTATGTATGATATGTTGCCATATGGTTCTTGATGATTCGAGACACGTTTGAGAACGTTTGGGGGTGTCAAAGTATGATTTCGGGCCTATTTGTATGCATGCCTTTCAAAACGATCGATACGGTTTCGAAACGGTGGTAGCTCTAGGGATACTCATATCGGAACGGGGTGGTGCCGTTTCGATACGATATGACATTGTGAGCCCCCGTTTCAGAACTCATTTCGATTCGTTTCGACATTGTGAGTCCCCGTTTCGGAACCTGTTCTTATACATTTTGTCACTGGAAGCCTCCGCCCCGAAACAAGGTGGGACCTTTTCGGAACGGCCTGGTCTCGCATTTAAAATAGAGCCCGCGTTTCGGAACGGGCAAGCCTGTTTCGAAACACAGGCAATCAAAACACTTGAATGGCACCTTTGAAAGTTTCCGAACGTTGAGTTCTAGTCTCTAAAGCTTGTATGTTTCCTTGTTGAGTTCATATGTGTCCTTTAAGATGATTTGCCCCGTGTGCTTGGATTTTGATCAATTAAGTTACTTGGTAAATTTAAGTTGTCGTATGTTCTGCTTGGAATGCTTTCGTTTTCACTTATCCGCTGTTGTTTACTCACCTAGGGTAAATTGTGTTTTTTAGACAAGATAATAAATGAAAAAATAGGGTTGCTATTCAGAGTGAAGCTTTGGCGGGTTTCGCTTTCGTTTTCCCCGTGTAAACCATTCGGTCTAGTCTGTTGGCTAGGCATGGACGAGGGGGTTACACGTGAAGTGGAGTTTGGCATTGATGTGCAACCCAGGACTGCTCCAGTTTCCATTGCACCATATCGTATGTCAGCTGTGGAATTAAAAGAACTAAAGGCTCAAATTCAAGACTTGTTGAACAAAGGTTTTATTCAACCAAGCTCTTCACCCTGTGGAGCTCCGGTTCTATTTGTTAAGAAGAAATATGGTTCTATGCGATTGTGCATTGACTACCGACAATTGAATAAAGTAACCATCAAGAATAAATATCCATTTCTTAGAATAGACGACATGTTCGATCAACTAAAGGATGCCTCTGTATTTTCCAAGATCGATTTAATGTTGGGTTATTATCAAATGAGAGTCAAGGAGTGTGATGTACCAAAGACTGCCTTTCGTACAAGATATGGACACTACAAATTCTTGGTGATGCCCTTTGGGTTAACCAATGCACCGACAACCTTTATGGATTTGATGAATCGGGTCTTTCGAACTTATCTCGACAAATTCGTAGTGGTGTTTATAGACGAAATATTGATCTAATCCAAGAATGAAGTGGAGCACCGAGATCATTTTCCTATTGTGCTTCAAACTTTGAGGGAGAAGCAGTTGTACGCGAAGTTCTCTAAGTGTGAGTTTTGGCTCACCGAAGTTGCTTTTCTAGGACATATCGTATCAAATTCGAGTATTCAAGTGGACCTGAAGAAAATCCAAGCTATTGTAGAATGTCATCCACCAAAGAACATTGGTGAAGTCAGAAGCTTCCTTGGGCTTGCTGGTTATTATCGAAGATTTGTGAAAGTGTTTTCTATGATAGCTGCTCCTTTAACCATGTTATTAAGGAAAGAATCTCCTTTTGTTTGGACCGAGGCTCATCAACGAAGTTTCGATCAGTTGAAACAAGTATTGACTCATGCACCAGTCCTGACCCAACCTGAGTCCGGAAATGACTACACAGTTTACAGTGATGCATCACATCTTAGGTTAGGATGTGTATTGATGCAAGAAGGCAAAGTCATCGCTTATGCTTCGAGACAACTTAAGCCACACGAAATGAATTATCCCACCCACGACCTTGAATTGGCTGCATTTGTCTTTGGTTTGAAAATTTGGAGACATTACCTCTACGGAGAAAAATGTTATCTATTTACCGATCATAAAAGCCTTAAGTACCTATTGACTCAAAAGGAGTTGAATCTTCGGCAACAAATGTGGATGGAACTCCTTAAAGATTACGATATGGTCATTGATTACCTTCCTGGCAAGGCCAATGTTGTAGTTGATGCACTCAGTCACAAACCTTTTTCTGGTATGTAGTGACAATGAATTTTGAGTTATATGTATTATGTAGTACATTAACTCATCGTAATATTTTTGTATTGTAGCCCCTTAAGCAATTAACGCTCACTTTCGGCTTCGGAAGCATCATTGTCTTGTAGCTGAAATTCAAGTTCAGTCTACCATCGTTTCACGAATCAAGGGTTTGCAAGAGCAAGATTCTGAGCTTCAATCTATTGTCTCTAAGTTATCAGACAACCTCGACTTCAGAATTAATTCTGAAGGACTCTTGTGTTTTCATGACCGAGTCTGTGTACCTAACGATAAATCTCTTCGCACCGATATTCTTTCTGAAGCTTATTCGAGTTCTTTTTCTGTTCACCCTGGGTCTGTAAAGATGTACAAGGACCTGTGTGAACTCTATTGGTGGCCAGGTATGAAGCATGCCATAGTTGACTTCATTTCCAAATGTCTCACGTGCCAACGTGTTAAGGTAGAACATTGCGCTCCTACCAGATTATTGCAACCTATTGATCCACCAAAATGGAAATAGGAAAAGATCACTATGGATTTTGTTAGTGGTCTTCTGTTAACTCCCGCGAAGCATGATGCTACATGGGTCATTATAGATCGATTCACGAAGTCAGCCCATTTTATACCGTTTAGAATGGACTACAATCTCCCTAAATTAGGTGACTTGTATATCAAGGAATTAATCCGACTCCACGAAGCACCTAAGTCTATTATCTCTGATCGAGACCCCCGATTTGCATCTCGATTTTGGAGAACCTTACAAGGAGCTCTGGGCACCAGAGTTAATCTTAGCACAACCTTTCACCCTCAATCTGACAGCCAGTCAGAAAGGGTAATCCAGGTAAACCATCGAAAAACTTGTTCATTGACACCTTAGAAATTTGCATTGTTATTTAACCTTTCTATACAGATCTTGGAAGACATGCTTCGAGCATGCATTATTGACTTTGGTGGAACTTGGGAGAAATCTCTACCCCTTGTCGAATTTGCCTACAATAATAGTTACCAAGCATCAATCCAAATGGCCCCGTATGAGGCATTGTATGGTAGGCGATGTAGAACTCCATTGTGTTGGTCGGAGCTTGGTGAGGGAAAAATGTTAGGCCTTGACTTGCTTCGAGATACTAAAGAGATGATCTCAAGAGAAGAGATATAGAGTACGGAGTTGGTGAAAAAACCTTCCTCAAAGTATCACCGTAGAAGAAGGTTTTAAGATTTGGCAAGGGAAAATTGAGTTCCTGATTCATTGGACCCTTTGAATTTATTAAAAGAGTTGGCCCCGTAGCATATCGACTATTGTTCTCTCTAAATTGAGTAAAATCCACGATGTTTTTCATGTATTGATGCTTCGGAATTATCGTTCTGATCCCTTGCATATTGTGGAACCTGAGTCTGTAGAACTTCGACCAAATCTATCCTAAAAGGAGGAATCAGTTCAAATTCTTGCAAGAGAAATCAAGAGGCTTCGCAACAAAACTGTACCGTTAGTTAAAGTGCTCTAGAGGAGCCACACCATTGAGGAAGCCACTTGGCAACCTGAGGAGACCATGAAACATCAATATCCACTGTTGCGTGTAAAAGTGTCTATCGCAATTGTAGTTCAAGTGTACACGACGCAAGTAGTAAAGTGATACGGAAGTATCGGATATCGTCTCCACAGGGACTGAGCCAATAGCTTCACCTTGAATTACTGCACAGAAGTAAAAAGAATATTTAAGATGTTTGTCACGAGAATAATAAAGAATACTGGAAAATAAGATTAAAAGAATCAAGATAGAGAGAATGGGCTGGTATTGAATTGCTCAGTAGTGCAGGTATTGCTAAGTCGAGGAATATCAGTGCTGTCGTAGTTCCTGTCACGGCAGCACCTGTCGCGGCAGCAGTCCGTTGGTTATCGCGGCAGCGATTACCCAACTCAGTACTTCAAGTTTGGCAAGAATCCCTGCTGTGCCTTGGCCTATTCCTAGGTCCAAGTCTGTCGATGATCACGTCTTTGATGATACCTCCCGGCGTGAATCGAAGGATGAACACCGATGTTGTTGAATTCTTCTTTAGCCACTTAACCTCGTCCTATCCCTAGGTCCGAGATAGTTCAACTATAAACTAGAGAACTCGCACTTATCCCTTTCGTATACTTAACTCTCCCGATATTAAGTAAATAAATAACCTCGCAATGCTCTCCCAATACTCTTGCAAGATGTTAATAACCAGAATAAGAGAACTTGAAGTTTATTTTATTGAACTGAAAATTCCTAAAACAAAAGCAACCCTTGCAACTACTTTACAAAGCAACCCGTGGCCCTAAGGGGAATTTAGAACATGTTGAGAGGTAGAAAACGGCTAGGTTTTTGGGAAGAAGGCTAGAGAATCGGTTATATTCTCTCCTAGGTCGAATTACATGCCTTTATATAGGCCTTGGGTTCAAGTTTTCTAATATGGAAGGAATACAACTTTAAATTAAAGTACAATTCTAATAAAGACTAAATCTTCAGAAAAACAGTCTTTAATTCATCCTTCCTTCTTTCTTGGGATATCTTCCTTGAACCTTGGGCTTGGCCTTCATTCTGATCTAGGGCTTGGAAAAATATAGTGGTATTACACGACAGACGGGCTGAATTTTCTCTTTCTGTCGAGGTCCACTTTGCTTTTTCTCCTCAAAACTGCTGTCGTCCTTTGCTGTCACGGCGGAACCCATGGCAACATCGTCCTCCTTGACTGCTAGTTCCAGCTTTTCTGCATCGCTGCTCAGCGCCTGCCACGACTGCTGCCCTGAGTGCTGTCACGGCTGCTGCTCTGGGTGCTGTCATGACTGCTGCCCTGGGTGCTGTCACGACTGCTGCCCTGGGTGCTGTCACGACTGCTGCCCTGGATGCTGCCACGGCAGATACCTGCAAAAGTAACCAAATTTAGCAGTATCTGCGCAGTTTTATCTAAATGTGATGTTGATGCAAAACTTAACCTAAAATGTAGTTAAACATGCTTGAGTGCAGCAAAAATAAGGATAAATGATGGGTAAAACATAGAACTTTTATACACTGATCACACCCCCAAACTCGAATCTTTGCTTGTCCTCAAGCAATTCAGACCTAAAAGAAAAATAATTTTTTTTGTTTTGGCTTAAAACAATGAACTTTCCCTTACCCTTCATTCATTCTCTATTGACAGCAGCACCTTGTCGGGTAATTTAGGATTCGTCCAGAATCTTGCTATAGTCCTCGTGCAGTGTGTGCATGCTTGTGAACAATTATATGCCAAGACTCCTTTAGTTTCACTAGAATATTCCAGCTTCTAACTTGAATTTTTATGCCAAAGTTTATCTTTTTGAAGGCACTTCTTATGCTCCTTTGATTTTTTTGACTCGATTTTATTATTATTATTTTTAAGCTAAAGTTTCACTAGAGCCGGTTTCGGACACCTCTAGCTAACTTCCTAGAGCCGGTTTCGGGCACCTCTAGGGCTATTGAGTCTATTTTGCTAAACTTCTTTCCTAGAGCCAGTGTTAGGCACCTCTAGGGGCTATTCATGTGCTAAGCTTCTTATTCTAGTTA
This sequence comes from Hibiscus trionum, assembly GCA_030270665.1. NCBI lineage: Eukaryota > Viridiplantae > Streptophyta > Magnoliopsida > Malvales > Malvaceae > Hibiscus > Hibiscus trionum. The sequence goes on from BSYR01000003.1 coordinate 48,049,522, forward strand.
GCTAATAGAGTTCTAGGCAATATAACAGTCACAAATGGTGTTTTAAGTTTCAGAACTATAGAAAGACTCTAAACTGCTCCTAAGACTATCCTAAAGGCGCTGCCACGATAGAGCTTTCACGGCAGGTAAGTTCAGTTCAAAGACTTAAGCCAAAAGTTTCAATTTTTTTTGCATAAAATAAATGCGACACAATTAAAACTAAATGCAATATTATATTAATAATTAGGAGGACTGCCTACCCCCAAACTCAAGGGTTGCATTGTCCTCAATGCATGACACAAGACATAAAAATGAAAAATAGAAAATAAAAATGACAGACAAGTGAAACATCACAAAAAGATAATATATACAGCAGGCGGCAGAGAAAAGGAAAAAGAAAACTTAAGTTGTGCGGCTGTCGTCGCTGCTGCTGGAGCTTTAGATGAGGAGCTGTCGGCGGGCAGTCTCCTTGAACTTTGTCGGAGGAGCTGTGAGTGCTGCCCTGAGAGTATGAGTGCTGCCGCGGCAAGGGTGGAGGTAGAGCTTCCTTGGGTTGCTTGTATCGTCATTGCAAGGGTTTTCTCTGTTTACCTAATAACACAAACAAACTAAAAACTAATATCAAATTTCTAATTCCTAAAACAATAAAGATAAAATAAGATAATAAAAATAAAATAAATTAAGTTAAAATAGGAGTGCCTTGAGGGGCATCTTCTAAAATAACTGCTCCCTGTTCTATTGAGGCTTGAGGGGTCGTTTCCGGTACTTTTTGAAGTCCATCCGTACCCTCCATCTGGTGATTATTCTCATGGTGGGGGCTCCTTTCTTTCTCTTCCCTTTGTAGTCCATGAAGTCCTCCCTTCTTGGTAATGTTTCTAAGGGCATGAATATATGATTAGAAAAAAAATCAAATTGACATTCGGCCACAAACTTACTTTGTTTTCGTTAAATGTTGTTGTGGGGGAATGTAGCCCTTGCTGTCGTGCCTGCTGTTGCGGCAACCAGTTATTTTGACAGTCCATTGTCAGGTTACTTTGCAGGTCAAGGGGATATTAGTAAGTGCCATCACTCTCTATACCAAATTCTGTTGACCACTCGTAGATCTCCATCAGTAGAGACTTTGATGATTCTGTGTCCACCGGTGTCGGTTCCTCTAATACCTGCAATGGAATTGGTGAGTTTTTAAAGAATTCAACATGTTCGTTTATTACATGCTCATATTCCATCGGCGAGACATTGTCATTGGGTAGCTCTTTTAGGTGGTCGTGCGAGTACCATGACAGGGATGGATGTGTGCAATCTTGGTCGGGCATAACCGAGGTAGTGGGTTGAGAGTTTTCCTCGGATGTGGTTGCTGCTGTGACATTCTCTTGAATTTCACTCAGCGTTGTCGCGGTGTTGCTCCATTCCGGCTCCTCGATCATTGCCATGGCAAGTTTTTGCTCAGACTCATTATATGTTGGGTATTCCTTCACATGGGCATCCTTGTCACCTTGCCTCAGGATTTCAGGTTCAGTCGTGGCATGAATGAGGACTGGTCTGCTCAAGATTTCATCCATCTTGGCGATACTTTTGTCCATAGAAGCCGACAATTCTTGAGTGAGTGCCATGAAGGCTTGTAGTGTGTCTTCTAAGGATTTTGAATGCTCTTGAGGATGTTGACATTGCCAGGGCATGTCGGGTTCTGCAGCAAAAATGTTATGGTACAAAAAATTTTGCGGGTTTTGATCATACCATAAATAATTTTGATGTTGCGACAGCGGCATCTGTTGTCCCTGTTGCTACTGTGGCGACATCTCTTGTTCTTGTTGGTTCCATCGTTGGTTGTCCATATATTCATCGAAAAAATGGGGACAACTTTCGAGTGCATGATTACCTTTACGGTAATTGCAAGAACTTTCCCACATCAGCTCTCGAATGGTTTTTCCTGGCATGTTGATGCTCCTTAAACCCGTATTTCACCTGAGTTTTTTTTTTGGATAAAAATAGAAAAAAGAAAAAGAAAAAGAAATAAATAGAAAAAGAAAGGAAAAGTGCAGAAGCTAGGGTAAGAGTGTGTTGCCAGTCCCCGGCAGCGGCGCCAAAAACTTGTTGCGTGTAAAAGTGTCTATCGCAATTGTAGTGCAAGTGTACACGACGCAAGTAGAAAAGTGATACGGAAGTATCAGATATCATCTCCACAGGAACTGAGCCAATAGCTTCACCTTGAATTACTGCACGGAAGTAAAAAGAATATTTAAGATGTTTGTCACGAGAATAATAAAGAATACTGGAAAATAAGATTAAAAGAATCAAGATAGAGAGAATGGGCTGGTATTGAATTGCTCAGTAGTGCAGGTATTGCTAATTCGAGGAATATCAGTGCTGTCGTAGTTCCTGTCGCGGCAGCACCTGTCACGGCAGCAGTCCGTTGGTTATCGCGGCAGCGATTACCCAACTCAGTACTTCAAGTTTGGCAAGAATCCCTGTTGTGCCTTGGCCTATCCCTAGGTCCAAGTCTGTCGATGATCACGTCTTTGATGATACCTCCCGGCGTGAATCGAAGGATGAACACTGATGTTGTTGAATTCTTCCTTAGCCACTTAACGGCTAGAGAATCGGCTAGGGTTTTGGGAAGAAGGCTAGAGAATCGGTTATATTCTCTCCTAGGTCAAATTACATGCCTTTATATAGGCCTTGGGTTCAAGTTTTCTAATATGGAAGGAATACAACTTTAAATTAAAGTACAATTCTAATAAAGACTAAATCTTCAAAAAAAAAACAGTCTTTAATTCATCCTTCCTTCTTTCTTGGGATATCTTCCTTGAACCTTGGGCTTGGCCTTCATTCTGATCTAGGGCTTGGAAAAATATAGTGGTATTACACGACAGACGGGCTGAATTTTCTCTTTCTGTCGAGGTCCACTTTGCTTCTTCTCCTCAAAACTGCTGTCGTCCTTTGCTGTCACGGCGGAACCCATGGCAGCATCGTCCTCCTTGATTGCTAGTTCCAGCTTTTCTGCATCGCTGCTCAGCGCCTCCCACGACTGCTGCCCTGGGTGCTGTCACAGCTGCTGCTGTGGGTGCTGTCACGACTGCTGCCCTGGATGCTGCCACGGTAGATACCTGCAAAAGTAACCAAATTTAGCAGTATCTGCGCAGTTTTATCTAAATGTGATGTTGATGCAAAACTTAACCTAAAATGCAGTTAAACATGATTGAGTGCAGCAAAAATAAGGATAAATGATGGGTAAAATATAGAACTTTTATACACTGATCATCCACATCTCTTCGATTCAGGTAAAAATTCGAGGATGAATTTTTCTTAAGAGGGAGAGAGTTGTAACACCCCAAAATCCGATCTAGTCGGAATTGGATTCCGATGATCGAAAATTACGTACTGTTAAAGTTTAAATATAGAATTGGCTAGCTTATTATTGATATCACGCTCTAATTGAACTAAATTGTTTTCATTGGACTTTATCGAATAATATTGAAACCAATATATTGACTAAATTGAAGAAAATGTAAGTTGGGGAGCAAAACCATAGTATGGTGTGAGTTGATGGACTAATCTTGTTATTAGCCCCTCCTTGACCAAATCTTGCCTACGTAGGATGGTCTAAGAGCTTTCCTTCAATTGAAGGAAAGCTAAATAGCCTAAATTATATGTAAACAAAGGAAATATGGAATAGGAGACTTACCCGAGAGAGTTCTTAAGAAAACATCTCTATCTTCATCATTTTCTTCCTTGAAGCATACACCTCCATTGGAGAAAGTTTTGAGCTTCACTTTTTCTTCGTTTTAGTGATATAGAATCGTTGTTATTGATCGGGTAAGCTATATTCCTCAATCGGTTATTGGATTCCATGGATATATCAAGCTTAATCTTAAGCTAGGGTTTTGATTATACATGGATATCTCATCGTTGTCATCTATATTGAAATCGAATATCAATTTTGATATCGAAACATTAATCCTAAAAATCTCCCTATTGATTTCCTAGCTCAAGAAGTTGATAAAGAGCATCCGTCGTCTCCATCTAAAGCTAGGAACAAGGGGATTGTTATCCGAGATCCGAAGGAGCATCAGATTTTGAGGTGAGTGTAGTCGGAGTCTCGAGGCTAGGGGAAAAGCCTTCCCGAATCTTTTATTGTTGTTTTTGACCATATCGCTCATACTATCATTGAAGAAATTGCATTGGATTGCTAATCGGACACTTTGGTAAGTGTCGGTAAGTTTTGTTATTTAATATTGGGCACAATTAATGGTATTGTCATTGAAACATTGCAAAGAAATTATCAGACATTGGTATTGACATTGAACCATGAAACATTGATTATGAGACATGTTTGTTATTGATATTATTGAAATCATTGGTCATTGGAATTCTCATTGAATATTGGATATGGATATGAACAATGAAACCTTGGATTTGAATAGACATTGGATACAATTGACATGCCATAGAATTCATGAGCTCAATGTACGGGTGGACTAAGGTCCTAAGGCTACGGCCTATATTGATTTGGCGAGGCGCAGGGATGTGTATTGAGATTGGTCATATTGGCGAGGCGGAGCGACTAGACCATTTATTGATTTGGTGAGGCGTAGGGATTCGTGTATCCACTATCTTGATTCAATCCAAGGGTTAATGATTAAATGAATAAGTTGAACATTGTATATTGAAGCATAATAGTAACATTGATGATCATATTGATGCATTATATTGACATTGATGAGCATGAGACTAAGAATATGAGATACATGTTATTTTGCCATTTATATTGTTATGACTATCTCACTAGGCAACGTATGCCTAATGTATTGTGTCTCATGGATTTCAGGTTGAAAGATCGTGTGTTAGACGATCGGATAGTCAAGGCAAGACAAGTCACTACAAGCCCTAAAGTAATGTGTTTTGATCTTAAGAACTCCTAGGAAGGTGGAAAAGTAGTTGAACTAGTCTTTTATGCCCATTTTAATATGTTTGTGCTATGCTTATGTTTTAATATGGTTGATGGCCCTAAGTGGTCTTTTTGTTTGGCTTTAAGTGGTTTTAAAGTACATAATTGGCTCATAAAGGTAAAAACATAGCAAACGTATTCGTATGATCATGAAATTTGGCATGCTAGTAGTTTATACCATTGTAATGTCATATGTAAAGTTCCATTGAATTTGGACATCGTTCGGTAAGTCAAATCGAATAAAAAGTAGTAAAAATTTGTCATTATATGTCAGGCCGTATCGATACGGGTCATGGCGTATCGATACGGGTTTGTATAATTGAAAATAAAGAGCAAGGTGTATCGGAACAGAATATAGCCGTTTTGAAACATTTTGTCACTAGAATTGATCGTTTCGAGATGGGTTCATAGCGTATCGATACAGGTCAAAGGTTAAAGTCAAAGGGAGTCAATCCGTATCGATACTGGTATTTCCTTATCGATACGGTTAGAAAGCTAAAGTCAACCCGTACCGATACTGGTGTGCCCGTATCGATACGGTCTAAAGGGTAAAGTCAACATGGGTTGACCAACGTTCAACCGTTTCAAAAAAACCCTAGGGTGTTTCGATACGGGGTTAGTTAAGTTAGTTAAAGGATTATTAAACAAATTGCAATGTTCACAATTTAGTCAATGAATTTTGAAAGATTAAATTGGATGAGTTAATGAACTCCAATTTGTAAGAAATTTTACAAGCATGTTAATATTGTGGTGAATTTCAATCTAGTATAATCAATTGCATTGAAAGACCCCTAAATTATCAAATTTATAGGTTGGTCCCTAAAACTTGTAATAGTTAATATTGGCCCTAATTGATTAATTATTGCTTCATGGGGGCTAGTTGAACTAAGTTATATCGAGGTATTGAGTTATTGAATGTTATTGGTTTAGTTATTAATATAAAAATGAAATTTTGTTGCTTTGATTAATGTTTTGATCGTCGGTATCACCTTCCGACCCGGTTCTCGACTAGACCGGGAAGGGGCTGCTACACGATGTCTGGCGAAATCTATACTTGTTCCAACTATCGTGAGAAGGCCTCCTTGAGCATATTGGATCGCTTCCTAATTTCATTGGATGCCCTTGAATCTTGGCCTGACACAATCCAATAAGTTTTGCCAAAAAAATATCTTGGACCACAACCTAATTTCATTATCTGTGGTTCAATTGGAGTGGGGACCTAAACCATTTAGATGGTTTGACCACTAGGCTGACGAAAAGGATTATGTAAAGATTGTGCACAAGGTGTGTGGCAGCAAGTAGTGGCACAAATTTGGCAAATTGCTTCATGAATTTTAAAAAATCTTTAAAAAGTTGGCTCTCTCGAAAAAAGTCTCTTGAGGTGGATTCAATTTCTTCTATGGAGAGTAAATGCGCTAAGCTAGAGGCAGATTTTGCCAAAGGCAAACTTGATACTAAATTTTATGCTGAGTTACAGTCCCTTAGAGCTAATCTTTGGGAACGTATTAGATAAGAAGAACGTGATGGGTTGCAAAAGTTGTGGTTGAGATGGTTTGAGGTGGGAGACAGAAACTTGAGATTCTTCCTCATTGTGGCTTCTACCAAAAAAAGAAAAATTGTATAGATAATTTAAAATTGGGGGACACAGTGTTTAGTGAGCCAGAAAAGATAAAAGAGGCCGTTGAGAGCCACTTTAAGTTTATTTACAGTGCTACCTCCAAAATCCAAACAAATCAATTAGAGTGCAATCTGAATTCCCTGAGTTCTGAGGTTGCCAGTTTTTTAGACAACCCATTTACAAGGGACAAAATATGGTTTTTTGTTTCCTCTCTTGATGGATCAAGAGCTTCAAGTCTTCTATGAAAACATGAGATTTTCCAGTTCTCAAGTGCTTTTGGAATTTGTTGAAAGATGAGATTTTCAAGTTCTATTCGGATTTCTTCTGTAACGCCCTCGACCTGGCCTAGACGCCCAACCGAACCGACCGGGTCACATGGGGAATATTGAAGTAAACTGGGAAGTTTACCTCAATAAACGATCCTATTTTTTCTTTTTGTCGTCTAGATGCACATTGTTACCCTATGTGTTTAGACTTGCAGCAGAAGAAACGCCAACTAAAACGGACATCCATTAGGCATTTGATTGATTACAAATATATATTAGGGACCAAAATGTAATTTTGGAAAATTATAGGGGCTTATTTAAATTTTAAGTTACCAACCTTTAATTAGTCAAGTTACATGCCACTGTATCAAATCTCACCTCAATCCGATTATTCAAACACATTCAATTGAACATCCGAACATTTAGTGACCAAAATAGAAAAAAATAGAACATCAAAAAGCCTTAATTAACCAACTTACCAGCCGAGCGTATCGATACATTTCAGCCCGTATCTATACGCCATTATCTCGTCAATTTCTCAAACTTCGAGTAGCACAAAGGGTATCGATACGGCCTCGTGTACCGATACAGTTTCTCATTTTGCCCTTTGATCGTATCGATACAGTCTATCATGTATCGTTATGGTATGCCTATTTTGGCTATACTGTACCGATATGGTAGCCTGCGTATCGGTACGCCTGGGCCTATAATGTCACATTTAACTGGTTTTTTACACTTTAATGCACCCATAACCACTCAAGCATACTTCCAACATATATATTACCTCCAAACATCAAACCTCAATCATTCATGGTGTATTCAACATCATATCATGGCAATTTACATCAAAGGTAAACTATAGGCATGCAACCTAAAAAACAAGCCAAGAAAGATACCAAAATGCATAACAAAGCACAAACCAATAACCAAAGCCATATACAAGTCTAAAACAACAATGAACACTTGCTCAAATAGGGAGTTTACACAAATCTCCCAAAACACAATGGATCCCCCTGATAACTGCATGAATATCCTTGTTTTCATACATTTTTGCTATAGCATTTGCATGTTCTTGAGCCCAAACCATAGCATTTAGACTGCATTTAGGTTTCATTTTCTTCTTCTGGGTGTATCTTTACTTTTGCTGGTTATTAGTCCATGTTGAGGGTACTGCTCGGAAAGTTGGTTTTGGGTTTGATGATGCGTAGGAAAGGAGTCAAGAGAGAAAGCTGGCGCCGGGAATTGCTATAGCATAGTGGAAGGATATTGGCTAACACGTGAGCTGTGAGAAGCACGTGAATATGCAGAAAAGGACAACCTAACATGTGCAGCAGCCGGTACCCACCTGCAGACTGTCCTCGCTGTCCCCTCGTGGTACAGCTTATCGGTGGATATTCCTTGGGATTTTCAAGGAATATTTAGGGCACAAAACCCTAGAGCCTTCACTATATAAAGAGGGAGAGAAGCTTGGAATACACACGAGAGAGAGAGAGAGAGAGGTGGAAGAGAGAAAAGATAGAGAGTTGCAAGGAGAGAGAAGCGTTCTTCTTCATCTTCTCCATTTGGTGTCCTCCATCTTTGAAGCTCCAAGGAGTGGCCTCGCCGGCCTCGAGAGAGGCGGTAGGCCTAAGACATTCGGGCAGTCCATGGCGAAGAGGAAGTTTACCTTTCTTTATGTCGCTTTAGCATTTCCTCTTCATATCTTTATCTTTGGTGATGTTATCACAATGATACGTTGGATGATATTGCCCTGCCACGAACTGTTTTAGGTGGCTTGGGTTTGATGGATGATTTTATTTTGAGTACTTTTTAATGCATGCTATAGCTTTTTCAGTGTTTATCATGTTCTATGCTTTGCTTCTGCGTTTTATTTCCTTAAAGTTGTAAGAGCTCTCTAGAGTTGGCCGTTCTTTAAGTGTTTGTTGAGGTTAGTAATCGAGAGAGCTAGCCTTAGAACCCCATAAGCAATAGAGCGGCTGTCGAGAGGCAGACTCTAACCTACCTTAGAGATAGGTGATAGGTTTCAAGGGCTATGAAGGATAGTTTGTGAAGGGTAGGGGAGTGTTAAGAGTTTACGCCGAGAGGTATTGCTATAGCATTTCTGACACCCAGTTTCCTAGCTAGAGATAGTTTAGGTACACTTTTAGGAAATCCCGCCTAGCATAGAAGATAGCTGAAGAGCCTTAGTATCGTTAAGAAGCTTAGTTTAGGTTGTCTATCATTCCCAGCCAATCATTCCGTAGTGAGTTTCGCATACAAAAGGGGACTTGTTCATCATATTGCTATCTCATCTTTCTTTGCACTGTTTTGCTACCGCATTATTTTACACCATCTCTTTTACTATAGCATTGTCATCTGCAAAAAGTTCAATCAATATTGTCACAACAAACCGTGAATACCTTCAATCCCTGTGGAGACGATACTCACTCACTTACTTTATTACACGTTCAACGTTTATACTTGCACCATATTTGTGTATCATTTATAGTACACTACACACGCAAACAAGTTTTTGGCGCTATTGCCGGGGATTGGCAATTGGTTGTTTACGATTTTTGTTTATATCGCTTGTTCTTTTTGTTTTTTTACATATATATTTAGGGTTTTTCATTTTTCTTTTCATGTGTCCTGGTAGTGCATGACCAGAAGACAACCTAGAAGACCCTTGCAATCACTTATTTCTGAAATCGAGCTTTTCTTGCAACTCAAGAGACGTGTTCGAAGAGAAGAGACTAGAAATATGAACGAAGAAATACCACCACCTCAAGTTAACGGAGATGCTATGGCAAATGGCTAGGGAGAAGCGACTCGACCTCGAGCTATTAGAGATCATTTTACTCCTATCTTGGACGATCTCTATCTCGGAATAGTAGCTCCAGAAATTCACGCAGCCCAGTTCGAGCTTAAACTTATTATGTTCAACATGTTGAACACTATTGGTCAATTTGGAGGTATGCCTCACGAAGATGCAAGACAACATATTCATGCTTTCTTGGAAGTTTGTGACTCGTTCAGACAGCAAGGAGTGCACGAGGATGTGCTAAAGCTTAAATTGTTTCCATATTCTTTACGTGATCGTGCTAGAGCATGGCTAAGTGGAGTGCCAACTGGATCAATAGAGACTTGGACAGATCTATGCAAAAGTTTCATGCTACGATATAATCCACCCAATAGAAACACTCAGTTGAGAAATGATATTACTTCTATTCATCAAGCTGATGACGAATCCATGTATGAGTGTTGGGATCGATTCAAGGGATTATTGAGGAAGTGCACAAATCATGTTTTTCATGATTGGACACAAGTGGTTATGTTCTATAATAGAGTGAATGCTCCTACAAGGATGATTTTAGATGCTTCAACAAATGGGACCTTGTTAGACAAATCACCAGAGGAAGCATTCGACATTCTTAATAGGGTAGCCAACAATGAATACCAGTTTCCGACCACAAGGCTTGGAACGGGGAGGAGAACTCAAGTAGTTTGAGAGAGTGAAGCTAATGACTCGGTAGCCACCCAGTTAGATGTTATCACCAATATGCTAAAGAACCTCCAACGTCCTAACGAAGTCAAGGAAGTGAAGTTCGCAACCTCATGTCTCAGATGCAATGGCAATCACCATTTGAGTGAATACCCTGACAATCAAGAGTCAGCCAACTATGTGGGGAATTATAACCGCAACAACAATCCATACTCTAATACCTACAATCCAGGATACTGTCAGCATCCAAATTTCAGTTGGGGTAATCAAGGGCACAACAATTCTGCTCAGCCAGCGCCATAGAAAAATTTGATCGAAGCACCATCTTCTAACCAGATGATGTTATGGCAAGGTCACAAGGGAGCAGCATCTTCATCAAACAGTTTGTTGGAAACTACATTCAAAGAATTTATGGCTATGACAAAAGATTTCATAGGAACCACGAAAGTTTTGCTACAGGATCATGCAACAAACATTAAGAATCAATGAGCCTTATTGCAAAGCCATAGTTCTTCTCTCAGAGCCTCAGAGACATAAGTTGGTCAGATAGCTCAAACCTTGCATGCGCGACCACAAGGAAGTCTGCCTAGTGACACTGAAGCCACTAAGCACCATAGCAAGGAACAATGTAGCGCACTCACACTAAGGAGTGGAAAGGAAATTAACAAAGAAGACAAGATTGGGGGAAAAAAGATGGAGGACTCTCAGCCCAACTTGCATCATGCACAAGATAACTCACAAGAACCTCCAGTTGAAGAAAAGGGTAAGGAAGTCATAGCAAAAGAAACGCCGGAGAAGGAGCCTGTGTTTGCTACATCAAAAGATGCAACTCCACCAGTCCAGATAAATGAAGTGAGACCCCACCTCCTTTTCCTCAACGACTCAAGAACCAGAAAGAAAACCTTCAATTCCAGAAATTCGTAGATATCCTGGACAAATTACATATCAATGTCCCATTTCTGGAGGTCATTGATCAGACGCCAACATATGCCAAGTTCCTTAAGGATATAGTTACAAAAAAGAGGAAGGTCGAGAAGCAAGAAACTGTCGCTATATCAAAAGAATGCTATTCTATGTGGAGTAAGCTGCCACCTAAGAGGAAAGACCCAGGTAGCTTTTCTATCCCATGCTCTATTGGCGATAAGTTTGTTGGAAGAGCACTTTGCGATTTGGGATCAAGTGTTAACTTGAAGCCTAAGTCGATTTTTTTGAAACTGGGAATACGAGAGGCACAACCCACCAAGGTTGTGCTACAGCTAGCAGATCATTCTCATGTTCGTCCAGATGGAAGAATTGAAGATGTTGTGGTTAAAGTGGGCCGATTTATTTTTCTAGCCGACTTCTTAATCCTCGACTGTGAAGCTGACAGCAACACACCCATTATCTTGGGAAGGCCATTTTTAGCCACCGGACAAGCTTTAATTGATTGTGAGAAAGGTGAATTCACGATGCGAGTGGCTGATCAGACGGTCACGATCAATATTCATGAAACCCTCAAGTATGCAGACAATCCAGAAGTATGCCAACATATAGGTGCTACAACACATAATAGAATTGCGGAGTTTTGCTGTAGCAATAAGATGCAAATGGAAGAGTTTGAAGCATTCTGCAAAGATGATGATTCAGACCTTGAGGAACTCTCAAAGGAACTGGAGCAGTCTAGTCGACTCGAAGCTAGACCAGGTATGCACTTTGAACCTCTTGATTTTTCAGAATATGTTTACTTAGGGAGCAATAAAACTTTACCTGTGATAATCTCATCTAGTCTCACACCTAAGAAGGAAACTAGTTTAGTAAATATGTTGCTACAACATAAAAATGCGCTAGGGTGGACTATGGCTGATTTAAAGGGTATAAGCACTGCTATACGTATGCACAAAATTTTGCTTGATGATTGTCACAACAATTCTGTTGAGCCCCAGAGAAGATTAAACCCAATCAGGAAGAATGTGGTGATGAAATAGATAATTAAGTGGCTTGATGTTGGAGTAATCTACTCGATATCTGATAGCTCATGGGTCACCTCGGTGCAATGCGTACCGAAGAAGGGAGGCGTGACCGTGGTAAGCAACGAGAAGAGTGAGCTACTGCCTACTAGAACCGTCACGGAGTGTAGGATTTGCATGGACTATAGGAAGATCAACAAGGCAACCAAGAAGGACCATTTTCCCCTCCCATTCATTGATCAGATGTTAGATCGACTAGCGGGCAAGGTATTTTACTGCTTCCTCGATGGGTATTCTGGGTACAATCAAATTGCTATAGCACCCGAAGACCAAGAGAAGACGACTTTCACATGCCCTTATGGAACTTACGCTTTCCAAAGAATTCCCTTTGGTCTCTGCAATGCCCTAACAACTTTTCAAAGATGTATGTTGGCTATCTTTTCAGACATGGTCGAGGACTTTTTTAGAAATTTTCATGGATGACTTCTCGGTCTCCGGAGATGACTTCAACACATGCTTGGGCAATCTTGCCAAGGTCCTAAAGAGGTTTGAGGAAGCTGACTTGGTGCTCAATTGGGAAAAATGCCATTTCATCGTAACAGAAGGAACGGTCTTAGGCCACAAGATCTCGAAGCAAGGGATAGAAGTTGACAAAGCAAAGGTCGAGTTCAGTGAAAAATACCTCCCCCCACTACTGTCAAGGGAGTAAGAAGCTTCCTAGGGTATGGTGGCTTCTATCGGAGATTCATCAAGGACTTTTCGAATATCTCAAAGCCGCTATGAAATTTGCTACAGCAAAATCAATCATTTGTGTTTGAAAAAGATTGCCATAGCGCGTTTCAAGAACTAAAGGAGAAGCTTATCTCACCACCAGTTGTCATTCCACCTGATTGGAACGAGCCATTTGAGCTGATGTGTGATGCAAGTGACTACGCCATCGGTGCAGCACTTGGACAACGCCGAGGTAAACTCTTTCATGTTATTTATTATGCTAGTCGCACTTTGAATGATGCACAAATCAATTACACCACTAATGAAAAAGAATTGCTTGCTGTAGTATTTTTGATAAGTTTAGGTCATACTTGATAGGCACTAAGGTCATAGTTCATACCGATCATTCAACCATTAAGTACTTAATAACTAAAAAGGATGCTAAGCCTAGAGTTATTAGATGGATACTCTTGCTACAAGAATTTGACTTAGAAGTTAGAGATAGGAAAGGATGTGAAAACCATGTAGTTGATCATCTATATAGGCTAGAAAATGCTATCATACAAGGTAGTGAATCTGAAATTAAAGAGGAATTCCCTGACGAGAAACTATTATCTGCTACAACAATTCCATGGTATGCTAATATAGTTAATTATCTTGTTAGTGGTATTTTGCCTCCTGGTTTATCTTGCCAGGGACTCAAGAAATTCAGATATGATGCAAGATTCTACTATTGGGATGAACCCTACTTGTTCAAGCAATGTCCTGTTCAGATCATAAGGAGATGTGTTCCAGAGGAAGAATACCATAGCATTTTGTACCAGTGTCATTCATCACCGTGTGGAGGGCATTTTGGTGGTGCTAGGACTGCTGCAAAATTCTTCAAGTAGGATTATATTGGCCTACACTTTTCAAGGATGCACGCGAGTTCTACAAGACTTGTGATAGATGCCAAAGAACAAGGAACATCTCCAGGCAGAATGAAATGCAACTGCAAAATATTTTGGAAGTTGAAATCTTTGACGTGTGGGGAATTGACTTTATGGGCCTGTTTCCCGCATCATATGGAGATCTATATATTTTTCTAGTAGTCGACTACGCGTCAAAATGGGTGGAGGCTGTTGCCACCCCAAGGAACGACTCCAAGATGGTCATGAAGTTCCTTCACAAGAACATCTTCATGAGGTTTGGAGCACCCCGAGCTATCATCAGTGATGAAGGAACTCACTTTGACAACAAACTCATTGCTAAGGCATTACATCGATATGGAGTCAGGCACAAGATTGCTACAACATATCATCCGCAGACAAACGGACAGGCTGAAGTTTCCAACCGTGAAATCAAGCAAATCTTGGAGAAGGTGGTCAACTCTAGGAGAAAAGATTGGTCCCCTAAGTTGGATGAAGCACCATGGGCATATAGAACAGCCTTTAAGACGCCTTTGGGCATGTCACCCTTCAAGCTTGTATTTGGCAAGGAGTGCCATCTACCCGTTGAGCTTGAGCATAAGGCTTATTGGGCAATCAAGAAACTCAACATGGATGCCCAACTAGCTGGTGAAAGAAGGTTGCTAGAGCTTAATGAGCTGGAAGAATTTCGAGCTCAAGCATATGAGAATGCCCGCATTTACAAAGAGAAAACCTAGATGTGGCATGACAAACATATTTTGCTAATGCTTTTCTCAGAAGGTTAACAAGTGCTTCTCTACAATTCAAGGCTCAAGCTTTTTCTTAGAAAGCTGAACTCAAGGTGGTCATGACATTCATCATACACAAGGTGTACCCTCATGGCGCGGTTGATATAAAAAAGTTGGATGATGGTGAAGTCTTCAAAGTCAATGGCCAACGCCTGAAGGTGTACAGTGGAGCCCCCATCCTCAGAGACAAGTCAGACCTGGATCTACATGATCCTTCAGAGTTTGCTTCTCTAAACTTTATCCTTTATGCTATAGCATGTTTATAAATAATGCTTTTCTTTTTAGTTTAGTATTTGTGTTATATTTGTCTTTATTTTCATATCTTTTCACGTGACCCTCGTACAAGCATTCTCTTTCATAGTACCATGTCAGGTGCAGTGGCAGGAGATCATGGTTGTCTACAGGGTTGGTAGCAAAAAGGCAAATGACATGGAGTTTTGTTTTTATCCACTTTAGGAAGTATAAAAAAAGGAAGAGAAAAAGATAAGGAGAGATTTTATCCAAAAAAAATAGGGGATGATGAATTAAAAAAAGAGAGAAAAAACAAAAAGCAAGAGAGAGAATATTCACCCAATTAATGTGGTAAAACCCTAGCCACTAAAACCTATTTATTCTCTCTCCAGCCGTCACCCATCATATTAACTCCTAGCTTTTTCTCTCTCCCTTAAAGCCGACACACGTCTCCATCACTCCCCTCTCCCATTTAATTCATCTATTTCCCCTCACCTTTTTCAACTCCCCACACTTTTTCATTATCACCAGTCCCCTCAACTTCTTCATCTTCTTCAACACTCAACCTTTTCTTCTTCCTCTTCATCTTTTCAATTTTCTCCAAAAAACACCAAAAACCCTTCACCACTTTCCCTTCACATATTCACTCCTCCCCACTTTCACAAAAACCTCCATGGCTCGTTGCAAGAATGCTCCTGAAACTTCCGACCGCCCTAAAAAACCACCAGTCCTGGTGTAATCACTAATTTTGTCCGGACCTTGAACCCCTTTGGTTTGTGATGACTAATGGGCTTATATTAGGCGGTTATAAATTAAAAAAAGAAAAAAATAATATATATATATGTGTGTGTGTGTGTCATGTCTTATTTTTTATTATTATCCATTAGGTTTATTTTTATTATTACTATCACATATTATTACTTGTTAGTGTTATTATTATTTATTATTATTATTATTATTATTATTATTTATTAGTATTATTATTAAAATTGTTATCTTTTATTATTATTGTGTGTTAGTATTATTATTTGTATATTATTATATTGCTATTATTAATTATTATTGCTATTATTATTAGTATGTTTTTATTTTTGTTACTATTATTATTATTTATTATTATTATGATTGTTATTTATTATTATCATACATATTATTACCATACTATTATCATCAATTAGTATTATTTTTTTTTGTATATATACGCATGTGACATATTAGACATAGGTGAGTTTGTTTGAATATAATTAAGTAATGTGTGCATAATGCGTGAATGTGTGCATGTATATATTTCCTTGGTATCGTTATTTGCTACTATCATTGTGATTGCTTTATTATTATTATTATTATTAGTTAGAAAAAAACATAAAGTTAAAAGGGAATAACTCAAATGTTAAATAAAAAGTCTAAGTCTGTCATTAAACCAAAGTCCATTACATGCAAAACCCAAAAGAATATCTAATATTACAATAAGCCTGTAAGACCAAATGGTGCTAGCCCTAATAATCATGAAACCCTAATCTCCTCTTTTCTTTATTTGCAACCAAATCTGGACCGTTAGATTTGGCTCATGATCGTACGATCCAGATCAACTCGGGAAAGAGAAACCCTAGCAACTTTCCCCAGTCTCGCGCCGCACCCCATCGTAGCCGTCGGATCGCACGAAGATACAAGGGCTCAGATTGCTCCAGATCAAAAACCCTAGAGGGGCCTTCAATCGACCTCGCACCGCAAGCCCGCAGCCGTCAGATCAGGATATGATCTGACGGTCCCAGATCGATGTTGAGAAAGATCTAGAATCCGTACATGCTCATGCACGTCCCTTCGAGTCTCCACGCGCGAGTATTCCTCTACCCGACGCGCGCGTGCCAAGCCACGCCCATCTCCTCTGCTCCCTTTGCACGTGCGACCATTCCCCTGCCACCAGCTGACCTCGACGCGCCCACAAGTCGACCTCCCCTCCATGCCATCTACCGCATCTGACCCAATTCTCCTCACCATTTCGGGAATTTCCAACATGCAATAGTCAAAATTAAGGCAAGTCAGACCCAAAAATGCAATCAAAACAAAATAGGTGCAAAAGGCTAACTCGACAACGTCTGATGAGACCAGAGAACTCAGTACACAGATGAGTGCAAATAAACACAGAAATCAGAGACAAAAAAGGGGGAAGTCAACCACTGTTGTCTTTTTTTGTTCCTCCTATCTTTGTAACACTCGAGTATAAAACCCGAAACAAAAAATTGTAGACAGGGAGAAAATTTTTCACAGAAAATCAATACAAGAGAAAAAGCATTCGAGGTATTTCCTTTTCAAATTACCTTTTCATGCATCAAAAATAAAAAAGAATCAGGAAGAAAAGTGAGTTTTTACCTTCAGCGACGGTTGGCCCCTTCGACGATCCGGCTTCACTTTCGCTCCGAGTACCGTTTGGCAAAAATCCCTTAGAGGGTGAGCCCTCACAGTTTCGTGATCTTTAAAAAAAAATTTTTGGTGTTCTATTTTAGGGTTTCGAAAAGTGTTTTGGTTCTCTTCGGTGCCTTGTTTTTGGTGACCGACGAAGGTTTTCAGTTCCGTTTGAGAGGGGGGAGTTTTTTGGTCCGAGGATTCGTGAAAACAAAATGCCAAAAGGGTTCAATAATTTTAAGTGTATCTTTTACAGCGTTTTAACCACTGAAAAATGGTCTAATCATCGAAATGGTCTTTCTGTGTCTTAAAAATCACCCCAAAGGGTTTTCGCTTTTCGAAATCTTTTTTTTTTATTTCGCCTAAAGCCATTTCGTGGTTTCGAACTCCTTTTTTTTACCTTTTTCTTACAGGCTTCATAATTTTGACCCGAAATTTGTAAACTCGTTTAATTTCACCCCTCTATCCGCCGATTTGTTTTCTAAAATAGGGGGATATTTCGTTTTAAGCTCGTTCATATTTTTAAACTGATTTTCCAGAGTTTCAAAAAAGGGAAGCTGATGTCCTGGCCACTGAATTTTAAAATTTTATCTATTTCACCACTTTCCGTGTCTTTGATTTTGTTTTTGTTTTCAGCTCATCTCCAATCCCATGATTAGTGTCTATTACGTTTTGGCCCTAAATCGCCTTTTATGTAAATAAAAAAAGAAATACCAAATCGGTCACATGCGTTAGCGTGTTTCATTATGTTCTTAATTATTCATTTATTCGTTGTGATCAATATACATTGAGATTATATGATTATCTTGGTAATATGATATGAATCTACATTCTTGGTTGCCCAGTTTTCTCATGATTTTCTTCGTTTCGGAATCTCGTAGTATACGCTAATGGCTAATAGGTGCACTCTTTCTTTTAGCATTTTCTATTGTATTTGCATATATGCATTTACATCATATTGTCATGTTCATCCTTCTTAAAATGTGTTACCATGTTAGTTAGGGATGTTTATGCCCAAAACCTATCACTTTCGTACTTGCTTTTCATGTTTTTATATCTTATTTGATTATTCGTATGATCATATGTCTTGTTTATTTATTTTCGTAAGTTGCATTCGAAATTTAAAATATAATGTGATGTCTTTTTATTCGGGAACGAACGAGGCCAGTACCAGACGTAGTGGTGGTGGTTCAGACGTTCCTTCTCGAATATTAAGGCTTTTAAAATTTACTCACCTGTATAACCAAATTTCGATACGAATCGTCACTTTAATTCGCAAAATTTAATATTAACTCAGAGGTAATGGTTTTGGTACCGATTTTAGGGCACGACAGGGGTGCTCATCCTTCCCCGCGTGTAACCGACTCCTGAACCCATTTTTTTAAAAGAAAATCTCTAGTTTTAACTTCGGTGTCCGGTCTACCATTTTTAAATGGCCGGTGGCGACTCCTCATTTTTAATCCGATTAAATTTTCAAAAACTAACGAAAACCCGGTTCCTCCAAGTGACACTGAAGTATTTTTCCTAAAATTTAGTCGCTACACCTTGAAATCTCTAAGTTTGTCGATGACGCAACAAAGGAACGATGGAAGAAACTGAAAGATATGAATGTTCTTCCAAAGTTAAGGTTTAAATACCCTAAGGAGGAGGAAGATCAGTTCGATCAAACAATCATGGACATCATTGGCAAGCATGAATGGAAAACCTTCGCCGCCCACCCTGAGGAAATCTACACCTCACTAGTAAAGGAGTTCTACGCTCATCTCACAAGCCCCACTCAATCCACTATCCACGTACGAGGCGAGCAGATCAAGTTCAGTGTTGCATCAATTAACATATAATATGGGCTAAAGCACACTGTTGATCATCACACCACTTTTGTGACGACTATGGACGTGCAAACACAATGCGAGGCGCTAGAGGACATTTGTTTTGAAGGAACAGTGCTGCAAAAAAGCAGATCAGTAGAGAGAGGTCGCATCAAGCCTGAGGCTAAGGTATGGAATCATTTTGTGCGACATAAGCTTATCCCCACACTGCACACAACCATTGTCCATATCTCTAGGCTATTTTTTCTCCACTCTATATTGCATGGTAGACGCATTGATATAGGAAAAATTATAGTGGATGAAGTGTATGCTTGTTTGGAAAGGCCCCGTAGTCCTCTCGTGTTCCCTAACCTGATAACTGCTTTGTGTAAAAGAAAGAATGTCTTTATAGACAATCTTGTGGACGCAACAATTTCAGGAAAAATAGGTCTCACACTAGCCCTCGTCACTGAGCTCCGAGGATTCAACGAGGATGTGCCTCAGCAAACAGTGGAGAGGGTGCTAAAAGCTTTGCTACAGCACGGGTAGCAGCATTGGTGGCCACAACGAAAGAACTGAGTGCCGAGCTCAACCTGATGAAAGCACATCAGCGGGCGTATTTTAAGTATGCCCACCATCGCGATGGTGCTATAGCATCTTGCTTCAACAAACTACTCCCGGACCATAACGTGTCATTCCCTCTATTTCCCTTAGAGTTTTTGCAAGCCCCCACCACTGCCACATCAAGCTCAGTGCCCCCAGTCAAAGCAAAGTTGACCTTAGCTCAGTCCAGCCCGCTGCTAAGAAAAAGACTGCAAGAAAGAAGACGACTGAGACTCCTACTGCCCAACCAGAAAAAGAAACTCCATTGGTTCCACCTACTTTCGAAGAAACCACCCCCTACACCCACCCTGACCAAGAAGAGAAAACGCAGAAGAAAGGCAACGAACCCTGCACCTTCAAGACCAGATAACCCACTGCTGAGCCAGAACATATATCGAGTGATCATGAGGACCCCCTTCAAAAAGAGACAACCCCAGCACCTAAGCCTGAGCCAGCATCAGCACAAATAGCGGATGCTACAACATCCAGACCAAAGACACGCATCAAGCATACCGCTGGTCGTGTCCGATCTTCACCCAGTGCTCAGCCAGTCTCGTCCGAGAGTGTGGACGATATCGTAGATCCCCATCACTAATCTTATGAAACTTCCATGGACAATACCAGCAGCACCACATAGCCTCCGCACCCAGGAGGTAACTATTTTTTTATTATATTTCATTTTTCATCATATTTCATTGCATATAATTTAGATTAGTTCATTCATTGAGGACACTGCATCCCTTAAGTTTGGGGGTGTTGGTGTTCATAGTTAGTATTTTGCTTTAGCATATTGTCACAGGGGAACTTTTTGCGACCGAGCCAGCCGCACCCATAGGTGCGGACCCTTGCGCACAATGCCTTTCTCCCAACCGAGGGGCCCGAGTAGCTGCCCATGCCACGCACCAAGGGGCCATGCCCAACGCCCTTGGTGGTGTCCGCGCCCAAGAGATCCGTCCTGGGCCAGTTCCAGCGCACCATGGGGCCTTGTCCAGCACCCCATGTGCTGCCCATGAGTCTTGCACCCGAGGGGGCCCAACACAAGCACCCGAGGGGCCTTTGCCATGCACCCTCCATGCCGGCCAAGGCATGGAGCCCGAGCCCGCACCCGACGTGCGCACCAAGGAGGCCGAGTCCACACACGAGGGGGCCTTACCTTGCACCGTCCATGCAGCCCAAGGCATGGAGCCCGAGCCTGCACCCGACGTGCACGCCCAAAGAGCCGAGCCCGCACCCGATGTGCGCGCCAACAGGCCTAGGGGTTGCCCATCCGAGTTGCCCACACCCCTAGGGCCCGATTCAGCCAAAGACATCCAAGAGAGGGGATTTTGGACACCAAGATTGGACCATGAGAGGCCCAATCCGCCCAAGCACCATCATCCCATGCCAAGTTGTCATCCTTGGAGAAATACTTATGGAAAGCCATCCATCCATGAGGAAAGTATTCCAAGACAACAAAGCAATGATGTCATAGTCTTTGTAATAGGGGCAATAGTGATTGTAATCAAGGCAAGTCAATATGAATATGACAAACTTGCCTTGAATAGGAGATTCTTTTGTAAGACTCATCCATGGCCCTTGGATCGAGTCAGTGAGAGCCATTGGATCGAGGGGGATTAGGCTATAAATAGAGCCCTCCTCCATCCATCTTAGTCATTCCACATTCCCTCATTTTTCTATCTTTTGTAAGCTTTTCCCTTCTTTGTTAATAAAGAAGCTTTGGTACTCTTTTCTCCCCATCTAGGCTTAGGGGGAGTTTTTAACGAGGCCTTAGCTTTCTTAACCGAGAGTGTGCATCCCCTTCCTTGCTTTACTTTGAGCCATCACCCTTTTCATTTTTCCAAGAGAGCTTCCGCATCCGAGACTAAGCCTTCCAAGCTTAGTGAGTAAGGCTGACTTGGCCGTTTTCAAGCCCCTTTCGAGTGCTTCACGACCAAGGCCGCACGAGGCTAGACCGGCCTAGACCTAGCCCCGTGACAAGTGGTATCAGAGCTATTTTCCGCATCCTACCGAGTTGAGAAATGGCGCAAAGAAGAAGGAACGTTGCAGCAAAGAAGAGAGTGGAATCACAAGGCGTCTCGTATAAAAGCGAGGTGAGCGAATCTGAGTTTAGTGATATTCTTATTACAAAACCGTTGTTTTGTTTTCATTGCAGTGAATATCACGATGATTGCCCAAAGAGGAGACCGTCAAAGTGTTGGAAGTGTGGAGAGCCACACGAGTCTTTCCGATGCCCGCACCGTTTCAAGCAGTCCAAGGTACAGGACGAGCCCGACGAGACCGAGGCTTCGAAGCTTGATGCAAGGTGCAATGTGCTACCAGCGAGTATGGTAGAGGCGTTCGAGGAGCGAAGCTTGCCCGATGAGACCGAGGCCGTGAAGCTAGCTTCCTTGTTCGGGGAACAATCATCAGCGAGTATGATGGTTGGGGCGTCTAACTTCAAGAGTGAAGTAAGGGAAAGGTTGCAAGAGTGCAACGAGGCCACACAACCGTGGGAGAAGCCAGGTTATGTGGGGTGTTCCAGCGACGATGACGAGTCAGATTGGGAGTCAAGCGAAGTCGAGAGCGACTTTGAGGAAGAGGAGCCTATGTATGTCGACATAGTGTTCCCCGAGGCGACATTGAGTGCACTAGTTGATCCAAGTGCACATGGAGTGCTCGTGTCCGTGCAAACCGCCGAGCAGTTAAACCTTCAATTTAGGAAGGTTAAACAACAAGTTGTGACAGCCAACTTTAGCGACGAGAGAGTTGTGGGAATCGCGAAAGATGTGTTCCATCAAATCGGCGAATTCCGAGGCACAACAAACATCAAGGTAATTTCTTGTGAATTTCTTGATGTATATAAGATTGTTATTGGTGCATCTTGTTTAGAGCAAATTGATGCATTTGTCTTGTCAAAAGCCGAGGATAGGTGTGTTGCAGATCCACACCGACAAGACGTTGAGGAGTTAAGTGAGAAAGTCGAGGCCTCGCCAAGCATTCATAAAGCAGTGCTTGAGTCCGAGACAACCGAGGAGCAAATCCGCCCAACTCTAGCCAAGAGTGGCCACGATGAGGAGGAGCGCGAGTTTGCCAAGATCAAGATTGCCAACGTAGAGTTTGAGGCGCTAGTGGACTCTAGCGCAACATCGTTGGTCATTTCCGATCAAATTGTTGATTGGTTGAATCTTCAAGTGGAGAAGGTTCATGAGGAGACCGAGTTCATCAACTTCAACGAAGAACACATCGATGGAGTTGCATGGAACGTTAGAGTTCGCATCGGAGAATGGTGCGACACAACCAACATCAAGGTAATTTCTAACCATTGTCTTGATGATGATGTTATTATTGGTTATTCTTGCCTAGAGCAGATTAACGCACTTGTTTTGCTAGAAGCCGAGGGTGAGTATGATGCAGGTTTGCAACAAGGCGATGACGAGTTGTTAAGCCAAGACGAAGGCAACCAAGTGTGCGAGTCCGAGATAGCCAATGATGAAGAAGCCATGGAAGAGTCCATGGAAAGTTCCACCACAATGGGACGTGTCTTTGAGGAGATCAAAGACCAGGAGAAGCCTTTGGAGTTGCCAACGACGCCAAAGAGTGAGATGGTTCAAGAGGTGGAGTACCCATCCAAACCATCCGAGTTTGAAGAAGAGTTTCGAGAGCCATCCGAGTTTGGCGAAGAAGACTAAGCCGATGGAGAGGAGCTAGCAACCTTTTGCGAAGAGTTGCAAGCCGAGTTCGACGAATGGTCGAATTCCATGGACGAGTGGCATGATTCCATGGAAGCGAGTCAAAGCACCGAGGTGCCCAAGCCCAATGATGAGGGGCCAAACCATGCCAACACTTGCCTTGGGTATCGACAAGGCAAAGTGGATAGAGACGACACGGACCTTGAGTCCGAGGTAAGTGGTTCTTTATTTGAAGAGCCCATTTTAACCCACTTTCATTTGGATGTTTGTAGGAAGCCTACAATTTTGAGCGAGGATCCAAATCGAGAAATGGGGCGAGAAGTTATCCTAGACAAGCCGTGCGACAAGGATAACAAGGAGCCAAGTGACGAAGTGGTTGGACCAAGCCAGGAGTTTCCAACCCACCATGACGAGGGACGAGTGCTAGAGAGCACCGAAGTGGGGATATTCCAAGACCCGCCATCATCACTTGCCTTGAGTATCGACAAGGCGAAGTGACCCAAGCCAACAAGGACTTTGTGTCCGAGGTGAGTAAGCTTAGCTATTATGAAAACTTAAGACTAACTTACTCTGGTTTTATTTTCAGGCCGCCGATGCGATCGAGCGAGGGACCAAGCCAAGCACAAAGCAAGGCGAACATCTCCTATGAGAAGGAGACACCAAGCATCGAGACGGGCCAAGCATCAAGGCACAAAAGCCTTGTGCTTTTGACGGATCATCCCAAATCCGAGGGTGATCGAAAGCTTGCCAAGGAGTGGCAACCGTTCGAGCGGGATCGTGAGCCAAGGCATGAGAGCCTTGCCCATCCGACGAGAATTCCCTTAGCCAAGAGGGAACACGATGACGAGCCGAGGCCGTTCGAGGACAAGTCGACCGAGTCTCTTCAATGCCTATCGACGAGGGCGTCGATAGATTTAGTGGGGGAGAATGTCACAGGGGAACTTTTTGCGACCGAGCCAGCCGCACCCATAGGTGCGGACCCTTGCGCACAATGCCTTTCTCCCAACCGAGGGGCCCGAGTAGCTGCCCATGCCACGCACCAAGGGGCCATGCCCAACGCCCTTGGTGGTGTCCGCGCCCAAGAGATCCGTCCTGGGCCAGTTCCAGCGCACCATGGGGCCTTGTCCAGCACCCCATGTGCTGCCCATGAGTCTTGCACCCGAGGGGGCCCAACACAAGCACCCGAGGAACCTTTGCCATGCACCCTCCATGCCGGCCAAGGCATGGAGCCCGAGCCCGCACCCGACGTGCGCACCAAGGAGGCCGAGTCCACACACGAGAGGGCCTTACCTTGCACCGTCCATGCAGCCCAAGGCATGGAGCCCGAGCCTGCACCCGACGTGCACGCCCAAAGAGCCGAGCCCGCACCCGATGTGCGCGCCAACAGGCCTAGGGGTTGCCCATCCGAGTTGCCCACACCCCTAGGGCCCGATTCAGCCAAAGACATCCAAGAGAGGGGATTTTGGACACCAAGATTGGACCATGAGAGGCCCAATCCGCCCAAGCACCATCATCCCATGCCAAGTTGTCATCCTTGGAGAAATACTTATGGAAAGCCATCCATCCATGAGGAAAGTATTCCAAGACAACAAAGCAATGATGTCATAGTCTTTGTAATAGGGGCAATAGTGATTGTAATCAAGGCAAGTCAATATGAATATGACAAACTTGCCTTGAATAGGAGATTCTTTTGTAAGACTCATCCATGGCCCTTGGATCGAGTCAGTGAGAGCCATTGGATCGAGGGGGATTAGGCTATAAATAGAGCCCTCCTCCATCCATCTTAGTCATTCCACATTCCCTCATTTTTCTATCTTTTGTAAGCTTTTCCCTTCTTTGTTAATAAAGAAGCTTTGGTACTCTTTTCTCCCCATCTAGGCTTAGGGGGAGTTTTTAACGAGGCCTTAGCTTTCTTAACCGAGAGTGTGCATCCCCTTCCTTGCTTTACTTTGAGCCATCACCCTTTTCATTTTTCCAAGAGAGCTTCCGCATCCGAGACTAAGCCTTCCAAGCTTAGTGAGTAAGGCTGACTTGGCCGTTTTCAAGCCCCTTTCGAGTGCTTCACGACCAAGGCCGCACGAGGCTAGACCGGCCTAGACCTAGCCCCGTGACAATATGCATAGTAGGAAAGAACAAAATTTTTACAATGGCATTCTGTTTAGTCTAGAGACGGCCTATGAATATATCTATGATGTCTGATGACGAAAACTTAAAGGCTTGAACTAGTTTAGAACAAACACAACTAGTTGAGATATGTAGAACTGACCTTAGGATCTAGTAGTTAAATTGTTTTTTACACAGCTGCCCTATTTTCTATAAGTAAGTTCGTTATAAATTTTTTTATGGAAGGACCCTAGTGAACTCTGGTATGTAAACTCTAGAGATCTAAAAAAGAGACGTCTCTGTGCTGAAACAAATGAATAAATGCTACGGAATATCCGTAGAAGGACACTCCGCTTTGTTATAGCATACTACAATCTAAAAAAAGAAGAAGAAATAAAGTTTTGCTATAGCATATGGGTGAATGAAAGTTGTCACGGGATGACTCTACCTACTAGCTTGGGGGTGAAAGGTTTGCTCCCTACTCATCTAGAGTTAAGGACGGTAGGTGTGATGAGTTGATACCCTTCGTAGCAGAAAACCTATATCTTTGGGATTCTGAAAATTAGAAAAGAGCTAGAGAGCATGGTTAGGGTATAACTAGGGTGCTTCCTTAAAAATTTGGCTTACTAGCTTAAGTATAGGAGGAAGGTAGCCACACACACACACACACATCTTAGTCCTAAGGAATGTTCTTAAGGATCTCACTTCTAGTTGTTTATATTTTAATTACCTATATCATTTCTGAGAACTGAGATATTGCCATAACAGCTCTATAGGTTAAATCTTTGCCATAGTATTTCTTTTGTTCTGCTCTACTCATTGCTTGAGGACAAGCAATAGCTTAAGTTTGAGGGTGTGATAACTTCATTAATTTCCTTATTTTCATACCTTTTTGCTATAGCATTTGCATGTTCTTAAGCCCATACCATAGCATTTAAACTGCATTTAGGTTGCATTTTCTTCTTCTGGGTGCATCTTTACTTTTGCTAGTTATTAGTCCATGTTGAGGGGTACTGCTCGGAAAGTTGGTTTTGGGTTTGATGATGCGTAGGAAAGGAGTCAAGAGAGAAAGCTAGCACCTGAAATTGCTATAGCATAGTGGAAATGGATATTGGCCAACTCTTGAGCTGTGAGAAGCATGTGACCTGTAGAAGCACGTGAATATGAAGAAAAGGATAACCTGAGATGTGCAGCAGCCGGTACCCACTTGCAGACTGTCCTCTTTGTCCCCTCGTGGCAGAGCTTGTCGGTGGATATTCCTTGGTATTTTTAAGGAATCTTTAGGGCATAAAACCCTAGAGCCTGCACTATATAAAGAGGGAGAGAAGCTTGGAATACACACGCGAGAGGAGAGAGGCGGAAGAGAGTAAAGAGAGAGAAAGTTGCAAGAAGAGAGAAGCGTTCTTCTTCATCTTCTCCACTTGGTGTCCTCCATCATTGAAGCTCCAAGGATTGGCCTCGCCGGCCTCGAGAGAAGCGGTGGGCCTAAGACAGTTGGGCAGTCCATGGGGGAGAGGGAGTTTACCTTTCTTTCTGTCGCTTTAGCATTTCCTTTTCATATCTTTATATTTGGTTATGTTATCACAATGATACGCTAGATGATGTTGCCCAGCCACGAACTGTTTTAGGTGGCTTGGGTTTGATGGATGATTTTATTTTGAGTACTTTTTAATGTATGCTATAGCTTTTTCAGTGTTTATCATGTTCTATGCTTTGCTTATGCGTTTTATTTCCTTAAAGTTGTAAGAGCTCTCGAGAGTTGGCCGTTCTTTAAGTGTTTGTTGAGGTTAGTAATCGAGAGAGCTAGCCTTAGAACCCTCACAAGCAATAGAGCGGCTGTCGAGAGGCAGACTCTAACCTACCTTAGAGATAGGTGATAGGTTTCAAGGGCTATGAAGGATAGTTCGTGAAGGGTATGGGAGTGTTAAGAGTTTACGCCGAGAGGTATTGCTATAGCATTTCTGACACCCAGTTTCCTAGCTAGAGATAGTTTAGGTACACTTTTAGGAAATCCCGCCTAGCATAGAAGATAGCTGAAAAGCCTTAGTATCGTTAAGAAGCTTAGTTTAGGTTGTCTATCATTCCCAGCCAGTCATTCCGTAGTGAGTTTCACATACGAAAGGGGACTTGTTCATCATATTGCTATCATATCTTTCTTTGCACTGTTTTGCTACAGCATTATTTTACACCATCTCTTTTACTATAGCATTGTCATCTGCAAAAAGTTCAATCAATATTGTTACAACAAACCGTGAATACCTTCAATCCCTGTGGAGACGATACTCACTCACTTACTTTATTACACGTTCAACGTTTATACTTGCACCATATTTGTGTAACATTTATAGTACACTACACACGCAAACAAGTTTTTGGCGCTATTGCCGGGGATTGGCAATTGGTTGTTTACGATTTTTGTTTATATCGCTTGTTCTTTTTGTTTTTGTACATATTTATTTAGGGTTTTTCATTTTTCTTTTCATGTGTCCTGGTAGTGCATGACCAGAAGACGACCTAGAAGACCCTTGCAATCACTTATTTCTGAAATCGAGCTTTTCTTGCGACTCAAGAGACGTGTTCGAAGAGAAGAGACTAGAAATATGAACGAAGAAATACCACCACCTCAAGTTAACGGAGATGCTATGGCAAATGGCTAGGGAGACTCTTTAAGTTGTAAGAAATATGAATGAAGAAATACCACCACCTCATGTTCTATGCTTTGCTTATGCGTTTTATTTCCTTAAAGTTGTAAGAGCCCTCGAGAGTTGGTCGTTCTTTAAGTGTTTGTTGAGGCTAGTAATCGAGAGAGCTAGCCTTAGAACCCCCATAAGCAATGGAGTGGCTGTCGAGAGGCAGACTCTAACCTACCTTAGAGATGAGTGATAGGTTTCAAGGGCTAAGAAGGATAATTCGTGAAGGGTAGGGGAGTGTTAAGAGTTTACGCAGAGAGGTATTGCTGTAGCATTTCTGACTCCCAGTTGCCTGG
Source organism: Hibiscus trionum (assembly GCA_030270665.1). Lineage (NCBI taxonomy): Eukaryota > Viridiplantae > Streptophyta > Magnoliopsida > Malvales > Malvaceae > Hibiscus > Hibiscus trionum. The sequence goes on from BSYR01000003.1 coordinate 48,077,966, forward strand.
CTAGATATAGTTTAGGAACACTTTTAGCAAATCCCGCCTAGCATAGAAGATAGCTGAAGAGCCTTAGTATCGTTAAGAAGCTTAGTTTAGTTTGTCCATCATTCCCAGCCAATCATTCCGTAGTGAGTTTCACATACGAAAGGGGAGCTATTCATCATATTGTTATCTCATCTTTCTTTGCAATTTTTTGCTACCGCATTATTTTACACCTTTTGTTTTACTATAGCATTGTCATTTGCAAAAAGTTCAATCAATATTGTTACAACAAACCGTGAATACCTCTAATCCTTGTGGAGACGATACTCACTCACTCACTTTATTACTCATTCGACGTGTATACTTGCACCATATTTGCGTATCATTTATAGTACACTACACACGCAAACACCCCTATTGCCCTTATTACGTATAGTCTAAACTGAAACATACATTCTCAAATAAAGTCTCTTGCGATCCCTTGCTCCACGCTGCCTCATGTTGTCACTAGATTTTCACCTACCGTTATTAAATATTTAAAATTAAAATAAAAACCTTTTTCTTAAAATAATAAAGGCCCCTTCTAAAATAAAAGAACCCAAAAAGCCCATCCCAAAAGGCCTTTTTTTTAAAACCCATTTAAAAAAAAACAAATAATAAGCCCACCTTGAAATGCAAAAGTCCACCTTTTAAACCAATTTTAGTAAAAATAACAAATAATAATAAATGTAAAAAATGGGAAATAAAAGTGACATCAAAAAAATAATATATGAAAAAAGTAGCAAAAAGCAGCAAAAATAATAATAATAAAAAGATGAACCATCGTTGCGTGTCTTGATGGAGGCCAAGTTAGACAAGCTGAATGGGTTCAGGCAAGGTATGACCAATTGAATTTAATTGAGGAAAAGAGGCTGAAAGTCGTATGTGATGGTCAAATGTACCAAAGAAGAATGATAAGGGCTTATGAAAAGAAGGTTCGCCCTAGAGAGTTCCAAGAAGGCAACGATGGAGATGAGTTTCAAAACTCGATGAACTCTAATATTGTTAAGAAGTATTATGCTTGAAGAAAAAACGAAAGACAAAAAAGAGAAAAACCGAAAGAAAAAAGAGAAAAAAAGGAAAAAGAAAAGAAAGTTTCAAAATGAAAACCTGCAAAGGGCGTTTTGAAACCAAAGGAGGGTTTGAGTTGAAAACCCGTAAGGGGTGGCTCAGATAATTCGTAAGATATTTTCGGGGCTCCACAACTTATGTGTTGTACTTAAAGTTTCCTAAAAAATGGTGGTGTTCAAGATCACTTCTGGCGTTTAATGGGAGGAGTTTGGACTGTTGATATCTGAATACTTGTTCCCCTTTCTTTTTATAAACTTTTTTGTGTTTGCCACAACATTAATAAATTTAGTTTCATGGATTTTTCTTTCTTTCTTGTTTTCTTCTCTATCATTATTAGCATCATGCTTTGAAATGAGTATCAATGGATTTGACAATCATTTAGATATACAAAAGATTTTTTAGCATTACTTTGAGAAGGTTTTGGAAAGTACAGGGACTATGAAGTGTTTCATAATTAAGATTATGTAAACGGGAGGAGTTTGGACTGTTGATATCTGAATACTTGTTCCCCTTTCTTTTTATAAACTTTTTTTGTTTGCCACAACATTAATAAATTTAGTTTCATGGATTTTTCTTTCTTTCTTTCTTGTTTTCTTCTCTATCATTATTAGCATCATGCTTTGAAATGAGTATCAATGGATTTGACAATCATTTAGATATACAAAAGATTTTTTTAGCATTACTTTGAGAAGGTTTTGGAAAGTACATGGACTATGAAGTGTTTCATAATTAAGATTATGTAAACGGGAGGAGTTTGGACTGTTGATATCTGAATACTTGTTCCCCTTTCTTTTTATAAATTTTTTTGTGTTTGCCACAACATTAATAAATTTAGTTTCATGGATTTTTCTTTCTTGTTTTCTTCTCTATCATTATTAGCATCATGCTTTGAAATGAGTATCAATGGATTTGACAATCATTTAGATATACAAAAGATTTTTTAGCATTACTTTGAGAAGGTTTTGGAAAGTACAGGGACTATGAAGTGTTTCATAATTAAGATTATCGCTTGGGGCATGTGACGTTAGAATGCTTGAGGTGGAAATAAAGCCTTGCTGCAAAATTTTCAAATAGTTTTGTGGAGTTTCCTAATCGCCTGTCTTTCTTACATGATAATAAGAGCAGGTTTGCAGTGTCAAAACTTGACTTAAGAATTTTCGAACATGCTCTAGAGGAAGCTTGTCCTTGAATACAAAAATATTGACTAAAGAAGGCAGATGAGGATCAAGTGTCTCCAATGAAGTAAAGAGCAAGATGTAAAGGTAAAGTCAGTCTTTCCAGTTAAGATTGCAAGTTTAGGTATGCAGAAGATAAAAAATGAAGCAAAAACCAGAGATGCTCATGATTCATGGGTGAATTCTAAGGTAAGGGAAGGGGCTTTATCCCAAGGAATGATGGACGAAGTTGGTAAAGCTAGGAAGAATTGAAAGAAAAGTGGGGCTAGCTTTCTTATCTACGCGGGGTTTGGAGGAAACTCATGTTAGTCGGGTTGCAATCGGTAACTAGTATTTCATCAGAATTAAGAAAACAGTCCGAACAAAAGAAGTCTTAAAAAGGGAAAAACTTACCATACATTCATGTTTTAGGCATCCCTAGGGGCATGCACATCATAACTGCATTGCATGTCACATTTTTTTTTCAGGTACATGGAAGACATGTCCAAATGAGGTTTTGCTTATTCATCCAAGCATAGGGAGGACGAAATTTTTTGAAGCTTGTTTCGTTATTCATCCAAGCATAAGGAGGATCAAATCTTTAGAAGCCTGTTTGCTTATTCGTCCAAGCATAAGGGGGATAAATTTTTTTAGAAGAATCTGCTTATCTGTTTGAGCATTTGGGACAATAAAACCCAGCTTAGCTATTCCAGCAAAAGGAGAATAGAACCAACCTATTCGTTCGGGCATTTGGAGAATGGAATCCGCTCATCTATTCGGGCATCTGGAGAATAGAACATGTCTATTCGTTCGGGCAACATGAGAACGGAGCCAACCATAAAATTGGTGAAAATCAGTGCCTCTTGGTCTTTGCTTTATCCCTGTTGCACAATAATAAGCAAAGATGGGCAACTATTGTCACTAGATTTTAACCCACTGTTATTAAATGTTTAAAATTAAAATAAAAAACCTTTTTTCTTAAAATAATAAAGGCCCCTTCTAAAATAAAAGAACCCAAAAAGCCCATCCCAAAAGACTCATTTTTTAAAACTCATTTAAAAAAAACAAATAATAAGCCCACCTTGAAATGCAAAAGCCCACCTCTTAAACTCATTTGAGTAAAATTAACAAATAATAAAAAATAATAATAAATGTTGGAGTGAAGTTCGAGTTCGTGGCAATTTTCTGGAGGCGTTTGGGAAGCAATTCGTGAAAGATCGCATTCGAGTTCTTCGCTTTTCGGTAAAATTCTTCTATTTTAATTTAAATTTTTAGGTAATTTCCATACGTGTTCTTGGTTGAATTTTGTTTTCTTGTGTTTGTTTGATTTTAGGTTGTGTTCATTGAAGTTGGAAAATCGTTTAGCGGATCCGGTAATATTTTTGCTTAAAATTTCTTGATTAATTTTTAGTTTAACCTTTTAAAAAATCTTACATGCTTAAAAATGTTGTTTAGGGGTTTTTGATCTCTAGAAATGAAATAATTGAACCTTAAAAGTGTTATTTTAAAATGTAGGAATAAAAATGAATTAAGGTTGTTTTAAGTAAAAAAACTAAAATTAAGGGATTTAATTAGAAGATAATAATTCACGCGTGCAAAAATAATAAAAGGGCTTAATTTGTAGGAAAGAATAAAAGGAATTTTTTTGAAATATAGTTTTAATAATAAAGGTAGTTAAATAATTTTAAGAAGTTTTTTTAGGAAAAAAGTAAATAAGGGCGATTTTAAAAAAATAAATAATAAGATTTAAAAAAATAAAATTTAAAAAGGGATTTTAAATAAAATATTAGAATTTTAGGAGAAATAAAGTTTTAAAAAAAGCATAAAGAAAAATCTTTCTTAAAATAAAGTTTTACTTTTTTTGTCATCTTTTAAAGAAAAACATTTTAAAAAATGATGAAAAAAAGTCTTAAAGAAAACCTTTTTGGAAATAAAAATTAAAAAAAAATAAACAAATGTAAAAAAAAAACTAAAAATGTGAAAAAGGTCAAAAAAGGATATTGGCTTTAAAACTAAAGAAATAATTAAAAAAAACAACAAAAATTAAAAAACACAAAGAAAATTTAAGTTTCTTGTTTGTTCTTTAGAATTAGGTTAAAACTTAGGATTGCGTTCTAAAAGCTTAGATATTGACATGTTTGTAGAAAGAATTACTTCACAAAAAATAAGATACACTTAAGCAAACTTAAACCTTTAATTAGGAATAAAAGACTTAGACTTTTTTTTAGAATTTAAAAATAATAAAACCTAGAAATAAATAAAAATGCTCAACACATTGATTTTCCATGTTGCTTGAAAAGTGAAATTAATTTAATGCGGTGTCTTATCAAACGAGAATGACGGGTTAGCGCAAGAAATGTTGGCGGTGATTAAAGTTCATCTCTCGGGCGATAAGGCCATTAAAATAGTTTGATATTCATTAAACGAACAAATAAAGTCGAACCTTCGTGAACTTGTAAATTCCAGTTTTTTGAAAACAATTTTAAAATCAATTAGGTACCAATTTTGGGTGTCGTGGGGTGCTAACCCTTCCCCACGCGTAACTGACCCCAAACCTGTTTTCTGGTTTCCTTCGACCAAAACCGTTGTTTTATTAAAACAAAATGTTTTATTAAAATGACATCGTTTTAAAGTGATCCAATCACACTTTTCAAAAAAGATTGGTGGCGACTCCGTGTTTGTTTTTTAAGTTTTCAAAAAGTCGAAGCTCCCCTCCTAAAAAAGGGGTTGCGACACCTCCAAAACCTCAATTCTCTGCATTGATGGACAAAATAGAGCGTAAGCACACAAGGCTTAGTGAGTACTACTCGAAAGAAAAAAACCATCAATGCATTAAAATCATTTTCCATGTCCACATTGAAATCTCATTTTAATTAAATTAAATCATCATTTGAAAACCATCATGCCTTTAAAACCATGCACTTTCCTTAATAAAAAATCAGCATAATAAATCTTATGCAACATGTATCATGAATCAGCAGCAAGTTCCATTGCTAACACTAAATTTAAGTCTTCACACACATAACTACCATATGAAAAGCTTAAAGAGTAAAACATGTATAAATCACAATATTCAACATAAACCATCTCATGATACATCATCAATTATATTGGCTTACATGTGATCATTAGGCAAGTCCATTTCTCAAAACAACATATCGGATACATAGATTCAGAAGTGTTGTCCCAATACATCATACATTCTCACCGGCATCTCAAGGTTCACACACGGGAGCTACCCTCCACCGATGTAACACCCGCGGTGGAGTATCCAGTACACCATATAAACCTATCAACACCACTCATTGATAGATGTATAACCCCACTAACAAGAGACGGTACAACACACACACATACCTCAATCGTTAGGGTACTTGGATGAAGTATTTGGTGCACTGTATAAACCCCTCAACATCCAATGCGACTTGTTTACAGTGCACTCAATCCTATAACCGACTAACTATATCTGATAACATTTATAAACCAATTTCATAACATCACTTGCCAATATAATTCTCATTTCATCACATACCACATTGTTTTCAAAGCATCATCATCAAATCATTTTCCAAAGCATTACACAATGCTTTAAATCACAAGTATAAACCGTATACTTACAAGGATCACTTACAATGTGCATCCTTCATCATTTCAACATTAAAAACAGCAAACCACATGCTATAATCATGCTTTAACAGTAGATAAACATGTATTCAAAACCAAGTACATAAAAACCATTTCGTAAATAGCATAACCGAGAGAGAAATTCCTTATACTTACCTCTGAACTTAGTCAAGCATTTCAAGCTTACATCTATGTTCTCAAAACCACCTTTAAAATATTTCAAAGCTGAAATTCACGTTCTCACTCACTGATATGCAAAACCTCGATTAGCTAACGTGAAAATAAGAGTTTGAAGCTCTCGAAACCTCATCGATTGCTTTCGAAATGTTCCTCCATGTTTGTAACCCCCTCGACCCGGCCTAGGTGATAGACTGAACTGAACGGGTCACACGGGGAATATTGAAGTAAATCGTGAAGTTTACTCTAATAAACGACCCTAGTTTTTCGTTTTATCTTTTCTAGGTTCTCATTAAAACCCTAGGTGATAGATTGCGCAGCGAAACCATATGAATCACGATCAAACAACGATTGGGGGTTTAAATGCACACAGTAACATTTGGGGGACCAAATTGTAAATTTGATAGATTACACAGGTTTTGTAACACCCTAAAAACCGCCCTAGTTAGAATTATAGAAAACGACAAGGATAGCGTAAACAATTTACAATTTAGTTAAGATTACAATGAAACCACATAAGCTATGTTCTATTAAGATATATATGGGTTAAACACTACATGTAAGTTCATATGTAAAATTAAAGAAATGAAGATTAATTTGTAACTGATATATATAAGTTAGATAATATGAAACGTAAAATACTATACATACATATATATATATATATATATATGTATGATTCGGTGGGTTGTATTTAAATGTACATATAAGTATATCTATAAGTAAAATATGATAAACTAATAATTAAGTAGTTAAATATTATAATGTTAGTGGGATATTAAGTGGAATTATAATAGAATTTCATGGACATAAACTAATCCATGTGTCCTTTATACAAGAGATAATCAGCCCACTAAGGAAAGAAAGTTAACATGTGTAAACCACTTACTTCCATCATCATCTTTCTCATGCAAACCTGCCGAACCAAAGAGAGGAAAGGAGATATAGAAATATGGAATTCTTAGGCTTAAGGACATCTTTATTTTTCTGGAAATTGAGCTAAAAGATCACCTAGGATCATGCATGTAGGCAGATATCAAGTAAGTACATCATATGTTACCCGATTCCTATGGTGTTTTTATTTTTGTATTTGATGATTCTGGGTTTGAACCACTAAAAAAAATATGTTATAAATGTCTTATTATGAGTGATCAATGCTGGATTCATGTTAGACTTGAATAATTTCTGGAAATTAAAGCATGCCATGAACTTAGGTATGAATCTTCCCAGATTCGTACTTGTATGATACCCTGTAGAAATCTGGAAAATTGAGCATGTTAGAGTCATTTCTGGAAAAAGTGTTCTTATACAAAGTTGTAGAGGACAAAATTTTACATAGAATAAAGGTATGAGTTGCTCAAAAATGTTAAGTATAGGTCTCTGAATTGTTGTTATAACTTGACTGGACTGAAACTGAATGAATTTGGAATCTGCTGGACTAAATTGTGAAATTCGAAATGTTTAGTGGTCAAAATGGTGTTAATAAATTATGAAAATTTATGCTTGAAACAGGGGAGTCATGGAATGAATAAAAATTAAATGGAAAAGCTTGAGTTAAGTCTCAATTGGTAGGTTAAATGCATTTAGATCACATGTAGGATTATTAAAGGATTAAAGGGGACTGTTTTGTGGAAATTGATAAATTGAGGACTTGAATGCTATGTTTTTAAAGATGTTAGAACTTAATTGTTATGTTAATACATGTAGGTTAATGTGGTTAATAGCTTAGAATCAAATGAATTGTGAAATATAGGATTTAAATGCACTAAAGTCACTAAGTTAAACTTGGACAGATTAGGCCCTGAAATTGTCCTGTTTTCAAATGTACAACTGTATTAACTGGGAAATGCTAAAAATATGAGCCATACATGGTTTTAAAGGTGTGTTTATAAGATTTCCAAAATAGTATGATATGCCTTATTTGGATTAGGGAATAAAAAGTTATGGATAAATTAGTGGACAATGCTCAAAACTGCCATGTTAAGGACAACTTATGTGTTTATTGTTGTTTGCTTGATTTGGTTGGATTTTTGTGATAATGTTGATACTAATGGATGTTATATATGTTGTAATATGATTCAAGAGCATATTGGTGAAGAGATATTAGAGGAATCAAGGGGTGATCAAACCAAGAAGAAAGGGAGAGGCATCATCATTAAGGAGACAAACTAGCTTGGAGTATTGTGAGTGTAGTTTTGTTTAAAGTGTTAGGATTAGTATCCTAACCTTGTTTTTTTTATTATTAGATAACATGAAGGAAGCATGAAATGAACCTAATAATGGTTGGTAAAAATTAAAATGCTAAGGAAGAAGGATTAAAGGAAAGACTTATGATATGTTGACTATGCTAGTTAGATAAGCTTACTTTGGCCTAGATATGTTACATTGGGTTGATGATTGAATAAACCATATGACATGAACTTATATGATGAGTTTAGCTACTGTATTTTGATGTTTACATGATGAAAATGATAATATGTGCTTGCTGATTTTTCATGTTATCATGAATTGAATGATTGCTCTGAAATAAAGATTGATGTTGTTACATGTTTGGTGAATTGTTGAATAACAAGCAATTGGTTTTGTTAAACATATAAGTTAAGATAAGACCTTGGTTTGATTAGTGTCTTTAGGTAGAAGGGCCTGCCTTAGAGTCATTGAGCTCCTCTGATTATTGTTAAAGGATGGTGGTTAGTCACCAATATTCCTTAAGGTGGTAAGTCACCTTGATGCTATGGCATCCTCTGATTACATGTTACAAGTTGGTTACAAAGCATTGATACCTTTGGGTATCTAAAGTCATATGTCACACGTAGACTCGATTACCTTGTTCATTAATCATCCAAGGCAACATATTTAAAACTTACATGTCTTGAAAGATAAGTACCTAAATGATAAGTACCAATGAAATGAAATTGATATGCCTACTTGCTTTGTATATGCTAATGCTTTTAAATGATGCTTGTTGTTGTATATGATAATTTTTTGATCGATACTTGCTGTATGAATGAACATAAAAGTATGTTGTTTATGTTGCATCAATGGTTACTTGAAATGGTTACAAGAATAGCTAAGTCTACTTATGCATGATGGACTAGCTAAGTGAACTTTGATTAAAGCCTAGTTAGGTAACCTTAAAGATTGAATAATGCTCTAAAAGATAGAAATTAGTAAAGTTTAGGGCTGCCTCACTAAGTACATACCTTGTACTTATCACTCTTCTGTTCCCTTCTTCCAAAAAATTCAGGTACTAGTCCCGAAAGCTAGTCGATTGTCTTAGGGAGCTGACCTTGAAGTCCAAGCACAAGTATGATTCTTTTGGATATCTTAGTTGATGGCATAGATGTATATAAGTGTCACATACATATGATACATGTACTTTGGGTGTTTGACATGTAATTGTTAAGTTTAAGACTTGGCTTGGTTTTGTATATATATGTAAGCATAAGCTTGTTTTGTAATAATTATATGTTGACATATAATGGTTGCATTATATATATATATGTGTTGTGTATGATTAAAGTGTTGATATGTGATTTGCAAATGCTATGTGTTATCTAGATATCATGTTATTCAAAGGGATGAACGTGAACATGTAAGATCGTGCTTGTTTAGATTATCAAATTGTACCTAGATTTCCTAATAGTTTATATGCTTCATTCGAATGACTCCTTATGTAATAGTGTTCATGGTGTATGATTCTTATATGCCTATGTTGTCATAGCACCATTCGAATATAATGTTTTATGTATATGATGTATGCTATAGTTTGTCTTGATTACTAAGGAGGGTGATATATGTATATGCTTCAAATTGTGAAAGTGGAATGTCTATTAATATGCCATGATTTAGCTTGAGCTTTAGATGGTTATATAGAAGTGTATATGTTTTTTAATGGGTTGATATGAATATATATCATGATTCTAAGAATAAAAAGTTAGCATTTGAACTTAGAGGTTGTCTTGATGTAATTCGAATATGTTTTTATTAGGCTTAGGTGATTTGATAATGTTAAGAATTGTATACACGTGGTTATGCTATGTTATGGTATTAGTCCAATATGTTATAAGTATAAAATTGGTTAATGTTAAGTTTGATAATATACAAGCTGCATGGCTTTGATTGATATTGTTTCATGTTTTGTTTTCGATTGTTTATTTGTTCTGAACCGTTCGTTATATGTCGTAACATCTCTCGCTCCTAAATCGGGTGAGGGGTGTTACATAAATTGGTACCAGAGCTTTAGGTTATAGATCCTAAAATTTGTCAGAATATGTCATACATCATATAGGATTACACTATGCCACCTAGGAGTCTTATATTGAATTATTTGTGACTTCACTCTCTAATTCCAAACTTTCCTTTGAATTCCTTATAGAATGTCTGCTACCAACATAGCTCGGGACGATGAGAGTCCCCAAGGATCTTCTACTAAGAACGGGGATAGCGTTGCTATGCGACCCCCGGTTGAACCTGAACAACCTCGAGAGCAACCTCGAGTACAAGTCCCTCCTTCTTTGGACAATGCGACCATCGAAACTGTTCGTCGGGAATGTTTTATCAGTGTCAAAGAAATATTCGATCACTTTGCAATGGGTTTACGAGCAGCCCCGGTTGTTGTTGCACCATCTCAAGCCCCGATCGACAAGCTCGCTTCACACCGAGCTACTCCTTTTAGTGGCCTTGGTATCGAGAAACCAGAAAAAGGTGAGTAGTGACTCGATAAAACTATCTAGATCTTGACTAAGCAACTCAAATGTTCCGATGAGCATAAACTCGAGTGTGCAGTCTCCTTATTAACCGAAGACGCTTTAAGCTGGTGGGAAACCACGATTCTGACTACCCCTGTTGAGTCAGTGACCTGGGACTTCTTCGTTGATGAGTTTAAGAAGAAGTTCATTAGCGAACAATATCTGGCCGACTGCAGAAATAAATTCATGTCCTTGAAGCACGCCAATTGGCAGATTGAACAATATGTTGTTGATTTCTGCAAATACTGCAAATACGGAGCTGCTTACATTAAGACTAAAGAAGAAAAATGTCGTAAGTTCATCGGTGGTCTGAACGACGAGATAAAACCGATGTTTACTGCTCTGGGTCTCACAAACTTTCAAACTCTGGTGAACCGAGCTATTTCTACTGAAGCTACGATGAGGGTCGCAGAAAAGTGAAAGAGTAGTTATCATCCGGACAAGGGTAAAAAGGGTGACAGTAAGTCCCGGTGGTCGAAGGGGCCGAAGCACCAGAATGAGTCCTTCTCTACTTATTCACCTGTCACTCAGAATGATTATCGACCTCCGTCCTCAAACAAGATGGCAATTGCGGTGGTTTCTGTTAACATCACCGGAAAATCTGAAAGGACACCTACTTGCAAATTCTGTCAAAAACAGCACTTCGGCCAATGTCGATTTCAGTCTAATCCGAACTCGGCACCATCTGGTCGAAACAAGAACCCAAGATAAGCTCAATTGGGTAATCAGGGGAAAGGCAAGGCTGCTCATTCAAAAGCCACTACCTATTAGGAATCTCGAGCCACAGCTCGTGTCTATCACATTCGTGGCAAAGAAGAAGAAGAGTCTCCCGATGTCATTGTGGGTACGGTTGAACTTAACCTTAAACCTATTTACGCTTTGATAGATTCGGGATCAACCCATTCATTTATATGCTCATACTTGTTAGATGAACTTAAGTTGAAACCTGAAACTGTACAAACTGGGCTAATTGTTTCGAACCCTATAGGAGGTAGTATGCCTATAAATTTGATTTGTAAAGACTGTCAGATAACAATCCGAAATGTACCCTTTCCTTGTAATCTTTATGTGTTGCCTAAATGTGAATTTGATCTAGTTTTAGGACAAGACTGGTTGGGAAAACATGAAACCTGGGTAGATTGTCAAAACCGTAGGTTGTATTTACGGGGTTTAGGAAAAGAATCCATTCTGTTGATAGACAAGAAACCGACTACTATTTTTCTATGGCATTACAAGATGAGCTTGATTTCGGTTTGCCAGAAATGCCTGTTATATCTGAATTTGCTGATGTTTTTCCTGAGGAACTCCCTGGTCTTCCTCCAACTCAGGAAGTCGAATTTAAGATTGAAGTTCAACCCGGAACTAATCCTGTGTCCATTGCTCCCTATCGTATGGCACCAGTTGAACTGAAAGAATTGAAGAAGCAGATACAAGAGCTCGAAGACAAGGGATTCATTCGACCGAGCATCTCTCCCTGGGGTGCACCTGTTTTGTTCGTGAAAAAGAAAGACGGTTCGATGCGGCTCTGTATTGATTACTGGAAATTGAACAAAGTCACTATCAAGAACAAGTATCCGCTACCGAGAATCGAAGATCTGTTTGATCAACTCAAAAACGCAGCCGTGTTTTCCAAGATTGATCTTCGGTCCGGATACTACCAAATGAGGTTAAAAGAAGAAGACGTGCCCAAAACAACCTTCCTAACTCGATATGGACATTACGAGTTTCTAGTGATGCCGTTCGGTCTAACAAACGCCCCTGCTGCATTCATGGATTTGATGAATTGAGTATTCAAACCCTATATCGATAAGTTCGTTGTCGTATTTGTCGACGTCATTCTTGTTTACTCCCGGAACAAGGAAGAACATGCTGATCATCTTCGGATTGTACTTCAAACGCTCCGAGATCGCCAATTATACGCCAAGTTTACTAAGTGTGAATTTTGGTTATCCGAAGTTTCATTCCTCGGACACATCATTTATGCCGATGGAATCAAAGTAGACTCTAAGAAAGTACAAGCTATTCTTGATTGGAGACCTCCGAGAAATGTGAGTGAGATCTGAAGTTTTCTTGGCTTAGCCGGTTATTACCGAAGATTTGTGAAGGGATTCTCGGTGATTGCCCCACCGTTAACTAAACTCCTCCGAAAGGATGTAACCTTTGAGTGGTCGGAAAAGCAGCAACGAGGCTTCGACCAACTCAAACAAGCTCTGACACATGCTCCAGTCCTTATTCAACCCGAATCGGGTAAAAAATTCGTTGTGTACAGCGATGCATCACACTCGGGCCTAGGTTGTGTTCTGATGCAAGAAGGCAACGTGATTGCATACGCCTCTCGACAATTGAAGCCGCACAAATTGAATTATCCTACTCACGATCTCGAGCTTGCGGCCATTGTGTTTGCACTCAAAATTTGGCGGCACTATCTGTACGATGAAAGATGCAAGTTGTTCACTGATCACAAAAGCATGAAGTATTTGCTCACTCAAAAGGATTTGAACCTTAGGCAAAGAAGATGGTTGGAGTTACTCAAAGATTACGACTTGATCATAGATTATCATCCCGGAAAAGCCAACGTCGTTGCCGACGCTCTGAGTCGAAAACTGAATCTCGGTATATTATTCAAATCCGAGAAAAATTCATTCTTAAGCTTAAAGCATTTGTTCGAATTCTTTATTGGTAGTCAAGGAAGAAATTCGAACTCTTTCTTGCTCATTAAGTAACAATTCGAAAGCTTCCTTAATCATTAAGTAAAGTTTCGAATCATACCTTGAATTGTAAGTAACATCTCTAATTTTGTTATTCGTAGCTACCTTGGCTATCAACGACTCTGTAGCGAAATGTTTGAACTACCAACGGGTTAAAGCCGAGCACCAAGTCCCTACTGGTTTGCTTCAACTTCTCAAATTTCCGCAATGGAAATGGGAATAGATTACAATGGATTTCGTAACCGGTCTTCCTTGTTCGCCAAGAAAGTGCGACGCTATCTGGGTGATCGTTGATCGTTTCACCAAGTCAGCACACTTCATTCCGGTGAGAATGAATTTCAGTCTTGAAGCCTTGGCTGAATTATACATTCGAGAAGTAATTCGTTTACATGGAGTTCCAATCTCAATAGTCTCCGATCGAGATCCCCGATTCACAGCTCGATTTTGGAAATCATTACATAAAGTTCTCAGAACCAAACTGAATCTTAGCACAGCTTTCCATCCGCAAAGCGATGGTCAATCCGAGCGAGTAATTCAAATTCTCGAAGACATGCTCAGAGCTTGTATCATTGACTTCGGAAAGAACTGGGAGAAATCGCTACCTTTGGTAGAATTCGCCTACAACAATAGCTTCCAATCTTCGATTCAAATGGCTCATTTCGAAGCGTTGTATGGCAGAAGATGTCGAACACCTCTATGTTGGTCTGAACTCGGTGATAATAGAGTTTTGGGACCACAATTGCTTCGGGAAACCGAAGAACAAGTTTAAATCATTCATTCTCGATTGAAGCAAGCTTTCGATCGCCAAAAGTCTTACGCCGATCTAAAACGTAGAGACATTCAACATCAAGTCGGAGATAAAGTGTTTCTTAAAGTCTCCCCGTGGAAGAAAGTATTCCGATTCGGCAAAAGAGGCAAGCTAAGTCCTCGGTTTATCGGACCATTTGAAGTAGTCGAAAGAATTGGTCCTGTAGCTTATCGACTCGCTCTTCCTCCCGAGTTTGATAAGATACACAATGTCTTTCATGTCTCAATGCTCAGAAGATATCGATCTGATCCGTCTCACGTTTTGGAGCCTGAAGAAGTTGAACTCAATCCCGATCTTTCATACGAAGAAGAACCCATCTGAATCCTCGATCGAGAAGTCAAGAGACTTCAGAATAAAAGTGTTCCTCTTGTCAAAGTTCTTTGGAGGAATCACAACGTCGAAGAAGCGGCGTGGGAACCTAAGGACACGATGAAAAAGCAATATTCTCATCTGTTCGATTCAGGTAAAATTCGAGGAAGAATTTTCTTTAAGGGGGGAGGAGTTGTAACACCCTAAAAACCACCCTAGTTAGAATTATAGAAAACGACAAGGATAGCGTAAACAATTTACAATTTAGTTAAGATTACAATGAAACCACATAAGCTATGTTCTATTAAGATATATATGGGTTAAACACTACATGTAAGTTCATATGTAAAATTAAAGAAATGAAGATTAATTTGTAACTGATATATATAAGTTAGATAATATGAAACGTAAAATACTATACATATATATATGTATGATTCGGTGGGTTGTATTTAAATGTACATATAAGTATATCTATAAGTAAAATATGATAAACTAATAATTAAGTAGTTAAATATTATAATGTTAGTGGGATATTAAGTGGAATTATAATAGAATTTCATGGACATAAACTAATCCATGTGTCCTTTATACAAGAGATAATCAGCCCACTAAGGAAAGAAAGTTAACATGTGTAAACCACTTACTTCCATCATCATCTTTCTCATGCAAACCTGCCGAACCAAAGAGAGGAAAGGAGAGATAGAAATCTGGAATTCTTAGGCTTAAGGACATCTTTATTTTTCTGTAAATTGAGCTAAAAGATCACCTAGGATCATGCATGTAGGCAGATATCAAGTACATCATATGTTACCCGATTCCTATGGTGTTTTTATTTTTGTATTTGATGATTCTGGGTTTGAACCACTAAAAAAAATATGTTATAAATGTTTTATTATGAGTTATCAATCCTGGTTTCATGTTAGACTTGAATAATTTCTGGAAATTAAAGCATGAACATGAACTTAGGTATGAATCTGCCCAGATTCGTACTTGTATGATACCCTGTAGAAATCTGGAAAATTGAGCATGTTAGAGTCATTTTTGGAAAAAGTGTTCTTATACAAAGTTGTAGAGGACAAAATTTTACATAGAATAAAGGTATGAGTTGCTCAAAAATGTTAAGTATAGGTCTCTGAATTGTTGTTATAACTTGACTGGACTGAAACTGAATGAATTTGGAATCTGCTGGACTAAATTGTGAAATTCGAAATGTTTAGGGGTCAAAATGGTGTTAATAAATTATGAAAATTTATGCTTGAAACAGGGGAGTCATGGAATGAATAAAAATTAAATGGAAAAGCTTGAGTTAAGTCTCAATTGGTAGGTTAAATGCATTTAGATCACATGTAGGATTATTAAAGGATTAAAGGGGACTGTTTTGTGGAAATTGATAAATTGAGGACTTGAATGCTATGTTTTTAAAGATGTTAGAACTTCATTGTTATGTTAATACATGTAGGTTAATGTGGTTAATAGCTTAGAATCAAATGAATTGTGAAATATAGGATTTAAAGGCACTAAAGTCACTAAGTTAAACTTGGACAAATTAGGCCCTGAAATTGTCCTGTTTTCAAATGTAAAACTGTATTAACTGGGAAATGCTAAAAATATGAGCCATACATGGTTTTAAAGTTGTGTTTATAAGATTTCCAGAATAGTATGATATGCCTTATTTGGATTAGGGAATAAAAAGTTATGGATAAATTAGTGGACAATGCTCAAAACTGCCATGTTATGGACAACTTGTGCGTTTATTGTTGTTTGCTTGATTTGGTTGGATTTTTGTGATAAGGTTGATACTAATGGATGTTATATATGTTGTAATAT
Organism: Hibiscus trionum; assembly: GCA_030270665.1. Lineage (NCBI taxonomy): Eukaryota > Viridiplantae > Streptophyta > Magnoliopsida > Malvales > Malvaceae > Hibiscus > Hibiscus trionum. Next base: position 48,094,413 of record BSYR01000003.1, read on the forward strand.
GATTCGAGAGCATATTGGTGAAGAGATATTAGAGGAATCAAGGGGTGATCAAACCAAGAAGAAAGGGAGAGGCATCATCATTAAGGAGACAAACTAGCTTGGAGTATTGTGAGTGTAGTTTTGTTTAAAGTGTTAGGATTAGTATCCTAACCTTGTTATTTTTATTATTAGATAACATGAAGGAAGCATGAAATGAACCTAATAATGGTTGGTAAAAATTAAAATGCTAAGGAAGAAGGATTAAAGGAAAGACTTATGATATGTTGACTATGCTAGTTAGATAAGCTTACTTTGGCCTAGATATGTTACATTGGGTTGATGATTGAATAAACCATATGACATGAACTTATATGATGAGTTTAGCTACTGTATTTTGATGTTTACATGATGAAAATGATAATATGTGCTTGCTGATTTTTCATATTATCATGAATTGAATGATTGCTCTGAAATAAAGATCGATATTGTTACATGTTTGGTGAATTGTTGAATAACAAGCAATTGGTTTTGTTAAACATATAAGTTAAGATAAGACCTTGGTTTGATTAGTGTCTTTAGGTAGAAGGGTCTGCCTTAGAGTCATTGAGCTCCTCTGATTATTGTTAAAGGATGGTGGTTAGTCACCAATATTCCTTAAGGTGGTAAGTCACCTTGATGCTATGGCATCCTCTGATTACATGTTACAAGTTGGTTACAAAGCATTGATACCTTTGGGTATCTAAAGTCATATGTCACACGTAGACTCGATTACCTTGTTCATTAATCATCCAAGGCAACATATTTAAAACTTACATGTCTTGAAAGATAAGTACCTAAATGATAAGTACCAATGAAATGAAATTGATATGCCTACTTGCTTTGTATATGCTAATGCTTTTAAATGATGCTTGTTGTTGTATATGATAATTTTTTGATCGATACTTGCTGTATGAATGAACATAAAAGTATGTTGTTTATGTTGCATCAATGGTTACTTGAAATGGTTACAAGAATAGCTAAGTCTACTTATGCATGATGGACTAGCTAAGTGAACTTTGATTAAAGCCTAGTTAGGTAACCTTAAAGATTGAATAATGCTCTAAAAGATAGAAATTAGTAAAGTTTAGGGCTGCCTCACTAAGTACATACCTTGTACTTATCACTCTTCTGTTCCCTTCTTCCAAAAAATTCAGGTACTAGTCCCGAAAGCTAGTCGATTGTCTTAGGGAGCTGACCTTGAAGTCCAAGCAGAAGTATGACTCTTTTGGATATCTTAGTTGATGGCATAGATGTATATAAGTTTCACATACATATGAATCATGTACTTTGGGTGTTTGACATGTAATTGTTAAGTTTAAGACTTGGCTTGGTTTTGTATATATATGTAAGCATAAGCTTGTTTTGTAATAATTATATGTTGACATATAATGGTTGCATTATATATATATGGGTTGTGTATGATTAAAGTGTTGATATGTGATTTGCAAATGCTATGTGTTATCTAGATATCATGTTATTCAAAGGGATGAACGTGAACATGTAAGATCGTGCTTGTTTAGATTATCAAATTGTACCTAGATTTCCTAATAGTTTATATGCTTCATTCGAATGACTCCTTATGTAATAGTGTTCATGGTGTATGATTCTTATATGCCTATGTTGTCATAGCACCATTCGAATATAATGTTTTATGTATATGATGTATGCTATAGTTTGTCTTGATTACTAAGGAGGATGATATATGTATATGCTTCAAATTGTGAAAGTGGAATGTCTATTAATATGCCTTGATTTAGCTTGAGCTTTAGATGGTTATATAGAAGTGTATATGTTTTTTAATGGGTTGATATGAATATATATCATGATTCTAAGAATAAAAAGTTAGCATTTGAACTTAGAGGTTGTCTTGATGTAATTCGAATATGTTTTTATTAGGCTTAGGTGATTTGATAATGTTAAGAATTGTATACACGTGGTTATGCTATGTTATGGTATTAGTCCAATATGTTATAAGTATAAACTTGGTTAATGTTAAGTTTGATAATATACAAGCTGCATGGCTTTGATTGATATTGTTTCATGTTTTGTTTTCGATTGTTTATTTGTTCTGAACCGTTCGTTATATGTCGTAACATCTCTCGCTCCTAAACCGGGTGAGGGGTGTTACATAAATTGGTACCAGAGCTTTAGGTTATAGATCCTAAAATTTGTCAGAATATGTCATACATCATATAGGATTACACTATGCCACCTAGGAGTCTTATATTGAATTATTTGTGACTTCACTCTCTAATTCCAAACTTTCCTTTGAATTCCTTATAGAATGTCTGCTACCAACATAGCTTGGGACGATGAGAGTCCCCAAGGATCTTCTACTAAGAACGGGGATAGCGTTGCTATGCGACCCCCGGTTGAACCTGAACAACCTCGAGAGCAACCTCGAGTACAAGTTCCTCCTTCTTTGGACAATGCGACCATCGAAACTGTTCGTCGGGAATGTTTTATCAGTGTCAAAGAAATATTCGATCACTTTGCAATGGGTGTATGAGCAGCCCCGGTTGTTGTTGCACCATCTCAAGCCCCGATCGACAAGCTCGCTTCACACCGAGCTACTCCTTTTAGTGGCCTTGATATCGAGAAACCAGAAAAAGGTGAGCAGTGGCTCGATAAAACTATCCAGATCTTGACTAAGCAACTCAAATGTTCCGATGAGCATAAACTCGAGTGTGCAGTCTCCTTATTAACCGAAGACGTTTTAAGCTTGTGGGAAACCACGATTCTGACTACCCCTGTTGAGTCAGTGACCTGGGACTTCTTCGTTGATGAGTTTAAGAAGTTCATTAGCGAACAATACCTGGCCGACTGCAGAAATAAATTCCTGTCCTTGAAGCAGGCCAATCGGCAGATTGAACAATATGTTGATGATTTCTGCAAATACTGCAAATACGGAGTTGCTTACATTAAGACTAAAGAAGAAAAATGTCGTAAGTTCATCGGTGGTCTGAACGACGAGATAAAACCGATATTTACTGCTCTGGGTCTCACAAACTTTCAAACTCTGGTGAACCGAGCTATTTCTACTGAAGCTACGATGAGGGTCGCAGAAAAGTGAAAGAGTAGTTATCGTCCGGACAAGGGTAAAAAGGGTGACAGTAAGTCCCGGTGGTCGAAGGGGCCGAAGCACCAGAATGAGTCCTTCTCTAATTATTCACCTGTCACTCAGAATGATTATCGACCTCCGTCCTCAAACAAGATGGCAATTGCGGTGGTTTCTGTTAACAGCACCGGAAATTCTGAAAGGACACCTACTTGCAAATTCTGTCAAAAACAGCACTTCGGCCAATGTCGATTTCAGTCTAATCTCTGCTTCGTCTGTGGAGGCAATGATCATTATATTCGTGACTGTCCGAAGAAGGATGACCAAACTTCTACTCGTCACTCTAATCCGAACCCGGCACCATCTAGTCGAAACAAGAACCTAAGACAAGCTCAATTGGGTAATCAGGGGAAAGGCAAGGCTGCTCATTCAAAAGCCACTACCTATCAGGAATCTCGAGCTACAGCTCGTGTCTATCACATTCGTGGCAAAGAAGAAGAAGATTCTCCCGATGTCATTGTGGGTACGGTTGAACTTAACCTTAAACCTGTTTACGCTTTGATAGATTCGGGATCAACCCATTCATTTATATACTCATACTTGTTAGATGAACTTAAGTTGAAACCTGAAACTGTACAAACTGGGCTAATTGTTTCGAACCCTATAGGAGGTAGTATGCCTATAAATTTGATTTGTAAAGACTGTTAGATAACAATCTGAAATGTACCCTTTCCTTGTAATCTTTATGTGTTGCCTAAATGTGAATTTGATCTAGTTTTAGGACAAGACTGGTTGGGAAAACATGAAACCTGGGTAGATTGTCAAAACCGTAGGTTGTATTTACGGGGTTTAGGAAAAGAATCCATTCTGTTGATAGACAAGAAACCGACTACTATTTTTCTATGGCATTACAAGATGAGCTTGATTTCGGTTTGCCAGAAATGCCTGTTATATCTGAATTTGCTGATGTTTTTCCTGAGGAACTCCCTGTTCTTCCTCCAACTCGGGAAGTTGAATTTAAGATTGAAGTTCAACCCGGAACTAATCCTGTGTCCATTGCTCCCTATCGTATGGCACCGGTTGAACTGAAAGAATTGAAGAAGCAGATACAAGAGCTCGAAGACAAGGGATTCATTCGACCGAGCCTCTCACCCTGGGGTGCACCTGTTTTGTTCGTGAAAAAGAAAGACGGTTCGATGCGGCTCTGTATTGATTACTGGAAATTGAACAAAGTCACTATCAAGAACAAGTATCCGCTACCGAGAATCGAAGATCTGTTTGATCAACTCAAAAACGCAGCCGTGTTTTCCAAGATTGATCTTCGGTCCGGATACTACCAAATGAGGTTAAAAGAAGAAGACGTGCCCAAAACAACCTTCCTAACTCGATATGGACATTACGAGTTTCTAGTGATGCCGTTCGTTCTAACAAACGCCCCTGCTGCATTCATGGATTTGATGAATCGTGTATTCAAACCCTATCTCGATAAGTTCGTTGTCGTATTTGTCGACGTCATTCTTGTTTACTCCCGGAACAAGGAAGAACATGCTGATCATCTTCGGATTGTACTTCAAACGCTCTGAGATCGCCAATTATACGCCAAGTTTACTAAGTGTGAATTTTGGTTATCCGAAGTTTCATTCCTCGGACACATCATTTATGCCGATGGAATCAAAGTAGACTCTAAGAAAGTACAAGCTATTCTTGATTGGAGACCTCCGAGAAATGTGAGTGAGATCTGAAGTTTTCTTGGCTTAGCCGGTTATTACCGAAGATTTATGAAGGGATTCTCGGTGATTGCCGCATCGTTAACTAAACTCCTCCGAAAGGATGTAACCTTTGAGTGGTCGGAAAAGCAGCAACGAGGCTTCGACCAACTCAAACAAGCTCTGACACATGCTCCAGTCCTTATTCAACCCGAATCGGGTAAAAAATTCGTTGTGTACAGCGATGCATCACACTCGGGCCTAGGTTGTGTTCTGATGCAAGAAGGCAACGTGATTGCATACGCCTCTCGACAATTGAAGCCGCACAAATTGAATTATCCTACTCACGATCTCGAGCTTGCGGCCATTGTGTTTGCACTCAAAATTTGGCGGCACTATCTATACGATGAAAGATGCAAGTTGTTCACTGATCACAAAAGCATGAAGTATTTGCTCACTCAAAAGGATTTGAACCTTAGGCAAAGAAGATGGTTGGAGTTACTCAAAGATTACGACTTGATCATAGATTATCATCCCGGAAAAGCCAACGTCGTTGCCGACGCTCTGAGTCGAAAACTGAATCTCGGTATGTTATTCAAATCCGAGAAAAATTCATTCTTAAGCTTAAAGCATTTGTTCGAATTCTTTATTGGTAGTCAAGGAAGAAATTCGAACTCTTTCTTGCTCATTAAGTAACAATTCGAAAGCTTCCTTAATCATTAAGTAAAGTTTCGAATCATACCTTGAATTGTAAGTAACATCTCTAATTTTGTTATTCGTAGCTACCTTGGCTATCAACGACTCTGTAGCGAAATGTTTGAACTACCAACGGGTTAAAGCCGAGCACCAAGTCCCTACTGGTTTGCTTCAACCTCTCAAATTTCCGCAATGGAAATGGGAACAGATTACAATGGATTTCGTAACCGGTCTTCCTTGTTCGCCAAGAAAGTGCGACGCTATCTGGGTGATCGTTGATCGTTTCACCAAGTCAGCACACTTCATTCCGGTGAGAATGAATTTCAGTCTTGAAGCCTTGGCTGAATTATACATTCGAGAAGTAATTCGTTTACATGTAGTTCCAATCTCAATAGTCTCCGATCGAGATCCCCGATTCACAGCTCGATTTTGGAAATCATTACATAAAGCTCTCAGAACCAAACTGAATCTTAGCACAGCTTTCCATCCGCAAAGCGATGGTCAATCCGAGCGAGTAATTCAAATTCTCGAAGACATGCCCAGAGCTTGTATCACTGACTTCGGAAAGAACTGGGAGAAATCGCTACCTTTGGTAGAATTCGCCTACACCAATAGCTTCCAATCTTCGATTCAAATGGCTCATTTCGAAGCGTTGTATGGCAGAAGATGTCAAACACCTCTATGTTGGTCTGAACTCGGTGATAATAAAGTTTTGGGACCACAATTGCTTCGGGAAACCGAAGAACAAGTTTAAATCATTCATTCTCGATTGAAGCAAGCTTTCGATCGCCAAAAGTCTTACGACGATCTAAAACGTAGAGACATTCAACATCAAGTCGGAGATAAAGTGTTTCTTAAAGTCTCCCCGTGGAAGAAAGTATTCCGATTCGGTAAAAGAGGCAAGCTAAGTCCTCGGTTTATCGGACCATTTGAAGTAGTCGAAAGAATTGGTCCTGTAGCTTATCGACTCGCTCTTCCTCCCGAGTTTGATAAGATACACAATGTCTTTCATGTCTCAATGCTCAGAAGATATCGATCTGATCCGTCTCACGTTTTGGAGCCTGAAGAAGTTGAACTCAATCCTGATCTTTCATACGAAGAAGAACCCATCTGAATCCTCGATCGAGAAGTCAAGAGACTTCAGAATAAAAGTGTTCCTCTTGTCAAAGTTCTTTGGAGGAATCACAACGTCGAAGAAGCGGCGTGGGAACCTGAGGACACGATGAAAAAGCAATATTCTCATCTGTTCGATTCAGGTAAAATTCGAGGAAGAATTTTCTTTAAGGGGGGAGGAGTTGTAACACCCTAAAAACCACCCTAGTTAGAATTATAGAAAACGACAAGGATAGCGTAAACAATTTACAATTTAGTTAAGATTACAATGAAACCACATAAGCTATGTTCTATTAAGATATATATGGGTTAAACACTACATGTAAGTTCATATGTAAAATTAAAGAAATGAAGATTAATTTGTAACTGATATATATAAGTTAGATAATATGAAACGTAAAATACTATACATATATATATGTATGATTCGGTGGGTTGTATTTAAATGTACATATAAGTATATCTATAAGTAAAATATGATAAACTAATAATTAAGTAGTTAAATATTATAATGTTAGTGGGATATTAAGTGGAATTATAATAGAATTTCATTGACATAAACTAATCCATGTGTCCTTTATACAAGAGATAATCAGCCCACTAAGGAAAGAAAGTTAACATGTGTAAACCACTTACTTCCATCATCGTCTTTCTCATGCAAACCTGCCGAACCAAAGAGAGGAAAGGAGAGATAGAAATCTGGAATTCTTAGGCTTAAGGACATCTTTATTTTTCTGGAAATTGAGCTAAAAGATCACCTAGGATCATGCATGTAGGCAGATATCAAGTAAGTACATCATATGTTACCCGATTCCTATGGTGTTTTTATTTTTGTATTTGATGATTCTGGGTTTGAACCACTAAAAAAAATATGTTATAAATGTTTTATTATGAGTTATCAATGCTGGGTTCATGTTAGACTTGAATAATTTCTGGAAATTAAAGCATGAACATGAACTTAGGTATGAATCTGCCCAGATTCGTACTAGTATGATACCCTGTAGAAATCTGGAAAATTGAGCATGTTAGAGTCATTTCTGGAAAAAAGTGTTCTTATACAAAGTTGTAGAGGACAAAATTTTACATAGAATAAAGGTATGAGTTGCTCAAAAATGTTAAGTATAGGTCTCTGAATTGTTGTTATAACTTGACTGGAATGAAACTGAATGAATTTGGAATCTGCTGGACTAAATTGTGAAATTTGAAATGTTTAGGGGTCAAAATGGTGTTAATAAATTATGAAAATTTATGCTTGAAACAGGGGAGTCATGGAATGAATAAAAATTAAATGGAAAAGCTTGAGTTAAGTCTCAATTGGTAGGTTAAATGCATTTAGATCACATGTAGGATTATTAAAGGATTAAAGGGGACTGTTTTGTGGAAATTGATAAATTGAGGACTTGAATGCTATGTTTTTAAAGATGTTAGAACTTCATTGTTATGTTAATACATGTAGGTTAATGTGGTTAATAGCTTAGAATCAAATGAATTGTGAAATATAGGATTTAAATGCACTAAAGTCACTAAGTTAAACTTGGACAGATTAGGCCCTGAAATTGTCCTGTTTTCAAATGTAAAACTGTATTAACTGGGAAATGCTAAAAATATGAGCCATACATGGTTTTAAAGGTGTGTTTATAAGCTTTCCAGAATAGTATGATATGCCTTATTTGGATTAGGGAATAAAAAGTTATGGATAAATTAGTGGACAATGCTCAAAACTGCCATGTTAAGGACAACTTGTGTGTTTATTGTTGTTTGCTTGATTTGGTTGGATTTTTGTGATAAGGTCTATATTAATGGATGTTATATATGTTGTAATATGATTCAAGAGCATATTGGTGAAGAGATATTAGAGGAATCAAGGGGTGATCAAACCAAGAAGAAAGGGAGAGGCATCATCATTAAGGAGACAAACTAGCTTGGAGTATTGTGAGTGTAGTTTTGTTTAAAGTGTTAGGATTAGTATCCTAACCTTGTTATTCTTATTATTAGATAACATGAAGGAAGCATGAAATGAACCTAATAATGGTTGGTAAAAATTAAAATGCTAAGGAAGAAGGATTAAAGGAAAGACTTATGATATGTTGACTATGCTAGTTAGATAAGCTTACTTTGGCCTAGATATGTTACATTGGGTTGATGATTGAATAAACCATATGACATGAACTTATATGATGAGTTTAGCTACTGTATTTTGATGTTTACATGATGAAAATGATAATATGTGCTTGCTGATTTTTCATGTTATCATGAATTGAATGATTGCTCTGAAATAAAGATCGATATTGTTACATGTTTGGTGAATTGTTGAATAACAAGCAATTGGTTTTGTTAAACATATAAGTTAAGATAAGACCTTGGTTTGATTAGTGTCTTTAGGTAGAAGGGCATGCCTTAGAGTCATTGAGCTCCTCTGATTATTGTTAAAGGATGGTGGTTAGTCACCAATATTCCTTAAGGTGGTAAGTCACCTTGATGCTATGGCATCCTCTGATTACATGTTGCATCAATGGTTACTTGAAATGGTTACAAGAATAGCTAAGTCTACTTATGCATGATGGACTAGCTAAGTGAACTTTGATTAAAGCCTAGTTAGGTAACCTTAAAGATTGAATAATGCTCTAAAAGATAGAAATTAGTAAAGTTTAGGGCTGCCTCACTAAGTACATACCTTGTACTTATCACTCTTCTGTTCCCTTCTTCCAAAAAATGCAGGTACTAGTCCCGAAAGCTAGTCGATTGTCTTAGGGAGCTGACCTTGAAGTCCAAGAACAAGTATGACTCTTTTGGATATCTTAGTTGATGGCATAGATGTATATAAGTGTCACATACATATGATACATGTACTTTGGGTGTTTGACATGTAATTGTTAAGTTTAAGACTTGGCTTGGTTTTGTATATATATGTAAGCATAAGCTTGTTTTGTAATAATTATATGTTGACATATAATGGTTGCATTATATATATATGGGTTGTGTATGATTAAAGTGTTGATATGTGATTTGCAAATGCTATGTGTTATCTAGATATCATGTTATTCAAAGGGATGAACGTGAACATGTAAGATCGTGCTTGTTTAGATTATCAAATTGTACCTAGATTTCCTAATAGTTTATATGCTTCATTCGAATGACTCCTTATGTAATAGTGTTCATGGTGTATGATTCTTATATGCCTATGTTGTCATAGCACCATTCGAATATAATGTTTTATGTATATGATGTATGCTATAGTTTGTCTTGATTACTAAGGAGGGTGATATATGTATATGCTTCAAATTGTGAAAGTGGAATGTCTATTAATATGCCTTGATTTAGCTTGAGCTTTAGATGGTTATATAGAAGTGTATATGTTTTTTAATGGGTTGATATGAATATATATCATGATTCTAAGAATAAAAAGTTAGCATTTGAACTTAGAGGTTGTCTTGATGTAATTCGAATATGTTTTTATTAGGCTTAGGTGATTTGATAATGTTAAGAATTGTATACATGTGGTTATGCTATGTTATGGTATTAGTCCAATATGTTATAAGTATAAACTTGGTTAATGTTAAGTTTGATAATATACAAGCTGCATGGCTTTGATTGATATTGTTTCATGTTTTGTTTTCGATTGTTTATTTGTTCTGAACCGTTCGTTATATGTCGTAACATCTCTCGCTCCTAAACCGGGTGAGGGGTGTTACAGGTTTCTTCCAATTTTAGGTTACCCTCTTAAATTTAATCATGTTACATGCACTTTTGTCAAATATCAACTCCAAACTAACATCCAAGATTATTTAACTTACAATTATAACATTCATGAACCAAAACGTACAAAAACGGAAAATTTAAAGATACTTTCAACTAACCTAACAGCAGATCATATCGATACCTTAAAGCATGTACCGATACGCCCTCGACAAACTGGCTTCCAAAGTCAACATCAAAGACTATGTTGAGTGGATCAATGGATTGATCAAAGCCAAGAGGGAGGTTAATTGGGTTTTTAAAAATTGTTGGAGTAAATAGAATGGATAAAAATGAAGAACAAAGGAATTTTAGAGTGGTTCAAGTTCCAAATGAACTCTACATTCACTACCTTAGCTACCACTAAGGATTTCCAACAATCAACTAATTGTTCTTCCCATTTTCATGGTTTAGGAGGTAATCTTTACAATACCGGTCAAATTTTCTACCCAAAAATTGACCAAACCCTCACAAGAGTACAAAGAAGAATTAAAGGCAATAAAGATATCTCTAAATACAAGATTTCCCCTTTAAGTACAAACACTCAACCCAAATTTGATAACAAGATCAGAATTGAACACTACACAATTTGGGGTTTTACAAGAGATTGAAAAATAAGCACCTTTAGCTTGGATTTTTGCTAGGTTGTTTATCTTTGATGCAATAGTTGTTGCTGGTCTTCAATTAGCTTCAATTTATACCTTCTCTATCAATTCTAGCAGTTTTGGGTGGTTAGGGTATTGATTATAGCCGTTGGGACCCTCTCTTTCCACCATAAATGCACTTTTGCAGCTTACCCTATCGATACACGAGGACCTGTATCGATACCTGTCTCAAAACAGAAAGAGTTGTTGCACAATAACAAGAGGGCGTATCGATACACATGTAAGCGTTTCGATACGAGACAGGGACCGTTTCGATACGGGGAACACCTGTATCGATGCAATTTTTTCAATTGAGCTCACTGGAAGTTTCCGTATCGATACGACAAGGAGCGTATCGGTACAGGACAACCACCACTTTAAATTTCAATTACCTAACAACTGACACCAAGGGTCGAAAACATTAAAGGCTTTCGATTTTAAAATTCCATAAAATCCGTATCGATACGGGTGGAACCGTATCGGTACGCCATTCAAAAGTCTTTCAATTTTACAGAGAGAGCGTATCGATACAGATGCAATCTGTTTCGATACACTATTTCGATACGGTGAGGAGCGTATCGAAACGCGTTTCTCCAGTAGCCAACTTTGCAAAAAAGGTATCGATACGGCTGGAAGTGTATCGATACGCCTGAAAGTTTTTCAATAGTTTTTCCTTGGAACACATAGAAAATATTTGGTGTTTGAGTTTTTTAAATCATATTGAAGCCTTGATGATTTAAAAATCATTTGAGGGACTTAAAAATTTATTTCAAGTTTTCAATTTAATCCTTAACATACATTGTTATATCAAAATCAAACATAGGTTTTACAATCTCCCCCTTTTTGATATAACAAAACCAAAACTTGAAATTTTTGACACTTTGAAAAACTTTGCAAAATAACTCCCCCTTAATATTAGCTAGGTAAACTTTAAGTTGAAAATCAAAAGTTTTTGTTTGAGCTTGTTCCCTCTCCCCCTTTTTGTTAGATCAAAAATAGAGACATTGATAAACATAGGCAAAAGGCATAAATAATAACCAAGCAACATAATATAGATAACCATTAAGTTCAAAATAAAGATAACATTAACATAAAATCCAAAAAACAAAAAATCAAAGCATAAGTTTTAGAATGCAAAATTAGTCCTAAAAACATAAACGAAAGTGCATAAATATCCTAAATGACATAAATGATATGCAAAGATGAACTACTACGCATCTCCATCTCCATCTTCATCATCTTCATCATCCTCATCATGTGCATCATCATTCCTCCGAGATTGACGCCACTCGTCATGGAAATCAGTAAGGGATATGTTCATCGAGTTGTGATCGCCTTCAAGGGAAGTGAGACGCGTCTCCACATTCTTCACACGATCTTCAAGACTTGTAAAACGTGTGTCTATAGTAGAAAATCCTGAACTCATCGCTTGATCCATGGAAGCAATTCTCGTGCGCAAGCTCGTGAATTGCTCATTGAGAAAGGTAATGAGGGCATCCATGGAAGGTGGAGGATGAGCTTGAGGAGCTTGAGCGGCTTGAGGATTAGCAATTTCTTCCGGAATAGCATCACTAGGGAGTTCGGATAGACGAAGCCAATTTCCATTAAAGTACATGAACTTACCCCTTATAAGAGATCTTTCATCGATAGGATCGGTGAGGGGAGTCGGGTAGTCATGTGAACAATCTATCTCCTTTTGAGAGAAGAAATAATTCAAAGTCGTTCCATAAGTGAACGAAGTGACAAGAGTAGTGTAACCCCCTTAACCCGGCCCAGACGGTTGACCCGAATTAAGAAGTTTACACGGGGAAAACCAAAGTCAACCCGAAAGTCAACCTTGATTAACGACCCCTTTTTTTTCTTTTTAAAATTGTCTAGATGCACATTAAACCTAGGCATACTCTTGAGATAAGCATACTCAAAAATCACAGCAATCGGAAAATGATAAGGGACCCAATTGCACAAAATACGAATTTAGGGACCAAATTGTAAATTCTGAAAATTAAGAGGACTTTACCAATTTTTAAGTTACCATTATGAAATTAGTCATGTTTCATGCCTCTCTGCCAAATTTCATCTCAAACGGACATCTCAAACTCAAGCAATTGCACAAACAAGAAACGGGACTAAAACATAAAGCTTGCAAACCATCAGGTGTTCAGAAACGGGTCTAGGCCGTTCAGGAACACCCCTTGGCAGTAGCCAAAGTGTTCAGAAACGGGCTAGGCCGTTCAGGAACACCCTAGCCAAAACAAGGGCCTGTTTCGAAACAGGCAAGGGTGTTTCGAAACACCCTGCCCAGAAACAGCAGTTTGGCCTGTTTTAACACCTTTAAACCCCATCAAACATGCTCCAAACCATTCCACAATAAATCAACAACTTGCCAAACATCAAACCTACCAATTTGCATCAAAACCTAGATACAAAACCACCCCTAGATGCACCAACTCATTCAACACATCCAACACTCAATCATGCTTTTCAAACAAGAAGCATAGCATAACAACTTAAGCATAAGAAGATTCAAACGTTGCAAGCTTACACCACATAGTTCAAAATCATAAACCATACTTGTCCAACATATACAATCTCATTAGACATCAACATAAGAGATTCTACCCCCATTGCCTTTATTCACTATAGCTATTAACCGAGACATACATCTCTAATGGAGTCCTCCTTGAATCCCTTGCTTCTCGCTGTCCAAACTTCAAATAGCTGCATTGATGGACAAAAAGGAGCGTAAGCACATAATGCTTAGTGAGGAATGCTCAAAACCAAAACACCATCAATGCAGCGAATCATAAAACCACTTTTAAAAGCAACTCAATTCGACCAACCAAAGCAATATTTGAAAAACCTTTTTTCCAACAACATGCTTTAAAATCATGCCTTGCACAAACATGAAAATCAACCCTTAGCTTAAAAAGCTAAGTAAACCTTTTCAAAACATAAACTTGCAAAACCATCAATTTAGCCTTTCCATGCATAAACACCATATGCAAAGCTAAATTCAAACCTTGGAAAACACTTCCACTTTACATCTTACCATTCTCATACTTGAATGTCATTTCAAAGCAAGAAACCCTTTTTAAACCATTTACTCAATCAATCCAACACATGCATTAAACAAATGCAACATATGAACCACATCATTAACAATTGCAACATATGCCCTTTTAAAACAAGTCTCCACAAGACTTCAATGCACTAAAGAGGTTTCATGCACACATCCACCATTCTCAATAGATAATCAACACTTGTTCAAACCAACAAGTCAACATGCAATTATAATACATTTTACACTTTTCATGCAACCAAGCATCATTCCAAGCATCTTATGCTTCATTATACTCAAGAACATTATATTGGCCTCCAAGTGATAACCAAAACCACTTTCCAACTCAACACCCAATCGGATACGCGGATCACAAGCGTTGTCCCCACGCTTCATACACACTACCAATCCAAGGTCTCCCAAATGGACTTTTAACCACCATTTGACCTTACCATTCACAAGGTTCCCATGTATGGAATTTTAACCACCATACAACCTTAACATTCACAAGGTTCCCATGTATGGACTTTAAATCACCGTACAACCTTAACATTCACAAGGTTCCCATATATGGACTTTTAAACACCATATAACCTTAACATTCACAAGGTTCCCATGTATGGACTTTTAATCACCATACAACCTTAACATTCACAAGGTTCCCATGTATGAACTTTTAATCACCATACAACCTTAACATGCACAAGGTTCCCATATATGGACTTTTAAACACCATATAACCTTAGCATCACCGATTGGTAGTTGTATAACATCACTAACGAGATCCGGGACACCCTATACAAGATCCACACATGGACTTTACACCACCATTGTGATCTTAACAAGCACAAGGTCCTCAAATGGAATTTTAATCACCATTATTACCTTTGCTTAACCAAGGTCCTCGAATGGGAACTCATCCACCGTTATGACCTTAACCATCTCGTTAGGAAACTTGGATGGAGTTTACCGGTTCACTCTTAACCACTCCACATCCAAGGCGACTTATTCACGGTGCACCCAATCCTATAGTCGGCTAACTATATCCGATTCAAATAACCAAGAACCCCTTCCATCACTTGCCAACATAACCATCTTACCACATTAATCCATTGATTTACATGCATAACCAAAATGCAAAAACCACCATTTACCTTATCCAAGAACCAACCATGGACTTTCAAACACCATGATGTTCTTAAATAAACAAGGCTCACACAAGGACTTTCAACCACCTTTGTGACCTTAACCATTACTTTTCAAAATGCATTATTAACAACAATATTCCACTGTTTTAAAGCATCACACAAAGCCATTAATCAACATGCAACACTATGCATCAATTTCCACAATTCAATGTACAAAACCAAGGATCTTTTACCTTAGCATCCTTCACATATGGCTTTCAAAACCAGCACTAAACCATGCTAAAATATGCTTTCAAAACAGTATTTAAAACATGCAAATCACATGCATTGCATCTATCAAACACAATTGCTTTTTAAGCCAATTCACAACACAACCAAGAGAGAAAATCCATTTACTTACTCTTGAGCTTAGCAAAGTTGTTTAGACTTAAACTAAGCTCCCAAAACCTTCAAACCTTGGTTTAAAAGCTGAAAACCCAACTTCACTCACCGACACACAAAACAAGGCTAGCCAACAAGCCTTCCAAGCATCCGAAACCTTCCACAACACCTCTAATGCCCACGGATCAACTTCCCTTGTTTCAAGCACACAACATCAGAGGATTAATGCATCATAATGCACTAAAAACACCAGCAACACAACTAAACTCGCTGCTCATTGCAAATCCATCATTTCGGCTACCAAACACAACCGAAACCACCCCAAACACTTCCAAAACTTAACCAGCCAAGATCCATCACTTCAAACCATTTTTAAACATCAATTAACATTCAAAAAGGATCTAACCACGTCCTTAAACCTCCAGCTATAACAGATCACCAAGATCACTCCAAAAACAACCAAAAACTCAAGCAAAACTTAGGAAATTCAACCTATTCGGGATTGCATTGATTAAACCTCAATTATTCACCAATTTAACATTCAATTAACATCAATTTAACACCTCAACACACTGCCCAAACAGATCATACGAAAATTTCACCAAAATCAAGCAAATCTTGCATTTTAAAGCCAAAATCAAGATTCCAATTGTAAAACCTTTAATAAATCATAAATCAAGGATTGAGAACTTAGGAATTTCAGTAAAGAACTTAAAGTTCAGAGGAGAAGGACGTTCTTACCTCCAAACTTGAATTTCTCCCTTTTTAGAACCAAAATCTTGAAAATCCAATTAGCAAATGGTGAGGTTTTGTTGATGAGATGATTAGCAATCAAAAGAGAATTGAAAAGAGGTATTTAGGTGCCAAAATCAGAGGAAAAAGCTCTGGAGAGAATGTTTGGTTTGAGAGAAAATGAGAGAAAAGGAAAATTGGAAAAGTTAGTTGAAAATAGGAAAATAACTTCCCTCCACTTTTCTTTTGTTTAAAACTCAGAATTAAATCACTAAATATCTTAGAAAAATCTGGAGAAATTCCCTTTGGGTAAATAGCTCCTTAAAGATTCAAAGTTTCAATCCTTTTTAAAACAGTCACGCAGTTTTCAAAAATTACATTTTGGTCACTAACCCAAAATGTCACCCTTCCAAACCTCATTTTGCAAAATTGATTTCACAGTTCACTTATATACATTAAAAGAGGATTTTAGGACATTTTTCCATATTTTTAATGCAACCCGAACTAGGCTTTCCTAATTTCACCCCTTTTATATTCGAACAGCACTTTGACCGAACCGGTCAACGCCCAAAACTTCTAAGCCCAAAACCGGGGCGTTACAAGTAGTGTGGCGATGTTGCACGAGATAGAAAATCTCCGCAAACATGATCTGAGCAAGGTTTGGTCGTTGTCTTTGACGGAAGCACCGAATCCAAAAATCGTCAACTTGGCGGATAGTGGAATACTTGCCTCCCGAGGGCCTAAACCACCAAGAAACCATCAAATGTAGGATCCAATCTTGAGCATTAAGAGCGGTGACGGAACCTCCCAAAACATGGCCAAGAGCATTCTCATCATCAAGACCTTCATCCTCTAACTTGAACACATCACAAATAGATTGAACATTGATGGTGACCTTTTTACCCATTAGATAGGAATTAACAGCCGTAACAACACCCGATGTATTGGCGACACACTTGGCATTAGCATAGAAAATCAATACCAAATTGCGATAGAAAAAGCCGAGAATTTGAATAAAATCCATAAATTTCCATTCTTGGAGAAATGGTAAGTAAACAAATTTGAAGCGCTTCGAGTTGAGAAAAGGAACGAAAATTACCCTCTCCGGGCAGATTTTGTAGTTTTGAAATTGTCAGAAATATGTGAGATCTCCAGAAGTCTTGAAGCACTGTTGATAGATAAGAGTGAGGTTCGGGCAAGTACCATCTTTGACATTAGAACCTTCACCGGCTTCACTAGTACATGCTCTTTTTTTAGGTTCCATTGACTAGAGAAAAGATCAAAAACAGTGTATGCATTAACTTTCTCATTCAACCCATTGAGAATCAATAATCAAGGTTTTTGTTAAAAAAAATTAGAAACAAAACAAAAAATAAAAGGTTTAAAAAATATTGTTGTTGAGAAAAACAAAAAAAAGAAAATTTAAAACGAAAATCAAAAGAGAATAAAAAAGAGATTTATACCTTGATATTGATAGAGAGGAATGGGAGAAGAAATTTTCACCAAATTAATGAAAAGCTTGAAAAGCTTTGCTTGATGTTGAAAACCCTTAAGATATTTTGAGTTGTGGTGTGAAGAGGCTTTTTATAGAGTGAAAAACGGCTAGGGTTTTGTAAAAGCAATTTTAGTAAAAGTAAAACTCCTTAAATGCCTTAAAGAAGCTGTCTGCGCAATCGCGTATCGATACGCCTGAGGGTGTATCGATACGGGGGTAAGATCGTAATTCCTTTGAAACGCTCGTTGAAGGTCCGTAACGAAACTGATCCAATCCGTATCGAAACGCTTTTAACTCATATCAAAACGGGTTTAACCGTATCGATACTCGTTTTAGGCAAAATGCAGTCTGGACAGCTAATATACTACTCGTATCGATACGAGTAAGACCGTATCGATGCCCTATGCCCAGAAATGCATTTTAGGCTTTAAGAACAACCAAAGGCTCAATTTTAGCACCTCCTAAATGAATGCAATTGATGAATGAGCAGTTCTAAGCATATTCTAACAGAAGCATACTCCCCCTAGCTATAAGCATGGATATTTTCAAGACCAACAACACATAAACATGCAATTTCACAAATTCAAGCAATTTTAACCTCAAAAAGAGTCCTAAAGGGTCAAGGAATGCTAGTTAGACCTAACTCTCTCCTAAGGGACCAAAAACATTCTTTGTCTAGAGGTTTAGTAAAAATGTCCGCTAGTTGGTTCAAGGTGTCAACATACTCTATAACAACATCTTCCTTAAGGACATGATCTTTAATGAAATGCTGACTTATCTCTATATGTTTTGTTCTAGAGTGTTGGATGGGATTTTTAGTTAAGCATATGGCATTGGTGTTATCACACTTAAGGGATATGGTTTCAACTTTAATACCATAATCTAAGAGTTGTTGCTTCATCCAAAGGACTTGAGCACAACAACACCCTAAGGATAAGTACTCGGCTTCGGTGGTAGATAGAGCTACACTATTTTGTTTCTTAGAGAACCAAGATATAAGCATACTACCTAAGAATTGACATGTTCCCGAAGTACTCTTCCTATCGATTTTACACCCCCATAATCCGCATCCGAATAAGCATGAAGGTTGAAGGTTGAGTCTCTAGGGTACCAAAGACCTAGACAATGAGTATCTCTAAGGTACCTAAAGATTCTCTTGAGGGCTATAAGGTGAGACTCTCCAGGACTAGCTTGAAACCTAGCACACAAGCAAACACTAAACAATATATCTGGTCTACTTGTGGTAAGGTAAAGCAAAGATCCAATCATAGAGCGATAAAGCTTAGAGTCAACACACTTACCTCCTTCATCTTTGTCAAGCTTTGTAGATGAGCTCATTGGTGTGGCTTGAGGCTTTGCATTCTCCAAGCCAAACTTCTTGAGCATATCCTTGATGTACTTTGATTGATTGATGAAGGTGTCATCCTTTCTTTGCTTGATATGGAGTCCCAAAAAGAATGAGAGCTCCCCCATCATGCTTATCTCGAATTCACCTTGCATTAACTTAGCAAACTCTTTGCAATGACACTCATTAGTAGATCCAAAAATAATATCATCGACATAAATTTGTACTACTAAGATGTCATTTTTATACCTTTTTATGAAAAGTGTAGTGTCCACCTTACCTTTGTCAAAACCTTCTTCAATCAAAAAGTTTGAAAGTCTTTCGTACCAAGCTCTAGGAGCTTGTTTTAAACCATAAAGTGCTTTGGTTAGTTTGAAAACATGATTTGGAAATTTTAATCTTCAAAATCTGGTGGTTGTTCCACATACACTTCTTCATTTATAAAACCATTTAAAAATGCGCTTTTAACATCCATTTGAAAAAGCTTGAAATCATGATAACGTGCATATGCAAGCAACAACCTAATGGCCTCCATTCTAGCTACGGGTGCATAGGTTTCATCAAAATCTATTCCCTCTTCTTGAGTGTAACCTTGAGCAACTAATCTAGCTTTATTTCTCACAATGTTACCACTCTCATCTAGTTTGTTCCTAAATACCCATTTAGTTCCTATAGTAGATTGATTACTAGGCCTTTCAACTAATGTCCAAACACTACTTCTCTCAAATTGATTTAACTCTTCTTGCATACCAATAATCCAAAAGTCATCTTTTAATGCTTCTTTAATGTTCTTAGGCTCTATGCATGAGATAAAAGCAACATGATTCATGAGTTTAAGAGAAGATCTAGTAGTTACCCCCTTAGATGGATCACCCAAGATTTCACCACCTTTGACATAGTTGTACTCCCTTGGGTAGCTCACTTCCTTTTCCTCAAGAGCCAAGTCCTTCAAGGATTCAAAAGGCAGATCTTGTGCATCGTCTTCTTTCGTTGGAATCTCATCCTCCTTTGAAGTCTGTCCTCCATCAAAGGCATCAAGGATTCCTACATCATCATCATCACAAGAATCCTTCCTCGGAAGGAGGTTATCATCGAATACAACATGAATAGACTCTTCTACTACTAAAGTTCTCTTATTAAATACACGATAGGCTTTAGAGTTTAAGGAATAACCTAAGAAAATAGCTTCATCACTTTTAGCATCAAATTTACCTAAGTTATCTTTTCCATTGTTTAAAACAAAACACTTGCAACAAAATGGATGAAAATAGCTAATGTTAGGCTTTTTATATTTTAAAATCTCATATGGTGTTTTCTTTAAAAGTGGCCTAATCATTACTCGGTTTACAATGTAGCAAGCAGTGTTTGTGGCTTCCGCCCAAAAATATTTAGGTAAATTGTTTTCACAAAGCATGGTTCTAGCCATTTCTTGTAAAGTTCTATTTTCCCTATTAACTACCCCATTTTGTTGAGGAGTTCGAGGAGCCGAAAAATTGTGGCTAATACCATTTTCATTTAAAAACTCTTCAAAACCTAGATTTTGAAATTCAGTTTTATGATCACTTCTAATATGAGAAATTTTAAGTTCAAGATCATTTTGAGTTAATTTTGAAAATATGATGAATCTTTCTAAAGCCTCATCTTTAGTACTTAAGAATATAACCCAAGTAAATCTAGAATAGTCATCAACAAGTAAAACTGTATACGATTTACCACCCAAGCTCATAGTTCTAATAGGCCCAAATAAACCCATGTGAATATGTTGTAAACACCTACTTGTAGAAACATCTTTAATGGATTTAAAGGATGATTTATGTTGTTTACCCTTAGAGCATGCATCACAAATGTTGTCATTTGAGAACTTAATTTTGGGCAAACCTCTAACTAGATTTAGGGGAACTAATTTTTCTAAAACACTAATGCTAGCATGTCCTAGTTTCCTATACCATAGCCATGCATCATTTTCATTTTGTGCAACAAAGCATGCATGGGATGTATGAATGCCATCTAAATGCACCATGTATATATTACCTATGCGATGACCAATGAGTATTATATTATTTGATTTAATGTCAACAATTTTGCATCCATTTTTATCAAATAAGACATTAAACCCTTTGTCACATAATTGACTAATGCTCAACAAATTATGTTTTAGACCATCGACATATAAAACATTTCCAATGAGAATAGTAGAGTGATTACCTATGGATCCAATACCTTTAATGTGGCCTTTGGAGTTGTCACCAAACGTCACTACTCCTCTATTTTTTGGCTTTAAGTCCATGAATCGACTCTTGTCTCCGGTCATGTGCCTCGAGCATCCACTATCAAGGTACTATAAATTTTGACTTTGTGCTTTGGCCTTGTTGCAATGCTCCCCCTACAAACAAAGATATTAAGCTTTGGTTTTTGGTACCCAAATCATTTTGGGCCCACGAGTGTTAGCTCCCAAAAGCTTGGTTCCCTTAGGAATCCAAGGTGACATAGCAACAACATTATTAGACTTGACGAGTTCCTTAGGAACCCATACACTTCTAATTTTCTTAGTTCTATTATGCCTATGGAAGCCACTTTGTTTGTAGTTATGTGTCTTTCTCTTAGGTTGGTTAGATCTAGAGGATTCACCTATCTCATTTTTCACATTACCAACATTTTTGAAAGACTCCTTGAGCTTGTTAAGCTCGTCTAACACCTTTTGGTGTTCACTATTGCATTGAGAAATAAGATTGTTTAAGTCTACATTTTCATCTTGAAAGAATTTAAGTTCATATTGTAAACCTAAGATCTTTTTTCTCAAATTTTAAGTTAGCTTGAGAAAGTGAGTCATTTTTAGCATTTAATTCCGAAATTATCTTTTTATTTCTTATGACCGACTCTTTATACTTCTCAACTAGCTCATCATATACCTCTTGTAACTCATCATAAGCATCATGCAATTCATCAAATGTAAAATCAAAAGATGATGAGTTAGAGGTTACCATGGAGGAATCGTCCTCAAGAGCCATGAGGCAAAGGTTGGCCACTTCGTGTTCCTCATCCTTGGATGACTCCTCATCACTCCAAGTAGCAAGCTTGGCTTTGAGCTTTTTCTTCTTCTCAAAGCCCTTCTTCTTGAGTTGAGGGCACTTCGAACGAATGTGACCCGGTTTTTTGCTCTCAAAGCAAATGATTTGATCCCTCTCTTCTTCTTTGTTTTGGTTTTGAAGTCCATTTTTCTTTGAATCTTCCTTCCTTGGTTGGACCTCATAAACTGTGAGAACCTTTTGGCTATCATAGCCAATTCTTCTAGGTCTTCCTCCTCACTAGAAGTGCTCTCCTCATGTAGTGAAGCTTTGAGAGCCACTCCTATCTTCTTCTTCTTACATACCTCTAGCTTCTCCACTCTTCTCTCTTCCTTTTTCCTTTCATCTTCCCTTCCTTTCTTCATTATCTCATGAGTTAGGAGAGAACCCACTAGCTCATCAAGCTTGAGTGTCTTCAAATTTTTTGCCTCAATGATGGCGGTTCTCTTCCCATCCCAAGACTCGGGAAGTGAGTAGAGTAGCTTCCAGACTAGTTTGTCTTCTGGGATTATCTCTCCAAAACCTTTTAGCCCGTTGACGATTGTTGAGAAACGATCAAACATCTTTGACACGATTTCGTCAGACTCCATTTTGAAATTCTCATAGCTAAGATTGAGAATTCCAATCTTTGTCTCCTTCACAACACTTGTTCCTTCATAAGTAGTCTCTAGTGTATCCCACACTTCCTTGACACTTTCAATGGAGGAAACTTTGGAGTAGATGTCGAGACCGAAAGAGTAAAACAACATGTGAAGAGCTTTATCATTGATTTGAATCTTCTTTCTCTCTTCTTCACTCACCTCATTTTTCTTCTTTAGCACCAATTTTCCTTCGTCGTCTCTCTTCAGCGGAATATAGAGACCATTTTCAATGACATCCCAAACTAGATAATCGTTGGATTTAATGAAGAGGAACATCTGGTTCTTCCGAAATGGGTAGCTATCACCGTTGAAGAAAAGACAGTTTGGTGGTTGATTGAGACTCGTACATGTTTGACCCGGAGGTAGAAGCCATGACTTGATTTGTGGTTGATCACACTTTTCCTAAGAACTCCTTTTTTGGTTGTTAATCTTTCAAAGAGGTAGGCTCTGATACCAATTGTTGAGTGGATCAATGGATTGATCATAGCCATGAGGAGGGTGAATTGGGTTTTTAAAAGTTGTTAGAGTAAATAGAATGGATAAAAATGAAGAACAAAGAAATTTTAGAGTGGTTCAAGTTCCAAATGAACTCTACATCCACTACCTTAGCTACCACTAAGGATTTCTAACAATCCACTAATTGTCCTTCCTCTTTTCAAGGCTTATGAGGTAACCTTTATAATACCGGTCAAATTTTCTACCCAAAATTTGACCGAACCCTCACAAGAGTACAAAGAAGAATTAAAGGCAAGAATATATCTCTCAATACAAGATTGCCCCTTTAATTACAAACACTCAACCCAAATTTGATAACAAGATCAGAATTGAACACTACACAATTTTGGGGTTTTACAAGAGATTGGAAAATAAGCACTTTGAGCTTGGATTTTTTCTAAGATGTTTATCTTTGATGCAATAGTTGTTGTTGGTCTTCAATTAGCTTCAATTTATACCTTCTCTATCAATTCTAGTCGTTTGGGTGGTTAGGGTATTGATTATAGCCGTTGGGACCCTCTCTTTCTACCATAAATGCACTTCTACAGCTTACCGTATCAATACACGAGGACCCGTATCGATACCTGTCTCAAAATACAAAAAGCCGTTGCACAATAAGAAGAGGGTGTATCGATACGTGTGTAAGCATTTCGATACGGGACAGGGATCGTTTTGATACAGGGAAAATCCGTATCAATGCAATTTTTTCAACTGAGCTCACTGGAAGTTTCCGTATCGATACGACAAGGAGCATATCAGTATGGGACAACCACCACTTTAAATTTCAGTTACCTAACAACTGACACCAACGGTCGAAAACATTAAAGGCTTTTGATTTTAAAATTCCATAAAACTTGTATCGATAAGGGTGGAACCGTATCGGTACACCATTCAAACTCCTTCAGTTTGACAAAGAGAGCGTATCAATACAGATATAATCTGTTTCGATACGGTGATGAGCATATCGAAACGCGTTTCTCCAGTAGCCAACTTTGCAAAAAAGGTATCGATACGGCTGCAAGCGTATCGATACGCGTGGACGTTTTTCAATAGTTTGGCCTTGGAACACTTAGAAAACATTTGGAGTTTGAGTTTTTCAAATCAGATTGAAGCCTTTATGATTTAAAAATCATTTGAGGGACTTAAAAATTTATTTCAAGTTTTCAATTTAATCCTTAACATACATTGTTATATCAAAATCAAACATAGGTTTTACAGACTCGTATCGATTCCCTCTAGGACCGTATCGATACCCACTTTTCCAGTAGCTAAAATATGTATTGGTACGCCCCCCATGTATCGATACGCTCCTTTATTTTCGTAGAGATCATATCGGTACCCTTTCCACCGTACCGGTACGCCAAACCTAGATTGGCTTGCCTGTACCGATACAGTTTCACGAGTAGCGGTATGACTGTACCGAATATGCATTATTTTGCTGGTTTTTCACACTTTAATCCATTCTAACATATTCCAACATACTTCTAACAAGTATACAACTTAATTAAATATC
The DNA here is from genome assembly GCA_030270665.1 of Hibiscus trionum. Lineage (NCBI taxonomy): Eukaryota > Viridiplantae > Streptophyta > Magnoliopsida > Malvales > Malvaceae > Hibiscus > Hibiscus trionum. The sequence goes on from BSYR01000003.1 coordinate 48,119,256, forward strand.
AAACGTCAAACAAACATGGCAATTTCATCAACTAGGCATAGAGATAAGCAACATTTAAATCTATAGGCATGCTTCCTATGCAAAAAGCCATTAAAGAGTCAAAACTCAAACCAAAGCAAAAATCATAAAGCAAAGGCCATTTACAAGTCATAAAGGGCATCCCAAACTTGCCCAAAAACAGGGAGTTCCAAAACACAAAGCATCCTCCCATTGCCAATTTAATACAAATGTATTAACGCAAAATCATACTTGAGCAAAGGGTCACTCCTTGGTAATTCTTCCTTACTTTCTTGCTGCCTCAAAGGCTATTTCTCTGCATTGTTGGAAAAAGAGACCGTAAGCCATAATGCTTAGTGAGGGATGCTCAAAACAAACCAACAACAACAATGCATTTTAAAACCATTTTTCATTTAAAAATCTATTTCTATCTCATGCTTGAAATCATTTTCAAAGCAAAGTCCACATCATTTAAACACCACATGTACCATCTATCTCATGCATTACCCAAAATGCAAAGTCTTAAGGCAAAGCCTTACATGCTTGTTTTATTAAAAGTATTTCTCAAAACATGATCTCATATGCATCTCATTTCATAAAAGCATTTATATTAAGGTACATGTGAATCTCATAATCAAGCTTGACTAAATGTCAAGTCGTACTCCGGTGGAATCTTGCATCACCAGACTCTCATGGTAGCATCTCTCATCGCCACAAAGCTTGGGCGTTTCACCAAGACCTACCGTGGTGGAATCTCTCATCATCACTCTTTCACTTTGGAACGGGATGGCACTACCACTATTGCCTGAACCAAAGAGCACATACAAATTTTGTATATTATAATGCACTTCTCATCCTATTGATCGACCTGTGGCAACCTTTTTTTCAAGTCAAAATCAAAAATCGCTTCCGAGTTTTTTTGTTTGTTTTGGAAAATTCATTTTTCTATCTTTCTCGGAAAACGATAAAGTTTACAAAATTCGGATTTTAGCAAAAAAAAAAGGTTTTGGAATCGCCGGACACCATAAAACCAGAGATTCGTTCTGAAAAAGGATTCGAAGGCTGGTTACGCGTGGGGAAGGATTAGTACCCCCAACACGCCCGAAAATCGGTACCAAAATTTTTGTTACTTTTAATCGAAGAAACTTATTTGAAATTTAAAACAAATTTAATTTGGTGTACTTAATTTGGGTGTTTCACCAAGACCTACTGTGGTGGTATCTCTCATCATCACTCTCTCACTTTGGAACGGGATCGCACTACCACTATTGCCTGAACCAAAGAGCACATACAAATTTTGTATATTATAATGCACTTCTCATCCTATTGATCGACCTGTAGCGACCTTTTTTCAAGTCAAAATCAAAAATCGCTTACGAGTTATTTTGTTTGTTTTTGAAAATTCATTTTTATATCTTTCTCGGAAAACGATAAAGTTTACAAAAATCGAATTTTAGCAAAAAAAGGTTTTGGAGTCGCCGGACACCATAAAACCAGAGATTTGTTCTGAAAAAGGATTCAGGAGCTGGTTACGCGTGGGGAAGGATTAGCACCCCCAACACGCCCGAAAATCGGTACTAAAATATTTGTTACTTTTAATCGAAGAAACTTATTTGAAATTTAAAACAAATTTAATTTGGTGTACTTAATTGAAAATTGATTTTAATTGAACGGGATGGCACTACCACTATTGCCTGAACCAAAGAGCACATACAAATTTTGTATATTATAATGCACTTCTCATCCTATTGATCGACCTGTGGCAACCTTTTTTTCAAGTCAAAATCAAAAATCGCTTCCGAGTTTTTTTGTTTGTTTTTGAAAATTCATTTTTCTATCTTTCTCGGAAAACGATAAAGTTTACAAAATTCGGATTTTAGCAAAAAAAAAAGGTTTTGGAATCGCCGGACACCATAAAACCAGAGATTCGTTCTGAAAAAGGATTCGAAGGCTGGTTACGCGTGGGGAAGGATTAGTACCCCCAACACGCCCGAAAATCGGTACCAAAATTTTTGTTACTTTTAATCGAAGAAACTTATTTGAAATTTAAAACAAATTTAATTTGTTGTACTTAATTTGGGTGTTTCACCAAGACCTACTGTGGTGGTATCTCTCATCATCACTCTCTCACTTTGGAACGGGATCGCACTACCACTATTGCCTGAACCAAAGAGCACATACAAATTTTGTATATTATAATGCACTTCTCATCCTATTGATCGACCTGTAGCGACCTTTTTTCAAGTCAAAATCAAAAATCTCTTACGAGTTATTTTTTTGTTTTTGAAAATTCATTTTTCTATCTTTCTCGGAAAACGACAAAGTTCACAAAAATCAGATTTTAGCAACAAAAAAAAAGGTTTTGGAGTTGTCAGACACCATAAAACCAGAGATTTGTTCTGAAAAAGGGTTCGGGAGCTGGTTACGCATGGGGAAGGATTAGCACCCCCAACGCGCCTGAAAATCGGTACCAAAATATTTGTTACTTTTAATCGAAGAAACTTATTTGAAATTTAAAACAATTTTAATTTGGTGTACTTAATTGAAAATTGATTTTAATTGAACGAGCTTTATCAAATTGACGATCTCGAATTAATTACGCATTTAATTAATAAGAATGACGATACGTCGGACCATAGATTAAACCGACATTGAATAAGTCCGACTGTCGTGTTAATTTATGGTTTGAATTCGTATGTCACCTTTATGCATGATGCAAATATTTAAACATGATGCCATTGAATTGTCAATTTTAATTATAATTTACCTTGGGACAGTAAAGATTAATCCAAATATTTGGTCAACATTTTTTAAGCTCAGATTGTTACGACACAAATATCGTAATTAATAAATACCTCTCTTTTTTACGATTTAAATTGGTTAATTCAAAATAAGTTGATCATATGAATGACAATTTAAAAATGAATGTCACAAAAAGACTTAAATTAAACACGCAAAAAGCCCACTAAAGCCCTAACCTAAAAAGGCCCAAATTATGGAGGTTCAATTAGTGACCTAATTATTAACTATATGAATATAATATTAGCCTAAATTAATTAACCCTAAAACACTAGAATCCTTAACAAATTACGAATGAGGAAAGTTAGTGTCAATCTAGACGTGAAATTAACTTTATCTTAAAGAGTAATTAAGAGGTGTTCAACTAATCTAGTGAATTTAACATTTATCCCAATAAGCCAAGGATAAATTTGAATTCAATAAACTAATTCGAACCTTAAATCTAACTACGGCTCTAAAAAACTAATTCTAAATCTAATTTAATTAATTTAAAAATCGTGCCCCTATAAGCCGAGCGCACACTTTGAATTAATGAAATTAAATTTCGCTAATCTAATCGAAAATTAATCCTACAAACCGAAAGCCCATTAAACACCACAAAGCCCAAAACTATGTAGTCATACATATGAATATAAATACCTAAAAGAAACTATAACAATATATTATTTATACGTTATAAAAAAGCTTTATATTATGTAAATAAAAACCATATGTTACATAATGGCCCTTTATCAAATACTACATATAAACTATACTTATACCATATATTACATTACATACCACATAAAACACATATACCAGGCCACATTAATAACATATATAAAGCAACTAAGCAAAGTAGTGACTGAAGATTTAAAGAAAATTAAATGCAGGGTTGAAATTTTAATGATGCATGGCTAGAAAGGTTAATTTAAAAAATGTAATAAGGATTAAATCGAACATAATAAGAACTTGGGGTCAAATTAAAAGGAAAACCAGACTTAATTTAAAAAAAGGGACGAAATGGCAAGAGGAACAAAATGTACAGGGACCCTAGAGGCGATTTTAAAACGCGGAGACCAAATATGAATTAACCAATTTTTAAAATCTGATTAAATCGAAGAGAAGGATGAAATTGCAAGGATTTGAAAACTTTAAGGGACCGAGACTGCTATTTAGAAGGTGGGAAAGGTAGCGGAGCAATTAGTGGGACACGGAGGTCCTTAAAACGTAATTTACTCATTTTTAAAACATGGACCATTTAGAGACGGCGGTCGGCAAAACAAAAAAACCTATTTTTCACCTTGAAACTCTGATCCTCTTCATTTTCATTCGTTATCCGCTAAAACCTTCATATTTTTCGAATTAAAACCCCCGTAAATCGTCTTTTTTTCAAAACCGAATTCCAAGATCGAACCCCCTTTAGACACTTCCTCGCTCGACTCACCATTTGTGACCCCGAAAGGACCAGTTGGCTTATCGTCGGTGAGGAGTATCGGACGGTGTATCGGAACGCGGACCTCCGAAGGTAACAAAAAACCCCTTTTGATATCTTTGTTTTTTTTTGTTTCGAATGCATGCAAAACTTAAAAAAAAGAAGTGTGATTACCTCTGAAAATTGAGGCTTTCTATGGTTTTTTTCTTTGTATTGATTTTCTCTATCTTAGTGCTTACAAGAAATGGATGATTACAATTGTTTTTTATCTATATTTTTTTACAACCACAAGCAAACTTTAATTACTTCGACTGTTGATGATGTTGGATCTGACAATTCTCTATTTTTTATGTTTTTGGTCTGATTCGGTGGTTGAGAGCCGGTGAAAGGACGACAGCGGCAGGGGACAAGTGGGCGCGTGGAAGGCCAACAGCCCCGTGTGGAATTCTGTGAGTCTCGGCGTGGCATACACGCGCGCGTGGGAGGTGAACCGTCCGTGTGTGGTCTTCACGCGCCCTAAAGAGGCGCCCATGCTTGATCGTGGTCGTTGGATCAAAGACTGATCCAACGGTTCGGATTCGTGGCGGCTGCAATGAATAAAAAGGGCATCAGATTAAGGTTTGGTTATCAAATATGGGCTTAGGGTTTTTTTGCTGTTAACTTGGGTAGATTGGGCCATGTATATTATTATATTTTTGGTTTTTTTAATGTGTAATGGATATGGGCAGATGTGATAATATTGGGCTTTTATTTAGTCTAATGTGGCATATGTATATTTTTATTTTTTGTTTGTTTTTTCAGTATAATAATAATAATAACAATAATAATAATAAATAAAGGCAACAATAATGATGAGTAACAACAAACACATATAGTAAAGACAATAACCGTAACAATAATAATAGTATGATAATAACAAAACATATATAATACATCATACTAATTTGCATACGCATATATAAACAAGTAATTATACAAACATCATTACACATAATACATACGGACATGCAATTTATATTTCCACATTCACATTCAATACATACGTGCGTACAAGCTACACATACATATTATATACATACAAGCATGTAACATACGCATAGAAACAAATACTTATTACACTTACACATATATAATAATGGTAACAAAGATGGCAAATGACATAGACAAAACACATTAAGAACAATACTAAAACCACATAATATACTTAGTAAAATTTAGTCAGTATTTTCAAAATGGATAATAATATTATAATAGATCTTAATTACTAGTTAACTAATTTTTAGTTTTTTTAATAAAGGACGAAATAAAGCCCAATATACATATTTTAAGCCTATTATTAAAAAAACAAAAAACGAGTTAACCCCGGACAAAATTAGTGACTACAGCTGCCCTCTTTGCTTATACTTGTTTCACAAGAATAAAGCAAAGGCAATAAGCACTAATTTTGTCCTAATTCCCGGTCTGAAGATTCTGAGCTATGAGTTCCTCCTATATAGAATTGTTCGCCCTTCTTTCTCCCTCAATCCGGAGCTATGAGTATATGTTTCCTCCGTTCTAAAAAGAAAACCCCAAGCTACGAGTATCTGCCTCCTATGCTGGGTAGTTCTGAAATATTTAGCTTTGAGTATCTGCCTCCTCCACTCTAAAACCCCCAAGCTACGAGTAACTGCCTCTTCCGCTGGGTAGTTCTTAAATCCTTGAGCATCGAGTATATGCCTCCTCCGCTCTAAAACCCCAAGCTACGAGTATTTGCCTCCTCCGATGGGTAGTTCTAAAATCCTTGAGCTTTGAGTATATACCTCCTCCGCTCTAAGAACCCCAAGCTACGAGTATATGCCTCCTCTGCTCTAAAAACCCCAAGCTACGAGTATATGCCTCCTCTGATGGGTGGTTCTAAAATCTTTGAGCTTTGAGTATATGCCTCCTCCGCTGGGTGGTTCTAAAATCCTTGAGCTTCGAGTATCTGACTCCTCCGCTCAAAAAAAACCAAGCTACGAGTATCTGCCTTCTCCGCTGGGTGGTTCTGAAATCCTTGAGCTTCGAGTATCTGCCTCCTCCACTCTAAGAACCCCAAGCTACAAGGTATCTGCCTCCTCCGCTGGGTAGTTCTGAAATCCTTGAGCTTTGAGTGTCTGCCTCCTCCGCTCTAAAAACCCCAAGCTACGAGTATCTGCCTCCTCCGCTGGGTAGTTTTGAAATCCTTGAGCTTCTAGTATCTGCCTCCTCCGCTCTAAAAAACCCCAAGTTACGAGTATCTGCCTCCTTCGCTGGGTAGATCTGAAATCCTTGAGCTTTGAGTATCTACCTCCTCCGCTCGGTAATTTTGCTATATCGAATTAGAGATCATTCACCTGAAATCATTGCGGGATTCAACTTCTCTTTTGGGGAGGCACCCGATTTATCTTTCAAATCTCTGTGAGAAAAGATAAATTGCTATGATGTAATAAGTTAGCATGCTCTTAACTTAGGGATGCCTAACTAAGTATGATGCATTAAGTTATTTTTATAAATGTTGGGGAAACCTTCGCCTTTTGGGTGATCACCCTTCACTTCCATGGGTTTTCTGTCTTTGTTGAGTCTTCATCACAACCATTGATGTCGTAACTTGACAAGAATTCCTTCTTTTGCAACTTTTTTGAACTTATCAAAACCTTTGTTGACTGAACTTTTATGCTCTTTGTCAATCTTTACAACAAGATCATTATCATCTCCTAAAACCCTTTGCAAATGACTTCTAGTCTTTTCAAAGTAAAGGCCCCTGAACCTATAGCCTCAATTCTCATTTACATGACAATGATACTCATATGTCTTGCCAGAGTCCTACTCGCGTGACTTAGCATGATCACCTGTAATATATTGTCTACCCAGAAAATCCCAGACCTTTTCTTCAAACTTATCCATTGTCAAATTCTTGTAGCCTCTAATTTCATCTGCAATGATTACTTCTTTTGGCATATTTTGCCCCAGAATTAGAAAAGCTTTAAGAAATTTTCGGCTTCCCTTAAAGCTAACAAATTGAGAGCTTGGCCCTTCTCCTAAGATCCACCTGGGAAACCATGCCCCACCTCACTCAGGCTCAGTTGTCGTCTTTTGTTGGCTCTTCACGCATGCCCCTAACTTTCCCTAGGGTCCAATCTTCAACTGAAGCCATACTGAAAAGTCTTCATTTTCCAAGTTCTCGAATAAGTCCCAGACGGTGGTGCCACTGTTCCCAAAGGCTCTAGAAAAAGATCAAGTTGTAAATCCCCAAAGCAAATATATCCATCTCCATAACCTCCTCTAGTTGATGAGGAATAATAAAAAATATGGCGTTGTCTCACAATTCTGCGCTTGAGACCTTCTCCTCGAAATCCTAAATGCCCTGGTCAGTTTCTGTCTTTTGCCCACTAGGTCATTTTTTTGTCTTTCTCAACATTGAGGTGAGCTCGTCCTTAAGTCCCTGAACTTTTCTTCCTCAAGTTCAATCTTCATTTTCATTGGGCATCTTGGTGAAGGTTGGCCCCGAAACCTTGCACTTTTCTGCCACACACTCTTGTTGCCCCATAAATGGTATTCATCGTCTAACCTCAATGTTGGGCATCCAGATAGGTCCCTTGTGGGCACAAAAAAGTCAGTCCACTTGTCATTTCAATGTGAGAGACAATATAACTTTATTATACATACATGTATACATATTTTACAAAATAGGGCAAGCAATGTTTCTCGAAAATCAAGCTTAGGTTTTGGAAAAAGAGATCAACCCAAGTGAAAACTTTTTGTTTATAAGATCACGAATGTTGTGAGGATATATAAACACGTGAAATCCTTACTGAACTATTAAGCTTTCCAGAGGAACAACCCTCATACCTAGTTGCTACCCAATTTAAGGAGGCTCTCTTTAACTCACTAACTCACTGTGCCCCACCTTTCCCTCTTTTCTAATCTCAATCAGGCATTAGAAGTGTGACAATCCTTGAAGAAAGGTTAACCCCGATAGGTGGGATGTAATCTGAAGACAAATTCATCTATCCAAGTATAGTCGAAATGGTCTTTCATGGCTTGTAATGTAGGCTATGGCTCATGGTTATGAAAGAAATGATATATAGACCAAAACAAGTGTTTTAAGGGTGGTGAAACCAAGGACCATTCCTTTTGGCTGAAAATCTTAATTACGTACTGGCTGATCTGGATATGCTCAGATGAAAAAACTATTGTCCATTTCATCTGGATCGCTCTAGACTGTCCATTTTTTGGGTTTTCACCCTAGAGTTCATTTCCTTTCTTATTGTGTAGCTTCGAATCGACTTGCATCTTCGCACTGTATTTATGCGTGCTTCCATTAAAAGGTGATTAATCTTTCAGGGCTGATTTGTTTGGATGGGGAATTTTTATTTATCCGTTTTCTTTCTTTCTTTTTCCTTTTCTCTCTTTACTCTCTCTCTCTCTCTCCCTTTCTCTTTACAAAACTGCACTTTTTAATTTAGTGCTTTCACTTTTGATTTCTTCAACTTTTGTGTTCAACTTGATTTAGGTTAGCTCTTTGAGCACCAATTTTCTTCTTCTACTTCTTTTAGTGTTTATACAGCTCAATCTGAGAATCTTATTCAACTTATTTATTCTCCTTTATTGCCCCCTAATTGATGAGGCCTCATCTTCATAGCATGATCAGAACTTGATGTTATTCGTTCATCCACAAGCTTTTGTTTCTTTTGCCCCCCGGTGTAGGGGTGATCCTTGGCTTGGGTTGAATCAGAAAAAAAAACATTATTAGGCTCAAAATGGGACAACAATAGATATTTTCTCATTTTCATTCTTTGTGAAGGGAAAAGATGGAATTCCAAATGTCATCCCATACATGGATATCAGACAGTCTTCAGGTGATAGATGTTATAGGGTTATCACTTCATTCAATGATCTTGAACAACAATGCCTGAGAGGCGAATTCACCCATTGGGTCTGCCCATTAATCCTAAACACTCTGTGTTATTTCTTCCTTGGCCTAAGCAGAATAGAGGGTTTTCACGTTTATAGTGTCCTGACAACATTTGGGGTTTTTTTAATTAAAGTTAGTCTAACAAAAGGTATATACATGTGTAATTGGAAAACAAAAGTAGCTCATAATAATAAAAAGTAAACGAAATGTTTAAAAGAAACTAAAGAATATAAAATGCTTGTCAAATGAAATGCATGCGAAGGTCCCTTTCATTGAAATTGCAACGAGAGAACATGATGTAAGCCCTTTTACAAAAGATCATTACCATCCTCGGGCCTCGATAGCAAGGTACAACAAAAGGAAGTGCAATACACAAGGAAAGCTACACATGACCACCTAAAAACTTAAGATCGGGGACCAACAATCTCCAAAAGATCACTTTCACCAACTTCTTCTCAAAACCTCAGAATCTCATCCTCGATCAAACTTTGGACTTTGTTCCTCAAAGCTCCACAATTCTCCGTGGTGTGGCCCGTACCCCCAATATGGTAGTCACATATAGAATTAGCATCATAATCATTAGGTTAAGGGGGATACTTCGGCATGGACTAAACCGGAGCCAAAAGTTTCACTTCCACCAGTATTGGGAGCAAGTCTGTGTAGGACAATGAAATAGGATGAAGAACCTTTGGGGCTTTGCATAGAGGGATTGACGACGGGAATGACCTTGAAATTGCTCGTTCAAAAGATTATGTTTCTTCGGAGTGGTATTGCTTGATTCGCCCAACTGCAATACCCCAGACTTGATCATTCGTTGGACTAGCTTCTTAAACCCCACGCAATTTTCAATAGAATGTCCCTGAACATTAGCATGGTACTCACAGTGAGCGTTAGCATCATACCAAGAAGGGTAGGGTGGGTTAAAGAGCGCCACATGATAAGGCCGAACCAAGTCTTCCTGGTATAGTTGTGAATACAATTCTTTGTATGAAATGGGTAATAGAGTGAATCCCTCATCTTTCCTCGCAGGCCTCCTTGCTTCTTTCTTGCTTGAACTTTGAGCGTCCTTGGTTATGGCTAAAGATTGGGAGGCGGTGAGGTTCTTTGGAGCCTTCTCATGATTCACTTCCTTAGATTTTCCAGAGAGAATCTTCAATCTTCTTTAGCACCAATTTGATGGGACATTCAGAAGCATTACATGCTACCTCATATTGGTTGATGATGGCTTGATCTTCCTCCGATAATACTATTTTCCATCATAGAGTTGTGATCCCTACCAACGCTCTCTTTTGGCACAAATGAGTCTCTTTTGGCACAAAGCAGTACATGCTACATTTTCCTTTGATCAGGTTGGCTATCATACTCATTAACTCGTTGACTTGCCACCTAGTCTCTTCTTGGAACTTCTTTACATATGTTGTCAGCTCTTTCTGATTCTCGGCCAAACGCTCATGGAGCTTCTCGAGCCTGACCACCCTAACTGCTAGGTCATTCATATTTCCAGAGTTGAACTGATTAAACACCATTCCCTTTTCACTTCCACTTTCTAAGGCGCGGGCTTTCCCCGATTAGCAATGCATACGATGTAGTGGATGTAAAAATGTATTATTTAAATAAAAATGATGTTATGTTATGGAGTAATGCTATTATATAAACATGAATGAATGCAAAGAGCAACACTGAGTTCGGCAAATATCATCGTTAAACGACTTGTATTAATGGGAACTTTTCTTCGTTACAATAATCAAAGAAAACCCACTGCACATATGGTCCTAAGATAACATCTAGGTTGACGATTCAAACGTTCTTTTCTCTCACATAGTATGATGCTCGGCGGCCTCTTCTGCTAGGAACTATAACTTCCAGACGACCTCTTACATCTGAGTCATCAAATGTACCTATTCTTGCCTGGCTTCCAAACAATGTAAGCATCAAATTTTAATTGCTCTAAGGTTGGTATTTGGTACGCTCGAACTGCCCCTTGAAAGGATCCCATTAAACTCGACCCTCAAGGTGTACTAAAGCTGAGACCGGAGTTCTTTCCAATTGAGATACTCCCCTTGTTCTAAGTTGAAACTTGAGCTCGACCTGAGATAGTGACGTGTCCGAGAACCAACCAAGATTACCTCAGAGAGATTTGTTTAGGTTTAGAGTAGACACAGTTCTCATCGATCTTCTTGCATTTTATGAGAACTTAATATTCTTTAATTGGTGCGGTCCAATCATGGTGGTCGATTTTGAAACAACTGTTGGTGACTTTCAAAACCCTACCAAGTCTTGAAATAATGATTGATGGATCGAAACATCTGATAACTATGCGATGTCGCCATACTCGCTCTTGAAAACATTTCTTGTCTCAAAATCTCGAATGTTCCATATTGATCTCAATCTGGGCTCATCATTAAATGAGAGTCTCGGCTGATGTCGCAGACCTAAACCCGACAGAACTATTGTCCCTGTCACGTAGTTTCTCTCCTACAGACCATATTTGTACATCAGAATTCTTTCGATCACTGCTACGAACCACGGCTCCCATTGATCTTGTCTTTAATTTCAGACTATTTCTGACTCAATGTGCTTTTTATGATATGACACAATATGCAAAATAGAAAGGGTAAAAGGAAAGAGGACAAAACGCAAAAAAAACGTTAGTCACGAAAGAATAATAAATGTGGGAATATAGAAAAAAGAAAAATGCAAAGAGATTAAACAAAAGGCAAACACATAAAGAACCCTAACCCCAATTTTGGCCCGTTACAAGCTTGCAAATTGGTTTTGGTTCGAGGGTAAGCACAACTTAATGACGTGGAGGGCTGCTCACGTGTCAAAAGGTGTGGATACCAGAAGTAAATTACCGACCCGTGAAGGGCTACTCACGTGGGTATGGGCGTTTTCACTCCCACCTAAGGGAAAGAGCTTGGGTATAGAGCTTGATGATCATGAAACAACACATGTCGGCGATTCCTTATAAATTAAATGAGAAATTAATCCGATGACCACCCTTTATCAAAGCCCGTTCAATTTGGATCAAATTCCACTTAAGTACACTAAATTAACTTCCATTAAAATTTCAATCGTTTCTTTCGATTAAAAATCACAAATATTTTTGGCCTAGCTCTCTTTTATTTTTGTAAAACAAAACTAATCTCTTTTATTTTTGTAAAACAAAAATAGGTCCCCAGCGGAGTCGCCATGATGTAGCGACCTTTTTTTCAAGTCAAAATCAAAAATCGCTTACGAGTTATTTTGTTTGTTTTTGAAAATTCATTTTTCTATCTTTCTCGGAAAACGATAAAGTTTACAAAAATCAGATTTTAGCAAAAAAATGTTTTGGATTCGCCATCGGCCACTTAGGTAGGCTGGACACCATAAAACTAGAGATACGTTCTGAAAAAAAGTTCGGGAGCTGGTTACGCGTGGCGAAGGATTAGCACCCCCAACACGCCCAAAAATCGGTACCAAAATATTTGTTACTTTTAATCGAAGAAACTTATTTGCAATTTAAAACAAATTTAATTTGATGTACTTAATTGAAAATTGATTTTAATTGAACGAGCTTTATCAAATTGACGATCTCGAATTAATTACGCATTTAATTAATAAGGATGACGATACACCGGACCATAGATTAAACCGACATCGAATAAGCCCGACTGCCGTGTTAATTTATGGTTCGATATTCGTATGTCACCTTTATGCATGATGCAAACATTTAAACATGATGCCATGTCATTGTCAATTTTAATTATAATTTACCTTGGGACGGTAAAGATTAATCCAAATATTTGGTCAACATCCTTTATGCTCAGACTGTTACGACACAAATATCGGAATTAATAAATACCTCTCTTTTTATGATTTAAATTGGTTAATTCAAAATATGTTGATCATATTAATGACAATTTAAAAATAAATGTCACAAAAAAACTTAAATTAAACACGCAAAAAGCTCACTAAAGCCCTAACCTAAAAAGGCCCAAATTATGGAGGTTCACTTATTGACCTAATTATTAACTAGATGAATATAATATTAGCCTAAATTAATTAACCCTAAAGGACTAGAATCCTTAACAAATTATGAAGGAGGAAATTTAGTGTCGATCTAGACGTGAAATTAACTTTATCCTAAAGAGTAATTAAGAGGTGTTCAACTAATCTAGTGAATTTAAAATTTATCCCAGTAAGCCAAGGATAAATTTGAATTCACCAAACTAATTCGAACCTTAAATCTAACTACGGATCTAAAAAACAATTCTAAATCTAATTTAATTTAATTAATTTAAAATTTGTGCCCTATAAGCCGAGCGCACACTTTGAATTAATTAAATTAAATTTCTCTAATCTAATCTAAAATTAATCCTACAAACTCAACCCATTAAACACCACAAAGCCCAAAACTATGTAGTCATACATATAAATATAAATACCTAAAAGAAACTATAACTATATATTATATAAACGTTATAAAAGGCTTTATATTATGTAAATAAAAACCATATGTTACATAATGACCCTTTATCAAATACTACATATAAATTATACTTATGCCATATATTACATTACATACCCCATAAAACACATATACCAAGCCACATTAATAACATATATAAAGCAACTAAGCAAAGTAGGGACCGAGACTGCTATTTAGATGGTGGGAAAAGTAGCGGAGCAATTAGTGGGACACTGAGGTCCTTAAAACGTAATTTACCCATTTTTAAAATATGGACAAAGTATAAAACCCATTCTTTAACCCTAAAATCAACTTTTTCTCTTTTTCATCCCCCATTTAGAGACGGCGGTTGGCAGAACAAAAAATCTAATTTTCATCTTGAAACTCTGATCTTCTTCATTTTCATTCGTAATCCACTAAAACCTTCCTATTTTTCGAATTAAAAACCCCGTAAATCGTCTTTTTTCAAAACCGAAGGCCAAGATCAAAACCCTATAGACACTTTCTTGCCCGACTCACCATTTGTGACCCCGAAAGGACCAGTTGACTTATCATCGGTGAGGAGTATAGGACGGCGTATCGGAACGCGGACCGCCGAAGGTAACAAAAAACCCCTTTTATTTCTGTGTTTTTTTTTTGTTTCGAATGGATGCAAAACTTAAAAAAAAAGAAGTGTGATTACCTCTGAAAATTGAGGCTTTCTCTGGGTTTTTTTTTCATTTGTATTGATTTTTCAAAATCTGTGTGCTTACAAGAAATGGATGATTACAATTGTTTTTATCTCCATTTTCTTACAACCACAAGCAAACTTTAATTACTTCGACTATTGATGATGCTGGATCTGACAATCCTCTATTTTTTTATGTTTTTGGTCTGATTCGGTGGTTGAGAGCCGGTGAAAGGATGACGGCAGCAGGGGACAAGTGGGCGCGTGGAAGGCCAATAGTCGCGTGTGGAATTCGGGGTGTCTAGTCGTGGCATACACGCGTGCGTGGGAGGTGAATCGTCCGTGCGTGGTCTTCACACGCTCTGAAGAGGCGCCTAGGCTTGATCGTGGCCGTTGGATCAAAGACTGATCCAACGGTTCGGATTCGTGGCGGCTGCAATGAATAAGAAGGGTATCAGAATGGGGTTTGGTTATCAGATATGGGCTTAGGGTTTTTTTAGCTATTGACTTGGGTAGATTGGGCCATGTATATTATTATTTTTTTGGTTTTTTAATGTGTAATGGATATGGGCAGATATGATAATATTGGGCTTTTATTTAGTCTAATATAGCATGTGTGTATATTTATTTTTTATTTTTTTGTTTGTTTTTTTAGTATAATAATAATAATAACAATAATAACAATAATAATAAATAACAACAACAATAATGAGGAGTAACAACAAACACACATATAGTAAAGACAATAACCGTAACAATAATAATAGTATGATAATAACAAAACATATATAATACATCATACTAATTTGCATACGCATATATAAACAAATAATTATACAAACATCATTACACATAATACATACGGACAAAATTAGTGATTACACGACCAATTATGGCTGGTATCAATAATCTCATTTTATGCCAATATACAACATTTTAACATCAAATACCCACTGTTTTCAATGCATCAACATAAAACAATTTCATCTCATAACAAATGCATAGTTAAAACATAGCATTTTCTCAACATCTCTACTTTTATAAAATCAACATTCTATGTCATGAAATTAATTAAGTCGTCAAAACATTTCTCAAATCATGCATAAACAGTGGATTATAATCTATCTTTAAAACAAGAGCATGAACATGAAAATCAATGGGTCAAAAGCCGAGAAATGAGAGCGAAACAACTCAAACTTACTTTCGGGTATAGATTAGCGTTTCAAACTCAATCTAAACCCTCAAACCTTGCTTTCAAGTATTTGACAACACATTAAAACCAATTTCACTCACCGATCACGCCTCGCATGCTTTGCCGAAGCGAAATCAAGCTTCCGAAACTCCACTGATTATATCCGATACAAACTCTCCTGTTTATACCACACAAAAATTTAGGATTAATGCATCTCAGCGCATTAAAACCACCAACAACACATGTTATGTTGCTTCACTGCCTAAGAACACCAAAACGCCTATCCAAAACAACTGAAAACACCTCCGATTACTTCTTAAACTTGAACCAACAAAAATCTAATACTCCCATCCAATTTTAATCATCAATTAACATCCAAAAACACCCTAATTTCATCCAAGAACCTCCAGCAACACCAAAACCATATTAACACCACAAAAATTCAAATCTAACAACCTAAACTACTAGAGATCCAATCTATTTCGGGATTATTATGATAAAACATTTATTTTAACATCATTTAACATTCAAATCATAACTAAAATCAATCTCAAATCATACAAAACAGTAGCAATACAAAAATCCTTAGAAATCCCCTTTTAAAGCTTGATTCATCAATTAAATCACAAAACATTGTTAATAACCTATTATTTAGAGAGCCAAAGACTTGAGAATTTCATTAAAGAACCTAGATTAGAGGAGTTGAATGAATCTTATCACCAACCTTTGCCTTTTCCTTCAATTGACAAGATTTGATGAAAGTTCCTCAAAATTTCTTTAAGGTAAATGATGGAGAAGCTAAGGAAATAATTTGAAAAAGAAAAAGAAGTTGAAAGATGAAGATCTATGGATCTTTAGAGAGAAAATAGAGTGTTTGGATATTTGAAAAATGAAAGAATGAAAGTTACGTCAATTTGCCTTTTAGAAAACTAAAACATCTTTTTATTAAAATCTCCTTTTATTTTATTTTTACTAAATCATTTTAAATGGTCAAATTAAAGGAAAAAGGTTCATTAATTAAATGGTAGCTCCCTAAATATTCTAAGTTTTGTCCCTTTTTCAAAATAGTCCTTAAAATAGATTTTTCACTATTTACAAAATGATCACTAAACCAAAATCTCGATCTTCCAAAAGCCATTTTCTAAAATTGCCTTTACCAAACCTTTCTATATAGTTTTAAAAGATTTTAGGATTTTTCCCTTAATTTTATCATACTCCGAACTACGTTTTCCATGAACCGTTCTTGAAAACTCGGATCTCTAGTTTAGATTCTACTAACCCCGGACCAACGCTAAAAGCTTCTAGGCCTAAAACCTGGGAGTTACAACTCTCCCACACTTAGGAAATTTCGTCCTCGAAATTTTACCTAATGGAAAAAGATGAGGGAACTGCTTCTTCATGCCATCCTTCTTCTCCCACGTGGCTTTCTCAACACCACGATGACGCCACAAGACCTTGACCAACTCAATGGTCTTACCACGAAGAAACTTGTTGTCGAAATCCAAGATCTCGACCGGTTTTTCATCATAGGACAAATTTGGATTTAGCTCAATCCCTTCAATAGGCATAATATGAGACGAATCCAATCTATACATACGAAACATGGATACATGGAAAACATCATGTATCTTTTCCAACTCTGAAGGCAACCTCAACCTATAGGCGACAGGCCCAACACGCTCTAGCACCTCATATGGTCCAATAAACCTCAGACTCAAATTGCCCTTTCGACCAAACCTCATCACCTTCTTCCAAGGTGAGACCTTCAGAAACACCTTATCTCTTACAGCATACTCAACCTCCTTACGCTTCAAATATGCGTAAGATTTTTGCCGATCTGAAGCCGCTTTCAACCTTTCACTAATCAGCTTCACTTTTTTCTGTTGTGCGCTTCAACATATTTGGCAAAGAGACAAAATTTTGCTATGTTTCTGCCTAGAAAAGAGGTGTTCTACACTTCCTTCCACACAAGGCCTCAAAAAGAGCCATTTGGATACTCGCTTGAAGTAACCCCCTCGGCCCGGTCTAGTCGCAAGACCAAATCGGGAGAGTTACACGGGGATAATCGGAGAAAAATCAGAAAATTTCCCTCTGATTAACAACACCTAGGTTTCAATTTATCTTGTCTAAATGCATTTTAGAGTTCCTATGGTGGTAAGGGACACAACGGAAGAAACAACGTCTCAGTCAGACATCAATCAAATGTCCAATTGGGACCAAAACACAACATTAGGAAACATTCAAAGATGTCATTTTTCCGCTTAAATCACATGTGTTTTGAAACAGGGGTTGCCCATTTCGAAACGCGGGCTCCCGGATAAAAAGCAACACTAAGCCGTTCTGAAACGGTCTCTCTTGGTTTCGAAACGGGAGTCTCTAGAGGCAAAACGTACCGAAACGGCACCACCCTCATTTCGATACAGGTGCCCATAAAATCCTGGCCGTTTCGAAACACCTGGGCATAGATGGGTTTCAAAAAGTTGTTTTCGCATCCCCAAACATTCCCAAGCTCACCCCAACATACGTCAAACAACATGGCAACACGATAAACAAGGAAATTAGATGCAAGGCACCCTAAAACCAGCATCAACCACGCATACATACACAAATGGATACATGGCCAAAGAGCTAAAGGAAACACTTCATCATAAGCATAAATTAACCAAAACATAAGGCATACATTCATAAAGCATAACAACCTTCCACATAACATGGTCTCAACATTTAAAACATGTTAGCAACAATAACAACTACAAGGGAGTTTGAACACCAACTCCCCAACACAAAAGTCTAGCATTCCCATTGCCTAAGTATTATTACAACTACGAAAAACCATACTTAAGCTAGCAAAAGAACTCCAAGGTTCCTCATTTGCCCCACTTGCCTCCCGTAGCCACTAACAATCTGCATTATTGGAAAAGAGAGCGTAAGCTTCAGAGCTTAGTGAGCGGAGCTCAAAATCACAATAACAACAATGCAGTTTCGAAACATATATCTATTTTAAAGACAAAACCATAAAGAGTGGGATATACTAAACCGAAAGCATAAGAACAAGTTCGTGGTGTGCACATGCACAACCATTCTCAGTGGGACTACACATCACCGTTCCCCAAACAACTAGCATATTTTCGGTGGGACAACACATCACCGTACTCATCTACTAGTCAACTTCCGGTGGGACTACACATCACCGTATTCAACAACACCCTTCCTACTAACCATCACGTGAGGCTTTGACAACAACAACAACAACATAATAACATTCAAAAGGATGTAAAAGCAAATAGCATTTCACCCATCAACACATATAATCACATTCACCAACACTTAACAACATAAGGCGATATTAGATAAACTTACACTTGAGTTTAGGCCGGCCCTTAAAGCTCAACCCAGGCAGCAATAAAACCTCCTTGAAACATTTCGATGCTTTAAAACATTACCACTCACCAACACAACTCGAACGATAGTCGAAACACTCATTTCAAGCCTCCGTAACACCGGGTATCGCGCCCGAAGTACCCAAATTCATTTCCGCTGCTTCTAACAATCCAAACCAGATAATTAATACCCTTTTCAGCATACATACCCACTGAAATTCACAAACACAATATTCAACAACATTCGCTCATCGATTCGTAGCCGAAATTATCCGAAATTATCACCACATCAGCTCTAACCAAAACCCAACAATATAATCATCTAAAACACATATATTTACTCCGAAAACATCATTCCAAAGATAAAAAACCATTAGGGGTCGTTTTAACCCAAAACCAAGCCAAAAACTCTAGTATTTCAACCTTTAAAACTACCCACTTACCTAGTTTCAGGATTTTATGATTGAACCAACATCTCCACATCATTTAACACTCAAAACATTGCTTTTAACCAACCCAAAAGATAGCAACATCAATCCATACGAAAATCCCCCCAAAAACCCATTATTTTCAAACAATGAACTTTGAGAAAAATGCAAAAATCGTTTGGGTTTTGAGGAGAATCCAAAAAAAAGAGTTCAATGGAGGGAAAAAAAAGCAAAGAAGAGATTACCTTAAAAAATCTTCAATAGAGATGATGTTTGGTTGAAGAGGAAATGAGAACACTAGTTTTGGGGGAAAATAATATGATCTTCTCTCCAAAAAGATGACAACTTAAAAATAAAACCTTTTGTTATAATCAAAACCCCCTTTAAAAATAATTTACCTTTTTACCCCCTTTTAAAATATTTTCATCTCAAGAGATAACCTTTTTTGTTAAAATAAATAGACCAGAAACTAGTCTAACCTGGGCAACGGATTCGGTTCGACCCTCAACTCAATCCGGTAACTTCCGGTCCTAAACTCTGGGCGTTACACTTGATATATGTTATTGTATGCAAACTCCACTAAAGGTAGTTGTTTCACCCAAGAACCTTGGAAATCAATGATGCAACACCTCAACATGTCTTCCAACACTTGGATAACTCTTTCAGACTGGCCATCCATTTGAGGATGATACGAAGTACTAAAATTCAAACGCGTACCAAACGCTTGATGTAGACACTCCCAAAACATTGTTGTGAAATGTGGATCTCGATCTGAAACGATGGACTTAGCTACCCCATGCAACCTCACAATCTTAGAAATGTGCAAATCCGCCAACTTATCCAACGTATACATAGTATGTACCGCCAAGAAATGTGCACACTTCGTAAAACGATCAACAATCACCTAAATGGAATTATTCTTGGATGGTGTTAAAGGCAAACCCGTCACAAAATCCATGGTGATTATCTCCCATTTCCATTCTGGGATCTTCAACGGTTGCAACAAACCAGAAGGAAACTGATGCTCGGCTTTAACACGTTGACAAATCAAGCACTTACTAACAAAATAAGCCACATCTTTCTTTAAACCAACCTAATAGTACTCATCCTTCAACCCACGATACATCTTTGTACTACCAGGATGCATAGAAAACGGACTGCTATGCGCTTCAGTCAAAATAGTACGCCTCAACTCAACATCCTTCGGCACAACTATTCGACTCTTAAAACACAAAACGACATCATCATTGAAACAAAAGTCTGATAGATTTCCTTCCGCAATGTGCTTAACATGCGGTACTAACAAGTCATCTAACAACTGTTTTTCTTTAATCAACTCTATCAACGAGGGTTTCACTTGTAATTCAGCCACCAACCCACCATCTCGTGATATACTCAATTGAGGGGACATCACCCTCAACTCTACAGCCACCATCCTACTCAAAGTATCGGCTACAATATTAGCCTTCCCTGGATGGTACTCGATTGTCAGATCGTAATCTTTAAGCAACTCCAACAATCTCCGTTGCCTAAGATTCAATTCTTTTTGGGTCATTAGATACCTCAAACTCTTGTGGTCAGTATAAATCGTGCACTTTTCACCATAAAAGTAATGCCTCCAAATTTTCAAGGCAAACACCACTACGGCCAACTCGATTTCATATGTAGAGTAATTACACTCGTGCACCTTCAATTGTCGAGATGCATAAGCTACCACCCTACCCTCTTACATCAACACACATTACAAACCAACATAGGATGCATTACTATAAACCATAAACTCTTTTCCCAATTCAAGTTGAATTAAGATAGGAGCTTGTGTCATCGCTTCCTTCAACTTCTCGAAAGCTTGTTGCCTAACCTTCGTCCATTCAAACTTAACATCTTTTTGCAACAATTTTGTCAAAGGAGCAGCATTCTTTGAAAAACAATCCGCAAACCTATTGTAGTATCCTGCCAAACCAAGGAAACTACGCACCTCATGAACTGACTTAGGTGACTTCCAATTCATCACCGCCCCAACCTTGTGTGGGTCGACTCGAATCCCTTCGGACGACACTACATGTCCAAGGAAAACAACTTCTTTAAGCTAAAACTCGCACTTGCTCAACTTAACATAAAGCTGATTTTCAAACAAAACATGCAACACAATCCACAAATGCTTATCATGATCCTCCTCGGTACGAGAGTACACGAGAATATCATCGATAGACACAACCACAAACCTATCCAAAAACTCATGGAAAACGTGATTCATCATGTCCATAAACGTAGCAGGGGCATTAATCAAACCAAATGGCATCACCAAGAAATCATAATGCCCATACCTTGTACAGAAAGTTGTCTTAGGCACATCCACATCCTTCACCTTCAACTAGTAATACCTTAATCTCAAATCAATCTTAGAAAACACTAATGCACCTTGAAACTGGTCAAACAAGTCATCAATCTTTGGCAAAGGATACTTGTTCTTAACTGTTAACTTTTTCAATTGGCGATAATCTATAAAATTCTCATCGTGCCATCTTTCTTCTTCACAAACAAGACAGGTGCACCCCAAGGTGAAACGCTAGGCCTAATGAAACCTTGATCAAGCAACTCTTGCAACTGTGTCTTCAACTCCTTAGGTGCCATTCGGTAGGGAGCAATAGACACTGGAGTTGTATTCTCATACAACTCAATGCCAAACTCAACCTCTCTGTTCGGTGGT
This sequence comes from Hibiscus trionum, assembly GCA_030270665.1. Taxonomy (NCBI): domain Eukaryota; kingdom Viridiplantae; phylum Streptophyta; class Magnoliopsida; order Malvales; family Malvaceae; genus Hibiscus; species Hibiscus trionum. The sequence goes on from BSYR01000003.1 coordinate 48,141,205, forward strand.
AAACCAGACAACTCTTCCGGAAAGACTCGAAAACTCATATACCGTTCGTATGTCTTGTACCGCACTTTCTTTGTACCAGGATTCAACATATAAGCCAAAAAAGCTTCGTATCCCAAACGCATACACTGACTCGCTTCAAGAGCTGAAACCACATTAGACAAGAATTTTACATTCTCGCCTACAACTACCACTTTGTAGTCATCGACAAGTTTCAATGAAATTCGCTTAGTCTCGAAGTCAACTACTACTCTATGTTTAGTCTACCAATCCATACCAAGAATCACATCAAAACCATAGAAAGGAAACTCCATAAGATCAAACTCAAACACATGACCTTGAACAGTCAAAGGACACTTTCTATACAACTTCCTTGTAACTATCGTTTCACCAAACGAACTAGTTACACGCATACCAACATCTAACAACCCAACAGGCAAATCAAGCACTTGAGTATGCTCACACAAAATGTATGAATGAGTAGAACAAGAATCAATCAAAGAAAGTAATGACAAGGATTGTAGAGTAAAACTACCCGGGATCACATCTATGTCATTCCTTCCCTCACGGTGTGCATACAACCTAGCCTGTCCACCTCCCTCATGCTAAACAGCAACCATATGTGCAACATTCCTCTGACCATCTTCCCTACGCTGAAAATTGCCACGACTGCACCCACGGCTTCTATATGGCTCATCAGCTCGCACTGGAGCTTGTCCATCTCTAAAGGGTTATGGGCAATCACGCTTCATATTTCCTCGTGGTCTATAGTTCCAGCACGTACCCAAATTACCCCAACATTATCTCGTGTGCCTCCTACTGCAACGGTTACAATCTGGTGTACGAACAAAAACATTTTACCCTTAATGACCTTAACCAGGGTTAACACCACCTCACCTTGGTTCATTCTTATACCTCATATCCTTATGATTCTTATAGCGATCCTTGCCAACATCCAACTCGGCCAGTCTCTTCCTAGAGCTAGATCCACCTGAACAAAGCAACCAAACCCAAATTATGTTCTATGTCCTTAGCCCGAGTGACTAAGACATCAAAATAAGTGTAGTCTGAAGCCAACATATACGTCTTAACATCCTTCTCAAGCCCGTAGCAAAAATTATCGCACCTCACACGTTCATCGGGAACTAGTTCAGGAGTATATTGGCTCAACCGAACAAATTAAACTTCAAACTCCGAGACAGTCATGTTCCCTTGCACCAACGACATGAACTCTCATTTCTTCTCATCAAGATAGTGAACACCCAGATATTTCCTCTTGAAAGCAGTTACAAAGAACTCCCAATTTACATCAATAGGTTCTATACCCGCAGTGATGGTCATCCACCACGTATAAGCATCTTCATGGAGCAACGATACAACACAATCCAACTTATGCACATCATTGCACCACATCCGTCCAAGAATCCTTCGGGTGCTCTCAAACCATGCCTCAGAACCTTCAGAAGACAATCCTTGGAACTCAGTTCCACCCAAACTATGCAAACGCTCTAAAGGTAAGCCAGCATTAGCAACAGGTTGAGGTGCGGCCACGTGCATTCCTGCTATCGCTACATGAAAAGCCTCAGCTATAGCCTGAATCAACATTGTCATACCAGTAGTAGCTTTCCCTTGCTTTGCTTGAGGTCCAACACCTCCAACACCAGCTCCCGTTCTAGCTCCCTCACCACAAAGAGGAAGAGGTGGTGGCAAATTCTCATCATTCTCATGATATCATTCTCAACCACGTTTCGCACATTGCCTCTAAGCTCTCGTCTCGGTCCCATTATCAAAATAGTATAGCTAAAAGAATGCAGCAATAAAAACAATCAGGCTAACCAAAGCAAGAATCCAAGGTGCTCAGTAATAATATGGCAATGGATACCCTTATTCTCTCCCCAAACAACACATACAAACATAAATCATGCTATCAATCACCAAACATCTCAACGAAAGCAGTCAACGATCATTTCATAACATATACAACCATCGTGCATAGCAATCATCATTAATTCAACAAATTAACAATAACACATCAACCTTACCTTCCCATTCTTTCTCAAACCTGACTCTGATACCACCAAATTTAACTCCTTCAACTCAGCTTAGGCAATAGACCGAACTGAACGGGTCATAAGGGGAATATTGAAGTAAACCTGGGAAGTATACTCCAATAAACGACCCAAATTTTTTTCGATTTATCTTTTCTAGATGCTCATTATAACCCTAGGTGATAGATTACACAGCGGAACCATATGCATCACGATCACACAACGATTCGGGTTTAAATGCACACTGTTACATTTAGGGGACCAATTTGTAAATTGATAAATTACACAGGTTTCTTCTAATTTTAGGCTACCCTCTTAAATTTAATCATTTTACATGCCATTTTGTCAAACATCAACTTCAAACTAACATCCAAGATTATTTAACTTACAATTACAACATTCAGGAACCAAAATGTACAGAAACGAAACATTCAAAGATACTTTTAACTAACCTAACAGCAGACCATATCGATACCTTAAATCATGTATCGATACGCCCTCGACAAACAAGCTTCCAAAGTCAACATCAAAGAGTCGTATCGATACCCTTTAGGACCGTACCGATACCCACTTTTCCAGTAGATAAAACTCGTATCGGTACGCCCCCGTGTATCGATACGCTTCTTCATTTTTGTAGAGGTCGTATCGGTACCCTTTCCACCGTAGCGGTACGCCAAAACCAGATTGGCTTACCCGTACCGATACAGTTTCTAGAGTATCGATATGCTTGTACCGATTATACATTATTTTGCTGGTTTTTCACTCTTTAATCCATTCTAACATATTCCAACATACTTCTAACAAGTATACAGCTTAATTAAATATCAAACCTCATACAAACATGGCAATTTCATCAACTAGGCATAGAGATAAGCAACATTTAAATCTATAGGCATGCTTCCTATGCAAAAAGCCATTAAAGAGTCACTCCTTGGTAATTCTTCCTTGCTTTCTTGCTGCCCCAAAGGCTATTTCTTTGCATTGTTAGAAAAGAGAGCGTAAGCCATAATGCTTAGTGAGAAGGATGCTCAAAACAAACCAACAACAACAATGCATTTTAAAACCATTTCTCATTTAGAAATCTCTAACTCATCATGATCTTTCTATCTCATGCTTGAAATTATTTTCAAAGCAAAGTCCACATCATTTAAACACCACATCTACCATTTATCTCATGCAATAGCCAAAATGCAAAGTCTCAAGGTAAAGCCTTACATGCTTGTTTCATCAAAAGTATTTCTCAAAACATGATCTCATATACATCTCATTTCATAAAAGCATTTATATTAAGGTACATATGAATCTCATAACCAATCTTATATATTGGCATTTTAGCAACATTACTCGGATATGTGGATAGCTTGACTAAATGTCAAGTCATACCCCGATGGAATATCACATCACCGGACTCTCATGGCGGCACCTTTCATCGCCACAAAGCTTAGGTGTTTCACCAAAACCTACCGTGGTGGAATCTCTCATCACCACACTCTCACTTTGGAACGGGATGGCACTACCCTCATTGCCCGAACCAAAGAACACGTACGAATTTTGTATATTATAGTGCACGTCTCATCCTATTGGTCGATTAATTATATCTGGTATCAATAATCCCATTTTATGCCAATATACAACATTTTAAAATCAAATACCCATTGTTTTCAATGGATCAACATAAAACAATTTTATCCCATAACAAATGCATAGTTAAAACATAGCATTTTCTCAACATCTCTACTTTTATAAAATCAACATTCTATCTCATGGGATTAATTAAGCCATCAAAATATTTCTCAAATCATGCATAAATAGTGGATTATCATCTATCTTTAAAACAAGAGCATGAACATGAAAATCAATGGGTCAAAGCCGAGAAATAAGAGCATAACACCTCAAACTTACTTCCGGGTTTAGATTAGCATTTCAAACTCAATCTAAACCCACAAACCTTGCTTTCAAGTCTTTGACAACACTTTAAAACGATTTCCACTCATCGGTCACGCCTCGCTTGCTTTGCCGAAGCGAAACCAAGCTTCTGAAGCTTCCGAAACTTCACCGATTGTGTTCGATACAAACTCCCCTGTTTATACCACACAAAAACAAAGGATTAATGCATCTCAATGCATTAAGACCACCAGCAACCCATGTTATCTCGCTGCACTACCCAAGAACACCAAAATGCCTATCCAAAACAACCAAAAACGCCTTCGATTGCATCCTAAACTTGACCCAGCCAAAATCAATTAACATCCAAAAGAACCCTAATTGCATCCAAGAACCTCCAGCAACACTAAAACCATATTAACAACACAAAAACCCAAATCTAACAACCTAAAATACTAGAGATCCAATCTATTTCGGGATTAGTATGATAAAATCTTTATTTTAACATCATTTAACATTCAAATCATAACTAAATCAATCTCAAATCTTACAAAACAATACCAATACGAAAATCATTAGAAATCCCCTTTTAAAGCTTGATTCATCAATTTAGAGAGCCAAAGACTTCGGAATTTCATTAAAGAACCTTGATTAGAGGAGTTGAACGAATCTTACCTCCAACCTTTACCTTTTTCCTTCAATTGACAAGATTTGATGAAAGTTCCTCAAAATTGCTTTGAGGTAAATGATGGAGAAGCTAAGGAAATCATTTGCAAAACAAAAAAGAAGTCGAAAGATGAAGATCTATGGATCTTTAGAGAGAAAATAGAGTGTTTGGATGTTTAGAAAATGAGAGAATGGAAGTTACGTCAATTTGCCTTTTACAAAATTAAACCTCTTTTTATTGAAATCTCCTTTTATTTCCTTTTTACTAAATCATTTTAAATGGTCAAATTAAAGGAAAATGTTCAATAATTAAATGGTAGATCCCTAACGATTCTATGTTTTGTCCCTCTTTCAAAACAGTCCTTAAAATAGATTTTCACTATTTACAAAATGATCACTAAACCGAAATCTCGATCTTCCAAAATCTATTTTCTAAAATTGCCTTTACCAAACCTTTCTATATACCTTTAAAAGATTTTATGAATTTTTCTCATAATTTTATCATACCCTGAACTATGCTTTCCCTGAACTGTTCTAAAAAACTCAAGTCTCTAGTTTAGGTTCTACTAACCCCGAACAAACGCTAAATGCTTCTAGGCGCAAAACCAGGGTGGTACAGTGTTTAAACCACATAAGAACAGAGGATTAATGCATCTCATTGCATTAAAAACTCCAGCAAGCAATCCTACCACGTTGCTCTGCCCAAAACCACCAAATCGCCCATCTGAAACAACCGAAAACACCATCAATTACTCTACAAACTCAACCCAGCCAAAACCTAACACTTCCAACCATTTATAATCATTGATTAACATCCAAAATCAACCTATTGACAACCTTATACCTCCAGCATCCCTATAATCACATTAGCACCACAAAAACCTAATTCTAACAACATAATCAACTAGAGATCCAAATAGTTTCGGGATTACCATGCTTAAACCTCAATATCAACATTAATAAACTTCCAAAAAATGATTAAAATCAATCATAAATCAGCCAAAATAGATCCATTACGAAAATTACACAAAATCATCTTTTTAAGCTTAATTTAGCCATTTTCTTTAAATCGAACATAAAATCTTGTTAAGAAACACAATTAAAGAGCCAAATACCTGGGAATTTCATTAAAGAACCTTGATTAGAGGAGAAGCACGAAAATTACCTCTAATCCATTGCTATTCCTTCATATGAAAAGATTTGATTAAAAATCTTCAAGAATCCATTGAAACAAGTCGGGGAAACTCCATGGAAATCATTTGGAAATCAAAGTAAAATGAAAAGGAAGAGATCTCTAGAAGTTATGAAAGAAAATGGGTGGTTAGCTGATGAGAAAAGAGAGAAAATGAAAGTTATGCCAAAATAAGTTTGTAAAGCTTAATTCTCTTTTTAATCAAAACCATTTTAATCTTTTTAATTAAACTCATTTAAAACATGTCAAGTTAAAGGAATAGTTGATTACATTTATTTTAGCACCCTAAAGATTTTAAGTTTTGGCTCTATTAAAAAATAGCCATTAAAAATAGTTTTTTCATTTTTACGATTTAGTCACTAAACCGAAATGTCCACCTTCTAAAATTAATTTTCCAAAATTGACTTCACCAAACCCTTATATACATTTAAAAAAGAATTTTCGAAAATTTTCTCATATTTTTATCACTTCCCAAACTAGGTTTTCCCTGTACCAATCCCGAACTAACCTGGATCTATAGTCTCGGTCCAACAAACCTTAAACCCAACCTAAAAACCCTTAAGCCCAAAACCGGGGCGTTACAACTCTCTCCCACTTAGAAAATTTCGTCATTGAAATTTTACTTAGAGGAAAAAGGTGCGAAAATTGCTTCAACGTGTCCGCTTTGCTTTCCCACGTGGCTTCCTCAACTCCTCAATAATGCCATAACACCTTTACAAGTTCAATCGTCTTACCAGGAAGAACTTTGCTACTAGAATCAAGAATCTCAATAGGTTCCTCGACATAAGACAAATTCGGCCGCAACTCAATATCCTCAACTGGCATTACATGCGACGGATCTGACCTATACCTCCGCAACATCGACACATGAAACACATCATGAATTTTCTCCAAATTGGGAGGCAACCTCAACCAATATTTAACAGGACTAACACGCTCTATAACTTCATATGGTCCAATAAATCTTAGACTAAGCTTACCCTTACGTCCAAACCTCATCACCTTCTTCCAAGGTGACACTTTCAAAAACATGCGATCGCCAACCGCAAACTCAATCTCCCTACGCTTTAAATCAGCGTAAGAATTTTGACGATCCGAAGCCGCATTCAACTGACCACAAACTAGCTTTACCTTCTCCGTCATTCCTTTAAGCAAATCTGGTAAGGAAACTAACTTTTGCCCCACTTCCGCCCAACAAAGAGGCGTCCTATACTTCCTAACATAGCAAACTACACCAAAGGCAATTGTTTCTCCCAAGAACCTTGGAAATCTATAACACAACACCGCAACATATCCTCAAGCACTTGAATAACTCACTCGGACTGACCATCCGTTTGTAGATGATACGAGGTACTGAAATTGAGCCGTGTACCCAAAGCTCTATGCAAACACTCCAAAAACCTTGTTGTAAACCTCATATCTCTATCTGAAATTATGGATTTAGGTACACCTTGAAACCTCACAACTTCTGCAATGTACAACTTTCTCAACTTATCTAACATATACGTAGTATGCACAACTATGAAATGTTCACACTTCGTAAGACGGTCTACAATCACCCAAATAGAGTTCTTCTTTGATGGGGTCAAAGGCAAACCCGACACGAAATCTATCGTAATCCTCCACCATTTCCATTTTGGTATCTTTAAAGGTTGCAACAGCCCGGAAGGAAACTGATACTCAACTTTCACACGCTGACAAACCATACACTTACTCACAAAATCAGCTACATCCTTCTTCAACCCAACCCAATAGTACTCATTCTTTAATCCACGATACATCTTAGTACTACCAGGATGCATAGAAAAAGGACTACAATGCGCCTCAGTCAAAATAGTGTGCCTCAACCCAACATCATCCGCCATAACTTTTTGACTCTTAAAACACAAAACACCATCATCATTGAAACAAAAGTCCGTCGAATTACCATCCGCTTTATCCTGAATATGCAGTACCAACGAATAATCAAGTAATTGCTTCTCCTTAATCAACTGAACCAAGGAAGGTTTCACTTGTAACTCAGCTATCAATCCACCATCCCGTGACACACTCAATCACGCAAACATGGCTCTCAACTCCACAGCTACCTTCCTACTCAAAGCATCGACCACAACATTAGCTTTACTAGGGTGATACTCTATCATCAAGTCATAATCCTTAAGCAACTCCAACCATCTTTGTTGTCTAAGATTCAACTTTTTCCGAGACATTAAATACTTCAAAATCTTATGATCCGTATAAACAACACACTTCTCACCATAAAGGTAATGTCTCCAAATTTTCAAAGCAAACACAATTGCGGCAAGCTTAAGATCATGGGTAGGATAGTTGCGCTCGTGCACCTTCAATTGTCTAGATGCATACGCCACAACCTTCCCACCTTGCATCAACACACAACCCAAACCAATATACAATGCATCACTATAAACCACAATGCTAAGAAAACCAACATATCCATATACATGACGTTTAATTAAATTCCAAGCTGGATGAGATTCAAGTTCAATTTTAGAAACTTAACTACCATTAAAATTTACTAATGTTAACATCTTAGTCAACCTATATATAAAATTTCAATCATATACAAATGTGAATTAAGTATTTGAATCATACAAGAAAACAATGTATCCTAACCCTTATTAACCTATTCGAAAAATCCACCCATACAATATAAATTTCCATTCGATTTATTTGAAGGTAACGAACAAATAAACAAGCATATCAAACTAACATGTCAATCCACAATAGAAACCATTCCGTATTTCAAACAAGATCATACTATCATTTATAAAACCAAGTTAACATATTTACAAGTTGAGTCTTAAAACATGATTCTAGCATCACACATATATAAAGGCTATAACCAAGATTATATTTACAACCAAGGTCTCAAAACATTATATGTCAAGTTCATATTTACAAGCCAAGATCAAACTAGCATATACATCATTAACCATATCATCTAGACACCATATGCATGGCATAGCTAACACAAAAACTAACTCTATGCCACCATCCAGAATTCGATCAAGAAGGGATCAAGTCATACATGATTACTATGCCTGTAGTCTTTGCTCTCGATCAAGGAAGTATAGCTATCGAACCAGGTTCAATCTGTTAGGTTGGGAAGAAGGAAACAAGAGATGATAAGTACAAAGTTGTACTTAGTGAGGTAGCAATTATTATTCAAATTTTAAAACAAGTTAGATCTTATTCAAGGTATTTAATAAGAAGACCTAGCTAGTCTCATGGCATATTCAATCACATACATTCATCGAATTAGTCATATAACAATAATCAATGCTTGCAAAACAAGTCAAAATAACAATTATCATAAGAACAATCCATGCAAGACAAGTCATTTTATGTTTAATCTTGTAATTAAGTTGCCTTGGTTATTAGATTGGTCTAGGTAATCGAGTCACAAGTTGGTACACTTGTACCTAGTCAAGAAGATACTAAATAGTATCACAAGTAGATGCTTAGACATCAATTCCACTAGTACATATAGTACCATTTCACAAGGTGCACAAGGTGCTAATCAAGAAGGTGAATAATCACCAATACAAGAAGGTATATCAATACCCAAATCAAGAGAGCTCTAGACTCTAAGACGTGCCCTTCTACCTAAGCCATCTAGTAAACCAAGGACTTGTAGCTTTTTAAATTAGCATATTTCATGTCATAGAAGATAAATTATGATACAAAAAGAGGTTATTCAATCAAACCATGGCATGAAAATTTTCAGCAAGCTTTCACATGGATTTTCATATCATTCAGTCGTCTAAATTAAGAGCAACCGTACTCAATTCTTACATATAACAATCAGCCATGGTAAACCAACATGTATCAACCATTAAATAGCATCCAAATTCAGTAGCATACAAGAAACATCATGCCTCATTCAATCATTCATAGCATCACATAAAACAGTTCAATAATACACATAATCCACAATATCAAACAATCCATTCGAGCATACTTTCATGTTTAATTATTTAGCCTCCTTCCCTTACTAAATTACCAGCTTTAGTTTAAGTCATTTTCATGCATGTAACATAGCTAAAATTAAATTAAAAATTGTGGTTAGGACACTAGTCCCAGCCCTAGGGTAACTACACTCACAAACTCCCAAGCTACTCTTGTTCCTTGATAGTAATCCCCTTGCTCCTCCTTTGGGATGATCCAATCTTGGCTTCCTCCTCCAAGTGGTCAATCCCTTGGTCTTGTTGATCATACACATACATATAAAACACATATTAGTATCTAAATCATGTATTAGACCATCAATATGCAAATGCTAAATTCAATTTCTCAGGTTGTCCTAATCTGGTAGACTTGAGCACCAGTCACTAAATTGGTCATAACGTTCTCCATACAATTCCAAAAATCAATTATCATACATGCTTAGAAAGGTAATTCAATATCCTATTTAACCAAATTGGCCTCACATTTTTATCACTTCTAGATTAATATAGTTTATTACTTATTTATAGGTTTTCCAGATTCAAAACAGTTTTGGTGTGCCTAACTTAATTCACTTCTTGGATAAAAAAAAACTTATTTCACTTCCAGATTTTAGCACATAACTCCAAATTGAACTCCGTTTTCTCTCAACTAAAATATACATATGAAAGTTTAATCCATCAAAATTTCATCTTCAAATTCTTTGTATATGATTTATAGTGAATTTTCAAAGTTGATGTTCAGGAATATGGTTGTCTTTTTAACAGATTTCACTAATTTGCTTAATTTATCAAATTGAGCCATTTTAAGTTTAATTCGAGTTACTAAAAATTTTTATAACATAATCCCCTGATTTTTAAACAAATCTCCAGAATCATAATTTAACCAATTTTAATCCTAGCATTTTCTAATTATTACAAAAGAGTCCCAAAATTCAGTTTTCATAATTCATTTAACCAATTTGTTAATATTCCTTCAATCTAACATCATTTTAATCACCTTTTAGCCAATACAAAGCCAAAATCTTATAATTAAAACCCTAATCTTCAATTCATTCCTAATGGAAATTTTCCAATTCAAACCTTAATTCATTCAATTTTACAAATTAGTCCAAAGCCTTAACATTATCTTCAAATCTGTCCTTAGGTTAATTGGTTCTCTAATTCAAGCTAAAAATCAGATTTCAAGTACAATTGTAGAACTAATGTTTTGATATAATAATTGAAAAATGTTTTGGACAAATTTGAAAAGAATTTAAAACATGTCCTTAAGTCCAAACAACTTAAAAATATGTTTGAGGCATTTAAAAAGGTTTTTGGCAAAGTTTTTCATGCTTTAAAATAGCCAAACTTGAATTTTCAGGTTGCTCGTACCGATACGGTGTACCCCGTATCGATACCTTTTTGCCCAATTTTTTTCACTGCCAAAACCCGTATCGAAACAGGCTTTGTCGTTTCGATACGGTGAGGGATCGTTTCGGTACGCCTGGTAAGCTATTGATCCCCATTTTAACAACCCCAACGGCTACTTTCCCGACGGTCTTTTAAATGGCATACCGTACCGATACATCCTCAAGCGTATCGATACGCTTAGGCTGGCAAGAGCCCAACGGCTAGTTTCTGAAGAAGGTCATACTGATACGGGTCCACGCGTATCGATACGAAAGGCTGTAGAATAGCATTAAAGATGGGAAATAAAGTCTCTAACGGCTCCAATTCAACCCCAATGGCTAGTAAGGGCTACAAACTCAAAGAGGAGTATAAAAAGGACCTCCAAGCCTCTAGTAATGGTTAATGCTTCAATTGTAATACAACATATGATCAAGAAATTGTCTTAGTGTTTAAGTGTCAATTTATTGTATAGACAAACACTAGTAAGCCAAAATTGTTAGATTTGCTCAAGTGTTTTAGGATTGGGTGAGAGCTTAATTGTGCAAACAAATATCTATTAGATGGATTTGAGTTTGCTTATTTATTTCTTTTTGTAAAGAGGGTTTCATCAAGGCTTTGGGTAGAAAGCTTGATCGGTTTGTAAGGGTTTCCTCCTAAGCCTAGAAAAGGGGACGAATCAATAGTGGATTGATTGGAAATCCTTAGTGGGAAGCTAAGGATTGTAATACAACATATGATCAAGAAATTGTCTTAGTGTTTAAGTGTCAATTTATTGTATAGACAAATACTAGTAAGCCAAAATTGTTAGATTTGCTCAAGTGTTTTAGGATTGGGTGAGAGCTTAATTGTGCAAACAAATATCTATTAGAGGGATTTTAGTTTGCTTATTTATTTCTCTTTGTAAAGAGGGTTTCATCAAGGCTTTGGGTAGAAAGCTTGATCGGTTTGTAAGGGTTTCCTCCTAAGCCTAGAAAAGGGGACGAATCAATAGTGGATTGATTGGAAATCCTTAGTGGGAAGCTAAGGTAGTGGATGTAGACCTTGGTTAGAAGGTTGAACCACTATAAATCATCTTGTCTTTATTCTTTTTAGCTTCCACGCCTCTTTCACCTAAAATTCTACTTCTCCACCACTTGGCAAGCAAGAACGGTTGAAGGAATCGAGCACCGAATAACCCAACAATAATCCTTCATAAAATTTCAATCCTAATATAATGACAAACACGTGCATGTATACTTACTATCATTTTCATCCATAAATTCAAAATAAGACTCATGCAAATGCACCAACTTAATCGGTTAACAAAATGGTGACAAGAAGGCTACTTACTTTGCAAAATCTCTAATTCCTCTCAATTCTAATCTCAAATTGAGCTTCAACACCCCTCTATGGCCAGCAAAACCAGCAACAATTATCTCCATTTTCACTCTAAAACTCACGGCATGTAGAAGAAAGGAAGAAGGAGAAGAGAAAGTTTCGTTTGATAGTGGGATATGTCCAATCCCACTCTCTCTCTCAATTGGCCAGCCAAGGTGATGATTAGGGGCTGGGAAAACTCAATTTTACCCCTCAACTCTCTTCTAGAATTAACTATTTACAAGGGGTAGGCTTGGTCTATTTAAAAATTTTGCATGCAATCTTTTTATTTAAGCTTAATTCTAGTTAAGTCATCTTAATTTAGCTCTCATATTTTCAATTTCATTCAATTAGTCACTAAATCTTCTAATTATAATTAATTTCTAATCAATTAATTCAATTAATTAATTAACTTAATTTATTTTCTTCTAAGGTACATCGAGGATATTACACTTTAATGCGCCCATAACAGGACAAGCATGCTTCCAGCATATATATATATATATATATATATATCACCTCCAAACATCAAACCTCAATCATTCATGGCATATTCAACATCATATCATGGCAATTTACATCAAAGGTAAACTATAGGCATGCAACCTAATAAACAAGTCAAGCAAGATACCAAAATGTATAGAAAAGCAAAAACCAATAACCAAAGGCCATATACAAGTCTAAAACAACAATAAACACTTGCTCAAATAGGGAGTTTACACAAATCTCCCAAAACACAACGGATCCCCCTTATTACGTATAGTCTAAACCGAAACATACAATCTCAAATGAAGTCTCGTGCAATCCCTTGCTCCACGCTGCCTCTAAAACCTCAATTCTCTGTAATGATAGACAAAATAGAGCGTAAGCACACAAGTCTTAGTGAGGAGTGCTCAAAAGCAAAGCACTTTCCTTTAAAACCATTCAATTTCCTTAATAAAAAATCAGCATAATAAACCTTATGAAACATGTATCATGAATCAACAGCAAGTCTCATTGCTAACACTCGATTTAAGCCTTCCTAGGCATAACTACCATATGCAAAGCTTAAAGAGTAAAACATGTATAAATCACAATATTCAACATAAACTATCTTATGATACATCATCAATTATATTGGCTTATAAGTGATCATTAGGCAAGTCCATTTCTCAAAACAACATATCGGATACACGAATTCACAAGTGTTGTCCCAACACTTCATACATTCTCACCGGTATCTCAAGGTTCACACACGAAATCTACCCTCCACTGTTGTGACACTCGTGGTGGAGTATTCGGTATAGCGTATAAACCCTTCAACATCATTCATCGGTATATGTATAACCCCACTAATGAGAGACATGACACCACACACACATACCACATTTGTTAGGGTACTTGGATGGAGTATTCGGTACACCGTATAAACTCCTCAACATCCAAGGCGACTTGTTTACAGTGCACTCAATCCAATAGCCATGTAACTATATCCAATAGCATTTATAAACCAATTTCATAACATCACTTGCCAATATAATTCTCATTTCATCACATACCTCATTGTTTTCAAAGCATCATCATCAAATCATTTTCCAAAGCATTAAATCATGCTTTAAATCACAAGTATAAAACGTATACTTACAATGATCACTTACCATGTGTATCATTCATCATTTCAACATAAAAAAATACCAAACTACATGCTATAATCATGCTTTAACAGTAGGTAAACATGTATTCAAAACCAAGTGCATAAAAACCATTTCGTAAATAGCACAACCGAGAGAGAAATTCCTTATACTTACTTTCGAACTTAGACAAGCATTTTAAGCTTACATCTAAGTTCCCAAAACCACCTTTAAAACATTTCAAAGCTGAAATCCACGTTCTCACTCACCGACAAGCGAAACCTCGATTAGCTGACGCGAAACTAAGCATCTGAAGCTCTTGAAACCTCACCGATTGCTTCAAAAACATTCTCCCTTGTTTAAACCACATAATAATAGAGGATTAATGCATCTCAATGCATTAAAAACTCTAGCAAGCAATCCTACCACGTTGTTTTGCCCAAAACCACCGAAGCGCCCATCCGAAATAACTGAAAACACCATCGATTACTCTACAAACTCAACCCAGCCAAAACCTAACACTTTCAACCATTTATAATCACTGATTAACATCCAAAACCAACCTATTAACAACCTTATACCTCTAGCATCCCCAAAATTAATTTAACACCACAAAAACCCAATTCTAACAACCTAAACAACTAAAGATGCAAATAATTCCGGGATTACCATGCTTAAACCTCAATCTCAACATTAATAAACTTCCAAAACATGATTAAAATCAATCATAAATCAGCCAAAACATATCCATTACGAAAATTATACAAAATTATTGTTTTAAGCTTTATTTAGTCATTTTCTTTAAATCAAACATAAAACCTTGTTAAGAAACACAATTAAAGAGAAAATTACTTAGGAATTTCATTAAAGAACCTTGATTAGAGGAGAAGCATGAAAATTAACTCTAATCCATTGCTATTCCTTCAATTGACAAGATTTGATTGAAAATCTTCAAGAATCCATTGAAACAAGTTGGGAAAACTCCATGGGAATCATTTGAAAATCAAAGTAAAATAAAAGGTGAGAGATCTCTAGAAATTTTGAAGGAAAATAGGTAGTTGGCTGATGAGAAAAGAGAGAAAATGGAAGTTACGTCAAAATAAATTTGTAAAGCTTAATTCCCATTTTAATCAAAACCTTTTTTAATCTTTTTAATTAAACCCATTTAAAACATGTCAAATTAAAGAAATAGCTGATTAAATTTATTTTAGCTCCCTAAATATTCTAAGTATTGGCTCTTTTACAAAATAGCCATTAAAACAATTTTTTCCATTTTTATGATTTAGTCACTAAATCGAAATGTCCACCTTCCAAAAGTCATTTTCCAAAATTGTCTTCACCAAACCCTTATATACATTTAAAAGGGATTTTATAAATTTTCCTCATATTTGTATCACTTCCCGAACTAGGTTTTCCCTAAATCAATCTCGAACTAACCTAGATCTCTAGTCTCGATCCATCGAACCCTAAACCCAACCTATAAACTCCTAGGCCCAAAACTGGGGTGTTGCCTCTTCTATGAAAAGCTTACATATCACTCTTTTAACAACTCATTCACTATCCTCATTCCAAAGACGAACAACCTTATTTCGATTGAGGATTTTCGACCCATAAGCCTTGTTGGTTGCATCTACAAGCTTCTTGCAAAAGTACTCATGTTGCTTCTCAGTAGAGTCTCTAATGAAATTATTGGAGGATCACAATTTTCCTTTTGACCTGGTAAATAAATATTGGTCTGCTCTCTTATTTCCAATGAGATCATAAACTATACTAAAAGAAGAGTTCTTTGTGGAGTTGTTTTCAAAGTGGATTTCCGAAAAGCCTATGACTCAGTAGATTGTGAATTTTTACTCTTTGTTATGAAGAAGATGAGCTTCGGGATCTGTTGGTTCTCGTGGATAAAGACATGCATCTCTTCAGCAACGATATCGGTGTTAGTTAATGGCTCTCCTACTAAGGTCTTCTCCACCTCACGTGGTCTTCGGCAATGTTGTTTGTTATCTCCATTTTTATTCAACATTGTTGCAGAGGCTCTCAGTTCCCTTTTCCACAAGGCTATTTCCTATGGATTTTTCTTTGGTTTTAGGATAGGTAACAACTCTCTAGAAATATCTCACTTACAATTTGCTGATGACCTTATATTATTTTGTGAAGTTAGCAAATCCCAAATCAAGGATGTGGTTCACATTTTGAAAGGGTTCGAGCTCGTTTCAGGGCTTAAATTGAATCTAAGAAAATCCAAGCTCCTTGGCATAAATTTGGAGGATTCATTAATTGATAAATGAGCATCAATTATCCACTGCAAAAGTGAGAAGTTCCCATGTGTTTACCTTGGCCTTCTTTTGGGACAACCAAAAAATTCTATTCTGATTTGGAGGCGATAGTGGGTAAGTTCAAAAATAAATTTGTTGGATGGAAATCTAAGATGCTATCTTTCAGGGGATGTATCACTCTAGTGAAATCTGTGATATCCAACCTTCCGATGTTCTACATTTCAATATTTCCAATGCCATCATCGATAATCTCTTATATATTAAAGCTAATTACAAACTTCCTGTGGGGCTCTTTAAACCGTAGTGCTATACATTGGGTGAGATGGGAAATGTTGTGTCTACCTAAAGAAGCTGTGGGTTTAGGCCTGTTTAATTACAAATCCAAGAACAAAGCAATACGATGCAAATGGCTATGAGATATGGATCCGAGCCAGACAGTTTGCGACGCAAGACCATTGCGGCTATATACGAATCAAATTCTCGTACAATCACACCTAAAAATCTTGATGCCTTCAATAAATCATAGATTTGGAGGAGCATAACTTCACATCTTACCAGTCCTGAAAATCCCTTCTCTAAAAACATTCGTCTAATTGTAAGAGACTGCAAGCGAATCTAGTTCTGGTCCGACATCTGGGTTGGGAACGCTGCCTTGAGAGATTTGTATCCCAGGATTTATTCCTTAGTTACTAAAAACACTGGGGTCATATCTGAGTTTGGTGATTTTGTTAGTGGTGTTTGGAGATGGAAATTTAATCTTCGCATGAGATTATTTGATTGGGAATGTGAAGTTTGGGATTCATTTTGGAGCCTTATTAATAGTCGCCGAGTTAATCCTAATATGCCAGATAATATACGATGGACTTCAGCCTCTAATGGTGTCTACAACGTTAAAACATTCTGCAAGGTTTCTTCCCACGGTAGAATTGTCTATGATGACATATGAAAGCTAGTATGGAGTTATCTTGCTCCACCAATAGTTGTATCCTTTGTGTGGAAGGCTATTCATGGTAGAATCCCTACTAGAATTGAGTTGGCTAAAAGAGGCAACCTAGCTCATCATTCTACTTTCCGCCCTCTATGCTTGAAGGAACAAGAAACTATCAACCACTTATTTTGCCATTGTATCATTACATGGAAGATTTGGAAAAGATGGCGGGGCTTATGGAAGGTTTATTTTGTTGTCCCTGCCAACTTGCGAGATATGCTACTACATTGGCAATCAATCCCAAAATCTAGAATTCATGCTCAGGTATGAGAGCTAATTATTTGGTCGATATGGGTCTACAAAAATGAGGTTACTTTTAAAGGCACAAAGGTCGATATGGACCAATTATTTGACATATGCATGTTGAGGCTTAGTTGGTGGTGTAAAGCCAATTGGCCAGATGAGAGGATTTCCATTTTTGATCTCTCTAGATGCCAAAGAAATTTTACTTTCATTAGTTGCAGCCTTGCTAAGCCGAGAACATCCAATTGGATCCCCTTGAGAAAGGAGCTTTAAAATTTAATATCGATAGGGCTGTTAGCAGCAGTTTCGAAGAGGCAGGTATCGATGGTTGTTTACAGAACGAGAGATCGATGTCTTTGATTTATTTCTCTAAATGTATCGGTAGAACTGATGGTTCGTCATCAGAAATTCTGGCTATCAAATAAGCCCTTCTTCTATTTAGCTTTTCGCCATGGTGCAACAAATATAGTGTTTCGTTTGAAAGTGATTGTCAATTAGTGGTGGACTGGTTGCAGCGGCCTCACTCTTCCCCTACTGTGTTCAAGCCTCTCATCTTATCGTGTTTGAGCATTAGTAAAGGCTTTGATTGGAGCATTCATTATGTGCCTAGAGAATGTAATTCCATGGCTGATAGCTTGGCTAAAAAGGGTATCTCGAGAAGGGAAGACTTAGTCGTATTTGCTTTAATTTAAGTATTGGGATTGATCTAATTCTCTCATTGTATTCGGTTAAAACATTGATACATTGTACTCATTTTCTTCCATCTAGGATTAGGGTGGTTTTTTTTAATGAGGCGCGTATATATGTTCACATCATGTATGATTGTGCTTTTAATCATATTATATTATTTCAAAAAACCCCAATCCATTTGTTACTCACGAAAATCATAACTCTCTTGACATTAGGCTAAAATATGAGCTTCTAGCTCTCCGTTGATATATTAGTGATAAGCAAACAGGGAATTAACACAAGCATCCATCATAAAACCAATTCAAGCCAAGTTTAGTTCATGGCTCGAGATCTCAATACAACAAACATCTCAATGGCCTCCGTGCTCTGATCGATGTGCCCAACTATAACTCCGATGAAGTTCAGCTCAACCTCCGTCGAGGAAGCTTCTTCAAATTTCTCATTCGTTGTTGAACTCTTTAGATTGTGCGTCTTTTAGCTCCACCCAATGCAACCTCTTCCATGCAAAAAGCCTATAGTTGATGAGATCCTCCCAAGTCAAACCATCTTCCAATCAACTAATTTTTTTTCTTTTTCATATTTTCTAATTATTTCTCAAAAAAAAAAATAACTAGGCAGGTTCTAGTTGAAAGTAGAGCCTTCTCGTGTACTCTTGATTTATTGACTATAATGACGTAAAATGTGATGATATATGCATGAAAACAACCAACTTTCTAAGCATTAAGGTAAAAAAGATAATTTTTTGAAGAGTTATCAGTTACCTCTTGAATTTGTTTTTTATTTCATGTAGTAAATCTTGTTTACTACATCATCTTTTTGCATTGGTATTCTATTAATTTTTTTTTATTTTAACTTAAAATATATATTTACTTAATTTCTTGGTTTATTGGTAAGCAAATTAATAATTCTTTTTGTTATTGTTTATGTATCTATGGAAGATGACGAGTTTGTTGATTTTATGTGGATATGACTACAACAAAATTTAATAATTGATTCATACATTATGTGTTTATTTTGAGATTACTTTATTGATCTTTAAGCTTTATTAAGAAACTCAAAGAGCTGAATCCTTTATTTATATTTTGACTTGGTTTATAGCTACGTATCACATTTGAACTAGAACTCTTTATTTGAGATATGTGTTTCATATTAATTTGTGTTTGTAAAAAAATGAAAATTTAATTTTCTTTAAAAGTTAATTATAGTTTATTGTGTAAAGATGGCGATTGAAGTTAACCACGTAAACAAAAGATCCATGTAGAGGATAATAAATTTTTATAATCCTTCATATCAAATATTAAAAAAAGGTAAAAAATTATCAAACTAGATATAAAGATAGTCTTTTAAAGATGGAAGATGACATTAAACTATTAAATTATTACTAAAAGTCGTGGTTAATCGGTAGTCTAATACAACAAGATAATATTGTATGGTTTACTATTTTATCAAATTGCTAAAAATAGATAACAATAAAAATAAATTATTCCTTTACTTTGACTCAATAATCGGGTTAAAATTAAATTGATGTTCAACTCAAATAGAATTTTGGCAAATTAAACTCAATTTGTTTTTAGTTTTAGTTATTTTTAGACTCAGTTTGTTTTTAGTTCGGATTGATTTTTGATTCGATTGCTTTCGGTTTAGATCAAATTAGATATGAGTTGCTTTCAATTCTGATCAAATTGGATATGAGTTACTTTCCGTTAGGATCAAATTAGATATGAGTTACTCTAGGTTTAACTAAAATTCAGGTGGATTTCAATTCAAATCAATTTATTTTAAATTTTGGATTCTAATCCATATAGCCCTCAGGCCGGATAAATCAATTCGTGTATCTAATTCGAATCAAGCTTGCCAAACCTATTAGTCAGTGACGAACATTTTCATTCCAAGCTCGTAACAAGTATAAACCGTCTATTTATTTTATCAAGTAATATCGGTTTGGTTGGACCTTGAATGTATACATAGGCTACAAAGCCTATTTTAGGTATTTCAAATACAGTTATAACCATATTTTTATAAATTTATTTTATTACAACCTTATAATATTTTTTATTTTTATTTTCAGATTTTATAAAGTAAAATTTATAACATTCTATTTTTTATTAAATAGAAATATTACACTCTCACCTCAGAATTTGAACTCATATAATATAGAACAAAATATGTATCCTTAGCCACTAGACCTATTAATTGATCTCATAACATTTCATTCTCTAATTTCAGGTACAGATAATTTAGAAAGAAAAAAAAAACTATATTGATAAAAGATTAAGGTCTTAAGATTTAGATTTTAATTTTTAAATAATAAATATATAAGCTTGCATAATTTTTTTACACCTGCATAAAAAGAATATTCTTAATAAGAGGTGGGAAAGTAAACACCAAGTGAAATCACCCCTTTATAAAAATAGTGGACTCCAACCCTTTTAACGAAGCATATTAATAAGAACAATAATTAAAATATAATAAAAACAACACAATTTATATGAATAATTCATCAAAATATATTTAACAGTAATAACAGTTGTGAGATTAATAGTATGTAAAAGTTCAAAAAAAAAAAATAACAAGAGGTACAAACGAGACAGCGATATTTTTTAAAACTACTTGTGTTCAGCTAAATAAATAAATTCGTCTCAGCAAGCCTTTATCAGCGAGAGCTTGAAGAATTAGCACTATTAAAGTCGAATTCAAATGCCCTAATATTTGACTATTAAAGAATTAGAACTATTAAAAAAACTTTACATAACCCTTCATATTTAAACTATAAAATCTAAGAGCTAAACCTTAAAATTAAAAAACTTATGTATTAAAATATTTCTCCCTCTATATATATAGTTTATGTGTAGGGCGTATAATTTAAAGTTTATGGTTAGAATTTAAAGTTTAGGTTCTTAAGTGCTACAGTTTTAAATTTTATAAAAGGGTTCAAAATATAACTACATATATAGAGGGAAATTATTTCGTTTCCACAAGCACTTCCGTGTTTGGGTTTAGGTTTATTGGTTTAGAATTGATGAGTTGTAGTTATTGGTTAAAATTTAGGGTTTAGAAGTTAAAACTTAAATCCTTAACCATATTACCATAAACTCTAAACTATAACCTCTAATTTCTAAATTCTAAGATTAAACTCTAAATCTAAAGCATTTGTAAAAACTTTTTGGTTCCTCCTGCATGTGTATTGAATATAATCCTACATAAGAAATTCGATTCCTAATTTGGGCGCAAAAATTCAAACTTGAAGCTAAGCATAAAATAACAAACTCATTTTTACTATAAATATGCCTCCATTTGATTTTATTGAGTCAAGCTTAAGCTTAAAAAGTGAAACTCAATAATTCAAGCTCAAATCAAACTTTCAGTCTGTGTGTAAGGCTTTTCTTATTCTTTCTATTTTTTTGAACTGACAACGAAAACAAAAACATGGAGAAGGGAATGTGTGAGTTCAGGGTATAAAGTTATTTTTAAACAGATTGTATTAATGTAGATTCTGTAAAATTGTTTAGTTCAACATAAACGATTCATATACTGAAATAACAGTAACATCAACACAAAAATAACACACCTGGAGTACAATAATGTTTTAGCTCCTTTTGTTCTACCTTTTACTTGGTCCAGTAAAGATTAACATGCGATGAACAGAAAAATAAACCAAAAAATATGAATATAACATAGAGCAAAAATTGTCCTCAATTGGAAGTATGGCACATAACACTGATCAATTAAGCATGCAGGAATTGTTTGATCATCGGAAATGGGAAGTAAACAAATTCCTGGGTTTCTACTTTCTACTTTTTCTTTTTTGATCTTTTTGGTACATAGAATAACAGAGATCAAAGAACAAGAAAATTCTGCAATGCTACGGGGAAAAAATGGGGCTAGAACTACAAGAATAATCAAAAGGCCTTTTTTATATTTGACACACAGATAAAGTCCCATTAATCAAATGGCATTCCTAAAACAGAGTTTGATAAGTAAGGATACTGAAGATGAAGCAAAGGAAAGGTAATTGGCTTTTGGGGGGCATTCCCCAATATTTTCTTCAAGATCAACAAGCATTACAAACTATATATTGCGTACCAGAAATGCAATTAGATGCAGAACATCTAAAATCTCGAGAGCTAGAAGTAGGTACCCTCAGGAGGTTGGACCAACTTTCGGTTTTGTGGGGCTGCCATCTCCTTTTTCAGCTGTGTCAGTAAATCCTCCATGGTATACTCCCTCCGCCAATTTGCAAGAAGTCCAAACTTCTTTGGTTCCACCTGTGGTCATTGGATGCCATCAAATTACTGCCATTTAGTTTCAGTAAGCATACTTGTTAAAAAATAAAACAAATACTGTTGCATTAGTCAGAGTGCCCTGCATAGGTGAATTACTTTCAGAAGAATGAGTATTCAAGCTCCATCTCTACAGAAAAGAAAGCAAGAGATGGGTGTGGGGTCGAGGGTTGGGCAGTTTGCAAATTGAAACAAACCAGATTGCACCATTCTCAAACCAGTGAATTGTTAAAAGAACCAATAAAAAAAAGGCAGCATGGGATCAACAAGTAGAAACAGGTATGAAACAAATTATTAGTATACCACTCCAGTTTCATGGTTAACACAAGTCATGTTGATCCTTGAATGAAAACGAACACTTGGTGGCTTCTCAGGATAATCTTTATCACAGAACAGCTTCAGCTGATAGATTCGACCTTCATGTACAGTCTGAAAACAGGAAAAACAAAAATCACACACAAAGAAAGAAATGGAAATCCAAGTACGAATCAACCACTTTCAAAATCAAGCAGTAACACATCCATTGTTCATGAGTACGATAATCCAAAAGACAGGTGCCATATACCAGAATTCCAACTATTTGTGAAAAGGATCATGAGCAACAATAAGATACTAGAGTAATGGCATATCAGCCCGATGGTTCAGAGTTTTCACATATGGTTGACCACACAAACACAAAGTTTCATCTAAAGGAACGACATCGTATGATTTCTTGACTGTAAAATAAGCAATTACATTATGAGGACCAAGAATGGTGCCAGTCCAAGAGCGCATGTAAATGTCATCTCCATCATCCATTCCATAGCTGACAGTACCATCTCCAATACCTTTTTCACCACGCTCAAGCTCCTCCAGCAATCTGAAGTTCCGAGGCACTGCAAAAAGAATTTATAATAATTATGATCTGTAAAGCTAATACCTTAACAAGTCCGAACATTGCACATGATGCCAAAGAACACCAATCCAGGAGGTTGGGAAAGGTAATCTGACTCTCATCTTTTCATGTTAGCATGTTAAAATGACGAAAAAATCTCATTGCCAGAGTTTAATCAGATTAGACCTGCCATATTAATTATTTGCTTCAGTTGGATTCAATGATCAAGGATGAGTCAGCTTTCGAAGCTTCTTTCATATCATATTATAACAGGACACTATTTATTTGTTTCATCTTCTTGACTTAAATATACCTGCCACTTCTTAATTGTTTCAAAGCCGTTAATAGATATTTAGAAAACATCCCAAGTTTCTGGTTATTACAATCTCCTCTGGTTTAGAACATCCCGAAATTGGACAGTCAGGTAGTATAAAACGGAAAAAGTGGTGACATCGATGATGACTAGAATAACTCGTCTCTAAAAATAATCTACATTGGCCCTCCAATATGATAACTGTTCAAGAAGATGTAATTTTCATTGTCATCATCCATGGTTATAACTACTTTTAATACAAACAAGACAAATACACAACATGAGAATTTTCATCGTGTTTTTGATTCAAAATTTTACGCACACTACTGGAAAATAAACCACCAAAACTCGTAAAATTTTAAGATAGTTATATTTACATGGCCTCGAATTAGTTAATGTAAAGCTTCTCACCAGAACTATAAATGTAATTGAGCAGAATTATTAATAAAATACTCAGCATTAGATTAAAACATTATAAGAAACATACTAAAAATTGCTAAATAGATACTCAAGCTAGGCCATTAGAAAACATATTTTACATCGAATAGAACAGAAATGAAACCAAACCAGAAACAAATGCATAAAGTTAAAGCTACCCAAAACTTTAAATAAATAGTAACCCTATAGAACAATAGAAAAACAAAGGGATCCCTTCATTTTCTTATGTCAGTCCATATAAACTAACCAAACCACTGATTACATATGAAGAAATGATAAAATGACGAAATCTATGAAACCCATTAATGGAATCTAGTAATGATTAATAAAAACGCAAGATCGAGCCGAGAACTAAAAGGAATAAAGAGAATGGAGAAAGTAGATCGAAAGGCTAACCCACTACACTCGATCCTCCTGAGCCAAGCGTCATGGTTGGTCCGGTGTAGGGTTTTGTTTGATGGGTTTGAAGAGATCTATTCGATTCGATTCGAGAGATAGAACGATACTAAGAGCGAGAGAGGAGTCAGAGTAGAGAATCTCGTGAAAGGACATTTTTTTATTTATTTGTTAATTCACGAATACGACACACCTCTTATAATTGGAAATTAAATTTATATCAAGGGTAAACTATCGAATTATTAAAGCGTATCTATTTTGATCAATGTTGCGTGTAAAAGTGTCTATCGCAAAGTAGTGCAAGTGTACACGACGCAAGTAGTAAAGTGATACGAAAGTATCGGATATCGTCTCCACAGGGACTGGGCTAATAGCTTCACCTTGGATTACTGCACGAGAGAGGAAAATAAAGAGTTTAAATGTTTGTCACGAAAATAATAAAAAGAACTTAAATAAAAGAGTAATGGAATCAAGATAGAGAGAATGGGCCGGTATTAAATTGCTCAGTAGTGTAGGTGTTGCAAATCTTAGGAAACTTTGTTCTGCCGTCGTGCCTGCTGCGGCAGCACCTCTCACGGCAGCGGTCCGTTGGTTATCGCGGCAGCGATTACTCAACTCAGTACTTCAAGCTTGGCAAGAATCCCTGCTATTCCTTGGCCTATCCCTAGGTCCAAGTCTGTCGATGAACACGTCTTTGATGATACCTCCCGGCGTGAATCGAAGGATGAACACCGATGTTGTTGAATTCTTCCTTAGCCACTTAACCTCGTCCTATCCCTAGGTCCGAGATAGTTCAACTATAAACTAGAGAACTCGTTCTTATTCCTTTCGTATACTTAACTCTCCCGATATTAAGTAAATAGATAATCTCACAATGCTCTCCCGATAATCTTGCAAGATGTTAAAAACCAGAATAAAAGAACTTGAAGTAATTTTATTGAACAAAGAAAATCTTAAAACAATGCAATCCTTGCAACTACTTTACAAAGCAACCCTTAGCCCTAGGGGAAGTTTAGAACATGGTGAGGAAGGTAAAACGGCTAGGGTTTTGGGAAGAAGGCTAGAGAATGGTGATGTACTCTCCTAGGTCGAATTACATGCCTTTATATAGGCCTTGGGTTCAAGTTTTCTAATATGGCAAGAATACAACTTTAAATTAAAGTACAACTCTAATAAAGACTAAATCTTCAGAGCGGCAGTCTTTAATTCGTCCTTGCTTCTTGCTTGGGATTTCTTCCTTGAACTTTGGGCTTGGCCTTCATTCTGATCTAGGGCTCAGAAAAATATAAGGGTACTCCACGACAGATGGGCTTAATTTTCTCTTTATGTCGATGTCCACTTCACTTTCTTCCCTTCACTATCGTTGTCGTCCTTGGCTGCCACGGCAGCGGCCATGGCAGCATCGTCCTTCACGTCTGCATATCCAGTTCCAGCTCTGCTTCTCTACTGCCCTCCATCTGCTACAACAGCTACCTGCAAAAACAACCAATTTCAGTAGAAACTGTGCCATTTAATATATTTGTGATGTAAAATTGAAATCTAACCTAAATGCAATGAATTATGCTTGAATGCAGCAGAAATATGGGTTAAATAGGGGGTAAAATATCGAACTTTTACACACTCAACACACCCCCATACTCAAGTTTTTGCCTGCCCTCAAGCAATTCAGACCTAATAAAGAAAAATAAAAAAATTTTGTTTGGCTTAAAACAATGAACTTTCCTTTACCTGCCATTTCATTCCCTATTGCAGGCTGATGAGTGTTTAAAAGTTCTATTATTTACACCCTTTTTAACCCATATTTCTGCTGCATTCAAGCATTATTCATTGCATTTAGGTCAGTTTACAGCAAAACATCACAAATATATTAAAATGCACAGATTCTACTAAAAATGGCTGTTTTTGTAGGTATCTGCCATAGAAGACGGAGAAGGCAGGCCCAGGGCAGATAAGCAGAAGAGCTGAACTGGACAAGCAGCCGAAGAAGAACGAACCTGTCATGGACCTGTCGTGACAGCAAGGTGACAGCAGACTTATGAAGAGGAAAAGTAAAGTGGATCTCGATAGATAGAGAAAAATCTGCTCGTCTGTCGTGTGGAAGCCAAATATTTTTCCAAGCCCCGGATCAAAAGATATGTCAAGCCAAAGCTCAAGGAGAAGAAATTCCTAGAAACAAGGATGCGGCTGGAAAGTAGGAGACTTTAGAGATTTAGTCTTTATTAGAATCTTACTTTTAATTAAAGTTGTAATCCTTGTTACCTTAGATAACTTGAGCCCAAAGCTTATATAAGGGCATAGATTAAACCTAGGGCAAAACCGATTACCCCATAACCGAAACCAAACCCCTGTCGTCCACCCGTCACCGACATGTTCTAAATTCCCCCTAGGGCTACGGGTTGTTTTGTAAAGTAGTTGCAAGGGTTGCTTTGTTTTAGGATTTTTCAAGTTCAATAAAATAAACTTCAAGTTCTTTTATCTTGGTTTTAATATCTTGCAAGAGCATCGGGAGAGCATTGTGAGGTTATCCATTTACTTAGCATCGGGAGAGTTAAGTATACGAAAGAGATAAGAGCGCGTTCTCTAGTTTATAGTTGAACCATCTCGTGCCTAGGGATAGGGCGAGGTTAAGTGGCTAAGGAAGAATTCATACACATCGGTGTTCATCCTTCGATTCACGCCGGGAGGTATCATCAAAGACGTGATCATCGACAGACTTGTGCCTAGGGATAGGGCAAGGCAGATCTGGGATTCTTGCCAAGCTTGAAGTACGGAGTTAGTGTTCGCTGCCGCGATAGCTAACGGACAGCCGCCGCGACAGGTGCTGTCGGCGACGGGCGCGACGACAGAACTGGAGATCCTAAGCAATTCAATACCTGCACTACTGAGCAACTCAATACCAGCCCATTCTCTCTATCTTAATATCTCTACTCCTTTATTTAAGTTTACTTTATTATTTTCGTGACAAAATCTTAAATCATTCTTTTCCCCTTGTACAGATAGCGAAGGAAAGGGTTAGCCCAGTCCCTGTGGAGACGATATCCGATACTCCAGTATCACTTTATTACTTGCGACGTGTACACTTGCACTCAATTGCGATAGACACTTTTACACGCAACAAGTTTTTGGCGCCGTTGCCGGGGACTGGCAACACACTCTTACCCTAGCTTCTACACTTTTCTTTTCTTTTTCTTTTTAATTTTTTCTTTTAATTTTTCTATTTTTATCAAAAAAAAAACTTAGGTGAAATACAGGTCCAAGGGCATCAACATGCCAGGAAAAACCATTCGAGAATTGATGTGGGAGAGTTCTTGCAATTACCGTAAAGATATGCTGCCACAGCAGCAACAGGGGCAGCAAATGCCGATGCCGCAGCAGCAAAATTTTTTATGGTACGATCAAAACCCACAAAATTTTTTATACCATAACAGTTTTGCTACAGAACCCGACCTGCCCTGGCAATGTCATCATCCTCAAGAGCAGTCAAAATCCTTAGAAGACACACTGCAAGCCTTCTTGGCAATCACTCAAAAAGTGTCAGCCTCTACGAACGCAAGTATCGCCAAGATGGATGAACTCTTGAGCAGACCAGTCCTCATTCATGCCACAGATGAACCTGAAATCCTGAGGCAAGACGACGAGGATGCCCATGTGAAGGAATACCCAACATATGATGAGTCTGAGCAACAACCTGCCATGGCAATGACCGAGGAGCCGGAATGGAGCAACACCGCGACAATGCTTAGTGAAATTCAAGAGAATGTCACGGCAGCAACAACTTTTGAGGCAGAAACTCCAGTCAAAGCGGAAACTGCCGCCTCGACAGAAACTGCCGCCTCGACAGCAACTGCCGCCTCGACAGCAACTTCCGCCTTGGCAGCAACTGCCGCCTCGACAGCAACTGATGCTGAAGCAGCAACCACATCAGAGGCAAACTCTCAACCCACAACCTCGATTATGCCTAACCAAGATTGCACACATCCATCCCTGTCATGGCACTCGCACGACCACCTAGAAGAGCTACCCAATGACAATGCCTCGCCGATGGAATATGAGCAGGTAATAAACGAACCTTTTGAATTATATGAAAACTCACCAATTCCATTGCAGGTATTAGAGGAACCAAAGCCGGTGGACATAGAATCATCAAAGTCTCTACTGATGGAGATTTACGAGTGGTCAACAGAATTTAGTATAGAGAGCGATGGCACTTACCAATGTCCCATTGACCTGCAAAGTAACCTGCCAACGGACTGTCAAAATAACTGCCTGTCACAGCAGCAGACACGACAGCAAGGGCTACATTCAACCACAACAACATTCAACGAAAACAAGGTAAGTTTGTGGTCGAATGTCAATTTGATTTTTTCTAATCATATGTTCATGCCCTCAGAAACATTACCAAGAAGGGAGGACTTCATGGACTACAAAAGGAAGAGAAAGAAAGGAGCCCCCACCATGAGAAAAATCACCAGATGGAGGGTACAGATGGACTTCAAGAAGTACCGGAAACGACCCCTCAAGCATCAATAGAACAAGGAGTAGTTACTTTAGGAGATGCCCCTCAAGGCACTCCTAATTTAACTTATTTTATTTATTTATTTTTATTATTACTTACTATTAGGTAATTAGGTTTATTTTATTCGAATAATGTTTTTCTATTTTTATGCTTTTAGGAAATAAAGGAATCAAGAAGAAAAGAAGAAGTGACCCAAGCTCACCATCCATCCATCAGCCCAACAGAGCCCATTTATTGAAGCCTGCCGTTTCACCTGCCGCCGCAGACGGATAAGACAGGCTGTCAACAGACTGACACGGCAGACGCAGAAGCGTGTGACAGACGCGTAGCAGACGCATAAATGCGTGTCAGACGCGTCAGACACGCTAAATCCCCAGAGTCGCTCCGTTTTTCACGCCTGCCGTTACAGCATTAACGGGCAGCACCTCGACCGCTATAAAACCCCGTTTCATTTTCATTTTCACTCACTTCTGTCTTTCTTACTTGTTCTCCCTTTTTTAGTTTTCATTTACTTTTCACAACCCTTGCACTAATATGTCTTATAGGAAAACCCGACGCAATGCTGCCTCCACTTTCTCAGCGGCAGCAGCTCCGACATCCAGGTCATGGCGCAACCTGCCCCTGAGCCTGCCCCTGAACCTGCCCAGCCTCCTCCACAGCCCAGACACCGCCGTCAGATCCGTGTCAGCAGCAGCAGCAGCAAGGACATCGACTGAAAATTTAAGTTTTTATTTTCCTCTTATTGCTGCCTGCTTTTATCTTTTGTGATGTATTTTTCATGTTTTTATTTTTCTGTCATTTTGCATTGAGGGCAATGCAACCCTTGAGTTTGGGGGTGGCAACCCTCCATCATTAATGGAGTCTTAGCTACGTCTTTCTATTATTTGTTGTGTCTTTTATTTATTTTAAGTTCTCTAAAAAAAATCAGAAAATATAAAACTGTTGGCTTAAAACTGTGAAGTTAACTTACCTGTCATGACGGCTCTGTCGTGGCAGCATCTTTAGGACAGTTTAAGGAAAAGTTTAGAGCCTTTCTATAGTTCTGAAATTTAAACACCTTTGTGACTGTTATATCGCTTAGATTTCTTTTAGCCAAACTAGAATAGGATGCTTAGAACTTGAATAGCCCCTAGAGGTGCCTAACACTGGCTCTAGGAAAGAAGTTTAGCAAAAGAAAAACAAAAACCTAGAGGTGCCCGAAACCGGCTCTAGGAAGCTAACTAGAGGTGCCCAAAACTGGCTCTAGAAAAATTTAGCTTGAAAATAGAAGAAAAAGAAGCATGAAAATGTGCCTTCTAAAAAAAAAAAAAACTTTGGCATAAAAATTCGAGTTAAGAAGTTGAATATTCTAGTGAAACTAAGAGAGTCTTAGCATATAACTGTTCACAAGCATGCACACACTGCACGAGAGCTATAGGGAGATTCCGGACAGATCCTAACCTTTCCGACAGGTTGCTGCCGCCATAGAGAATGAGCGACGGGTAAGGGACAATTCACTGTTTGAAGGCCAACACAAAAAATTTCATTCTTCTTTTAAGTCTTAATTGCTTGAGGACAAGCAAAAACTTGAGTTTGGGGGTGTGATGAGTGTTTAAAAGTTCTATTATTTACACCCTTTTTAACCCATATTTCTGCTGCATTCAAGCATTATTCATTGCATTTAGGTCAGTTTACAGCAAAACATCACAAATATATTAAAAGGCACAGATTCTACTAAAAATGGCTGTTTTTGTAGGTATCTGCCATAGAAGACGGAGAAGGCAGGCCCAGGGCAGATAAGCAGAAGAGCTGAACTGGACAAGCAGCCGAAGAAGAACGAACCTGTCATAGACCTGTCGTGACAGCAAGGTGACAGCAGACTTATGAAGAGGAAAAGTAAAGTGGATCTCGATAGATAGAGAAAAATCTGCTCGTCTGTCGTGTGGAAGCCAAATATTTTTCCAAGCCCCGGATCAAAAGATATGTCAAGCCAAAGCTCAAGGAGAAGAAATTCCTAGAAACAAGGATACGGCTGGAAAGTAGGAGACTTTAGAGATTTAGTCTTTATTAGAATCTTACTTTTAATTAAAGTTGTAATCCTTGTTACCTTAGATAACTTGAGCCCAAAGCTTATATAAGGGCATAGATTAAACCTAGGGCAAAACCGATTACCCCATAACCGAAACCAAACCCCTGTCGTCCACCCGTCACCGACATGTTCTAAATTCCCCCTAGGGCTACGGGTTGTTTTGTAAAGTAGTTGCAAGGGTTGCTTTGTTTTAGGATTTTTCAAGTTCAATAAAATAAACTTCAAGTTCTTTTATCTTGGTTTTAATATCTTGCAAGAGCATCGGGAGAGCATTGTGAGGTTATCCATTTACTTAGCATCGGGAGAGTTAAGTATACGAAAGAGATAAGAGCGCGTTCTCTAGTTTATAGTTGAACCATCTCGTGCCTAGGGATAGGGCGAGGTTAAGTGGCTAAGGAAGAATTCATACACATCGGTGTTCATCCTTCGATTCACGCCGGGAGGTATCATCAAAGACGTGATCATCGACAGACTTGTGCCTAGGGATAGGGCAAGGCAGATCTGGGATTCTTGCCAAGCTTGAAGTACGGAGTTAGTGTTCGCTGCCGCGACAGCTAACGGACAGCCGCCGCGACAGGTGCTGTCGGCGACGGGCGCGACGACAGAACTGGAGATCCTAAGCAATTCAATACCTGCACTACTGAGCAACTCAATACCAGCCCATTCTCTCTATCTTAATATCTCTACTCCTTTATTTAAGTTTACTTTATTATTTTCGTGACAAAATCTTAAATCATTCTTTTCCCCTTGTGCAGATAGCGAAGGAAAGGGTTAGCCCGGTCCCTGTGGAGACGATATCCGATACTCCAGTATCACTTTATTACTTGCGACGTGTACACTTGCACTCAATTGCGATAGACACTTTTACACGCAACACAGGCAACACCTTGTCGGATAATTCAGGATTTATTCGGAACCATGCTATAATTCTCGTGTAGTGTGTGCATGCTTTGTGAACAATTATATGCCTAGACTCACTTAGCTTACTAGAATAGCTGAAACTTCTAACTTGAATTTTTATGCCAAAGTTCATCTTTTTGGAGGAAATTTTTAGGTTCCTTTAGTTCAGACTCGATTCTATTTTTCAAGCTTAAGTTTGACTAGAGCCGGTTTCGGGCACCTCTAGCTAACTTCCTAGAGCCGGTTTCGGGCACCTCTAGGTGTAAGAGTCTATTTTTCTTAACTTCTTTTCCTAGAGCCAGTGTTAGGCACCTCTAGGGGCTATTCAAGTACTAAGCTTTTCCCTATTCTAGTTTACCAATAAAGTTCTAGACAGTATAAGAGTCACAAATGGTGTTTAAGTTTCAGAACTATAGCAAGGCTCTAAACTGTTCCTAAGACTATCCTAAAAGTGCTGCCACGACAGAGGTTGTCACGGCAGGTAAGTTCAGTTCAAAAGACTTAAGCCAAAATTTTCATCATTTTTTTTGACAAAAATAAACTAAGTAAAAGACACAACTTTTAAACTAAAACAAGACTCCATTAATGGAGGGATGTCACCCCCAAACTCGAGGGTTGCATTGCCCTCAATGCAAATGACAGTTAAAGAAAATGAAAAGTACATCACAAAATATATATAAAAATGCAGACATCAATATAAGATAAGAACTTAAATTTTAGTTGTTGTCGTCGTCGCTGCTGAGTCGGATATGTTGGCGGGCAGGGGCCTTCTTGACCGGTGCTGGCTGGCGGATGGGGGAGGCAGAGGTATTCTTCGCTTTGGCCTCCCTTGGCAGTTGAATGCGGGTAGGGGAGATATGGGGAGGTTTCTCCACTACCTGTACCTCCGAGCTGCTGCTGCTCTCATCGCCGTTGTCGCTACCGCTGCTACTGACGCTGCCGCTATCTACCTTGTTCTTGTCTGCCACTGTTTTCTACTGCTTGACGGGTGTGAACTCTTTGGACAAATTCCTCTTTACGGAGGGTTCGCCATCAGATTCTGCCCAAACTGAAGAAGAGGAGAAGCCTGCTATGTAGGCATCGAGTTCGTCAGACGGCATTCTTCTCTTGGTTCCCCTGGCAGAAGTGTTTGTTGTGCGGCTGCCGCCGGCAGCTGTTGGGGTAGGGGTTGGTGTGGATGCCGCAGTTGGCGTTTGAGGCGTGGCAGCAGGTGTAGGGGTATGGGCAGGGGTGGGGCAGCAAAATATTGATTTGGAAAGGCAGGGAATGCAACATCAGGGAAATTTAAAGAGTTTTGGATGAAGGTTACCGTGGCAGTCGCGAATGAAGCTCATGAGTCCGAGCTGTCGTTCCTCCAGCTTTTGTATTGCAGCAAGGATCTGGGAGGAGACGTCGGCTGGATGGGCTGCTACTATTTGCTGCCTAGGTTCTGTAGCAGCTGGGTCGGTGTCGCTAGGTGCTGTCGTCTCTACTGCTGTGGCAGTAGGATCGAAGGATGACAGCGGGGTGGCAGCAGTGAGTTCCATCAGGCTGAGTAGATTTCGCTCAGTCCAGCCCTTCCCTTGGATTCGTAGATCGGTGACAGCTTCTGGGACATGATGGCCGCGGTAGAGGGCAGTGATGAGATAGGGGAAGTAGAGTGGTCCTGTCGGCCGGTGTGCGCATTCCAATATGCTCTCCTTGATGTATCTACCCACGTTAATCGGCCTCTCATGTAGTATAGAATGAATGAGGGCTAACCTGGGTTGGTCTATGGTTGTGTTGTGTGAGGAGGGCATGATTCTCTTTTTGATGAAGGCGTTCCACAGCTTGGCCTCTAAGGTGAGTTGAACTCTCTTCACCGTCATTGGGTTCTTTGGATCCATGTTCCACTGGGTTCCTTCTTCCGTGAGCTCTGCCATGACAGCGTCGTAGGCAGCAGGGTCGAGGCTCTCCAAAAATTGCTGGTGACCATCGTCATTGATGCCCACATAGAAGCCATATAGAGTGTTGATATATTTTGGCTCGAAGGGCACCTCTCTTCCTCTCACCGTGACTGCTGTCGTGTGTCTGCTGTTGATGGCAGTATAAAAATCTCGGACCAGAGACACATTCATCTCCTCTGGCTGTTCTACAAATAGCTGCCACTGCAGGGCTCTGATTTTCTTCGCTATGAATGGCTGCAGTCCCAGGTTCCCCTCCTTGGAAGTGTAAATAAAGCCCTTCTCCTCCCACATGTCGCGAATCTGGAAGGATCGTGGGGTGGATGCTACCGGGGCAGAGCCTGAAGCAGCACTTCTGCGGGTGTTTCTAGAAGACATGGTTGCAAGTATTGTGTAAGAAAATGAAAATGAAAGCAAGTAAAAACCCTAGAGAAAACAAGTAGGAGTAGAAGTGAGTGAAAAATGAAAAGTGAAACGGGGTTTATATAGGGAAGAGTTTGCTGCCCGTTGGAGCTATAACGACAGGCGCGAATAACGGGGCCAGCTGTTACGCGGTTTCTGACGCGTCTGTCACGCGTTTCCGTGTCTGCTACGCGTTTGCGTGTCTGTCGCGACAGCGTGTCGACAAGCTGTATTTTCTGCGTCTGTCGCTGCAGCTGTAACGGCAGCGTCCAAAAGTTGGGCTTTTTGGGCTGATGGAAAATGGTGGGCTGAATTCACTTCTCCTCTTCTCCTTGTCTCCTTTATTTACTGAAAATAATAAAATTAAAAACTTTAATTCCTAAAAATAAAATAACTCTAATTACCTAATAAATATATAAATAATAAAAATAAAATTAGGTTAAATTAGGGATGCCGGGAGGGGTATCTCCTAAGGTAACCACTTCCTGCATTCTTGGGGCTTCAGTCCCCTGATAATGCTTCAATTGTTGTCCATTCACTTTGAATTGGTGCCCATCTTTTAAAGATCTGATCGTGATGGCACCATGGGGAAAAACCTGTACTACTTGGAATGGGCCAGACCATCTAGATTTCAGCTTCCCTGAGAAGAGCTTCAACCTAAAGTTAAATAGCAACACAAGCTGCCCTGGGCAGAACTGTCGTGGCAGCAACTTCTTGTCATGCCACTTCTTGGTCTTGTCCTTGTATATTCTTGCGTTGTCATAGGTCATTGCTCGAATTTCTTCAATTTCGTTCAGGTCAAGTAGCCTTTTCTGCCCTGCTTTTTCCAAGTCCATATTAACTGCCTTGATGGCCCAGTATGCTCTATGCTCTATCTCAACAAGTAAATGGCACGTTTTTCCATAAATCAGCCGATAGGGAGACATTCCCAATGGAGTTTTGAATGATGTCTTGTAAGCCAATAATGCATCATTAAGGTGTAGAGACCAGTTCTTCCTAGTTGGCTTAACCATCTTTTCCAGAATGTTCTTAACCTCTCTGTTGGATATTTCAGCCTGTCCATTGGTTTAAGGGTGGTATGCTGTTGCGATTCGATGTTTGACACCATACTTTTTCAAGGCAGCAGCTATAACCCTATTGTCAAAATGCCTCCCTTCATCACTGATGATCGCCTTAGGGATGCCAAATCTGGAAAAAATGTTTTTATGCAAAAACCTTTGAACCGTCTTGGCATCATTTTTTGAGTGGCGACTGTTTCAACCCATTTGGACACATAATCTATTGCCATGAGGATGTATAAGTTCCCACATGAAGTTGGGAATGGTCCCATAAAATCTATCCCCCAAACGTCGAAGATCTCGACTTCAAGAATATTTTGCAGCGGCATCTCGTGTCTTCTTGAGATGTTTCCAGTCCTTTGACACTTGTCACAGTTTTTATAGAATGTTTGGGCATCCTTAAACAGTGAGGGCCAGTAAAATCCTGACTGCAAAACCTTGGCAGCAGTTTTGTTACCTCCTAAGTGTCCTCCATACTGTGAAGCATGACAGTGATGTAGTATAGCTTCATGTTCATCCTGTGGTACGCATCTCCTTATAACCTGATCTGCACAAATTTTGAAAAGAAGAGGTTCGTCCCAATAATAATGCTTAACATCATTTTGGAACCTCTTCCTAGCTTGGTAATTAAGGTCAGGAAGAGTTATTCTGCTAACTAAAAAATTAACGAAATCAGCATACCAGGGGAGTCAGAAAACTTACATGCCGCCATGGCTGTCGCGGCAGTGATTGTGGCAGCAAACAGCTGCTCATCAGGGAAGGTCTCCAATATGTGTGTCTCGTCTGCCGGTAGACTCTTTCCCTTCTCTAACCTTGACAAGTGATCTGCAATTTGATTCTCTGTCCCCTTTTTGTCCTTGATTTCCAGGTCGAACTCTTGCAGTAGCAGAATCCAATGTATCAGTCTAGGCTTTGTATCCTTTTTGGTGAACAGATACTTCAATGCTGAGTGGTCTGTGTGGACTATGACCTTCGTTCCAAGTATATAAGAACGAAACTTGTCAATAGAGAATACCACCGCTAATAGCTCCTTTTCTGTGGTGGTGTAGTTCACTTGGGCGTCATTCAGTGTTTTGCTGGCATAGTATATGACATGAAAAAGCTTGTCTTTCCTCTGCCCAAGTGCTGCCCCGACAGCATAGTCACTAGCGTCACACATGATCTCAAACGACAGTTTCCAGTCTGGTGGCTGTACTATTGGGGCTGTTACCAGCTTTTCTTTCAAAACCTTGAATGCTTCAGTACATTCAGCGTTGAAGTCAAAGGGGCAGTTCTGCTCCAGAAGATGGCATAAGGGCTTCGTGATCTTCGAAAAGTTCGCGATAAACCTTCGATAAAAACTAGCATGCCCTAAGAAACTTCTGATTCCCTTGATTGTGGTGGGTGGCGGCAGCTTTTCGATTACTTCTATCTTAGCTCTGTCGACTTCTATGCCGCGGCAGCGAATTTTATGGCCAAGGACTATCCCTTCATCCACCATGAAGTGACACTTTTCCCAGTTCAATATCAAGTTTGCCTTTTCACATCTCTCGAGGACTTTCTGTAGGTTGCCTAGGCAGCTTTCAAAGTTGTCTCCAAAGACTGAAAAATCATCCATAAACATCTCTAGGAAATCCTCCACCATATCGGAGAATATTGCCATCATGCACCTTTGGAAGGTGGTTGGTGCATTACAAAGTCCAAATGGCATCCTCCGAAAAGCATATGTACCGTACGGGCATGTGAATGCCGTCTTTTCTTGATCTTCCGGGGCGATGGCTATTTGATTATAACCCGAGTAACCATCAAGAAAGCAATAGTAAGGCTTACCCTCTAATCTATCAAGCATTTGATCAATAAAGGGTAAGGGAAGTGGTCCTTTCGGGTAGCTTTGCTAAGCTTCCGACAGTCCATACAAACCCTCCAACCGGTCACAGTCCTGGTTGGGATTAGCTCATTGTCTTCGTTGGTTACCACGGTTATTCCTCCTTTCTTGGGAACGCACTGCACCGGGCTCACCCACTTGCTATCCGAGATGGCATAGATTATTCCAGCATCTAGCCATTTTATGATTTCCTTATGCACCACCTCTCGCATAACATCATTCAGTCGTCTCTGTGCATCAATGGTCGGCTTATGATCATCCTTTAGGAGGATTTTATGCATGCATAGTGCCGGACTGATGCCTTGGATATTAGCTATCGTCCATCCAATCGCCTTTTTGTGCTGCTGCAACATCCTTATTATCTGCTGTTCATGTTCCTGCATCAACTCGGAAGAGATAATTACGGGCAACATATCATTTAAACCAAGGAAAGTGTATTTTAACTGCCCTGACAGGGGCTTTAGATCTAAAACAGGGGGCTCAACAGTTGATGACTTTTGAATTATATGGTTATCCGAGGTATAATTTAACGGCTCGAACAACTTACATGGACGATTGCCTATCCAGTTTACCTCCTCTTGATCTTCAGTATCAGATGTATCGGATTCTGAGGAGCTGCTGTTGTCGGTGCTGTCGTGACAGTCTTCTGAATGGCTACCGAGGCAGTGGCCAATTTTGATGTCATGGCAGCCCGACTTGATGCAGGGTTGGTCAAAGGTAATTGCTATGATGGCCTTGCACTCTTCCTCTGCATCAGCATGTTTTATTGCTTGGAGAACGTTCAGCTTGATCTCTTGATCGTTCACTCTCATAGTGAGTTCTCCTCTTTCCACATCAATCAGTGATCTTCCCGTGGCTAAGAAGGGTCGCCCAGGATGATTGGTGCGTTTTCATCTGCTTCACAATCTAGAACAAGAAAGTCAGCAGGAAAAATAAACTTATCCACTCTTACCAGAATATCTTCAATTTTTCCTTCAGGATGAACGTAAGAGCGGTCTGCCAGCTGCAGTACTACTGTTGTGTGTCGAGCTTTTCCAATACCTAATTTCTGAAAAACAGATTTGGGCATTAAATTTATGCTAGCACCAAGATCACAAAGTGCCTTACCCACGAATTTATCTCCGATTATGCACGGTATAATGAAGCTCCCAGGATCTTTCTTCTTCCGGGGTGGATACTTGTGCAGAATACTCATGCATCCATGTGTCATCTTAACCGTTTCAAATTCCCCAAGTCTAGATTTCTTCGACATGGCATCCTTGAGAAATTTGGAATAACCAGGTATTTCCCTAACGGCATCTAACAACGGAATGTTGATATGAACCTGCTTAAAAATATCATAAATTTTCTTAAGCTGTGATTCCTGTTTCAATTTCTGTAACCGTTGAGGAAAAGGAGGCGGGGGACGATAATCATCAATGCATCCTTCCCACTGCATACGGATCTGAGGAGGTTTAGGTTCATCATCTTTCTCCTCTGTCCCTTCTGCTGTCGTGACAGGTTCATCGGCAGCATGCTGCTTGTCGTCTGCCGGGGCAGCTTCCTCGGCAGGAGACTCCAAGGCTGGTTTCTTAACTGTTTCAGCTTCCTTCTCTGGCCCTGGTAATTTCTTCCCACTCCTAGTAGTGATGGCTTTACACTGCTCATGTGTGGGCTGTCTAGCATTTTCAGTATTGCTAGGAAATCCACCATTCTGCCTTGGTTTAACATGCTGGGAAATTTGACCCATTTGTGTCTCTAGTGACTTCAGAGTAGCTTCATGGTTAGTCATCTGCATCTCTGTTGTATCCATGAATGTCTCAGTCTTTTTGACGAAGTGATTCATGTTCTCAATGTAGGTTCCTGTTTGAGACATAAACTTAGCCAGGGTCTGCTCCAGTATGCTAGTCGTGGCAGGTGGTGACTGTTGCTGCTCCTGCTGCAGTTGCTGCCGAGTCAGTAATCTAGGTCCTCCCTGATTCTGAGTGTTCTGTGCTTGAGGATTCAGGGCATTATTAGGATTGCTCCAAGAGAACTTGGGATCCTTTCTCCAGTTGGGATTGTAGTTGTTGGAGTTATAATTCTGCTTATTGTAGTTCCCAACATACATCCCTTCTTCTAACTGTAACGGGCACTCCTCCGAACTGTGATTTCCATCGCAAGTTTCGCATACCTCTTCAGCAGAATAGACATGATGTGAATCTTCTTTTAAGAGCTTTTTCATCGCCTTAGTGAGGTATGCCACTTGTGATTTTAATGAACTGTTGGCCTCATAATCCTTTACAGCTAGAACTCGTTTACCCCCTCTTCTTGCCGTAGGAAACTGTTCCTCATTCTTTGCCATATTTTTCAATACTGCCATTGCTTTATCCGGATCTTTGTCCAGCAGTAATCCATTTGCTGCCGAATCAATTCTGATACGAGTTTGTAAATTGGCAGCATTATAGAATTTGGTTACCTGGTTCCAAACGGGGAATCCATGCATTGGGCAGTTCCTTAAGAGAGTGATAAATCTGTCCCAGGCCTCGTGCATCGGCTCGCCTTCTTCCTGTTGAAAAGTAGCGATTTCGTTACGTAATCGCTCGGATAAGTGTGAAGGATTAAAACGAGATAAAACTCACGAGTTAAATCTGCCCAAGTTCGTATTGAACCCGACGTTAGTTTATTCCACCAAGTCTTTGCTTTGCCCCTCAATGAATGAGGAAATAACCGAAGCCCCAGTATCTCCGGATTAACTCTTGGTAGTCTAAACGAACCACAGATTTCCTGGAACGTTTTCAAATGCTCCCTAGCATCCTCAGTCGCAGCACCACTAAATTGGCCAGCGTTGTTGATCATGCTGAACATAACAAGTTTCAGCTCAAAGTTGTCAACATCTACGTCTGGCAGTGTTGTTTCCAGTTCTACATGATCATTGAACATGTAGTCTCGGTATGACCGGCATGCGGCAGCGACAGGAGGATCGGCAGCTTGGCCGTTCACTCCATCTCCGGCAGGATTGTTATTATCTTGAGGATTCCTTTGGTTGTTCATGGCCTCTAACTGTGCTTCAAGGTATTCGTTTCTGGCTAGTACGTGGCGAAGTCGGTTCCTAAGATTACACGAACGTTCTATTTCAGGATCTGATGGATACTCAGGTTCCTTTCCTCGTCTCGATCTGCGCATAAACAAGAAACCTTGTGAAAAGCACAGTTTGAACAATCCAAAATAAAACAGAAAAATAAAAAGAATGCAGTAAAAGGTAGGGTAAAGTTATGTTGCCAGTCCCCGACAACGGCGCCAAAAACTTGTTGCATGTAAAAGTGTCTATCGCAATGTAGTGCAAGTGTACACGACGCAAGTAGTAAAGTGATACGAAAGTATCAGATATCGTCTCCACAGGGATTGGGCTAATAGCTTCACCTTGGATTACTGCACGAGAGAGGAAAATAAAGAGTTTAAATGTTTGTCACGAAAATAAAAAAAAAACTTAAATAAAAGAGTAATGGAATCAAGATAGAGAGAATGGGCCGGTATTGAATTGCTCAGTAGTGTAGGTGTTGCAAATCTTAGGAAACTTTGTTCTACCGTCGTGCCTGCTGCGGCAGCACCTGTCGCGGCAGAGGTCTGTTGGTTATCGCGGCAGCGATTACTCAACTCAGTACTTCAATATTGGCAAGAATCCCTGCTATGCCTTGGCTTATCCCTTGGTCCAAGTCTGTCGATGAACACGTCTTTGATGATACCTCCCGGCGTGAATCGAAGGATGAACACCGATGTTGTTGAATTCTTCCTTAGCCACTTAACCTCGTCCTATCCCTAGGTCCGAGATAGTTCAACTATAAACTAGAGAACTCGCTCTTATTCCTTTTGTATACTTAACTCTCCCGATATTAAGTAAATAGATAATCTCACAATGCTCTCCCGATACTCTTGCAAGATGTTAAAAACCAGAATAAGAGAACTTGAAGTAATTTTATTGAACAAAGAAAATCTTAAAACAATGCAATCCTTACAACTACTTTACAAAGCAACCCTTAGCCCTAGGGGAAGTTTAGAACATGGTGAGGAAGGTAAAACGGCTAGGGTTTTGGGAAGAAGGCTAGAGAATGGTGATGTCCTCTCCTAGGTCGAATTACATGCCTTTATATAGGCCTTGGGTTCAAGTTTTCTAATATGGCAAGAATACAACTTTAAATTAAAGTACAACTCTAATACAGACTAAATCTTCAGAGCGGCAGTCTTTAATTCGTCCTTGCTTCTTGCTTGGGATTTCTTCCTTAAACTTTGGGCTTGGCCTTCATTCTGATCTAGGGCTCGGAAAAATATAAGGGTACTCCACGACATATGGGCTTAATTTTCTCTTTATGTCGATGTCCACTTCACTTTCTTCCCTTCACTATCGCTGTCGTCCTTGGCTGCCACGGCAGCGACCATGGCAGCATCGTCCTTCACGTCTGCATATCCAGTTCCAGCTCTGCTTCTCTACTGCCCTCCATCTGCTACAGCAGCTACCGGCAAAAATATCCAATTTCAGTAGAAACTGTGCCATTTAATATATTTGTGATGTAAAACTGAAATCTAACCTAAATGCAATGAATTATGCTTGAATGCAGCAGAAATATGGGTTAAATAGGGGGTAAAATATAAAACTTTTACACACTCAACAATCACTGAACTATCAAATGAAACGTGTTACCACATAATTAAAGAAAAAAAATTAAAGAAGAACAAGAGTAGCATTAGGGTAGTTTGGACCTGAGTTCAAGGGATTAAATTATCATGTCTTTACCACTAAGCCAAGTTGGCTATTAATGATATAACTTGCACACTTTAATATACATATCATATACTGCAGTAAATGTTAAAGGAAAATTAAAAAAGAATTGACA
Organism: Hibiscus trionum; assembly: GCA_030270665.1. Taxonomy (NCBI): domain Eukaryota; kingdom Viridiplantae; phylum Streptophyta; class Magnoliopsida; order Malvales; family Malvaceae; genus Hibiscus; species Hibiscus trionum. Next base: position 48,183,390 of record BSYR01000003.1, read on the forward strand.
ATGTGGTGGTTTAAACCTAGAACCAAGAGGATAAATTACCACATCTTTACAACTAAACCAAACTGCTTTTAATAATATAAATTGTACACATTTATATACATATCTTATAATGCAGTACATTTAGGAGAAAAAAAGTAAAAATGGTTGAAATGAGACTCGAAATTAGATCATTTGGGATGTGTATAATCATAAAAACATTTGATTTAATTTAAATCTGAAAATTATTAAATATTCGATTTAAAAGAAAAGAAAATCGATTTAAAATATTCGATTTTTTTCTTTTTCATTTTTAAATTAAAGCGAATATTTATTAAAATATTAAATATTTGATTTAAATATCAAATATTTTTCTATATATTCAAATATTTAAAGTATTTTAAATTTAGTTTAAAAAATCGAATACTTTTCTAAATATTCGAATATGTAAAGTGTTTTAAATTCAATTTAAAAAATCGAATATTTAAAATATTCGAATATTTAAATTATTTTAAATTCAATTTAAAAAACCGAATACTTTTTTAAATAAAATTTCTTTTCCTTTAAATAAAATATTTTTTAAAATCGAATATTAAACATTTTAATAGACATTCGATTTAATTTCAATATGAAAATGAAAAAAAATTTGAATATTTTAAATCAAATTTCTTTTCTTTTAATCGAATATTTAATAATTTTTAGATTTAAATTAAATTGAATATTTGTGTGCACATCAAAAGTGATCTAAGTTCGAGTCCCTTTTCAACCATTTTTACTTCTTTTTTCCCTTAATTTACTACAGTATGAGATATGTATATAAAAGTGTTCAATTTATATCACTAAGAGTAGCTTGGCTTAGTGGTAAAGGTGTGGAAATTTATCCTCTTGGTTGTAACGCCTCGGGTTTAGGGTCTGGGAGTTCGAACCGGGACCCATGAAAGGTTTGTAAATTGAGTTTTGGGGTTCGAGTTGTCTTTAAATGAAAATGGTTTCATAAAAGAGTTTTAAATTATTAAATTGAGTTTTTAGGGATAAATAAAAATAAATTATGGCAAGAGGGGATTTTTGGTAAAAGAGAGTTTCTAAGATAAGAGGGGAATAAAATAGAATATTTCAAAAAAACGGATACCTGCTTTCTATCTTCTTCCCTTCTCATTTTTCATTTCACGTCAAAAACTCCCAAAGCCAAGCCACCATCCATTTTCACCATTCTCCACCATTTTGAAGATTTCAAAGAGGTAAACAACTTGGTTTTCACTCTCCTCTTCATTTAAATCTTTTTTGTAACATTTTTTTTTCCAAAAGCTTGGTGATTTCTCAAGTTCTATCATTTTGGGTAAAACGGGTTTTTGAAGGGTTTAAGCAATTTAGTGAAAACATTGATTTGGGTGAGTTTTAAATCATTTTTTGAGTACAAAATAAGGTTAAGATGATGGGTTTATCAAGAAATCCCAAAATTGAATAAATGGGTAAATTTTAAGTTGGGGAAATATGGGTTTTTAGGTTGTTTATGGCTGGAAATGGTTCCTAAGGGGTTTGTGGATGCGTGTTGAAGGTTTTGAAGCTTTTAGGTGTGTTTTGGATGTTAAATTCATGAAGTTATGGCGGATTTTTGGTTAGAGTGGAAATGTGATTGATTTTGATTAGTTTCAAGTAGGAATTAGAAATGGTTGTTGTTGAATTGAGATAGAGTTGATTTTAGTGGGTTTGATTGTTGAAAAGTATGTTAACTCTTTCTTTTGATTTGGGTAGAAGTAGAGGATAGAGATTTGGGTACTTCAGACGCGACGCCCGGTGTTACGGAGGCTTGAAATCGGTGTTTCGGCTATCGTTGAGTTCTACCGGTGAGTGGAAATGTTTTTAAGAGTTTAGGTTGAGCTTGAAAGGCCAACCTAAGCTCGAGAGTAAGTATTAAATGTCTACATTTTACTTTTCCGGGATTCTATGAGAGAGTTGTAACACCCCAATTTAGGGGTTGGATGTTACTCGGGTAAATCGGGTTTGAGTCGTGGCCTCGTTTTAAATTAAATTAGGTTTTGGTTTAATTAAAAGGGTTTGAATTCATTAATGGCATTTTGGTAAATTTTAAAATGAAGGGGAAATAAGATGACAAAAGGGGGTTTTATTTGGAAAAAAATGCTCATCTTCTTCATTCCACCATTTTTGAAAACCTAAAACCCCTCTTATCCCCTAAAGCACTATTTCATTAAATCTCTTCATCAATTCAAGGGCTCTTTTCGAGGTAATTGCGTTTTTGAATTCTCCTCATGATTTCCAACATTTCCATAGCTTTAGTTTTCATATAAATCCTCTTTTTGAGTTTTTGAAGTTTTCAAGTTTGAAGAAAAGCATGAAACTTTAATGGCTCCTTGGGTTGTTTTGATTAATAGAGTTGAGTTTTGATCTAACCTTGCCCTATGGAACATTATATCTCAATTTGGTTGATTTTTGTAAAGAATCCGGAAATGCGTTTTTAGGGGTATATTTAAAGTGTAAAAATTTGTGTTTTTGGAGTGGTTTTGTGAAAAATTGTTGGGCTGATGTTATAGTGACATTGGATAGGTGTTTTTGGATGTTATTTGATGATTTTTGAGTGGTGATAGTGTTGGTTTGAATGGATTCCCGTAGCTACTGCTGTAAGTGATTTTTAGGAGTGAAAAATGAGAGTTTTTAAGGTGTTTATGTGGGGAAATGAAGGGCTGATGGTTGTACAACCTTAGGGTGATGTTTTGGACATGTTTTGAAGTGTTTTAAGTGTTTAAATTGAGAGGTAATGGCTGGGTTTTGCTGGAGTACGAAAATGGGATTATTTAGGAGGATTTCGGCTTTGAATTGTTGAGAAAATGTTAGGAAGTTGAGAGATGATGTGTAACAGTAAATTTGTGGTTGATTAAGAGGTTAATACATTGTTTTTGATTGGTTAGAAACAACAGATTTGGCCTTGGGTGGTTCGGACGCGGTCCCGGGAAGTTGGAAGCTTGAAATGACTTTATGGTTTGCATTGGTGTGCGAATGGTGAGTGGAAATATTTTAAGTAACGTTTTGGTTCAAAGATGGTTTTGAAAGAGTTTAGATTGAGCTTGAAAGGTCAATCTAAACTCAAGAGTAAGTTGATGTGAATCACCTCTTTAAATTCCCCTTTTTACCGTTTGTTTTTCATTACTTGTGATGATATTTTGTTATGCATGAAATTCCAATATTTAAAAGAAAACATGTTGTTTGTTATTATGTTGTTGATCATGCATGATGGAATCAATGGTGTTGTTCATATCCTTGTAGAATATATGTAAGTTGGTGCAGGTTGTGCACGGAAATGGTAAGTAAGACCAATTGCGGTTGGTAAGATTGTAAGGAGTAAGATAGTGCATAATTGTGGTTTTTGTTACAAGTTGTTTTGGTCGTGCATGATATAGTTGTTCATGTCGCATGATGGTGATTTGTATATCGTGTTGCATGGTTGGTGTCGAACCTCAAGTGATGGTTGTCGTTGCTCCGGTGATGTGTGGTCCCGCCGATAGCGACTAGTATAAGACGCCAGTGATGTGTAGTCCCGCCGGTAGTGACTAGTAGAAGAGTACTTTGATGTGTAGTCCCATTGGAAAACTACTAGTCGAAACGGTGATGTGTAGTCCCACCGTGTGTGTTTTGGTTATGCTTGTGCATACCATGTATTGTTCATGTTGTGTCTCACTATATCATTCCCTTTTTAATGGTTTTTCTTTAAATCTAGGATCATGCCTTTATGCATACCATGAAGTGTGATGCCATGATAAATGCCTATATTGTTGACCTATGGTTGAACTTGTATGTTAGTAAGAGGATTATGTCATTGGATGGATTGTATGTGTTGGCCTTTATTTTAAAGAAATCTTTGAACCCTGCATTGTCGTTGTTATGTTTTTGAGTTCCGCTCACTAAGCTTTATGCTTACGCTCTCCTTTTTCCGACAATGCAGATCATTAACTTGGAGTTAGCAAGGAGCAAGAAAAGGGCGTCCATGCGTGTGGTAGTTTTCTCAAGTATGATTTATTAAATAATGTAGTAGTTTAGCAATGGGAAATGCTACGTGTTTTAGGAGCGTGTATCTAGACTCCTTTGTGTTGGCTTTATGTTGTTAATGCTTTGTGTTGATGGATTTGTAAACCATGTTACGTTGTTGCTTAAATGCTTGTGTTTAAAGGCTTATGACCATGTTCCACGTTTGCTTGTGTGTTATGTTTTAAGGCATGTAAACCTTGTTATGAAGTGTTTATGTACGTGTTTGCTTCATAGGAATGATATGGTCTAGTATATGTATGTTTAGAATGCAAGTTTCTCTTAAGTGTGGATGCCTTGATGTTAATGCTCTATCGTTAGTTTAAATTGCTTCGTATGTTGTTCCATGGTTGTTAAATGTTGTATGGGTGTTTGTTTGTGGCTAGGCGAGTCGTAAATTTAATCTAGAGTTGGGTCTTAGTGCGTTTTGCTGCTAATCTAAGTTTTGCAGTGCAGGGCGTATCGATACGCCCAGGGGCCGTATCGATACGGTCCTACACTTTGGGACTCAGATTAGGCTTAGCGTACCGATACACGGGGGTGTATCGATACGCCAAAACCTCTCTGGAAATCTGAGATGTTGACGAGATTTTGGCGTATCGAAACGGGACCTAGGCGTATCGGTACAGTTGTTTATCGTTGACCGTGAGAGGTTGACCAGTGAGGGCGTATCGGTACGGTCAACCAGTGTACTAATACGGTCTCCCTGTGTTGACTATGGGTTGTTGACCCAGTCAAGGCGTATCGACACGCCCTTCTAGTGTATCGATACGACTTGTTGAAAAGAGTAAAATGGGCTGTTTTAATTGCTTGTTTCGTATGCTTCGTATTCCTTTCGTTGTGTTTCTGCTGTCGTGTTTCACATAGGATGTATGATTGCCTCTAGACAAGATAATAATTAAAGAAAAAAAATAATAGGGTTGCTAACCGAGGTGGGGCCCTAAGGGGTTTCATTTCGGTTTTCCCCGTGTAGCCTACTCGGACCGGTCAGTCGTCCAGACCGGGACGAGGGGGTTACAAGAGTAATGGAATAAAAAAGAAGATAGCAAAAAGGTGAAATTAATATGAAGTGAGTGAATCGAGTATATACAAGAGCTGCCGAGAGATGCCGTGGCGGCATTAAATGCCCAACAGTCCGATTTCCTTGTGCATGTTACGAATTTTTCTGCCTGTTAATTTTGGAGCCGTTGAAGGCCGACTAGCTGTTACGCGTTGCTGCGCTAGCGGCTATCTCAGCAGGATGGTGGGCGGGCTTCTTGTTGGGCCTCTTTCCTGATCTCGCTCTTTTATTCTTAAACCTAAAATAAAAATTAAGTTATGTTGGGAGTGCATTTGGGTGCATCTCCAAGACATAACCACTTCTTGAGGTGGTTTGACTTTTTCTTCCCTCCTTGGGGTCCTCATGTTCTTTCAGATGTTGTGTTACGGGGTCCTTAAGTTTGCCCCAAGGTCTGTTTCCATGCTGATTTTGGCAGCTCTTACATCCGGGCTTTCTTTTCCTTCCTCTGAGGGTTGTAGCACGTTCATCTTTATGCTTTGGTACTCTACCTTTATTCTCAGCTCCTCGAGTTCCACATCTATAAGCGTTCTGACCGTGGCCAAGAATGGTCGCCCAAGGATGATAGGGGCTTTTTTGTCGGTCTCACAATCTAAGATGAGGAAGTCGACAGGGAGAATTAGGTTGCCCACCTTTTACAAGATGTCTTCGATCTTTCCCTCCGATTGTACAAATGAGTGGTCAACGAGTTTAAGCATGACGGAGGTGGTTTTGGCAGGCCCAATACCTAGTTTATCGAAGATGACCTTTGGCATCATATTGATGCTGGCTCCTAAGTCACACAAGGCTCTGGTATCATGTTTGCTGCCTAGCCTACATGGGATAATAAAGCTGCCCGGATCTGTCTTCTTTGGCGGCAGCTTGTTATGTAGCATAGCCATGCACTCTTCAGTGAGAAGTACTATCTCGAACTCCCCAATCCTCTTCTTCTTAGAAACCATGTCCCTGAGATGTTTGGCATAGTTTGAATAGCTTCTATAAGAGGTATATTGATATGCACCTGTTTCAGAATATCCAGGAATTTTCTGAACTGGTGTTCTTGCTGTTGTTGCTTGAGCTTTTGGGGGAATGGTTCTGGCAGACGGATGTTCTCTATGTGCTCCTTGCTTGGTGGCTTAGTCTAGGGAGGATCATCCTTTTCAGGGCCGCCTTCATGTTCTGCTGTTGGGGCGGCTAGTGTTGGTGCTTCTGTGGCATGCTTGCTTTTCTGCTCCGATTGTACTTTTGGTTGTTCCACCATCTTGGGTTCATCCAACTGCTTCCCACTTCTTGTAGATACAGCCTTGCAATGTTCATAAGTGAGTTTGGCTGCTGTTTGCGAGCTGCTAGATGATGCACCCATAATCCGGCTATTGTATATTTCAGTGAACTGCCCAAATTTGGTCTCCAGGTTCTTAATTGCAGCCTCCTGGTTGTTCATCTTCATCTCCGTCTTGTCCATAAAAGACTTAGTTTTTTCAATAAATTTATTTGTATGAACAATAAATTCACCAGTTTGCTTCATAAAAGTTTGCAGAGTTGCTTCTAGTGAATTATTGTGTTGTGGTTGCTGAGTCTACTGCCGGGACTGGTTCTGCTAGTAGCCTCCCTGTAGCTGTCGTGGGTTCGCAGTTGTCTTTGGGTTGCTCCAGGAGAAGTTGGGATAGTTTCTCCATCTAGGATTATAGGTGTTCTGGGTAGGCCTGCTATTCCTCTCGTATCATTCCATATAGTTTGCAGATGCAGTGTAGGTAGAGAAATCGTGGTTGCCCCCACATTTGCCAAAAAATTACTCCACAGCTTTTACTTCATAGGCCTTCCCAAGGGGTTGCACAATCTTCATAACCAGCTCCGTCAGGGTATCGAGGCGGGTGTTAATAGATTCTAAGGCTTCTACCTCATTTGCAGTGGCTGGCAGCCTTGTGCCGCCTCGGCGGGCTGCCGAGTACTTGTAATTATTTTTAGCGGCTATGTTCACCAGCCGCAGTGCTTCCTCTAAAGGTCTGTCTAGGATGATCCCATTGACTGAGGCATCTATCATCATCCGAGTTGGGTAGTTAACCCCGTTATAGAATATATATACTTGACTCCAAGCTAGTAAACCGTGTAGCAAACAGTTATTCCGAATCTGTTGGTATCGCTCCCATGCCTCGTACATTGGCTCGTCATCCCCTTCTCTAAAGTTTGTGATCTCATTCCGCAGCCTATCAGTGACATTGGACGGGTTGAAACGGTCTAGAAAATCTTTGCAGAGCTCTATCCATATATTAAAAGATCCGACTGGCGGGTTATTCAACCACTGTTTCGCCCTATCCCTTAGTGAATAGGAAAATAGCCTAAGTCGTAGTACATCCTGGTGAACCCCATGTATCTTAAATGCTCGGCAAATGTCCAGGAATCCTCGTAAATGCTACCGAGCATCTTCTGTAGCAGTCCCTCCAAAGTGCCCTAGTGTGTTTATCATGTTGAACATGACAGGCTTTAATTCAAAGTGGTCCGCCCTTATGTCAGGTTCCGTCACTATTGGGTCGAACCCTCAGAAGTCATGCTCAAGGTATTCTCTGGTAGTTCAAGCGGGTTGGGGTTGCCTCGGCAGATCAGGGGGATCCTGCAGTAGTAGGTCTTGCGGACCTCTGGGCGGCAAGTCTTGCTGCATGCCCCTGCCGTTTGCGGCATCATTTTGTGGGTCCTCGTTTACCATTGTTTCTTCCTTTGCTTTCCCTTGTCTTCTTTGTTTCTCTTAAGGTTCCCTAAGCTCCTTCTTTATCCTTCTCGTTTCACATTAGAGATTGTCGTAAATGAGGAGATTTCCTTTAGGGTTGGCCCTGGTCATACACGTGCAAAGGACATATTAATTTTTTTTTTCGCTTAAAAATAAAGATAAAATAAAATGTGTAGAAATTGAAAAACGAAATTCATTGTAACCAATCCCCGACAACGGCGCAAAAAACTTGTAGGGCGTGTAGGTGTTCCTTTTTTGTGAGAGCGCAAGTGCACACTCCTGCCCACTAACGAGAGACAATACACACACAAGGTTCGCACCTGGGAGCTACCCTCAATCGTTGCAACCTTAAACAATCCTCAATCATTAGTGTACTTGGGTGGAGTTTTCGGGACAATCACAACCCTTCAACATCCAAGGCGACATGTTTATAGTGCACTCAATCCTATAGCCGACCAACTATATCCGATTTTATTTATAAAACACTTTATACAACATCACTTGCCAATATAATCCACATTTCAGGCATACCTCATTGTTTTTCCAAAGCATTTATAATAAGCCATATCACAAGTATTAAACCATGCTTCAAAACTCATGCATCAACACATGCATACAAGGATCACTTACCTAGTGCATCCTTAAACCATATGGCAACATCAACCACATTTCATTTACTCAAAACATGCTTTAAAACAGTAGGTAAATGCAATTAAAATCAAGTGCAACCAAAGGCTCATACTAGCACAATTCGGGAGAGAAATTCACTTTACTTACTTCTGAACTTAGTAAAGCGTTACAAGCTCTTAATAAGTTCCAAAAACCTTTTCTAAAATGTTTCCACACTGGAAAATTAGTTTCCACACACCGACTTGTGAAGCCACACTTGCCGACGCAACAATCAAGCGTCTGATGCCTCCAAAACCACTTCGTTAAATTCCTGAACACTATCCCCTCCAATCCTTGCTTCTCTTCTAATTTGGCAAGTTTAGCTTTCAAGAATCTTGAAGAAATTTGAGAGAAATCACAAGAAAGTTGTTGGAAATCAAGAGAGAAAATAATAGTGAAAGAAATCTAGAAATTGAGAGAAAATGAATAGTGTTTGGTTGAAGTGAAAATAAGAGAAAGAAAATGATCGTCAAAATCTTTTATCCACAATAACTAAGTTTTATCAAATCATTAAAAGCCATTTTAATTACTTAATAAACCTTTTAAAACACATGCCAAAATAGAGAAAAATCCTAATTGACATTTAGCTCCCTAAAGATTCTGATATTCTGACTTTTTGGAAAACACACTTTTTCCACAGTTTCAAAACTTCACATTTTGGTCACCGCCCAAAATGTATACTTTCCAAAAATTGTTTTGCAAAATTTATTTAACCAACCTCTTAAAAATGATTTTAGAGGATTTTAGGAATTTTTATCATATTTTTATCTCATCCCGAACCTTGATTTCCCTAAACCACCTTTAAACGATTCGAACAACCGATTACCGGTTCCACCGGCCTACTCTTAACATGCAAAACACCTAGGCCCAAAACTGAGGTGTTACAGATTCCTTCGCACAAACTCTCTTAACGTATTCGAAGGCTTCTGTATGACCACAACACACAAAGAAAGCACCATTTTAGATGATGGAAGGAAGACACATCCCCGACTCCGATATCATTCAACTAACTCGCATTTTAACAATCTAGGTTTACTATTAGTGAGGCATGGTGTCACACAGCCTCGAGAACGCACACCATACTCGGTATCTCTCCTCGAGGAACATCAATCAAAATCTCACATCCAGTGGTCTTCATGTATTGCAACACTCTCTTTCACCAGGTATCCGGATCCCACCAACTAAAGTGACTCAGCGATATAAGTGCCCATATTTGGCACGTCACAACGCATGACCCACCAAAGATCCCCATGGTTTACTATTACAAACAAGAAAATCAATGTTACCGATTTATTACTCATTATGCCATATATAATTAATCTCATTCATTACCTCCATTAGTCCATCTTATCACATTTATTCAAGATGTAATTCCATTTTTTATGTTCTTAACGATTCCCATCTTTAAATTGCATTTATATACTACTTATAGTATCGGGTACCTATTCTCGTACACGAGTATCATACAATACCCTCAGGTATTGATACTAACACGCGTACCGATACCAAAACGGTTACTCGATCCCTAATGCCTATGGTAGTCATTAGAGTTAGTTTGCTAATGCATTCATCCCATTAATATTAATTACCGTCTTTAATACCATTCATTCGAATATTTAACCTTTAAGCAATATTCTTATTAGGTCTCATTAAACTATTTGAATGAGCATACAAGGCATCACAATTAAAAACCAACCAACAAATTATCAAATATCACACAAGCATCGTAGACGACCCTACATGGTCTCTAAATTCTCTAACAATCTCATCATACCCGTATTATCACCATGCATCTCATAACTTTGGAGTCTCAACATACTGGTCTCTACTCATGCTTATCTATCATCAACCCATTTGCAGATACTAACACGCAACACAATCTATTTATGATGCTCATGAAGCAACAGGATTTCGAGGTGTACTAACCTTATGCTGATAACACTAAAATCATCATCCAAGATTCCCCAACATTCCTCTTGCCCCTATAATCGATCCCAAATAATCCTCATAAACCAATTAATATCATAAATATCCCAGATCGGTTATCTCAATGCCATTGAGCACGGTGTTGGTCTTTGTTCCTTTTTTTGAGCCCTCTAACCCCTCCAACTAGAAAACTCGAATTTTCTTTTCTCTCACTCCGGCATCTCTGATGGTGGTGCTGCTGGTAGTGGTGAACTCGCCTTAGTGAGATGAACACAATGGCGGTGGAGGTGTTGAAATCCAACGGCCGAATCTGCGTAGTTCGGATTTAGAAGCTCTTTCTATCTCATGCTTGAAAACCATTTCAAAGCAAATATCCATTTGAAAATCACATGTACCATCTATCTGTAATGCCCTGGTTTTGGGTCTAGATGTTTTAATGGTTGAATCGGGCCGGCCGGGGACAGTTCGAATCCTTTAAGGTTGGTTTAGGGAACACCTAGTTCGGGATGCTTTATAAATGTTTAAGGTGGAATTGTTTTCAAGGCTGAAAATGGGACAGTTCTGGTATGCGTATCGAAACACGGGTTTGCGTATCGATACACATAATCCAAATCTATGCTTTTCTGCATAGGCGTTTCGGTACGTTTGTGAGGTGTTTCGGTACAGGCTTGAAGGGTGTACCAATACACGGGGATGCGTATCTATACTCTATCTGTGACACTGATCATTGTCATCCCGCATATCGATACGGGCTCAAGCGTATCGATATGCGGCCGTTAATCATGTTAATGACATCTTTGTATGTTTGAAATTTGTTGCATTTTAGTCCATGTTTTTCAAGTGTGCAATTCGATGGGATTGGTTAGTCGGTTTTTGATGGAAATTTGTAGAGAAGCATGAAACATGACTAATTAAGTATTGGTAAATTTAAAATCAGTAAAACACTTGTAATTTGTAGAAATAACGTTTTGGTACCTAAGTGTCCAATTTGTACAATTAAACCACCAATCGATGTATGATCGTTGTGCGGTTTCTTCCTATGATATTTGGTGGTCACATAGGTTTAATGTTGCATCTAGAAAAGATAAAAAAAGTGTCGTCAATTGAAGTCGGCTTTAACGAGTGGCTTTGGTTTTCCCCGTGTAATCACCTCGGTTCGGGTTAACCGTCTAGATCGGGATAAGGGGTTACATTTGTTGGTATCAGAGCCAGGTTTGTGAATAATTGGGGCGTTGGTAAGTGGGTTGTAAGTGTAAATATGAGTGGTTATGACCTTTGTGAAAGCATGTTGTGTGATTGTGTAATGTTTTAGCTTTAATGAGATGAAATGCATACAATTTGATTGATTATGGTGAATGTGTGTTGCTATGCTATGATTGGGGTATAGATGAGGAACTCATTGCCATACCATTACAATTGGAAAGAATTGTTTTGAAAATAAACTTGAGCACCTTGGATTTCTTGCCTCATATTGCCTAACTGAGATTTATTGCATTTTGCTAGTTGCATAGTTTTGAAATGGGGCCATGTGGAGAGCATAGGATAAACACATGTAACGTGGTCAAGAATGAGGCTAATGAGAATGATGAGCGTGTCGAGAATCTACCGTCTCCTCCTCCTGGTGGACCACCCAATGGTGGTGGAGCGGGGGTTGGTGCTGCGGGAGCTGGTATAGGGGTTGCTTAACCTGAGGGAGCACGAGGGCAAGTTGCTCCTGATATGACGGTGCTGATCCATGCTATTGTTGGAGCCTTTTGGGTGGCAATAGCTGGAGCTCATGTGGCTGCACCTCAGACTGCTGCTAGTGCGAGCTTGCCTCTAAAGCGACTCCGCAGTCTGGGAGGGACTGAGTTTAGGGGGCTTGCCCCTGAGGGTTCCGAGTCTTGGTTGGAGAGCACCAAGAGGATCCTTGGACAATTGATTTGTATTGATGGACAGAAGTTGGGGTGCATCATAACTCTGTTGCATGGTGATGCCTACACGTGGTGGACGACCATTATAGGTTGTTTGGAGGATGCTGAGGTGTCTTGGACGTTCTTTTTGAATGCGTTCAAGAGGAAATATTTGGGAGTCCGTTATTTAGATAAGAAAAAGAGGGAGTTTATGTCCCTAGTACAAGGTAGCATGTCGGCGGCGGAATATAAAGTACAGTTTGTACGCCTTAGCCAGTATGCACAAGAGTTGATCCCTAGTGAACGGGAGACATGCGAGCGGTTCAATATGGGCTGTTGGCTAATGTGAAAACTTATATGCTTGCATCATATTATACTAATTTTGATGTCTTGGTCACTCGTGCCAAAGACATAGAGCTGACCCTTGGTTTGGCGAGTCGAGTGGGATGATCTAGCTCGGGAAAGTGACCTGCGGATTATGATTTTGAAAGGGATCGATTCAAGAGACCTAAGGATAGAAGGTCACACATGGATGTTAGACGTGGGGGAGGTAACCACGGGAGAGGCCAGCAAGGGCTGAATGATTTTGCCATACCCTTGAATGTAACTGGTGTGGAAGGAGACACACGAGGGAGTATTGGGGCAATGTTGGTACGTGCTAGAATTGTGGTTCCCGTGGGAACATGATACGGGATTGTCCTCGGTCGATGCGAGAAGGGCAGGCTCCGGTGAGAGCAGCTGAGCCATAGAGAGGTTGTGAGCACGGTCGTGGCAATTTTTAGCGTAGAGATGATGGTACAAGGAATGCGGCACACGTTGTAGCTGTTCAGTCTGAAGGAGGTGGCTGGGCCAGAGTGTACGCCCATCGTGAAGGGAGGAATGACACAAACGTAATTGCAAGTACCTTTACTTTCCAGTCTTTGTCATTACTTTCTCTGATTGATTATGGATCCACACACTCGTACATAGTGCGTGAACATGCTCAAATGCTTGGTTTGCCTGTTGAGTCTGTGGATGTTGGTTTGCGTGTGACTAGTTCTTTCGGTGAAACGGTAGTAACAAGGAGGTTGTATAGGAGATGTCCCTTAAAGGTACAAGAAAATATGTTCTTAGTGGATCTTATGGAATTGTCTTTCTATGGATTCGATGTAATCCGTGGTATGGATTGGCTTGTTGAGCATAGGGCAGTTGTGGATTTTAAGAATAAGCGGGTTTCGCTAAAACTTGCAGATGATTATGAAGTTGTGGTGGTAGGAGATAACGTGAAGTTCTAATCTAATGTGGTTTCAACGTTTGAAGCGGGCCGGTTGTTGTGTCAAGGATGTGAAGCTTATTTAGCTTTTGTAATGAATCCTAGCATGAAGGAACTATGGGTGCAAGATATAAGGACGGTACGTGAATTCGCTGGGGTATTCCCGGAGGAGCTGCCTGGTTTGCCGCCTAGTCAGGAGGTTGAGTTTGGAATTGAGTTGTATGAGAACACATCTCCGGTGTCCGTCGTTCTTTATCGAACGACGCCTAAGGATTTAAAGAAGCTGAAGACGGAACTTCAGGAGTTTCTTGATCGAGGCTTTATTCGGCCTACTAGCTCACCTTGGGGTGCACCGATCTTATATGTTAAGAAGAAAAATGCCACAATGAGAATGCGCATTGATTACCGTTGACACAAGCTCTTATCTTGATTCAACCTGAATCAGGAAAAAAGTTTGTGGTGTATAGTGACGCATCCTATCTTGGTTTGGGGTGTGTGCTGATGCAAGAAGGTATGGTAGTAGCTTATGCATCACGACAGTTGAAGGTGCATGCGCTTAATTATCCTACCCATGACATTGAGTTAGCGGTAGTGGTGTTCACTTTAAAGATCTAGAGACATTATCTATATGGTGAGAAGTGTACGGTGTACACGGATCACAAGAGTTTGAAGTATCTTATGTCTTAGAGGGTGGAATTGCTTAAGGATTATGACCTAACGATCGAGTATCATCCGGGAAAGGCCAATGTTGTGGTCGATGCTTTGAGCAAGAAAGTGGCGGTGGAGTTGAGGGCGATGTTTGCTTGTTTGAGCATATCGCGAGATGGTGGTCTTGTTGCTGAGTTACAAGTGAAGCCATCTTTGGTTCAGATTATAAAGGACAAGCAGATGCTTGATGATTATCTTGTACCGCATGTTTAGGATATTGTGGAAGGAAGGCCTTCGGATTTTAGTTTCAATGATGATGGTATTCTATGCTTTAGGAGTCGGATAGTGGTGTCGAGTGATGTGGAGTTGAGGCGCACTATTTTGACTGAAGCTCATAGTAGTCCTTTCGCTATGCACCCTTGTAGTAAGAAAATGTATCGTGATTTGAAGTATGAGTACTATTGGGTGGGGTTGAAGAAAGATGTTGCCAAGTTTGTTAGCAAATGCATGGTTTGTCAGCGAGTTAAGGCTGAACATCAGTTTCCTTCTGGGTTGTTGCAGCTGTTAAGAATCCAAGAATGGAAGTGGGAAAGGATTACCATGAATTTCGTGTCTGGTTTGCTATTTTCGCCATCGAAGAAAAATTTTGTTTGGGTGATTGTGGATCGCCTTACGAAGTGTGCACATTTCTTGCCCGTGCATACTACGTTTACCATGGATAAGTTAGTTGAGTTGTACATTGCTGAGATTGTACGATTGCATGGGGTGCCAAAATCTATAGTATCGGATAGAGATCCAAGGTTTACATCGAGGTTTTGGGAAGGTTTCCATCAAGCTTTTTGTACGCGACTGAATTTCAGTACTTCTTATCATCCACAAACGGATAGACAATCGGAGCGTGTTATCCAAGTGCTTGTGGATATGTTGAGGTGCTGCATTATTTAGTTTCAAGGATCTTGGGAGAACCACTTGTCGTTGGTTGAGTTTGCTTATAATAATAGCTATCAGGCATGTATTCAAATGGCACTGTACGAAGCTTAATACGGGAGAAAGTGTAGAACTTCCCTTTGTTGGGCTGAAATAGGGCAGAAGTTGATTTCAATGCCAGCCTTGTTGAAAAGAACCACCGAGAAGGTGAAGCTCATTTGTGAGCGTTTGAAGGCAACATCAGACCGGCAAAAGTCTTACGCAGATATGAAACGTAAGGAGATAGAGTTCGTGGTTGGCGAACGTGTGTTTCTGAAAGTCTCACCTTGGAAGAAGGTTATGAGATTTGGCCGGAAGGGCAAATTGAGTCTGAGGTTCATTGGACCATATGAGGTGATAGAACGTGTGGGTCCTGTTGCTTACAAGCTGAGACTACCTTCAGAGTTAGAAAAGATACATAATGTGTTCCATGTATCCATGCTTCGGAGGTATAGATCGGATCCATCGCATGTTATGCCTGTAGAAGAGGTTGAGCTGAATCTGGACATGACATATGATGAAGAGCCTGTTGAGATTCTGGATACGGATAGTAAGGTTCTCCGAGGTAAGACCATCGAGTTGGTTAACGTCTTGTGGAGACATCGTGGCGTTGAGGAAGCCACGTGGGAAAGGAAGGATGACATGAAGAAGCAATTTCCTTACCTTTTTTCACCAGGTAAATTTTGAGGATGAAATTTCTTAAGTGGGGGAGTGTTGTAACGCCCTAGTTTTGGGCCTTGATGTTTAAGGGGTTGAATCGGGCCGGTCGGGGACGGTTCGAACCCTTTATGGTTGGTTTAGGGAACACCTAGTTCGGGATGTTTTAAAAATATGGAAAATATCTAAAAATCCTCATTTATTATATAAATGTTTATGGTGAAAACAATTTTACAAAATGTTATTTGGAAATATTACATTTTAGTGTAGTGACCAAATTGCAGATTTTGCAAAAGTTGACTAGTGACTATTTTGTAAAAGATTGAAACTTTGAATCTTTAAGAGCTAATTTTACCAATTGTTTTTTCATCAGATTTCTCTTTAATTTGGGAGTTTTTAATAATGATTTAATCAAAGGAATTTAAAGAAAAATCAAATGTTGATTTTTCATAACTACCTTACGATAATTTTCTCTCTTTTCATTTTCTCTCAACTTCCATTCAGCCAAACACATTTCCCTAACCAAATAACCTCTGTTTTTCATCTCTTTTGCTGAGATTTCATCTTCCTAAGGATTTCCTATCTTTACTTCATCAAATTCTTTTGTTTTCAATTTGGATTTTCAAGAAATCTTGACTAAATTAAGAAGAAATCAGCCATTAGAGGTAAGCTTCGTCCTTCTCCTCTAATGATCAGTTCTTTACTGAAATTCCCAAGTAATCAATCCTTTGTTAATGGTTTTGAAGTTGTTTTAATGTTATAAACAAGAAATAGTTGCTAAATTCAAGGTTCTTGATGTGATTTTGATGATTTTCGTATTTACGAGCTAAACTCTGTTTTGAGGTTGATTTCTAACATGTTTTGGATGATATTTGATGTTGAGATTGAGGTTTTAACAAGTAAATCATGAATAGGTTTGGGTTCCTAAGTTTTAGATGTTAAATTTGTGGTTTTGGGGTGATTTTGGTGTTTTACTATTGCTGGAGATATAAGGACGCGTTTGTGATGATTTTTTATGTTGATTGAGGTTTAGAAAGGGTTAAAATTATTAAATCTTGGCTGGGCTTTGATTTGAGAAAGTTTGGAGGTGATTTCTGTTATTTCGGATAGCCGAAATGGTGTTTTTGAGTAGTACAGCGAGTTTGCATGAGTGGCTGGTGATTTTAATACATGATGATGCATTAATCCTCTGCTCTTATGTGTAATGAACATGGGAGACTTCATCGGACGCATTTGGCGTTGATTCGAAAGTGTTGGAGGCCTAGAAATCATTTCGGCAAGCAAGCAAAACGTAATCGGTTAGTGCAAATGGTTTTCGAAGTCCTTGAGGGACAAGCAAACAAGGTTTGGGGATTTAGGATTGGTTTGGAACACCATCCTAAGTCCGGAAGTAAGTATGTTTAGAATTTGCTCTCAAAAAGGGGATGATGCGCTAAATGTTTTTAACATGCTCTTGATTTGAGATAGACAAATTCCTACTATTTTTATGCATGATTTATAACATGAAATGATGTTATGTGTTGCTCCTATGAGATAGCATGTCTTTGTAAAGAGTTTTGGGATTTTGATTAAATACTATGCATAAATTGTGGTTTTGAAATGGGATGAGATAGATTTGAGAAATGTTGCATCAAAACAGTAGGTGAGATGATGATTTTAATGTAATATATTGGCATAATTGATGAGATGATTATCGGATATAATTGGTCGACCAATAGGATAAAAGTGCACTATAAACTAAAAATTTGTACGTACTCTTTGGAGTCGGACAATGAGGGTAGTGCCATCCCGATCCATAGTGAGAATTTGATGATGAGAGATACCATCGGGGTAGGTCTTGGTGAAACACCCAAGCTTTGTGGCGAAGAGAGATACCACCATAAGAGTCCGGTGATGTGAGATACCACCGGGGTAGGACTTGGCTTTATGTCAAGCTAATCCTCATATCCGAGTAAAGATATAATATGAAATGCCAATATATGAAATTGTATTTGATTCACATGTACCAATGTTGAAAAGATGTTTATGCTATGAGAAATGCATTATAGATTTTAAGACTTATGAAATACTTTTGAATGTTAAGAATGTATGGCTTTGCCATGAGTTTTGCATTGGTTGAATGCATGAGATTGATAGACAGATGGTACATGTGATTTTCAAATGGAGATTTGCTTTGAATGGTTTTCAAGCATGAGATAGAAAAAGCATGTTGTAGAAAATGGTTTTTGAAAAAGGGATTTAAAAGCTTGCATTGTTGTGTTAGTGTTTTTAGAGTATGCCTCACTAAGATATCGTGCTTACGTTTTCTTTTACCAACAATGCAGATAATTGAGACACTTTGGGCAGCGAGGACACTTAAGAAGATCCAATAGTTTGTAAAGCTCAAGTATGGTGATGTTTTGCATTTACTTTAGTAATGATATTTGGCAATGTGATTTATTGATGTGCTTTGGGAGATGTATTTTGGACTCCATGTGCTTCATGCAAGTTTTGTATTGCTTATATGGTTTGTAAGACGTCGTTATTGTGTTTTTGGTACTTATTCTTGCTATATGGTGTGATTGTGGTTTGAGTTTTAAGCATGCTTAATGAGTTACCTTGCTATGCTTGAGTTAATCAACTAAATGCTGCTATGTGGTTTGGAATTGCATGCCCATATGTTTGAGTGGTTGCCTTAATTATGTTGTTATGATTTGAGAATGTTTAATTGAAGGTTGAAGTGTTTTCAAGGCTGAAAACGGGACAGTTCTGGTATGCGTATCGATACATGGGCTTGCGTATCGATACGCATAAGCCAAATCTGTGCTTTTCTCCACAGGCGTTTTGGTATGTTTGTGAGGTGTTTTGGTATGAGCTTGATAGGCGTACCGATACGCAGGGAAGCGTATCGATACGTTATCTTTGAATTTGGTCATTGCCATCCCGCATATTGATACGGGCTCAAGCGTATCGATATGCGACCATTAATTATGTTAATGGCATATTTGTATGATTGAAATTTGATGCATTTTAGTCCCTACTTTTCAAGTGTGCAATTGGATGGGTTTGGTTAGTTGGTTTTTGATGGAAATTTGCAGAGAAGCATGAAACATGACTAATTAAGTATTGGTAATTTAAAATCAGTAAAACCCTTGTAATTTTGTAGAAACTATGTTTTGGTCCCTAAGTGTCCAATTTGTACAATTAAACCACCAATCGATGTCTGATTGCTTTGCGGTTTCTACCTATGATCTTTGGTGGTCACATAGGTTTAATGTTGCATATAGAAAAGATAAAAAGAAAAAAAAAGGTCGTATATCGAAGTCGACCTTAACGAGTGTCTTCGGTTTTCCCCGTGTAATCACCTCGATTCGGGTCAACCGTCTAGACTGGGCTAAGGGGTTACATTTGTTGGTATCAGAGACAGGTTTGCGAATAATTTGGGTGTTGGTAAGTGGTTTGTAAGTGTAAATATGAGTGGTTATGACCTTGTGAAAGCATGTTTTGTGATTATGTAATGTTTTAGGTTTAATGAGATGAAATGCATGAAAGTTGATTGATTGAGGTGAATGTATGTTGTTATGCTATGATTGGGGTATAGATGGGGAACTCATTGCCATATCATTACTATTGGAAAGAATTGTTTTGAAATGAACTTGAGCACTTTGGATTTCTTGCCTCACATTGCCTAACTGAGATTTATAGCATTTTGCTAGTTGCATTGTTTTGAAATGGGGCCACGTAGAGAGCACAAAATAAACACGCGTAATGTGGTCCATAATGAGGCCAATGAGAATGATAAGCATGTCGAGAATCTACCGTCTCCTCCTCCTGGTGGACCACCTGGTGGTGGTGGAGCGGGGGTTGGTGCTGCATGAGTTGGCATAGGGGTTGCTGAACCCGAGGGAGCACGAGGGCAAGCTGCTCCTGATATGACGGTGCTGATCCAGGCTATTGGTGAAGCCTTTCATGCGGCAGTAGATGGAGCTCATGTGGCTGCACCTCAGGCTGGTGCTGGTGCGAGTTTGCCTATGGAGAAACTCCGCAGTCTGGGAGGGACTGAGTTTAGGGGGCTGTCCCCTGAGGGTTCTGAGTCTTGATTGGAGAGCACCAAGAGGATCCTTGGACAGATGAATTGTAATGATGTCCAGAAGTTGGGGTGCATCGTATCTCTATTGTATGGTGATGCCTAAACGTGGTGGACGACCACTATAACTGGTTTGGAGGATACTAAGGTGTCTTGGACGTTCTTTTTTAATGCGTTCAAGAAGAAAAAATTTGGGAGTCCGTTATTTGGACGAGAAAAAGAGGGAGTTTATGTCCCTAGTACAAGGTAGCATGTCGGTGGCGGAATATGGAGTACAGTTTGTACGCCTTCGCCAGTATGCACCAGAGTTGATCCATAGTGAACAACAGAGATGCGAGCAGTTCAGATATGGGCTGCTGGCTGATGTGAAAACTTATATACTTGCATCAGATGATACCGATTTTGATGTCTTGGTCACTCGAGCCAAAGACATTGAGCTGAACCTTGGTCTGGCGAGTCTAGTGGGAGGATCTAGCTCCGGAAAGCGACATGCGGATCTTGATTTTTGAAGGGATCGATACAAGAGACCTGAGGATAGAAGGTCACACGTGGATGCTAGACGTTGGGGAGGTAACCACGGGAGAGGCCAGCAAGCGCCGAATGCTTTTGTCCCTACCCCTGAATGTACCCGATGTGGCAGGAGACACACGGGAGAGTGTTGGGGCAACGTTTGTACGTGCTGGAATTTTGGTTCCTGTGGGCACATGAAACGGGATTGTCTTCAGCTGATGCGAGAAGGGCAGGCTCCGGTGAGAGCAGTTGAGCTACAAAGAGGTCGTGGGTGCGGCCGTGTCAATTTTTAGCGTATAGATGATGGTGCGAGGAGTGTGGCACATGTTGTAGCTGTTCAGCCTGAAGGAGGTGACCAGTCCAGAGTGTACGCCCATCGTGAAGGGAGGAATGACACGGAAGTAATTGCAGATACCTTTACTTTCTAGTCTTTGTCATTACTTTATCTGATTGATTCTAGATCTACAAACTCGTACATATTGCGTGAACATGCTCAAATGCTTGGTTTTCCTGTTGAGTCTTTGGATGTTGGTATGCATGTGACTAGTTCTTTCGGTGAAACGGTAGTAACAAGGAGGTTGTATAGGATATGTCCCTTAAAGGTACAAGAACATGTGTTCTTGGGGGATCTTATGGAATTGTCTTTCTATGGATTCGATGTAATCCTTTGTATGGATTGGCTCGTTGAGCATAGGGCAGTTGAAGATTTTGAGAATAAGCAGGTTTTGCTGAAACTTGCTGATGGGTATGAAGTTGTGGTGGTAGGAGATAACCATGAAGTTCTTATCTAATGTGGTTTCGACGCTTGAAGCGAGTCGTTTGTTGCGTCAAGGATGGGAAGCTTATTTAGCTTTTGTAATGAATCTTAGCACGAAGGAAGTACGGGTGTAAGATATAAAAACGGTGAATGAATTCCTTGGGGTATTTCCAGAGGAGCTGCCTGGATTGCTGCCAAGTCGGGAGGTTGAGTTCGAAATTGAGTTGTATGAGAACACATCTCCGGTGTCCATCGCTCCCTATCGAATGACACCTAAGGAGTTAAAGGAGCTGGAGATGCAACATTAGGAGTTGCTTGATCGAGGCTCTATTCGGCCAAGTGTGTCAGCATGTGGTGCACCGGTCTTATTTGTTAAGAAGAAAGATGACACAATGAGAATGTGCATTGATTCACGTCAGCTGAATAAGTTGACTATCAAGAATATGTATCCTTTACCAAGGATTGATGATCTTTTTGATCAGTTTCGTGGATCGGCTGTGTTGTCAAAGATAGATCTACGGTCAGGATATTATCAATTGAGGATTAAGGATGTGGATGTGCCGAAAATAGCTTTTCGAACGAGATATGGACATTATGAGTTTCTGGTGACGCCGTTTGGTTTGACGAATGCTCCTACTGCTTTCATGGATATGATGAACATGTTGTTTCATGAGTTCTTGGATAAGTTCGTTGTGGTATTCATCGATGATATCCTTGTGCACTCTTGTACTAAGGAGGAGCATGAAGCACATTTGAGGATTGTTTTACAAGTGTTGCTAGAGAATCAACTTTATTCTAAGCTGAGTAAATGTGAGATTTGGTTAAAGGAAGTTGTTTTCCTTGGTCATGTAGTTTCGGCCGAGGGAATTCGTGTTGATCTTGAGAAGATTGAGGCAGTGGTGAATTCGTAGCCTCTTAGGTATGTTCATGAAGTTCGTAGTTTCCTTGGTTTGGCGGGTTACTACCGAAGGTTCGTGTATGGGTTTTCCAAGATTGTTGCTCCTTTGACGAAGTTATTGCAGAATGATGTAAAGTTTGAGTGGACGGAAGCGAGACAACAAGCTTTTGAGAAGCTAAAGGAAGATTTGATGCAAGCTCCTATCTTGATTCAACCCGAATCAGGAAAAGAGTTTGTGGTGTATAGTGACACATCCTATGTTGGTTTGGGGTGTGTGCTGATGCAAGAATGTAGGTTAGTAGCTTATGCATCGCGACAATTGAAGCTGCATGAGCGTAATTATCCTACGCATGACATTGAGTTAGCGGCAGTGGTGTCCGCTTTAAAGATCTGGAGACATTATCTATATGGTGAGAAGTGTACGGTGTACACGGATCACAAGAGTTTTAAGTATCTTATGTCTCAAAATGAGCTAAATCTCAGGAAACGACGTTGGGTGGAATTGCTTAAGGATTATGACCTAACGATCAAGTGCCATCCGGGAAAGGCCAATGTTGTGGTCCATGCTTTGAGCAAGAAAGTGGCGGTGGAGTTGAAAGCGATGTTTGCTTGTTTGAGAATATCACGAGATGGTGGTCTTGTTGCTGAGTTGCAAGTGAAGCCATCTTTGGTCCAGTTGATAAAGGATAAGCAGTTGCTTGATGATTCTCATGTACCGCATGTTCAGGATATTGCGTAAGGAAAGCCTTCGGATTTCAGTTTCAATGATGATGGTGTTCTATGCTTTGGGAGTCGAATAGTGGTGCCGAGTGATGTGGAGTTGAGGCACACTATTCTAACTGAAGCTTATAGTAGGCCTTTCGCTATGCACCCTGGTAGTACGAAAATGTATCGTGATTTGAAGGATGAGTACTACTGGGTGAGGTTGAAGAAAGATGTTGCCGAGTTCGTTAGAAAATGCATCGTTTGTCCGCGGGTTAAGACTGAACATCAATGTCCTTCTTGGTTGTTGCAGCCGTTAAGAATCCCATAATGGAAATGGGAAAGGATTACCATGGATTTCGTGTCTGGGTTGTCGTTGTCGCCATCGAAGAAAAATTCTGTTTGGGTGATTGTGGATCGCCTTACGATGTGTGCACATTTCTTGCCTGTGCATACTACATATACCTTGGATAAGTTAGTTGAGTTGTACATTGTTGAGATTGTACGATTGCATGGGGTGCCAAAATCTATTGTATCAGATAGAGACCCAAGTTTTACAAGGAGGTTCTGGGAATGTTTGCATCAAGCTTTGGGTACGTTGCTGAATTTCAGTACTTCATATCATCCGCAGACGGATGGACAGTTGGATCGTGTTATCCAAGTGCTTGAGGATATGTTGAGGTGCTGCGTTATTGAGTTTCAAGGATCTTGGGAGAAGCACTTGCCGTTGGTTGAGTTTGCTTATAATAATATCTATCAGACAAGTATTCAAATGACACCGTATGGAGCTTTATACGGGTGAAAGTGTAGAACTCCCCTTTGTTGGGCTGAAACATGGTAGAAGTTGATTTCAACGCCAGCCTTGTGGAAAGGAACCATCGAGAAGGTGAAGCTCATTTGTGCGCGTTTGAAGGCAACATCGGACCAGCAAAAGTCTTACGTGGATTTGAAGCGTAAGGAGATAGAGTTCGCGGTTGGCGAACGTGTGTTTCTGAAAGACTCACCTTGGATCAAGCTGATGAGATTTGGCCGGAAGGGCAAATTGAGTCCGAGGTTCATTGAACCATATGAGGTGATAGAACGTGTGGGTCATGTTGCTTACAAGATGAGACTACCTTCAGAGTTGGAAAAGATACATATTGTGTTCCATGTATCCATGCTTCAGAGGTATATATCGGATCCAACGCATGTTATGCCTCTAGAAGAGGTTTAGCTGAATCCGAACTTGACATATGATGAAGAGCCCATTGAGATTCTTGATACGGGTAGTAAGATTCTCCGAGGTAAGACCATCGAGTTGGTTAAAGTCTTGTGGAGACATCGTGGCATTGAGGAAGCCACGTGGGAAAGGAAGGATGACATGAAGAAGCAATTTCCTTACCTTTTTCCGCAAGGTAAATTTCGAGGATGAAATTTCTTAAGTGGGGGAGAGTTGTAACTACCTGGTTTTGGGCCTAGATGTTTTAGGGGTTGAATCAGGCCGGTGGGGGACGGTTCGAACCCTTTATGGTTGGTTTAGGGAACACCTAGTTCAGGATGCTTTAAAAATATCTAAAAATCCTCATTTATTATATAAATGTTTATAGTGAAAACAATTTTACAAAATGTGGTTTAGAAATATTACATTTTGGTGTAGTGACGAAATTGCAGTTTTTGCAAAAGTTGACTAGTGACTGTTTTGTTAAGGATTGAAACTTTGAATCTTTAAGGATCTAATTTTACCAATTGTTTTTCATCATATGTTGACTTTTCATAACTACCATACGATAGTTTTCTCTCTTTTCATTTTTTCTCAACTTCCACTCAGCCAAACGCATTTCCCTCAGCAAAGAACCTCTGGTTTTCATCTCTTTTGCTGATATTTCATCTTCCTAAGGATTTCCTATCTTTACTTCATCAAATTCTTTTGTTTTCACTTTGAATTTTCAAGAAATCTTGCCAAAATTAAGGAGAATCGGCCATTAGAGGTAAGCTTCTTCCTTCTCCTCTAATGATCAGTTCTTTACTGAAATTCTCAAGTTATCAAACCTTTGTTAATGGTTTTTAAGTTGTTTTAATGTTATAAACAAGAAATGGTTGCTAAATTCAAGGTTCTTGATGTGATTTTGATGATTTTCGTATTTCTGAGATAAACTCTATTTTGAGGTTGATTTCTAACATATTTTGGATGATAATTGATGTTGAGATTGAGGTTTTAACAAGTAAATCCGAAATACACTTGGGTTCCTAAGTTTTAGAAGTTAGATTTGTGGCTTTGGGGGTGTTTTTGGTGTTTTGCTATTGCTGGAGATATAAGGACGTGTTTTTGATGATTTTTGATGTTGATTGAGGTTAGAAAGGGTTAGAATTGTTAGATATTGGTTGGGCTTTGATTTGAGAATGTTTGGAGGTGATTTCGGTTATTTCTAATAACTGAAATGTTGTTTTTGAGTAGTGCAGCGAGTTTGAATGAGTGGCTGGTGATTTTAAAGCATGATGATGCATTAATCCTCTGCTCTTATGTGTAATGAACATGGGAGACTTCATCAGACACTTTTGGTGTTGATCTGAAAGTGTTGGACGCCTTGAAATCATTTCAGCAAGCGAGCAAAACATAATCGGTGAGTGCAAATGGTCTTATAATTCCTTGAGGGACAAGGAAATAAGGTTTGGGGATTTAGGATTGGTATGAAACACCATCCTAAGTCCGGAAGTAAGTATGTTTAGAATTTGCTCACAAAAAGTGGATGATGCCCTAAATGTTTTTAACATGCTCTTGATTTGAGATAGACAAATTCCTACTGTTTTTATGCATGATTTATAACATGAAATGATGTTATGTGTTGATACCATGAGATAGCATGTCTTTGTAAAGAGTTTTGGGATTTTGATTAAATATTAAGCATGAATTGTGGTTTTGAAATGGGATGAGATAGATTTGAGAAATGTTGCATCAAAACAGTAGGTGAGATGATGATTTTAATGTAATATATTGTTATAATTGATAAGATGATTATCAGATATAATTGGTTGACCAATATGATAAAAGTGCACTATAAACTAAAAATTCATACGTGCTATTTGGAGTCGAGAAATGGGGTTAGTGCCACCCCGATCCAAAGTGAGAATCTGATGATGAGAGATACCATCGGGGTAGGTCTTGGTGAAACACCCAAGCTTTGTGGCAAAGAGAGATACCGCCATGAGAGTCCGCTGATGTGAGATTCCACCAGGGTAGGACTTGGCTTTATTTCAAGCTAATCCGCATATCCGAGTAAAGATATAATATGAAATGCCAATATATGAAATTGTATTTGATTCACATGTACCAATGTTGAAAAGATGTTTATGCTATGACAAATGCATATGAGATTTTAAGACTTATGAAATGCTTTTGAATGTCAAGCATGTATGGCTTTGCCATGAGTTTTGCATTGGTTGAATGCATGAGATTGATAGATAGATGGTGTATGTGATTTTCAAGTGGAGATTTGCTTTGAATGGTTTTCAAGCATGAGATAGAAAGAGCATGTTGTAGAAAATGGTTTTTGAGAAAGGGATTTAAAAGCTTGCATTGTTGTGTTGGTGTTTTTAGAGCATGCCTCACTAAGCTATCGTGCTTAAGCTCTCTTTTACCAACAATGATGATAATTGAGACACTTTGGGCAGTGAGGAGGCTTAAGAAGATCCAAGAGTTCGTAAAGCTCAAGTATGGTGATGTTTTGCATTTACTTTGGTAATGATTTTTGGCAGTGGGATCTAGTGATTTGCTTTGGGAGATGTATTTTGGACTCCCTGTGCTTGATGCAAGTTTTGTATTTCTTATATGGTTTCTAAGAGGTCTTTATTGTGTTTTTGGTACTTATTCTTGCTATATGGTGCGATTGTGGTTTGAGTTTTATGCATGCTTCATGAGTTACCTTGCTATGCTTGAGTTAATCAACTAAATGCTGCTATGTGGTTTGGAATTGCATGCCCATATGTTTGAGTGTTTGCCTTAAGTATTTTGGACAGTTCTGGTATGCATATCGATACACGAGCTTGCGTATCAATACACATAAGTCAAGTCTGTGCTTTTCTACATAGACGTTTAGGTTCGTTTGTGAGGAGTTTCGGTACGGGCTTGAAGGGCGTACCGATACGCGGGGAAGCGTATCTATACACTATCTGTGACTTTGGTCACGTCCATCCCGCGTATTGATACGGGCTCAACCGTATCGATACGCGACTGTTAATTCTGTTAATGGCATATTTGTATGTTTGAACTTTGTTTCATTTTAGTCCCTGTTTTTCATGTGTGGAATTGGATGGGTTTGGTTAGTCGGTTTTTGATGGAAATTTGCAGAGAAGCATGAAACATGACTAATTAAGTATTGGTAAATTTAAAATCAGTAAAACCCTTGTAATTTGTAGAAATTACGTTTTGGTCCCTAAGTGTCTAATTTGTAAAACTAAACCACCAATCGATGTTTGATCGTTGTTGCGTTTCTTCCTATGATATTTGGTTGTCACATAGGTTTACTGTTGCATCTAGAAAATATAAAAAGAAAAAAAGGGTCGTCAATCGAAGTCGGCATTAACTAGTGGCTTTGGTTTTCCTCGTGTAATTACCTCAGTTTTCCTTAGCCCGGTCTAGACGATTGACCTGAACTGAGGTGATTACATGGGGAAAACCGAAGCCAACTTGTTAAGGTCGACTCTGATTGACGACCCTTTTTTTTCTTTTAATCTTTTCTAAATGCAAATTAAGACCCACGTGACCACCAAAGATCATAGGAAGAAACGACACAACAATCGGATTTCGATTAGGGGTTTAATTGCGCAAACTAGACATTTAGGGACCAAAATATAATTTTTGCAAATTACAAGGACTTCTCCGATTTTAAGGTCACCTCTATTCAATTAGTCATATTTCATGCTTCTCTGTGAATTTTAATTACAATTAGACCAATCAAACACATTCAATTGCATTCATGAAGTTTAGGGACTAAAATGTAATGTTTCAAAACCTTTCCAGTTGAGATTTAACCAACTTAAGGACCCGCGTATCCATACGCCTATGGAGGGTATCGATACGCCCTAGATGGTCAAACTTCCTAGGCATGTGTCACTGGACCGTATCGGTACGCTAAGGTACCGTATTGGTACACCCTCGTCCAGTGACTAAATAGGGTATCGATACGACCCCGTGTACCGGTACGCTCTCACTATTCAAGCAGGTCGTATCGATACGCTATGAAGTGTACCGATACGCTGCAGTCTGCAATTGCCAAAAATGCAACTTTTGAACCTCAACAACAAAACTAAACCACTCCAACATATAGTTAAACGTCCTTGCACACCAATATGCATCAATACTCAGAGATACAAGTCAAGGAAAGCATCAAACATCATCAACATCAACATTTGAAAACTAAAGCATGCTTCTTAAGAGTCAAGGACATCAAAATGACCATAAACATCCCAAATGGGCAAAGTAAACCATTAAAACCAATTTAAATGCCTTTTACAAACCATAAAAACCACATAAAACACGCATCAAAAGCAGGGAGTCCAAAACACATCTCCCAAAGCAAACCATTAAATTTCATTGCCAAATATCATTACTAAAGTAAATGTAAGACATCACCATACTTGAGTTGTACTATTCCTTGGATCTTCTTAAGCCTCCTTGGTGCTCAAAGTGTCTCAATTATATGTATTATTGATAAAAGAGAGCGTAAGCACGATAGCTTAGTGAGGCATGCTCTAAAAACACCAACACAACAATGCAAGCTTTTGAAATGTTTTTCTTGAAATCCATTTCAAAGACCATGCTCTTTCTATCTCATGCTTGAAAACCATTTCAAAGCAAATCTCCATTTGAAAATCACATGTATCTATCTCATGCATTCAACCAATGCAAATCTCATGGCAAAGCCATACACATGCATGATATATAAAAGCATTTCATAAATCTCAAAATCTCATATGCATTTCTCAAAATCTCACATTGGTACATGTGAATCAAATACATTCTCATATATTGGTATTTCAAATTCTATCTTTACTCGGATATGCAAATTAACTTGACATAAAGCCAAGTCCTACCCCGGTGGAATCTCACATCACCAGACTCTAATGGTGGTATCTCTCTTCACCACAAAGCTTGGGTGTTTCACCAAGACCTACCCCGATGGTATCTCTCATCATCGGATTCTCACTTTGGATCGGGATGGCACTACCCTCATTTCCCGACTCCAAAGAGCACATACAATTTTTTAGTTTATAGTGCACTTTTATCCTATTGGTCGACCAATTATATTCGGTAATCATCTCATTATTTATGCCAATATATTACATTAAAATCATCACCTCACCTACTGTTTTGATGCAACATTTCTCAAATCTATCTCATCCCATTTCAAAACAACAATTCATGCATAGTATTTAATCAAAATCTCAAAACTCTTTTGCAAAGTCATGTTATCTCATGGGATCAACTCATAAGATCATTTCATGTTATAAATCATGCATAAAACAGTAGGAATTTGTCTATCTCAAACCAAGAGCATGTCAAAAGAATTTAGGGGCATCAACCACTTTTCGAGAGCAAATCTAAACATACTTGCTTCCGGACTTAGGATGGTGTTTCAAACCAATCCAAAATCCCCAAACCTTATTTCCTTATCCCTCAAGGACTTCTAAAACCATTTGCATTCACCGATAATGTTTCGCTTGCACGTCGAAACAATTTCTAGGCTTCCGGCACTTCCGGATCAACACCAAACGCGTCCGAAGATGTCTCCCATGTTCATTACACATAAGAGCAGAGAATTAATGCATCATCATGCATTAAAATCACCAGCCACTCATTCTAACTCGCTACTCTACTCAAATCTAACATTTCGGTTATCCGAAATAACCGAAATCACCTCCAAACTTTCTCAAACCAAAGCCCAGCCAAGATCTGTCAATTCTAACGCTTTCTAAACCTCAATCAACATAAAAAATCAACATAAACACAACCTTATATCTCCAGCAACAGCAGATCACCAAAAACACCTCAAAAACCACAAATCTATAATTACAAACTTAGGAATCCAAACCTATTCAGGATTTTTTTGTTAAAACCTCATTCTCAACATCAAATGTCATCCAAAATATATTAGAAATCAACCTCAAAATAGAGCTTAACATAGAAATACGAAAATCACCAAGATCTCATCAAGAATCTTGAATTTAACAATTATTCCATGTTTATATCATTAAAACAACTTAAAACTCATCAACAAAGGATTGATAACTTGGGATTTCCAATAAAGAATTGATCATTAGAGGAGAAGGATGAAGCTTACCTCTAATGCTTGATTTGTCTTCAATTTGGGCAAGTTTTCTTGAAATCAAAAGCAAAAATCAAAATGATTTGTTTAAACAAGGATAGGAATTCTTTTGGAAGTTAAAATCTTAGCAAACAAAAAATGAAAATTGATGAGAGAAAAGTGTTTGACTGATTGGCAGTTGAGAGAAAATTAAAAGAGAAAACTATCGTGAAATTAGTTATGAAAATGTCAACTTTGATTTACTTTTTAATTCTCTTTTATTTCTTTAATTAAATGATTATTAAAAGCTCCCAAATTAAAGAGAAATCTGATAAAAACATTTGGTAAAATTAGCTCCTTAAAGATTCAAAATTCCAATCCTTTACAAAATAGTCACTAGTCAACTTTTGCAAAAACTACATTTTGGTCACTATACCAAAATGTAAAATTTCCAAATAACATTTTGTAAAATTGTTTTCACCATAATCATTTATATAATAAATGAGGGTTTTTAGATATTTTCCCATATTTTTAAAGCATCTCGAACTAGGTGTTCCTTAAACCAACCCCAAGGATTCGAACCGTTCCCGACAGGCCCGACTCAACATCTAAAACATCTAGGCCCAAACCAGGGCGTTACACCAGCAATTAACTAGTTATCCTGGAGCTCCAAGCGACGAGCACTCTCTCCCGCAGAACCACCATTCTCCGGCTGCACCACCACAACATCGACCAACACCCTGAGGTCACCATCGTCTCCTTGCTATAAAGAACCATGACTGCACTCGCGATCACGAGGAGCTTAAACAGACATCCCACCTTGACCACCCCGAGCTAACACTGGACAATCTCACCTCAAATGTCTAGCAGGCCTACATTTCCAACAAGATTCAACCATCATAAACCTTGCACCCCTCTGCCCTTCTTTCCACCTCCGAACCCTGTCTCGACCGCACTCACGGCCCCTTTGAGACTCAACTTCACGCGCTGGAGCTGGTCTCGCTACCTGAGGAAAATTACGCTTCACATGCCCCATTGCACCACAGTTCCAACAAGCTCCAACACCCCAGCAAACCCCAATGTGTCACCTTCAACAACGGCCAAACTCTGCTAGACGAACCACCTCTCTATGCATTGATACACTTGACCCACGTTACCACCACCACCAAAACTCTGGTTCAGACGAAACCTTCTATCACGAGGTCTCTTACGCTGCCCACTCTCGAGGCCAGAACTCGTAGCTCTTTTGCTCTCATTCTGCTCACCAACATAAACTAAAGCCATACTCTCGCGCTTCTGTTCATCCAAAGACTTATCTCCAAGATATCTCTTTCTAAAGGCTACTTGAAAGAATTCCCAATCCACTTCACAGATATTTAGTGTTGCCGACACAATTGTCCACCAACTACAAATATCATCCAGCATTAACGAGACAACGTGTAACCCCCTTAGCCCGGTCTAGACGCCCGACCCAAACTAAGAAGATTATATGAGGAAAATCGAAGTCAACTCGTAAAAGTCAACCTCGATTAACGACCTTTTTTTATCTTTTCCATATGCACAATATTAGCCTATGTGAATTGCAAGACACATAGAAGAAAACAACGCAACAATCAGAGTTCGTTAAGGCGTACAATTGCATACATTTGTCTTTTAGGGACTAGATTGTAAATTTCCAAAATTACGAGGACTAATCAAATTTTGGAGTTACCAAACCAAAATTTATCATGTAACATGCCAGCATGACAAGGCTCATCTCAAATGGAACGTCCAAACTCAATTAATTTAACATACGAACATTCAGGAGTCAAATTGCAAGAAAGACAAACCTAGAGCAATTCAAAATCCATGTTCAACGGTCACCTGTTCCGGAACGCTGAACCCCGTATCAGAACGGCCGTTTTGAAACCATGTTGACTGTTTTGATACACGGGTACGTTCCGAAACCAGTTTCGAAATCAGGCTTCCCAGTAGCTAAATGTTTCGGAACGATCTCACCCGTTCCGAAACCCCCTGACCAATACATGCCATCGTTTCGATACGGATGAGGGCGTTCCGAAACACCCTGCCCTGCAACAACAGACTTTCCTGGTTTTAGACAACTTTCCACACCCGAAAACATTCTAACACATGTTACAACCCACATACAACTTGTACACATATCAACGACCATTAACATGAAGCATAAGCTAAAACGTAGCATCATTCATGCGAGCATTAGATCTATAGGCATGCTTCCTAGTTTCCAAAACCATACAAAAGCTAAAAACCACATTCATGCACAAATCAATCCTCAAAGGCCATTTACAACCCAAAATAACAAACCATCATATCTCAACTAAGAAATCAATAATGAAACCATCAAACCAAGGTTCTAATCCCCCATTGCCAAATCTACTTATTAAAATTCTCCAAAGTTCATACATGAGTTCGAGTGAAAACTTAGGTGCCTTCACTTGTTACTCCTCGGCCCTCAAGCTTAGTTATCTGCATTGTTGGGAAAAGAGGAGCGTAAGAACACTTGCTTAGTGAGGGAAAGCTAAAGAATACACCAACAATGAGGTTTTTAAAACACATATCAAACCATTTCATGCTCATTCTCAAATCATGCTTTCACATTCAAAGCAAATCAATCTTAAATTATCTTCCACATGTACCATTAGTAAAATACATTGCCTTCAATGAAAATCCACATTAAGCCACACTTGCCTAATTCACATGCATAGAATCCTCTTATGCAACAACTCAACATCAAGCATCTCATGCACAATAAATCATGATGCTTTCATTTAAAACATGATACATGGGCATCATAGATAATACACCTATATTGGCATTTAACAACCAGCATAGGCTCACCCCTATCCGTTAGTATGGACTCACCTCCATTACATTCATACACAATGTTAGATACACGGACTCACTTAGGCTCACCCCTAACTTAATGATGGCTCACTTCATCTTAATGGCTATGAATGGAATTAGGCTCACTCCTAACCCATAGTGATAGGCTCACCTCTATCACCCACAATAGGCTCACCCCACATTACGTCATGTAGCTAGACTCAGGTACGATTTATAGATTATAGTGCACTCACATCTGATTGGTCGACCAACGTATCCGAGTATTAAGAATAAATCAAACCTTGCCAATATATCCTTAAAATCCATGTTAACTCACTGTTTTCAATGCATCATCAAAAATCATCACATATCCCAAACTAAACATGCCTTTAAATAGAAAAAACAATCTCATACAAGATCTCACTATCTTGTACTCAAACCAAACATTTCCATGGGATAAACACAAGCAAAACTTTGCTTCAATCCATGCATAACAGTGAGTAACAATCATCAACAAAACATGAACATGATATACCATGGAATCCTTTTCAAAACCAAAAACCGAGAGAACAAGAAACCATACTTACTTCCGAGATTAGCTAAGCTTTTCAAGCTTACACTAACCTCCCAATAACTCGTGTCCAAGCTTACAAAGCTTTAAAAACACGTCCACTCACCGAAAACGCGAATCCTTGCTTGCCGACACAGAAATCACTCATCCGGGACCTCCACAACCGACTCGTTTGCCTCCAGATCAAGATCCCCTGTTTTTATATCATCAAAACAGAGATCCAAATGCATTAAAATGCATTTCAACACCAGCAACTAAACACAAACTCGTTGCTCACCCAAACTACACCAATTTACCCATCCAAAATAACCGAAAACTCAATCGATTGCTTCCTAAACCATGCCCAGCCAACATACATCACTTTCAATCATTTATAAGCATCAAAATACATCTAAAATCAACCTAAACCCATCGTTATACCTCCAGAATCAAAACCTCATCATTTCACCTCAAAAACTCAACCAAAACTATCATAAAACTCAAGGATCTCAAGTATTTCGGGATCTATATCATTAAAACACTTTCTCAACAATATAATCAACTCAAAACTCAATTAGAATCCATCCAAAACAGAGCTCATCGAAACAATTTCGAAAATCAATAATTAAGTCACCATTTTGAAAGATTTCAATCTTAAATCATAACTATTATCAAAACTTAGTTAATAACAACAATTGAGAGTCAAAATCTTGGGAATTTCAATAAAGAACCTTGATTAGAGGTTGAGAACGGGATTTACCTCCAATTCTTGCTTTGCTCAATGAATGACAAGTTGTTACTTTATAAATCTTGAAGAAATTGAAAAAGGATTCGTTGGAAGTGAAAGAGAAACCAAGAGAGAGTGTTTGGGAGAGAAGAAATATGGAGAAAATGATTTAGAAGAGTGTTTGGCTGATAATGAGAAGAGAAAAGTAATTGCGTAACTAAAATCTCCCAAATTGACTATTTAATTAATAAAATAAATAAAACCCTTTAAAATCAATTAATTAAAAACCATTTTAAACACATGTCATATTAAGGAAAAGCTTAGTTGCATAAAGCTTCCTAATGATTCTAAGACTTTGACTCCCTTTTGAAAATTGCATTTTTCACAGTTTTGAAACTTGACATTTTGGTCACTGCACAAAATGTACCACTTCCGAAACTCTTTTTCTAAAATTGATTTGACCAACCTCTTAAACATATTTTTAAAGGATTTTAGCAATTTTTACCACATTTGTATCCTATCCCGATCCTTGATTTCTTTAAATCACCTTACGCGATTCGAACTGTTTCCGACTGGTCTGATCCGATGTCTAAAACATCTAGGCCCAAAACCAGGGCGTTACAACTCTCCCCCACTTAGGAAATTTCGTCCTCGAAATTTTACATGAAGGAAAAAGGTGCAGAAACTACTTCAGCATATCCGCCTTGCTCTCCCAAGTGGCCTCCTCAACTCCTCGATGTCGCCACAACACCTTCACAACTTCTATCGTCTTGCCACGAAGAACTTTGCTGCTCACATCTGGAATCCTCACCGGTTCCTCATCATAAGACAGATCCGAATTCAATTCTATCTCCTCAACAGGCATTACATGAGAAGGATCCGATTTGTACCTCCGCAACATCGAAACATGAAACACATCATGAATCTTTTCCAGCTCGGAAGGAAATCTCAACCGATATGCCACATGACCAATATTCTCTACAACCTCGTAAGGTCCAATAAACCTTGGGCTAAGCTTACCCTTACACCCAAATCTCATCACCTTCTTCCAAAGCGAAACCTTCAAGAACACACGTTCGCCAACTGCGAACTCAATCTCCTTACGTTTTAGATCCGCATAGGACGTTTGCTGGTCATATGCTACCTTCAAACGCTCAAAAATGAGCTTCACCTTCTCGGTGGTTCCTTTCAACATAGCCGGCATCGAAATCAACTTTTGCCCCTCTTCTTCCAAACAAAGTGGGGTTGTACATCTTCTCCCATACAAAGCCTCGTAAGGAGCCATCTGTATACTCTCCTAATAACTATTGTTATACGCAAACTCAACCAACGGAAAGTGTTTCTCCCAAGAACCCTGAAAATCAATGACGCAACATCTCAACATATCCTCAAGCACCTGGAAAACACGTTCCGACTGCCCACCCGTCTGAGAATGAAAAGAAGTACTGAAATTTAACCGTGTACCCAAAGCTTGATGCAGACATTCCCAAAACCGTGATGTAAACCTCGGATCCCTATCTGACACAATGGACTTTGGCACACCGTGCAACCGCACAATCTCAACAATATACAGTTCCACCAACTTATCCAAGGTATACGTAGTATGCATCGACAAGAAATGTGCACACTTTGTAAGGCGATCCACAATCACCCAAACCGAATTCTTCTTCAATGGTGACAAGGGCAAACCGGACACAAAATCCATGGTAAATCTTTCCCACTTCCATTATGGGATTCACAAAGGTTGCAACCTAGAAGGAACATGATGTTCAGCCTTCACTTGCTGACACACAATGCACTTGCTGACGAAATCAACAACATTCTTTTTCAACCCCACCCAGTAGTACTCATCTTTCAAATCACGGTACATCTTTGTACTACCAGGGTGCATAGCGAAAGGACTACTATGAGCTTCCGTCAGGACAGTGCGCCTCAACCCCACATCTTCTGACACCATATTCGACTCCCAAAACACAAAACATTGAAATTCGAAGGCTTACCCTCCGCAATATCCTGAACATAGGGAACGAGAGAATCATCTAACAACTGCCTTTCTTTGATCAACTGAATCAGAGATGGTTTCACTTGCAATTCAGTTATAAGACCACCATCTCGCAATATGCTCAAGCGAGCAAACATCACCCTCAACTCCACAGCCACTTTTCTACTCAAAGCATCTGCCACCACATTGGCCTTGCCCGGGTGATAATCGATCGACATATCATAATCCTTAAGCAGCTCCACCCAACGACGTTGCCTAAGATTCAAATCCTTCTAAGACATTAGATACTTTAAGCTCTTATGATCCGTGAACACCACACACTTCTCGCCATACAGGTAATACCTCCAAATCTTCATGGCAAACACAACAACCGCAAGCTCCAGATCGTGAGTAGGGTAGTTACGCTCGTGCATCTTTAACTGCCTAGATGCATAAGCCACTACCTTACCTTCCTACATCAACACGCACCCCAAACCAACAATGGATGCATCAATATAGGTCATAAACTCCTTCCCAGACTTAGGTTGAATCGGGACAAGAGCTTGCGTCAAAGACTCCTTCAGCTTTTCAAAAGCTTGCTACCTCGCATCTGTCCATTTAAAACGAACATTCTTCTGCAGCAACTTGGTTAACGATGCAGCTATCTTCGAAAAACCCTCACCGAATCTACGATAATACCCAGCTAAACAAAGAAAAGTTTGCACTTCTATCACCGACCTAGGCACCTTCCAACTCATCACTGCTTCAACTTTCTGGGGATCAACACGAATACCCTCAGCCGACACAACATGTCCAAGGAAGACCACCTCCCTAAGCCAGAACTCACATTTTACAACTTAGCATACAACTGATTCTCCAACAACACTTGCAAGACTATCCTTAAGTGCCTATCATGAGCCTTCTCTGTACGAGAGTACACAAGGATATCATCGATAAACACCACTACAAGCCGATCCAAGAAATCATGGAATCACGATTCATCATGTCCATGAAAGAAACAAGTGCGTTGGCCAAACCGAACGGCATCACTAGAAACTCATAATGTCCGTACCTTGTCTGAAAAGTCGTCTTAGGTACATCCACATCATTCACCTTCAACTGGTAATACCCTGACCTCAAGTCAATCTTAGAAAACACTAAGGCTCCTCGAAACTGATCAAAGAGATCATCAATCCTTGGCAAGGGAAACTTATTCTTGACCGTCAACTTGTTCAGTTTCTGATACTCTATGCACATCCGCATCGTGCCATCCTTCTTCTTTACGAACAACACCGGTGCACCCCGAGGTGATACACTTGGCCGGATAAACCCGCGATCCAGCAACTCCTGGAGTTGCATTTTCAATTCTTTCAGCTCTTTAGGTGCCATGCGATAAGGAGCAATGGACACTAGAGTCGTATTCTCATACAACTCCATACCAAACTCAACTTCTCTATTTGGTGGCAAACCAGGCAATTCATCCGGAAAGACACCCGGAAAATCACAAACGATCCTGACGTCCTGCACTAGTACATCTTTTGTGCCAGGATTCATCACATAAGTAAGATAGGCCTCACAACCCATCCTTAGCATACGACTCGCTTTCAAGGCCGATCCACATTAAACAAGAGTTTTACATTCTCGCCTACTACCACCACTTCATAATCATCGGCAAGATTTAGGGTAACCCGCTTGGTATCAAAATCAACCATCGCTCTATGCTCAGACAGTAAATCCATTCCAAGGATCACATGAAATCCATAAAAAGGGTAATTCCATCAAATCAACAAGGAAAACATGATCCTGAACAGTTAAGGGGCACCTCCGATATAACTTCCTGGTGACTACAGTCTCACCAAAGGAACTAGTCACTTGCATTCCTACTTCTAGCAACTCAACAGGTATATTAAGCAATTGCATATGCTCGCTCAAGATATAAGAATGCGTGGATCCAGAATCAATCAAAGCCAACAATGATAAAGACTGTAAAACAAAGGTACCTGCAATGACATCAGCATCATTGTGTTCCTCGCGCTGATCATAAACCCTCGTAGGACCACCTCCTTCGGGTTG
This sequence comes from Hibiscus trionum, assembly GCA_030270665.1. NCBI lineage: Eukaryota > Viridiplantae > Streptophyta > Magnoliopsida > Malvales > Malvaceae > Hibiscus > Hibiscus trionum. The sequence goes on from BSYR01000003.1 coordinate 48,221,557, forward strand.
AACTGCCACAACATGAGCGATGCCACGTTGTCCCTCATCTCTCATTTGGAAGTTGCTCCGGCCTCGCCAACAGCCTCTCTCAGGTTCTACAGCTCGCACTGGTGCCTGCCTCACCAACTGCGGACAGTCACGCTTCATGTGACTCTGCACTCCACAGTGCCAGCAAGTCCCTGATACACCCCATTACTCCCTGGTGTGATGTCTCTCACAACGATTGCAAACAGGTGCACGAGCACCAACATTTTAACCAGGCTGTCCTCGGCTCGCTCCACCACCACCACCTCGACGATGATCTCTCCGATATCTTCTACCTCGTGGTCTCTTGCCACGATAACGCCCACCATCATGATCAGCACCTCTCTTCCCTGAACTAAAGCCTCTAGTCCGAGCCGCCATCCCCAGATTCAGCTCTATATCCTTCGCTCGCGAGACCAGCACATCAAAGTCTGTGTACTCGGCCGCTAGCACATACGTCTTCACTTCTCTTACCAATCCATAGCGAAAATGTTTACACCTCGTCCACTCGTCCGGTACTAATTCAGGTGCATACTGGCTCAGCCTCACAAATTGCACCTCATATTCAGCAACTGACATATTGCCCTGTACCAAGGCCATGACTTCTCGTTTCTTCTCGTTCAAGTAATGGACCCCCAAAAACTTCTTCTTGAAGGCATTCACGAAAAAGGTCCAGTCTATTTCATCCTGCTCCATCCCTGTTTTAATCGTCGTCCACCATGTATACGCATCGCCATGCAACAGCGACACTATACAGCCCAAATTCTGAACATTGTTACAGTTCATCTGTCCCATGATTCGCTTGGTACTCTCAAACCAAGCCTCATATCCTTCAGGAGTAAATCATCTGAACTCAGCACCTCCCAGGCTGCGTAAACGCTCCAAAGTTAACCCGGGGTTAGCACCCTATTGTGGTACGTCAACAAGAAAACCAGCTACTGCCGCCTGAAAGGCTTCCGCAATAGCTTGTATCAAAACTGTATTATCTAGAACACCTTGCCCCGGTGCTCCCTCAGGTGCAACACCTCCAACACCAGCTCCACCCTCGACTCCTGCCCCACCACCTGTGGGTGGTCCACCCGGAGGAAGAGGCGGTAGGTTCTCAACTTGGTCTTCTGGCCAATTCTCGGCCACATTTCAGGCATTGCCCCTCGTCTCTCGTCTCGGACCCATGGTGTAAATGGTGTACTATAATATAAACACAACAATAAATTCAATCAGGCCTTTAGTAGCAAGGACCTAAGTTACTCAACTCATTTGCTCAAACAAAATTTCTCTATCAGTAGCTTTGGCAATAGGTACCCCAGTCATCCCTCTAGCACAACATAGCATAATATAACATTTAATGATCAACATGATTTACATCATTCAAAAATCAGCAAATATTAATATCACATCCTCGTCATATCATCATATTCAACACGCATATGACTCACATCAATCAAGTATGGTGTAAATTCCAATATTCAACCAAAACATGCTTTTTCAATCCACATACATCAAAACATACCAAATCCATATACACCAAAACATGATCTGATACCAACAAATGTAACCCCCTTAGCCCGATCTAGATGCCTGACCCAAACTAAAAAGATTACACGGGGAAAATCGAAGTTAACTTGTAAAAGTCAACCTCGATTAACGACCCTTTTTGATCTTTTCTAGATGCACAATATTAGCCTATGTGAATAGCAAGACACAAAGAAGAAAACAACACAGGAACCGGAGTCCGTTAAGGCGTACAATTGCATACATTTGTCTTTTAGGGACTAAATTGTAAATTTCCAAAATTATGAGGACTAACCAGATTTTGGAGTTACTAAACCAAAATTAAACATGTAACATGCTAGCATGTTAGGGATCATCTCAAACGGAACATCCAAACTCAGTTAATTTAACATACGAACATTCAGGGGTCAAATTGCCAGAAAGACAAACCTGGAGAAATTCAAAATCCATGATCAACGGTCACATGTTCCGGAATGCTGAACCCCGTATCAGAACAGCTGTTTCGAAACCATGTTGACCGTTTTGATACACGGGTATGTTCCGAAACCAGTTCCGAAATCAGGCTTCCTAGTAGCTAAATGTTTCGGAACGATCTCACCTCGGAACCATCTGGCCAATACATGCCATCGTTTCGATAGGGGTGAGGGCGTTCCGAAACACCCTGCCCTGCAACAACAGACTTTGCTGATTTTAGACAACTTTCCACACCCGAAAACATTCTCACACATGTTACAACCCACATACAACTTGTACACATATCAACGACCATTATCATGAAACATAAGCTACAACGTAGCATCATTCATTTGAGCATTAGATCTATAGGCATGCTTCCTAGTTTCTAAAACCATACAAAAGCTAAAAACCACATTCATGCACAAATCAATCCTCAAAGGCCATTTACAATCCAAAATAACAAACCATCATATCTCAACTAAGAAATCAATAATGAAACCATCAAACCAAGGTTCTAATCCCCCATTGCCAAATCTACTTATTAAAATTCTCAAAAGTTCATACTTGAGTTCGAGTGACAACTTAGGTGCCTTCACTTGCTACTCCTCGGCCCTCAAGCTTAGTTATCTGCATTGTTGGTAAAAGAGGAGCGTAAGCACACTTGCTAAGTGAGGGAAAGCTCAAGAATACACCAACAATGCGGTTTTTAAAACACATATCAAACCATTTCATGCTCATACTCAAATCATGCTTTCAAAACCAAAGCAAATCAATCTTAAATTATCTTCCACATGTATCATTAGTCAAATGCATTGCTCTCAATACAAATCCACATTAAGCCACACTTGCTTAATTCACATGCATAGAATCCTCTTATGCACCAACTCAACATCAAGCATCTCATGCACAATAAATCATGATGCTTTCATTTAAAACATGATACATGGGCATCATAGATAATACACATATATTGGCATTTAACAACCGGCATAGGCTCACCCCTATCCGTTAGTATGGACTCACCTCTATTACTTTCATACATAATGTCGGATACACGGACTCACTTAGGCTCACCCCTAACTTAATGATGGCTCACCCCATCTTAATGGCTACGAATGGAATTAGCCTTACCCCTAACCCATAGTGATAGGGTCACCTATATCACCTGCAATAGGCTCACCCCATTTTACGTCACGTAGCTAGGCACACGTATGATTTATAGATTATAGTGCACTCACATCCGATTGGTCGACCAACGTATACGAGTATTAAGAATAAATCAAACCTTGCCAATATATCCTTAAAATCCATGTTAACTCACTGTGTTCAATGCATCATCAAAAATCGTCACATATCCCAAACTAAACATGCCTTTAAATAGCAAAAACATATCATACAAGATCTCACCATCTTGTACTCAAACCAAACCTTTTCATGGGATAAACACAAGAAAAACCTTGCTTAAATCCATGCATAACAGTGAGTAACAATCATCAACAAAACATGAACATGATATACCATGGAATCTATTTCAAAACTAAAAACCGAGATAACAAGAAACCATACTTACTTCCAAGATTAGCCAAGCTTTTCAAGCTGACACTAACCTCCCAATAACTCGGATTCAATCTTACAAAAGCTTTAAAAACACGTCCACTCACCGACAAAGCGAAACCTTGCTTGCCGATACGGAAATCACACCTCCGGAACCTCCACAACTGACTCGTTTACCTCCGGATCAAGATCCCTTATTTTCATATCATCAAAACAGAGATCTAAATGCATTAAAATGTATTTCAACACCATCAACTAAACAGAAACTCGTTGCTCATCCAAACTACACCAATTTACCCATCCGAAACAACCAAAACTCAATCGATTGCTTCCTAACCCATCCCCATCCAACATACATCACTTTCAATCATTTATAAGCATCAAAATACATCTAAAATCAACCTAAACCCATCGTTATACCTCCAGAATCAAAACCTCATCATTTCACCTCAAAAACTCAACTAAAACTTTCATAAAACTCAAGGATCTGAAGGATTTCGGGATCTATATCATTAAAACACTTTCTCAACAACATAATCAACTCAAAACTTAATTAGAATCCATCCAAAATAGAGCTCATCAAAACATTTCTGAAAATCAAGAATTAAGTCACCAATTGGTAAGATTCTGATCTTAAATCTTAAATATTATCAAAACTCAGTTAAAAACAACAATTGAGAGTCAAAATCTTGGCAATTTCATTAAAGAACCTTGATTAGAGGTTGAGAATGAGATTTACCTCCAATCCTTGCTTTCCTCAATGAATGACAAGTTGTTACTTCATAAATCTTGAAGAAATTGAAAAGGATTCTTTGGAAATGAAAGAGAAACCAAGAGAGAGTGTTTGGAAGAGAAGAAATATGGAGAAAATGATTTAGAGGAGTGTTTGGTTGATAATGAGAAGAGAAAAGTAGATACGTAACTAAAATCTCCCAAATTGACTATTTAATTAATAAAATAAATAAAACCCTTTTAAAATGAATTAATTCAAACCCATTTTAAACACATGTCATATTATGGAAAGGCTTAATTGCATAAAGCACCCTAAATATTCTAAGACTTTGACTCTCCCTTTTCAAAATTGCATTTTTCACAGTTTTGAATCTTTACATTTTGGTCACTACCCAAAATGTACCACTTCCGAAACTCTTTTTCTAAAATTGATTCGACCAACCTCTTAAACATATTTTCAGAGAATTTTATCAATTTTTACCATATTTTTATACTATCTCGATCCTTGATTTCCTTAAATCACCTTACGCGATTTGAACCGTTTCCGATCGGTCCGATCCGATGTCTAAAACATCTAGGCCCAAAACCAAGGAGTTACACAACGCTTCCCAACTTACAGGCATTGTCACACCCTTCTTGATCCAGGGTTGGTGTAACCCCCTTAGCCTGGTCTAAACTATTGACTCGAACCAAGTGGATTACACGGGGAAAACCGAAGCCAACTCGTTAAAGTCGACTCCGATTAATGACCTTTTTTTCTTTTTATCTTTCCTAGATGCGGATTAGATCCTAAGTGATCAACAAAGAGTAAAGGAGAAAACAACGCATTGATCATATGTTGTTTAGGGGTTCAATTGCACAATTTAAGCTTTTAGGGAACAAAACATAATTTTCATACATTACAGGGACCATTCCAATTTTTAAGGTTACCAATATGCAATTAATCATATTTCATGCTTATCTGCAGAATTTCATCTCAAACGGATCATCCAAACACATTCAATTGCATACACAACATTTAGGGACCAAAATGTAACATTTCAGACTAGTAAAGGCTCCATTTAACTAAATTAACGGTCATGTATATAAAATCATGATACCCCGTATCGATACGCGGGGGAGTAGCCAAAGCTGAGCAAGGGTATCGATACCCTTCCCCTAGTATTGGTACGGATGTACAGTTATGTACAGGGGTGTCGATACACTTCCCCCGTGTATCGATACAACCTACAAATTTTGCACAGGCGAATCAATACACCTGATGCTCGTATCAATACACCTGCACCATTTTAGCTTAAGGGTATCGATACACTTCCCCCATGTGTAACCCCCTTAGCCCGGCCTAGACGGTTGACCCGAACTACGAAGATTACACAGGGAAAACCAAAGTCAACTCGAAAGTCAACCTTGATTAGCGACCCTTTTTTTCTTTTTAATCTTGTCTAGATGCACGTTAACCCTAGGTGAGCACTCATGAAACATATATGTGTAAAGCACAGCGATCGGATTTCAGAGAGGGACTCGATTGCACAATATACAAATATTAAGGACCAAAACGTAAATTCTGTAAATTAGAAGGTCATAACTGATTTTAAAGTTACCAATATGAAATTAGTCATATTACAAGCTTCCCTGTCAAAATTCACCTTATTTGGACATCTCGAACTCATACAATTGCAATTACAACTTTCGGGACTAAAACATAAAGCTTGCAAACTTCAACATCATTCAAATCAGTGCCCAACGGTCACCTGTTTCGAAACGGCATTGACTGTTCCGAAACGCGGGTTCATTCCGAGACTGGTTCCGAAATAGGGCCTCCCAGTAGCCAAATCGTTTCAGAATAGCCTCAAGTCGTTTCGAAACACAAAGGCTATTACAGGCCCCCGTTTCGAAACGCCAGTGCCTGTTCCGATACGGTTTGCCCAGAAGCTGCAGATTTTGCTAGTTTTTCATACATAAACCCACTCAAACACAACCTAATGACTTCCTAATCATGCCAACAAGTCACCATACATATATAGAGCATGATTGTACCTTCTAAACACATTCATAGCATCAAACATGGAAATTCACATATCTATAGGCATGCTTCATATTATCCAAAACCAAGCAATCAACCAATCTCCAAAATAATCATTAAAAGGCCACTTACAAATTCAAACCATCAAAAACAACATGCCACAACCTAGGGAGTTCAACACATCTCCCAAAACACAATCTTAGGTTCCCATTGCCAAATTACCAAAACTAATAGTGTATGAAAATATCACCATAAATGAGCTTGGTTTCCCTTGGACACTCTAGCCCCCTTGTTGTACTTAAACACTTCAATTATCTGCATTATTGGTACAAGAGAGAGAGCGTAAGCATAATTGCTTAGTGAGGCATGCTCTAAGGAAAACAACACAATAATGCATTTTAGAAAACATTTTCAACAAAGCTTTTAAACACAAGCTCATCTCTTTTCATGCAACCTTGCATACTTTACAAGAATCTCATGCTTCATTACATTCAACTCATCATATTGGCTTTCAAGTGATAATTCATAACCATTTACAACACAAAACACAATCGGATACGCGGATTACAAGCGTTGTCCCATACGCTTCATACACACTACCGAACAACATAAAGTGGAGTTTATCGGTACAATCACAACCCCTCAACACCCGTGATGGAGCTTAACGGTACAATCACAACCCCTCCACACCACTCATCGGTAGTTGTATAATTCCACTAACGAGTGCAAGGGACACATAACATAAGATCCACACACGGAATTTTAACCACCGTCGTGATCTTACCTCACTCGTTAGGGTACTTGGATGGAGTTTACGGTACAATCACAACCCCTCAACATCCAAGGCGACTTTATTCACGGTGCACCCAATCCTATAGCCGGCTAACTATATCCGATTCAAGTACTTTAAAACCAATTCATCATTTGCCAATATACATCAAATACCATCATCAATTCACTGTTTTAAAGCATTAAACAAAGCCATTAAACACCATGCATCACCATGCATCATTACCAATTTAACAACATGCCAAAACAAGGATCTCTTACCTTGAGCATCCTTCAACACATGGCTTTCAAAACCAGCATTAACCATGCTAAAACATGCTTTCAAAACAGAATTTAAACATGCAATTTATAACTAATGCATCAAACCACTTCATAGCACATCCGAGGGAGTTTTTCCAAAAACTTACTCTTGAGCTTAGCTAAGTTGTATAGACTTAAACTAAGCTCCCAAAACCTCCAAATAATCGTTTCAAAGCTGGAAACCCAACTCCACTCACCGATTACGTTTCGCACGCTTGCCGAAACACCAATCAAGCCTCCGGATCAACTCCAAAAGTGTCCGAAGATGCCTCCCCTGTTTTAAACACATCAAAGCAGAGGATTAATGCATCATTATGCATTGAAATCTTCAGCCAACACAACTAAACTCGATGATCTACCCAAAACCAACATTTTAGCTACCAAACACAACCGAAAACACCTCCAAACACTTTCACAACTTAACCCAGCCAAGATCCATCACTTATAACCATTTCTAAACATCAATCAACATCCAAAATACACCTTAACTCGTCCTTATACCTCCAGCTATAACAGAACACCAAAAACACCTCAAAAACCACCATTTTCATAAGCAAAAACTTAGGAAATTCAATCTATTCGGGATTGCATTGATAAAACATCATTTCAACATCATTACACATCCAAGATACATTAAAGAATCATCTCAAAACAAATCCCAATCAATCTCAATGAAATTCTTCAAGATTTCTTCCAAATCTTGAGTTTTAAGTCAAAATCAAGTTTCTATCATTAAAACCATTTATAAAACTTAAATTAAGAATTGACAACTTGGGAATTTCAGTAAAGAATTGATTATTTAGGGTTTTTAATGGGTTTTCAGCTTGCTTTTGGTTTGTTGAGTTAGGTTTTGAGTTAATCTCACTTAAATGCACCTAATATCTTAAAATGGAAGGATTTTGGAAAAAATCCCGAAGTGGGTCTTTGGGGCATTTTTCAAAGTGTCAAAACATGAATTTTTAGTGTGTTTTTGTGTTGGGTTGAAGGGATGATGGTATAGGGTTGTTAGGAAGGTGTTTTGGAAGCCTTTAGATGTCATTTGGGTGTTGGAAATGGTGGATTTCATATGGGTATTTGGGAAGTACGAAAATGTGAGTTTTGTGGATAGTTTGGGTTTGAAATTGTGAAGTTTGGCTTGTGTTTGTGGGTTGAGATTGTGACTGAGTTTAGCATTGATTTGGCGAGTAATACTTGTGTTTTGATTGGTTAGAAGCAAGAGGAAACGTCGGAGAAGGATCGGGATCGAATCCAGAAATTGTGGAGGCTTGACTAGCTTTGCTTGGTTTGCTAAGGAAGGGTGGTGAGTGAAACTTTCAAATTTGGTTTAAATTGGTTCAAGTGTGTGTAGTGGAGATGTTGGAATGAGCTTGGTAGGCCATTCCAAGGTAGAAGTTAAATTGGTAGTTTAACTTCTTGAGTGTTAATAAGCTTTAGTTGTTTATGCTTATATTGATCTTGTGAGGCATGAACTGATTATGTATGTATATGCATTGATGTGTGTGATGGTGGATGTGTGCTATAAATGATGGTTGCTATGATGTGGTTTAAAAGTAATTGGCACTAGTTAACTTACCGGGTATAAATGATCGATCATTAGGATTAGTGTGCACACGGTTGAGTCAAATTCGCGCGTGGCCTTGGTGGCGTTAAGTCATCAAGGAGGAGTACGGTGATGTAATATTCCACCGGAAATTATTTATATTATACGTGATGATGAGTGGAATCTCGTCCGTAGGGCATGTGATGATGAGTGGAATCCCATCCATGCAAGGTCCGGTGATGAGTGTAATCCCACCGAGGTAATGTTGTTGTTGAGAGTAAATCCGCATATCTGAGTAAACTAATAGTGGCCAATATACTTGCACTTATGGTTATGATGTTGAGATAAATGCTTTATATTGTTGAGCTTAATATGATGTAAGATGCCATATTATTGACTCTTGTGATACTAGCTAGTTTGCTATTTTGATGCCTATGTATGTTGGGTGTGATGCTAAGGATTATATACTTGAACCATGCATTGTCGTTGTTTTGGTTTTAGAGCATCCTCACTAAGCTTCTAGCTTACGCTCTCATTTTCGACAATGCACATCAGTAGCGTGGAGTTAGCAAGGAGCAAGGCGAAGGGGCATTCCAAGCTTGTAGTTGCTCAAGTATGGTTTAGTAAATAAAGTAGTAGTTTAGCAATGGGGCTAATATGTGTTGTATGAGCGTTGTATGACTCATAGATGTTGAATGTTGTTTATGCTTGGCTTGGATTTGTAAACCATGTTATGTCTTGTTGAATGCTTGTGATGGACGGTTATGCCTTTGGATGTTTTAAGTTGCTTTTGGTTGGCATGTAAACCTTATGTGTGAAGACATGTGCCATTTGGCTTTTGAGCTTTTAAGCATGCCTATTTATGCAATATCTATCCCTTATGTGAATGCCATGTGTAGGTGCCTTGTTATTCATCTAAATTGCTCTATATGCTAGTTCTTGGTCGTGCAATGTTGTATGAATGCTTGAATGTTGATAGGGAAGTCTTAAATTGCATCTAGAATTGAGTCTTGTGCTGTTTTGCTGAAATTTGGAGACTTACAGTGCAGGGCGTATCGATACGCCTAAGGGCCGTATCGATACGGTCTTGCCTTCAGGACTCAGTTTTGGCTTGGTGTATCGATACGCGGGGGTGTATCGATACGCCCAAAATTTACTGGAATTTTGAGATTTTGGTGAGATTTTGGCGTATCGGTACAGGGTTAGGGCGTATCGATACGGTTCTGTCTCGTTGACCGCGAGATGTTGACCGAGGAGGGTGTATCGATACGCCCAAGGGCTGTATTGATACGGTCTCCCCTGAGTTGACTGAACGAGTTGACTTGGTCAAGGCGTATCGATACCCTTGACATGTGTATCGATACGGCCTGCTCTGTGTCTTAAAAGTGGGTTGTTTAACATGTTGTTTGGGCTTGATTGCTTTTGTTCGTGATGCTTTCCGCTATTGTGATCACTTAGGAATCGAATGTGCCTTTAGACAAGATAAATATTAAAAGAAATTTTCTAGGGTTGCTAACCGAGGTGGGACCTTCACGGGTTTCACATCGGTTTTCCCCGTGTAGCCTACTCGAACCGGTCAGCCGACCATTCCGTGGCGAGGGGGTTACAAAATCAATCATAAAACCTTGTTAAGAAACACAATTAAAGAGTCAAATACTTGGGAATTTCATTAAAGAACCTTGATTAGAGGAGAAGCAAAAAAATTACTTCTAATCCTTTGTTATTCCTTCAATTGACAAGATTTGATGAAAAATCCTCAAGAATCCTTTGAGATAAGTTGAGAAAACTCCTTAGAAAACATTAGAAATCAAAGTGAAATGGAAAAGAAAGATCTCTCGAAGTTTTGAAAGAAATAGATGTTTGGCTGATGAGAAAATAGGAAAAATAGAAGTTTCGTCAAAAATGAATTTATAAAAGCTAAATCCCTTTGTGATGAAAACTCCTTTAATCTTTTTAGTAAAACCACAAATAAAACTTGTCAATTAAAGGGATAGCTGCTTATATTCAATATAGCTCTCTAAAGATTCTAAGTTTTGGCTCTCTTACAAAAAAGTCATTTAAAAACACTTTTTCCTTTTTTACGTTTTAGTCACTAAACCGAAATGTCCACTTTTCCCGTGTCATTTTTTTAATTGACTTCACTACACCCTTATATATATATATATATATATATATATATATATATATATATATGTATTAAAAGGATTTTAGAAATTGTTCTCGTATTTTTATCATTTTTCGAACCATGTTTTCCTTGAACCAACCCTGAACTAACCCGGATCTCTAGTCTAGGTTCTATGGACCCCGAACCCAACCTACAAATTCCTAGCCCCAAAACAGGGGCGTTACAAACATCAGTTCAGACTCGAATCGATTTTAAATCACCACCGCCTCAGGTCACAAGCAATTCAGACTCAAGTCAGTTTCAGTCAGTTTTGCAGGTCGGCTCATCTTTTTACATCCTACACAAGTTGACTGCTTAAATTTATTTATTTGTTTAGTAGATAGGCTTGCAATCAAAAATCACGAAACAATTTTAATGCGCGATCCCTTAGTCTAGATTTCATAGGAATATTATTAATCAATGTTGCATACATCTGCCGGATACGAATTTAAAATTACCAAAGCCATTTGAATTAAACTTCATCTACCTCATTTTGATTAAAAACCCAATAATAAACATTGTTGAACACCATTAACGATGAACACTGATGAACACCATTAATTTTTTTGTTAAATTTTAAAATTTTAAATTATTAAAATTATAATTAAAATTATCTCTTAAAAAATAAAAATCAAATTTAATAATTACTTTATAATATTTTTAATAGGTTAGAATCAAATATACCTAATTCTCCTAAACCCTAACAAAATCAATCTCTTAAAAAATAGAAATTAGTTTATAATTTTTTAATAGATTAGAATCAAATATACTTGAATTTGTTAGGGTTTGGGTTTAGGAGAGTTGGGTATATTTGATTCTAATCTATTAAAAAATTATAAACTGATTTCTATTTTTTTAAGAGATTGATTTTGTTAGGGTTTAGGAGAATTGAGTATATTTGATTCTAACCTATTAAAAAAATATTATAAAGTAACTATTAAATTTAATTTTTATTTTTTAAGAGATAATTTTAATTATAATTTTAGTCCTTTAAGTTTTTAAAATTTAAAAAAAAAAAATAATATTCATCAGTGTTCATCGTTAGTGGCGTTCAGCAATGTTCGTCGACCGTTGTAGAATTTTCTTTTAATAAAACGTCTAAAAGAAAGATACATTAGTACTGTCAATGATCATCGTATACTATACATAGGGTATTGAGTGATTGCCACCGGGGATGTTATGCTGTGCAGCAACAAATATGCACCTTATATGAGGCAGTGACCGATCATCCAGGTATCAGGTCGATTTAACATAAATTTTTACTGGACAACTTAAATTCTTATCGAAAAGATAAAAAAAATGAACGTAAAATAAATTCTTATCCTATGTAATCAAAACTAAAACCCTTCAAATATGTGATAAGAAATTTTTTTTTATAAAACACAAAAAAATAGGTTCCAATATATATATTCTTACCGAGAAAGTAAGAAAAATGTTGCAAATTCTTACTCTTGTTAATCAAAACCAAAATGCCTCAAACAATAACAAGAAATTGTGTGATAACCTAAACGGTTACTCGATAACATTAATTCTTACAAAACTTAGAAGATTTTAGTTGCTACATAAATTCTTACGGGACCTATATAATTATTACAGGAATGGTAAGAGAAAAATTTATAACATAAATTCTTACACATTATCACTAAATCTAAAACTCTTTCAACTTATGATAAGAAATTGTGTTATAACATAAACTATTACAAGATAACATTATTTTTTACTCAACTCATAAGATTTTGGGTTCCTATACAAATTCTTACGAAACCTACGTAAATTCTTACTGAAATGATAGTAAAAATGTGATAACACAATTTCTTACTGAGATCACCAAATTCAAAACACTTTAAAATTATGGTAAGAAATTGTGCTATAACCTAAATTCTTCTAAGATAACCATATTTCTTACCAAACTCATAAGAATTAGGGTGCCTACACAAATTCTTACGTAATTTGCATAAACTATTACCGAAATGGTATTAAAAAAATGTGATAGCACAAATTCTTACCCGAAATCACCAAATCCAAAACTCTTTCGAACTTATGGTAAAAAATGTGTTATAAATTAAACTCTTATAAGATAAGATTATTTCTTACAAATCTCATAAGAATTTAGGTACCTACACAAATTCTTACGGAGTCTACTTAATTTCTTACTGAAACGGTAAGAGAAAAGGTTATTACCCAAATCCTTACCCCAAAATTCAAAACCATTTCATCTTATGGTAACAAAATGTGTTGTAACCTAAACTCTTACCTGAAAACATTATTTGTTACCAAACTCATAAGATTTTGGGTTCCTACATAAATTGTTAACCAACACAAACTCTGACCAAAATGATAAGAAAAATAGTTATAACACAAATTCTTAGCCAAAATCACTAAAATCTAAAACTCTTTAAACTTATGGTAAGAATTTATGTTATAACCTAAACTCTTACCCAAAAATATTATTTCTTACCAAACGCGTAACATTTTAGGTTTCTACACAAATTGTTACGTGACCAACACAATTTTTACCGATATGGTAAGAAAAAAAGGTTATAACACAAATTCTTACATGGATCACCAAATCTAAAATCCTTCAAACAAATTGTAAAGAATTTATGTTATAAATTGTTTTCTTATATTTTCGGTAATAATTTACGTTAGTCTCGATACAAATTTATACATAAACATAAAATCTTATGTGTTTGATAAGAAATAATGTTTTGGGGCAAGATTTTAGGTTATAACATAAATTTTTACCATATTTTTGAAAGATTTTAAATTTGATTTAACTAGATAAATTTTTATGTTGTAACATTTTTTCTTACCTTTGCTGTAACATTTCGTGTTATAACTAGATAATACTATGTGTTATAGAATGAATAATCTTTCACCCTTTTTCTCTTTTTTTTTCTTTTTAAAATACGACTCATTTTTTAAATTTACTTTTTAACCCATCTAACAGTAATATCAGTATAACCTTAAATTGGTCGTATTTTAAACGATTTTCTTTTAGACCTTCCCCTTACCTCCACCAAATAAAAATTACCAATCTCGTTGACCATTAGCTGTTGGGTTATCCAATAATAATGGGCACATATGTATAATGTATGTTGCTATTATAAAGTTTAACACGAAAATTAAGTGACCAATTATGTTACACGTGTTATAGGTATTAAATTGTCATGGAATTAAAAGTGTAGATACCGTAAGTTATATTTATAACTCAATGAGGGGCAGAGTTGTAAATTTTAATAAACTGATTTTAATTTCAGTTTATATAAAGGGTAGTGGTCCCCGAGATCTAGGTTAACTTGCATATCTCTCCTTCCCCGTCAGAGAGTTGTGTAGCAAGAGGTAACCTATCATCTTGGAAGATCAAACCCTCTCTGGAAAATTCTACGTCAATGGATTCAGGTACGCTTCCGCAAATCTAGTCTTTGTTCTTAATGATTTGACATGTATGGATCTTGGGTTAATATTCGTATGAATATTTTTTTTATCTTAGTTCTTACAAGTGGCATCGAGCCAGGTTTTATCGAATCATTAAGAATTAATTATGTAGTTCGGCGTGGTTTTAATTTTTATGTCGTCTTTTTCCTTGTGCGATGAAAATCTCTTAATTTTGTTTCTTCGCATATATTAGGGTTTGATGCTTCGCATATTCTGAAATTGTTTAACCCTTTTGCGTGAATAATCGATAATTGCCTTTGATGTTTTTCAATTAGGAATATTCTTGTTGGTCTCTGTTCAATTGCGATTAGTTTTTAATTGAATTGAAATTGATGTTTGCTGTTTAGAATTGGTTTTGGATATATATATATATATATTTTTTCTCAATTGCAAGATTCTTTGGGCGAAAACAATTCTTTTTATGTTTTGGTTTATGAATAGTATTCTGTTTCCAGAATATGACAATACCCCTAATATTTTTTTGGTTTTTTTTCTTAAGTATGAAATATATATTTAAAATATATATTTAATTCGGTTGGATAAAAATTTTAGTTTTGATCATTGGGTATTAAGATAAACCTTTAGAAACGGATAAAATTCATGTTTTGACTATGTCTAATATTTTAGTGGGTTAATTGAAACACAATTCACCAAAGTGACCGCTTCTGCTTAGATTAACTTATTTAAAATATCAAGATGTTTGTGTTTTTGTAATTCATGCGTTTATTAATTGGCCCAAAGGAAAATTAATATTTGGCTGAATTTCAACGACACTTGTGGTAATAAACGTGTGACAATTATAAGGTATTTTTTATGTGTGCAATACATTAGTCCAAAGATTAATCTGTTGTTCGACATAATTTATTGTCAATGTTTGATTACTACAACAAGAGTACCGCTTACTGTTAATATTACTGTCCAAAGACTTGATATTAATGTTGTGTTTGGTATCTTGAGGGGAAATTAGTCATTTCTTTGAATTTATTTGTTTACTTATGAAATATTGATGTGAGCCTGTTTTATTTTTTATTTTGTTCTATATTCAGCTAGTTCTTTTACTGCCACGATATCTGCTAATATCAGTTCTATACCCATGCTTAATGGGACAAATTTCAAGGAATGGAAAAGACATGTACTTATAGTACTTGGCTGTATGGACATAGACCTTGCATTAAGGCAAGAACAACCTGCACCTCTCACTGCGGATAGCACCCCTGATGCCAAAAGGGATTTTGAGAGGTGGGATCGTTCTAATTGCATGAATCTGATGATCATGAAACACAGCATTCCGGAAGCCTTTAGGGGCACTGAATCTGAAGAGATTACTCAGGCTAAGTCTTTCCTTGACGATCTTGAGCAACGTTTTGCTAAAAACGATAAGGTTGAAATGACATCACTTCTGAATTCTTTTATGTCTATGAAGTATAAGGGTCAAGGAAATATAAGGGAGTACATTATGGAGATGTTCCATATCGCTTCAAAACTTAAGGCACTTAAAATCGAGCTTTCTGAAGACTTGCTCATTCTTATGGTTTTGGTATTGCTTCCTGCACAGTTTAGCCAATTTAAAATTAGTTATAACTGTCAAAAGGAGAAATGGACTCTAAATGAGCTCATTTCTCATTGTGTTCAAGAGGAAGATAGGTTGAAGCGTGATAAAACTGAAAGTGCTAATTTGGCCAGTGCCTCTAAGGATAAGGGCAAGAAAAGAATATATCAGAATGAAGCTGCTAAGGGTCCAGCTCAAAAGAAACAAGAGCGAGTTCCAATTAATTGTTACTTTTGTGAGAAGCCTGGACACTTGAAGAAAGATTGTACCAAGTATCACGCATGGCGTGCTAAGAAAGGTATGAATCTTACTTTGGTCTGTTCTGAGGTTAATTTAGCTTCAGTACCTAGAAACACTTGGTGGTTAGATTCTGGTGCTACTACTCACATAAGTGTTTCTATGCAGGGTTGCCTGAGCTACCGAAAGCCAAGTGATGGTGAAAGAAACATCTTTGTGGGCGATGGAAAATCGGTAGAAGTTGAAGCAATTGGGCATTTTAGGTTGTTATTAGGAACTGGTTTTTATTTGGATTTGAAAGACACTTTTGTTGTTCCGTCTTTTAGGCGGAATTTAGTTTCAGTTTCTTTATTGGACAAATTTGGATATTCTTATTCATTTGGAAACAACCAGTTTACTTTGTCTTTAAATTCAAGTATTGTCGGAACTGGTTATTTAAATGCTTATGACAACCTTTATTTGCTAGATACAGTTGCATCATATAATGAAACCTTGCACGTGGAATCACGTGGTACTAAACGCAAATTAAATAAAGAAAATTCGGCATCATTATGGCATAAGCGCTTAGGTCATATCTCAAAAGGTAGGATTGAGCGACTTATATCTAATGGTATTTTGGAGTCCCTTGATTTTTCAGACTTTAATGTTTGTGTTGACTGTATCAAGGGAAAACAGACCAAAACTAAGAGATTAGGTGCCAACAAATCTACAGACGTCTTAGAATTAATTCACACTAATATTTGTGGGCCATTCCCTACGGCATCTTGGAATGGTCAACAATATTTCATAACATTCATAGACGATTACTCACGTTATGGGTACCTATATCTCATTCATGAGAAATCTCAGTCTTTGGACGTGTTCAAATCTTATAAGGCTGAAGTTGAGAATCAACTCAACAAAAGAATTAAGAAAGTTAGATCTGATCGTGGTGGTGAGTACTACGGTAGATATGATGGCTCAGGTGAACAACGTCCATGACCATTTGCGAAATTCCTAGAGGAATGTGGTATTGTCCCACAGTACACCATGCCAGGATCACCTAGTATGAATGGTGTAGCTGAGAGACGTAATAGGACTCTTAAGGATATGGTAAGGAGTATGATTGCTCATTCTACCTTACCCGAGTCCCTCTGGGGAGAAGCATTAAAGACAGCAGCGTACATTCTGAATAGAGTACCAACTAAAGGAGCTGAAAAGACACCTTATGAGCTTTGGATGGGTCAAAAACCTAGTCTAAAGCACTTTCACATTTGGGGATATCCAGCTGAGGCAAGGCCTTATAGGCCACATGAAAAGAAATTGGACTCCAAAACTGTGAGCAGCTACTTTATTGGATATTCTGAGCGATCTAGGGGCTATAAATTTTATGATCCCACAATTAAGAATATTTTTGAGACGGGAACTGCAACATTTTTTGAGGATGTTGAATTTGGAGGGAGAAATAAGGTTAGAGACATTACTTTTGAGGAGGAATTGAGTTCCAACTCAATTCCTACTATCACTTTTGATAATGTTCAGGTTCCCATACCTGTCATTAATCAAGAAGTGAATCCGGAACCTCAACAAGATAATGTTGAACAACTTCCTCCTATTCAGGATGAGGTAATTGTTCCAGAAGAACAAATTCAACAACCTTAACAACAAGTGCCTTTAAGGAGATCCACGAGAGAAATGAGAAATGCTATTCCGGATGATTATATTGTATTTCTCCAAGAAAATGAGGATGACAATGGAATGATGGAAGATGACCCAATCAACTTTCATCATGTCATGCAAAGTGTTAACTCTCAAAAGTGGATTGATGCCATGCAGGAAGAGTATAAATCTATGCAAGCCAATAAAGTTTGGGAACTTGTCCCATTACCTGAAGGTGCAAAACCAATTGGTTGTAAATGGATATTTAAAACCAAGAGGGATGTAAATGGTAATGTGGAGAGGTATAAGGCACGTCTTGTAGCTAAAGGATATACTCAAAAAGAAGGCATTGACTTTACAGAGAATTTCTCTTCGGTTTCATCGAAAGACTCTTTTAGAATAATCATGGCACTTGTAGCTTATTTTGATCTTGAGTTACATCAGATGGATGTTAAGACTGCTTTTCTCAATGGAGACACTGAAGAAACAATTTATATGGTGCAACCGGAAAAGTTTGAGTCGGGAGACCCAAAGGGTATAGTTTGCAAATTAACAAAATCCATCTATGGACTCAAGCAAGCTTCTCGTCAATGGTACCACAAGTTTCATCAAGTAATTGTCTCATTCGGTTTTGAGATGAATATCGTTGATGATTGTGTGTATCACAAGTTCAGTGGGAGTAAGCATATATTTTTGGTTTTATATGTCGATGACATTTTGCTTGCCACGAATGATATAGGCTTGTTGCACGAAACCAAGAGATTTCTATCTAAGCATTTTGAAATGAAAGATCTTGGGGACGCTTCTTTTGTTTTAGGAATTCAGATACATCGAGATCGATCTCGAGGTATTCTTGGATTGTCACAAAAGAACTATATCGATAAAGTACTTAAAAGGTTTGACATGCAAAATAGTAAACCAATGGACACCCCTGTCGCTAAAGGAGACAAGTTTTGTCTTGCCCAATACCCTAAAAGTAACCTTGAAATTCAAGAAATGCAGAAGATTCCCTATAGATCAGCTATTGGGAGTTTAATGTATTCTCAGGTTTGTACGCGTCCGGATATTGCGTACATTGTTGGGATGTTAGGCAGATATTCAAGCAACCCTGGTATGGACCATTGGATAGCAGCCAAGAGGGTTATGAGGTATCTTCAGAGAACAAAAGATTACATGCTCACTTATAGAAAATCAGATCATTTGAAGGTCGTAAGGTACTCGGATTCTGATTTCGCTAGGTGCCAAGATAGCAGAAAGTCTACATCAGGCTATATTTATCTATTAGCTGGAGGAGCTATATCTTGGAAAAGTGCTAAACAAACACTTGTAGCTTCTTCCACTATGGCAGGAGAGTTTGTAGCATGCTATGAGGCATCCAATCATGGAATATGGTTGCGGAACTTTGTCACTAGGCTGCGTATTTTGGAGAACATAGAAAGACCGCTTAAATTGTTTTGTGACAATAAGTCAGCAGTACTATATTCCAACAACAATAGGAGCTCGTCTAAGTCAAAGCACATAGACATAAAGTTCCTAGTTGTAAAAGAAAGAGTGCAAAGTGGACAAATATCCATAGAACACATTGGGACAAACTCTATGATAGCGGATCCGCTCACAAAAGGTTTACCACCCAAGGTCTTTCATGAGCACACTGCTCATATGGGTGTTGTATCATTTGAGGATATTACTGTTTGAGTGGGAGTTTGTTATTTGTTTGCTTTATGTTTGATTTTGGACATTTATGTATTCGGTTATTTTTTTGATCAGAAATTAAGTATTCAGTTTATTCACTCTTTTCTTATTTTGATAAGGACCTCACTTAAGTTTAAAGAGGACCAGTTGGAAATAGGTATGTTCGGTTCACATTTACATGTAATTTCCATGCTACGCATCCATGATTGATCTGTGTCATTTGATTGTGTTTGTATACGTAACCATTGATGGGTCCAGTCATGATTGATATGACGAAGACCGCTTTGATCCTATATAGATATAGTTGATGGACGAGATTGTTAAAGAATACCTATTGTATGATAGCAAATTTTGAGCTCATAAGGTTATACATTTGTCAGGAAACATATGTTGCCCAAGTGGGAGATTGTTGGGTTATCCAATAATAATGGGCAC
Organism: Hibiscus trionum; assembly: GCA_030270665.1. Lineage (NCBI taxonomy): Eukaryota > Viridiplantae > Streptophyta > Magnoliopsida > Malvales > Malvaceae > Hibiscus > Hibiscus trionum. The sequence goes on from BSYR01000003.1 coordinate 48,241,631, forward strand.
ATATGTATAATGTATGTTGCTATTATAAAGTTTAACACGAAAATTAAGTGACCAATTATGTTACACGTGTTATATGTATTAAATTGTCATGGAATTAAAAGTGTAGATACCGTAAGTTATATTTATAACTCAATGAGGGGCAGAGTTTTAAATATTAATAAACTGATTTTAATTCAGTTTATATAAAAGGTAGTGGTCCCCGAGATCTAGGTTAACTTGCATATCTCTCCTTCCCCGTCAGAGAGTTGTGTAGCAAGAGGTAACCTATCATCTTGGAAGATCAAACCCTCTCTGAAAAAATCTCCGTCAATGGATTCAAGTACGCTTCCGCAAATCTAGTCTTTATTCTTAATGATTTGGCATGTATGGATCTTGGGTTAATATTCATATGAATATTTTTTTTATCTTAGTTCTTACATTAGCATCAATCATCGAGCCAATAGAAGTCTGTTGTGGCTCCATATATTATTATATCATTACCATTAGCATCTATCAAAAACATCACCTAATAGACGCGCAATGTATTTCTAGAGCCTAGACAATGTAGTCACTAATTTTATTCAAGTCTTACGACCCGCTTATAGCGTATTATTATTATTTTTATTATCATATATTATTATACTATTACCATCATCTATTATTATTATTTGTTATCATTATTATTGTATCAAATATTAATTAAATAAAAAAATCATTCACTATATAAATAAAATTTTCATACCATCTACAAATAGAGGTAAGCGTTCGAGCGAGTCGAGCAAAAAAATTCGAGTTATTTGAGTTGACGCGTCATATTTTACGACTTGAACTTAATTTGAAAATTTTTCGATTCGAGTCGAGTTTATGAAATTCGAGTCGAGTCGAGTTTTCGAGTTCCTACACAAATTTAATTGTAATTATTTATCATGTTATAGTACGATTTGATTCCAATTTAAACGACTATCTCTAATCATATAAGATATGCATATATATATATATATATATATATATATATTTCTTCATATTATTTTTCACATGTACAAGTAAGATTTATAATATTATTTAATAAAAATATCATCTAAACTTCTAAAATATATTTTTATTATTATTTTTAAATAAGGAACTTTTGGGGATAAAGTATTGATGGGGTATAAATGAGTCGATGAATTGATGTAAAGAAAAAAAATTACAAAAAATTCAATTGAATGATCAAATTGAATAAAATATAAAGTTAAAGAGCTAAATTGAAAAAAAAGAATATATTTGTTAAAAATATGAATTGAAGTTATATATAGATATTATATAGTGTTAGTAAATCGTGTGGTTTAATTTTGGTCAAAAATATACTTAAAACGAAAGAGGAATTGAAGAAATGAGAAACATTCAAAGTTGAGGGGCTAAATTACAAAAGTAGGAAATTTAATTTAAAAATATGAATTGAAGCTAAATAGATATTCTAGTTTCTACAGTGGTTTAGGAGCATGCGGTTCAAATTTGGTTAAAATGACTTAAAACAAAGGAGATATTGAAGAAATGAAGAAATCATACAAAGTTAAGGGGCTGAATTTAAAAAAAAAATATGAAATTTATTTTCAAAAATATAAATTGAGGACAAATACGTATTCTACGCTGGTTTAGGAATACATGGTTCAAATTTGGTCAAAATGGACTTAAAATGAAGGAGGAATTGAAGAAAAATGAAATTAGTGACTAAATTGTAAAAATGTAAAATTCAGTTTTTCGGTTTTTCGAGTTGGGAAAATTTCAAACCGACTCGAAATCGAAATTTTTTCAAGTTGACTCGAATAACTCGAAACTGAAAAAAAAAATATCGATTTTTTCAAGTCGAGTCGAGTTTTGTTAACCCCTATCTACAAATACCTAAATACACAAACCCAAATTTATAGAGCCGATAGCAACTAAACCCTAAATGAATTAAAAAACCCTAACACCCTACATGTCCTGAGCAACCACATCTTTGCAGTTAGATCTTGCTATGATCTAACGATCCAGATTGAAGGAATGAGAGGTTGTTCGGTGCCCACTCACGCGTGAAGAACACCGCACAAGGCTGTTCGATTTTCTGCGTGAGAAACACGTGTACGAAGCCTCTGAGATCCGAAGCTCTTCCCATTATAAAGTTCTTCATTTTTCTACCAAAGTTGCGAAGATTGAAATTGTTCTTCTCATTACGAAATTCTTCAGTCTTCTGCCAAAGTGTGGAGTCTGAAGTTATTTTTCTCATTAAGAAATTCTTTATTCTTCGAGGTCCAAAATTATTCTTCTCATTAAGAAATTCTTCACTCCTCTACTAAAGTTGTTGAAGGTTGAAGCCATTCTTCTCATTATGAATTTCTTTAATCTTCTGTCAAAGTGTGGAGCTTGAAGATGTTCTTCTCATTTTAAATTTCTTTATTCTCTGAAAATGTGATGAGCTCTTCTCATTATGAACTCTTAGTTCTTTGTTGATGTATTTAATGATTCCTGTCAAAATAGGCAAAACAAATTAATGATATGAGTTAGTATGCCCCTAAATTAAGGATGTCTAACTACACATGATGCTTGAATGGTGTAAACTGAGAACCAATTGGGTGAGCTCATATTTAGAGAAGCTCATTTTTTTGTTTTAATTCTTTGTTGAAACTCTTTCTTCGCTGATGCAACCCATCTCAAAATCGGTTTTAATTTTTCAGAATCTTTGTATCTCCGTTTTCTTCAAAAACCTTTTTAGGTTGTCACTTCGGATTGCTCTTTGTATATCTTGCTCAGTCTTTTCGAGTTCTAGCTCTGAAATATTTGTCATTGATTTTTCATCTTCGTGCCCCAACAAAATTTGCCCCAAAATTTGGTTGTTTACTCTTGTTCTCTCTAAGCCGACTTTTGACTTGTTCAATAGTGATATTTTTAGGCTCTGTATTCTCTTTTGTCTATTCCGATTTGAACTCTTATGTACAAATGATCTTGTCACGTGGGTAATGGTGGCATACTAATTTTCTCGTTCTTGAATCCATGATGCAAAATTTTGCCCCTCTCTCAGCATTTAGGGCGAGGAAAAGTCTTAAATTCATTTTAATGCAAAAACTTAGGTAGATGAATTTTTAAAAAGTCAATGCGAGGTTTATTTTAAATTTATTTTAACGTAAAAATCTTCTTCAGAGTTTACCCCTCTTTCAAAATTTAGGGTGAAAAAATGCTTTAAGCTCATTTCAATTCAAAATTTAGGGTGAAAAAATTAAACTTCAAAAAAGGATCAAAATTATGCACCCAAATGCCAAGTGCAAGAGCGATAGTGAAATAACTCACCAATGATTGCCTCAAGCGTATCTTTTGTCTGGTAGAACTCAAAAATTGAGTCGATATCTGTAGATGTGAAGTACCTTTCGAGTTACTTTGGTTTTTTTAACAAGTTCAGAACCACTTTTGGTATGTTTCACCTTTAAATTATTATTTCCTTGTCTCATTTCTTTTTTTATTTGGAGAATTCAACTCATCACATTCTTTTGGCTCGAGAAAAATGATGGAGCAAAAAATAAAACCCCGAGCTACTCAACATTGTCATGATATGAAAATATTATCATCACTCATGAAGCTAAGGTTTTTGACTTGGATGGTGCATTGCAACCTTATTTGTCCTATCGCTTCAGAGGAGTGCCCCAAAGTTTCCACACTCTTATCCGAAAATGCCTCTTTACCAGGCTTCGAAAACAGAAGTGCATTTTTATATCACGGGATTTAATCTCATCAATTGTTTGACTTTTTCAGAATTTGAAAAATCACTTATGAAGCCAAGATATAGAGTAGATGGAGGGTAGCTACCTTAAAACATACTCAATATTGCGGCTACAGCGGAGTGCCCCCGAGATTTCTCCCATTTTTACATTTTCTTTTTAAATTGTGGAAAATTATTCTCCCAAGTACATTATATTTTCCTCACGTGTGGTCATTATTGGCTGACCAAATTAAATCGGAATGTAAGCCACATATTCGTCATCTTCACAGCTTACGATTTCCATTAGACACAGACCGCTCGAAATTAATCGTTGGACTTGAATCAAAGTTACTCTTGCAATTAATATTTAAGTTCATGATAGAAATGATATGTACATATATGTTCGGGAAAATCAAAATCATCTCATAACAATGAATGAAATGTTCAAAGAATCAAAGAATATAAATTGTTTACCAAATGAGATGCAAAATAATGTTTTATTAAAATCAAAACAAATAAACAATAGCCCCGACGAAAGCTCCTCATTTGACGTATTTAGGCCAAGAACGTCGTCAATATGACCATCTCCAAAGTTTGCTCTCAAATCCATGTGATGACTTGCAGATGCTCTCATTGTGTTGAATTACATTTTCTTCTCGAGCAGTGGCAACTTGAAAAACAAATCTGGGTAAGTAAAAGAAGTCAGACTAAAATGTAAGTCCTTTGAATTCTCTTTCTTCTATTGGGGTTTTAGAATAGTTGGCGCCACATGTAATAAGTGGTTCTCAGTTGTACTGATAAGAAGTCATTTTCTTGCCTTCTGCTTTCTAAGGCGAGTATTCCTCCCACAATTAATTTTACCGGTATGAATTAAGCATGTAATGCATGAAATAAATTAAAAACAACAATAATACTAAATGCAAGAATGAAAGCGAAGGTGTTGATTCTCGAACAATTCTGAGAAAGACTTCTGTTTAATGGATAAGATGTATGATTACAAGAAGCTGAAAAAATGAATTACAACTAACAGTTAGCTTTGTCGCAACCGTTTTTAATACCTATTTGTGGAAAAACAACCTAACAATTAGGATTTTGGAAATTGGGGTTTTTGGGCACTACCCATATTAAGCCCCAAATCAATAATAATCCTAATTATTTGTGATTTTAATTATTTAATCCTAATTCCAACTTTTATTAAACTAACTATATGTGATTTCCTTTTGTATGTTCAAATGAAATATTGAATCTCTTACTTAAATATCTCGTTGATTAACATCACATTGCAATGTGATACTAATCAACTTATGACATTTAAGCTTTCATTCAATTTTGATTTATTTTCTATAATGTCCTTTCTTAGCAAATTATGTAACCCCCTTAGCCCGGCCTAGACGGTTGACCCGAACTACGAAGATTACACGGGGAAAACCAAAGTCAACCCGAAAGTCAACCTTGATTAACGACCCTTTTTTTTCTTTTTAACTTTGTCTAAATGCATATTAACCTTAGGTGTACTCTTGAGATAAGCATACTCAAAAATCACAGCAATCGGAAAACAATAAGGGACTCAATTGCACAACATATAAATTTAGGGACCAATTTGTAAATTCTGGAAATTAAGAGGACTTTTCCAATTTTTAAGTTACCATTATGAAATTAATCACGTTTCATGCTTCTCTGCCAAATTTCATCTTAAACAGACATCCCAAACTCAAGCAATTGCACATACAAAAATCAGGACTAAAACGTAAAGCTTGCAAACCTCAAACCCATTCAAATTTGTGCCCAACGGTCAAGTGTTTCGAAACGGGTCTAGGCCGTTCAGAAACACGGGCTGGCAGTAGCCAACGTGTTTCGAAACACCTCTGCCCGTTTCGAAACACCCAGGCCAAAATATGCACCTGTTTCGAAACAGGCAAGGGTGTTTCGAAACACCCTGCCCAGAAACAGCAGAAAGGTCTGTTTTACACACTTCCGACCCACCAAACACGTACATATGACTTACACATCATGCCAACAAGTCATCAAACATTAAAGGAACATTTTTGCATCATCAAAGCTCAATCAAAGCATCATTTAGGAAAAACCTCAAGTCTATAGGCATGCATCCTAAAATGAAAAGCAAGCAATCATCAAATCTCCAAAACAAATACCAAATGGCCATTTACATGATCCAAACATCATCATAGGCATTAAACCAACTTAGGGAGTCCAAAACATCTCCCAAAAACACAATCTAGGTTCCCATTGCCAAATACCAAAAGCTAATAGTGTTGTGAAAATAGTCACCATACATGAGCTTAGACTTTCACTTGGATCCTTGACCTCCTTGCTGTCCTTAAAGCACTTCAATGCTCTACATTATTGGTTCAAGAAAGAGAGAGCGTAAGCACACATGCTTAGTGAATGCTCTAATGAAACAACACAATAATGCACTTTGTAAAAACACCTTTTCAAGGCCTTTAATTTCAAAATATCATTTATCATGCTTCTATGCATACAAACCAAGCATCTCATGATTCAATACATCAACATGTCATATTGGCTTTCAAGTGATAATCCATAACCATTTTCAACTCAAAACACAATCGGATACGCGGATTACAAGCGTTGTCCCACACGCTCCATACACACTACCAAACACTCAAGGTGGAGTTTACCGGTACAATCACAACCCCTCAACACCCGTGATGGAGTCTACGGTTGTAACACCCCAATTTTGGGCTTAGAGGTTTTGGGTTTGAATCGGACCAGTCGAATTTCGGTTCGAATATAAAAGGTGGTTGTTAGGGAAAGCCTAGTTCGGGATGCATTAAAAATATGGAAAAATATCTTAAAATCCTCTTTTATTATATATAAGAGAGTGGTGAAATCAATTTTACAAAATAAGGTTTCGAAATGTGACATTTCAAGTTAGTGACTAAAATGTAATTTTTGAAAAGTTGGTGACTGTTTTAAAAGGATTGAAACTTTGAATCTTTAAGGAGATAATTTACCCAAGAAGAGTTTTCTCCAGATTTTTCTTAATATTAAACATTTATTAAATGATATTTAATAAAAGGAAAAGGGGGAAATAGATATTTTTGAGTTCATAACTAACTTTTCTCAAAATTTTCCCTCTTCATTTTCTCTCCCTTTTCTCTCAGCCAAACACATTTCCCCAGCCATTTTCCCTCTGATTTTAACACCTAAAGATGAGATTTCAATCTCCAATTGGGTTCTAATCATTCCTACATCAAATCATTACCATTTGCTTATTGAATTTTCAAGAATCTTGGCTTTAAACAAGGAGAAACTCACATTTGGAGGTATGAACGTCCTTCTCCTCTAAATACTCAGTTCTTTACTGAAATTCCCAAGTTCTCAATCCTTGATTTGAGTTTTAATAAAGGTTTTTATGTTGTGTTCTTGATCTTGGCTTTAAATGCAAGATTTGGATTTAATTTTGATTAAATTCGTACTAAATGATTGGGCTATGTTTTGAGATGTCTTTTTGATGTTTATTGGATGTATAAATGATGTGAAATTGAGGTTTAATCAATGCAATCCTGGATAGGTTGATTTTCCTAAGTTTTTGATTGAGTTAATGGTGGTTTTTGGGGTGATTTTGATGCCCTGCTATAGCTGGAGGTATAAGGACGTGATTAGATCCTTTTGGATGTTAATTGATGTATAAGTATGATTGGAATTGATGGATCTTGGCTGGGTAAGGTTGTAGAGGTGTTTGGATGTGATTTCGGTTGTGTTTGGTAGCCGAAATGTGAGTGTTGATGTGAGAAGCGAGTTTAGGTGTCTTGGTTGAAGATATTAATGCATGATGATGCATTAATCCACTGCTTTGATGTGTTTAAAACAGGGGAGACATCATCGGATCCTTGTGGTGTTGATCCGGAGGCTTGATCGGTGTTTCGGCAAGCTTGCGAAACGGAATCGGTGAGTGAAGTTTGGTTTTCAGCTTTGAAACCAATGTTGGAAGGTTATGGGAGCTTAGTTTAAGTCTAAACAACTTAGCTAAGCTCAAGAGTAAGTTTTCGGGAAAACTCTCTTGTTGATGAACCATGAGATGGTTGAATGCAATGTGTTTTATTTGCATGTTTAAATTCTGTTTTGAAAGCATATTTTAGCATGTTTAATGCTGGTTTTGTGAGCCATGTGTTGAATGATGCTCAAGGTAAGAGATCCTTGTTTTGAACATTGATAAATGTGGTTTGATGCATTGTAATGCATGATGTTTTAATGGCTTTGTTAAATGCTTTAAAACAGTGGATTAATGATGTTATATGATGTATATTGACAAGTGATGTGTTGGTTTTAAAGTACTTGAATCGGATATAGTTAGCCGGCTATAGGATTGGGTGCACCGTGAATAAAGTCGCCTTGGATGTTGAGGGGTTGTGATTATACCGTAAACTCCATCCAAGTACACTAACGAGATGTTTAAGATCATCATGGTGGTTAAAAGTCCATGAGTGGATCTTGTGTTAAGATCACAATGGTGGTTAAAAGTCCATGTGTGGATCTTGTGTTGTGTGTCCCGTGTTCTCGTTTGTGATGTTATAAACTACCAATGAGTGATGTTGAGGGGTTGTGATTGTACCATAGTCTCCATCACGGGTGTTGAGGGGTTGTGATTGTACCATGCTCCACCTTGATATTGGTAGTGTGTATGAAGCGTATGGGACAACGCTTGTAATCCGCGTATCCGATTGTGTTTTGAGTTGTAAAATGTTATTGATTATCACTTGTAAGCCAATATGACATGTTGATGATTTGAAGCATGGGATGCTTGGTTTGTATGCATAATTGCATGGTAAATGTTGTTTTGAGACTAAAGGCCTTGAAAAGGTGTTTTTGCAAATGCATTATTGTGATGTTTTAATTGAGAATTTCCTCACTAACCTATGTGCTTACGCTCTCTCTTTCTTAAACCAATAATGCAGAGCATTGAAGTGCATTAAGGGAAGCAAGGAGGTCAAGAATCCAAGTGGAGGATTAAGCTCATGTATGGTGAATGTTTTCCTAACACTATTAGCTTTTGGCATTTGGCAATGGGAACCTAAATTGTGTTTTTGGGAGATGTTTTGGACTCCCTAAGTTTGGTTAATGCTTTTGATGATGTTGGAACATGTAAATGGCCCTTTTGGTATTTGGTTTTGGTGAATTGATGGTTGCATGGTTTTTAATATAGGATGCATGCCTATAGAATTGGGTTTTTCCTTGAATGATGCCATGATTGTGTTTAGTTGATGCTAATATGTTCCTTAAGTGTTTGATGACTTGTGTGTATGTTATGGAGGTCATATGGATATGTTTGATGAGCTGATTGTGTAATAAACTAGCAAAATTCTGCAAATCTGGGCAGCCCGTATCGGAACGGGTGCTACTGTTTCGGAACAGGTGGCCTGAAATGGCCATGGCGTTTCGAAACAGGTAGAGCTGTTCCGAAACGGTTTTGCCACTGCCAAGCCCTGTTCCGCAACGAGTTTCGAAACGGTCCTGCGTTTCGGAACTGATCTTCCCCGTTTCGGAACACTCGACCGTTGGGCACTGAATTTGATGGTTAAATGTTTTGAAACTCTTACATATTGGTCCTAATCTTTGTATATGCAATTGGTTGAGTTTATAACGTCCGTTTGAGATGAAATTTGACAGAGAAGCATGAAATATGATTAATTTCATAATGATAACTTTAAAACATGTTAAGTCCTCCTAATTTCTAGAATTTGCATTTTGGTCCCTAAACTTGTATATTGTGCAATTGAGTCCCTAAATGTTTTCCGATTGCTGTGATTTTTGAGTATGTTTATCTCAAGTGTTCAACTAGGGTTAATATGCATTTAGACAAGTTTTAAAAAGAAAAAAAAGGGTCGTTAATCAAGGTTGACTTTCGGGTTGACTTTGGTTTTCCCCGTGTAATCTTCGTAGTTCGGGTCAACCGTCTAGGCCGGGCTAAGGGGGTTACATTTGGTGGTATCAGAGCTGAGTTCTCAAGTAATTGGGAATGGTTATGTGGGTGATATGTGTATGATTGCTTTGTATGCATGATGAGTGAAAGTATGATGTATAAATTGTAAGTATGTTGCAATTGTGGTGTATGCTGTGATGAAGCATGTTAGAGGGACCCATTGCCAAATCAAAGCTAATGAAATGATTTGTTTTTAATTGGAAATGAGCTTGAGTACTTGGATTGCTTACCTTGCTGAGCCTGACTTTTGTTTATTGCATTGTGATTGCATTGTTAGTGAATGGGACCTCGTAGAGAGACGAGGATTAATACGCGAGCTATGGCTCAAAATGAGAATGAGGAGAATGCTGAAAACGTGGTGGATTTACCTCCTCCACCTGGTGGTGGTGGTGCTGAGGGTGAAGGAGCTGGTGTTGCTGCTGGTGCTGGGGTCGCTGGACCTGAAGCTGGGCAGGGGCAAGATGCTCCTGACATGACAATGCTGATTCAAGCTATTGCTGGAGCCTTTCGGGCGGCGGTAGCTAGAGCTCAAGGAGCTGGGCATCAGAGTGATGCTAATGCTATACTACCTCTAGAACGTCTGCGCAGTCTGGGAGGGACTGAGTTCAGGGGTTTGTCTTCTGAAGGTTCTGAATCTTGGTTGGAAAGTACCAAGAGAATCTTGGGACAAATGAACTGCAATGATGTGCAAAAGCTGGGTTGTGTGATATCATTGTTGCATGACGATGCGTATACCTGGTGGACGACCACTATCTCCGGAATGAAGGAAGCTGATGTAACTTGGACGTTCTTTCTGAATGCGTTCAAGAGGAGGTATCTGGGTGTGCGATACCTGGATGAGAAGAAAAGGTAGTTCATGTCTCTTACTCAAGGGAGTATGACAGTGGCTGAGTACGAGGTTCAGTTTGTCCGACTCAGTCAGTATGCACCTGAGCTTGTTCCTGATGAGCGGGAGAGGTGTGAACGTTTCCGTTATGGTTTGGTGACGGAAGTGAAGACTTATATGCTGGCTGCTGAGTACACTGATTTTGATGTGCTGGTTGGAAGAGCAAAGGACATCGAGTTGAATTTGAGTTTATCTTCTAGAGGAGCTGGTCCTAGTGTGGGCAAGCGAGCTGCTGAGTATAGTTCCGGTGGTGGAAGGAACAAGAGAGGACGTGATCGGAAGTATCAGTCTTCGTCTAGGCGAGGTGGTGGAGGGCAAGGTGCGCCTGTTCAGGGAGACAGGGCGAGAGTTGATCTGAACACATGTTGGACATGTGGATCACGTGGACACCTGAGGCGTGATTGTCCTCGAGCAGCGAGGAAGGTTCAGGCTCCTGTTGTGGTGGCCGGTAACTCTTGCTGGAACTGTGGTTCGGCGGATCATATGAGGAGGGAGTGTCCCCTGTTGGTCGGTAGTGGCCATGGACGTGCTCCTGGAGTTGTTGCACCATAGAGAGGTCGTGGGCGCGGCCGTGGTAATTTCCAGCGTAGAGAGGATGGTGGAAGGAATGTGGCTCATGTTGTAGCTGTTCAGCCTGAGGGTGGTGGCCAGGCCAGAGTGTATGCTCAGAGAGAGGGGAGGAATGACACGGATGTGATCGCAGGTACTTTTACTTTGCAATCCTTGTCATTACTTTCCTTGATTGATTCTGGATCTACACACTCATACATATTGCGTGGGCATGCTCAATTGCTTGGTTTACCTGTTGAGTCTTTGGATGTTGGTATGCGTGTAACTAGTTCTTTTGGTGAGACTGTTGTGACTCGAAAGCTTTATAGAAGATGTCCCTTGGTTGTGCAAGATCATGTTTTTCATGTTGATCTTATGGAATTGCCTTTCTATGGCTTTGATGTAATCCTTGGTATGGATTGGCTTGTTGAGCATCGAGCTGTTGTGGATTTTGAGAATAAGCGAGTTTCGTTGAAGCTTGCGGATGATTATGAGGTAGTGGTGGTTGGTGAGAATGTGAAGTTTCTTGCCAATGTGGTGTCTACCTTGGAAGCGAGCCGAATGTTGAGGCAAGGCTGTGAAGCTTACCTAGCCTTCGTGATGAATCCTAGCTCTAAGGAGTTGCGAGTGCAAGATATCCGGACTGTGCGAGAGTTTCCTGGTGTGTTTCCGGAGGAGTTGCCTGGATTGCCTCCTAATCGAGAAGTGGAGTTTGGGATTGAGCTGTATGAAAACACAACTCCAGTGTCCATTACTCCTTATCGAATGGCACCTAAAGAGTTGAAAGAGCTGAAGACGCAACTTCAGGAGTTGCTTGATCGTGGTTTCATTCGGCCGAGTGTGTCACCTTGGGGTGCACCGGTCTTGTTTGTGAAGAAGAAGGATGGCACTATGAGAATGTGCATTGATTACCGTCAGCTTAACAAGTTGACTATCAAGAATCGGTATCCATTGCCGAGAATTGATGATCTTTTTGATCAATTTCGTGGAGCGGCGGTGTTCTCTAAAATTGACTTAAGGTCAGGGTATTATCAATTGAAGGTGAAGGATGTAGATGTGCCAAAGATAGCTTTCAGAACGAGGTATGGGCATTATGAGTTCTTGGTGATGCCGTTTGGTTTGACGAATGCTCCTGCAGCTTTCATGGACATGATGAATAGAGTATTCCATGAATACTTGGATAAATTTGTCGTGGTGTTCATTGATGATATCCTCGTGTACTCTCGTTCTGAGGAGGAACATGAAGGGCATTTGAGAATTGTGTTACAAGCTTTGTTGGAGAATCAACTATATTCTAAGCTGAGCAAGTGTGAGTTCTGGCTTATAGAAGTGGTGTTTCTTGGTCATGTGGTTTCTGCGGAGGGGATTCGTGTTGATCCTCAAAAGATTGAGGCGGTGATGAATTGGAAGCCTCCTAAGTCTGTTCATGAAGTCCGTAGTTTCCTTGGTCTGGCAGGATACTATCGGAGGTTCGTGGAAGGGTTTTCCAAGATTGCTACACCTTTGACGAAGTTGTTGCAAAAAGATGTTAAGTATGAGTGGACGGAAGCGAGACAGCAGGCTTTTGAGAAGCTTAAGGCATCTTTGACGCAAGCTCCTATCTTGGTTCAACCTGAATCAGGGAAAGAGTTTGTGGTGTATAATGATGCGTCCTACGTTGGTTTGGGATGTGTGTTGATGTAAGAGGGTAAGGTGGTGGCTTATGCATCACGGCAGTTGAAGGTGCATGAGCGCAATTACCCTACGCATGGCATTGAGTTAGCTGCGGTGGTTTTTGCTTTGAAAATTTGGAGACATTACCTGTATGGTGAGAAGTGTACTGTGTACACGGATCACAAGAGTTTGAAGTATCTGATGTCTCAGAAAGAGTTGAATCTTAGGCAGCGACGTTGGGTGGAGTTGCTTAAGGATTATGATTTGACGATCGAGTACCATCCGGGTAAAGCCAATGTTGTAGCGGATGCCCTGAGTAGGAAGGTAGCTGTGGAGTTGAGGGCAATGTTTTCCAGTTTGAGCATTTCACGTGATGGTGGACTTGTGGCTGAGTTGCAAGTGAGACCATCCTTGGTTCAGTTGATTAAGGAAAAGCAGTTGTTGGATGATTCCTTGGTGCCACATGTTCAGGATATTGCAGAGGGCAGACCATCGGATTTCTTCTTTAATGATGATGGAGTTTTATGTTTTGGGAGTCGGATAGTAGTGCCCGATGATGCTGAATTGAGGCGTGCTATTCTGACTGAAGGTCATAGTAGTCCTTTTGCTATGCACCCTGGTAGTACTAAGATGTACCGTGATCTTCGTGATGAGTACTATTGGGTGGGTTTAAAGAAGGATGTTGCTGAGTTTGTAAGCAAGTGCATGGTTTGCCAGCGAGTTAAAGCTGAGCATCAGTCTCCTTCAGGGTTGTTGCAACCGTTGAGGATTCCTGAGTGGAAGTGGGAAAGGGTTACCATGGACTTTGTGTTTGGTTTGCCCTTGTCGCCATCGAAGAGGAATTCAGTGTGGGTGATTGTGGATCGCCTAACGAAGTGTGCGCATTTCTTGCCTGTGCATACTACGTATACCTTGGATAAGCTTGCGGAGCTGTACATTGCTGAGATTGTGCGGCTGCATGGTGTGCCTAAGTCGATTGTGTCGGATAGGGATCCGATGTTTACATCGCGTTTCTGGCAGTGTTTGCATCAGGCTTTGGGTACACGGTTGAATTTCAGTACTTCTTATCATCCACAGTCGGATGGACAGTCTGAACGTGTTATTCAGGTGTTGGAGGATATGTTGAGGTGCTGCGTGATTGAGTTTCAGGGTTCTTGGGAGAAACATCTGCCTTTGGTGGAGTTTGCCTATAATAATAGTTATTAGGCAAGTATTCAAATGGCACCTTATGAAGCTTTGTACGGGAGGAAGTGTAGGACTCCTCTTTGTTGGGCTGAAACGGGTCAGAAGTTGGTTTCGATGCCAGCTTTGTTGAAAGGAACCACCGAGAAGGTGAAGCTCATTTGTGAGCGTTTGAAGGCAGCTTCTGATCGGCAAAAGTCTTACGCGGATTTGAAGCGTAAGGAGGTTGAGTATGCGGTGAGTGACCGTGTGTTTTTGAAAGTTTCGCCTTGGAAAAAGGTGATGAGGTTTGGCCGAAAGGGTAAGTTGAGCCCTAGGTACATTGGACCATACGAGGTGATTGAGCGTGTGGGTCCTGTTGCATACAAGTTGAGATTACGGCAGGAGTTGGAAAAGATCCATGATGTGTTTCATGTTTCTATGCTTCGGAAGTATAGATCGGATCCTTCACATGTGATGCCTGTGGAAGAAGTGGAATTGAATCCGGATTTGACCTATGATGAGGAACCGGTGAAGATTCTGGATTCGGATAGTAAAGTTCTTCGAGGCAAGACTATTGAGTTGGTAAAGGTGTTGTGGAAGCATCGTGGTGTTGAGGAAGCCACGTGGGAACGGAAGGATGACATGTTCAAGCAGTTTCCGTATCTTTTTCCTTCAGGTAAATTTTGAGGATGAAATTTCTTAAGGGGGGGAGAGTTGTAACACCCCAATTTTGGGCTTAGAGGTTTTGGGTTTGAATCGGACCGGTCGAATTTCGGTTCGAATATAAAAGGTGGTTGTTAGGGAAAGCCTAGTTCGGGATGCATTAAAAATATGGAAAATATCTTAAAATCCTCTTTTATTATATATAAGAGAGTGGTGAAATCAAGTTTACAAAATGAGGTTTCGAAATGTGACATTTCAAGTTAGTGACTAAAATGTAATTTTTGAAAAGTTGGTGACTGTTTTAAAAGGATTGAAACTTTGAATCTTTAAGGAGCTAATTTACCCAAGAAGAGTTTTCTCCAGATTTTTCTTAATATTAAACATTTATTAAATGATATTTAATAAAAGGAAAAAGGGGAAATAGATATTTTTAAGTTCATAACTAACTTTTCTCAAAATTTTCCCTCTTCATTTTCTCTCCCTTTTCTCTCAGCCAAACACATTTCCCCAGCCATTTTCCCTCTGATTTTAACACCTAAAGATGAGATTTCAATCTCCAATTAGGTTCTAATCATTCCTACATCAAATCATTACCATTTGCTTATTGAATTTTCAAGAATCTTGGCTTTAAACAAGGAGAAACTCACATTTAGAGGTATGAACGTCCTTCTCCTCTAAATACTCAGTTCTTTACTAAAATTCCCAAGTTCTCAATCCTTGATTTGAGTTTTAATAAAGGTTTTTATGTTGTGTTCTTGATCTTGGCTTTAAATGCAAGATTTGGATTTAATTTTGATTAAATTCGTACTAAATGATTGGGCTATGTTTTGAGGTGTCTTTTTGATGTTTATTGGATGTATAAATGATGTGAAATTGAGGTTTAATCAATGCAATCCCGGATAGGTTGATTTTCCTAAGTTTTTGATTGAGTTAATGGTGGTTTTTGGGGTGATTTTGATGCCCTGCTATAGCTGGAGGTATAAGGACGTGATTAGATCCTTTTTGGATGTTAATTGATGTATAAGTATGATTGGAATTGATGGATCTTGGCTGGGTAAGGTTGTAGAGGTGTTTGGATGTGATTTCGGTTGTGTTTGGTAGCCGAAATGTGAGTGTTGATGTGAGTAGCGAGTTTAGGTGTCTTGGTTGAAGATATTAATGCATGATGATGCATTAATCCACTACTTTGATGTGTTTAAAACAGGGGAGACATCATCGGATCCTTGTGGTGTTGATCCGGAGGCTTGATCGGTGTTTCGGCAAGCTTGCGAAACGGAATCGGTGAGTGAAGTTTGGTTTTCAGCTTTGAAACCAATGTTGGAAGGTTATGGGAGCTTAGTTTAAGTCTAAACAACTTAGCTAAGCTCAAGAGTAAGTTTTCGGGAAAACTCTCTTGTTGATGAACCATGAGATGGTTGAATGCAATGTGTTTTATTTGCATGTTTAAATTCTGTTTTGAAAGCATATTTTAGCATGTTTAATGCTGGTTTTGTGAGCCATGTGTTGAAGGATGCTCAAGGTAAGAGATCCTTGTTTTGAACATTGATAAATGTGGTTTGATGCATTGTAATGCATGATGTTTTAATGGCTTTGTTAAATGCTTTAAAACAGTGGATTAATGATGTTATATGATGTATATTGGCAAGTGATGTGTTGGTTTTAAAGTACTTGAATCGGATATAGTTAGCCGGCTATAGGATTGGGTGCACCGTGAATAAAGTCGCCTTGGATGTTGAGGGGTTGTGATTGTATCGTAAACTCCATCCAAGTACACTAACGAGATGTTTAAGATCATCATGATGGCTAAAAGTCCATGAGTGGATCTTGTTTTAAGATCACAATGGTGGTTAAAAGTCCATGTGTGGATCTTGTGTTATGTGTCCCGTGTTCTCGTTAGTGATGTTATACAACTACCAATGAGTGATGTTGAGGGGTTGTGATTGTACCATAGTCTCCATCACGGGTGTTGAGGGGTTGTGATTGTACCATGCTCCACCTTGATATTGGTAGTGTGTATGAAGCGTATGGGACAACGCTTGTAATCCGCGTATCCGATTGTGTTTTGAGTTGTAAAATGTTATTGATTATCACTTGTAAGCCAATATGACATGTTGATGATTTGAAGCATGAGATGCTTGGTTTGTATGCATAATTGCATAGTAAATGTTGTTTTGAGACTAAAGGCCTTGAAAAGGTGTTTTTGCAAATGCATTATTGTGATGTTTTAATTGAGCATTTCCTCACTAAGCTATGTGCTTACGCTCTCTCTTTCTTAAACCAATAATGCAGAGCATTGAAGTGCATTAAGGGCAGCAAGGAGGTCAAGAATCCAAGTGGAGGATTAAGCTCATGTATGGTGAATGTTTTCCTAACACTATTAGCTTTTGGCATTTGGCAATGGGAACCTAAATTATGTTTTTGGGAGATGTTTTGGACTCCCTAAGTTTGGTTAATGCTTTTGATGATGTTGGAACATGTAAATGGCCCTTTTGGTATTTGGGTTTGGTGAATTGATGGTTGCATGGTTTTCAATATAGGATGCATGCCTATAGAATTGGGTTTTTCCTTGAATGATGCCATGATTGTGTTTAGTTGATGCTAATATGTTCCTTAAGTGTTTGATGACTTGTGTGTATGTTATGGAGGTCATATGGATATGTTTGATGAGCTGATTGTGTAATAAACCAGCAAAATTCTGCAAATCTGGGCAGCCCGTATCGGAACGGGTGCTACTGTTTCGGAACAGGTGGCCTGAAATGGCCATGGCGTTTCGAAACAGGTAGAGCTGTTCCGAAACGGTTTTGCCATTGCCAAGCCCTGTTCCGCAACGAGTTTTGAAACGGTCCCGCGTTACGGAACGGATCTTCCCCGTTTCGGAACACTCGACCGTTGGGCACTGAATTTGATGGTTAAATGTTTTGAAACTCTTACATATTGGTCCTAATCTTTGTATATGCAATTGGTTGAGTTTATGACGTCCGTTTGAGATGAAATTTGACAGAGAAGCATGAAATATGATTAATTTCATAATGGTAACTTTAAAACATGTTAAGTCCTCCTAATTTCCAGAATTTTCATTTTTGTCCCTAAACTTGTATGTTGTGCAATTGAGTCCCTAAATGTTTTCCGATTGCTGTGATTTTTTAGTATGTTTATCTCACGTGTTCACCTAGGGTTAATATGCATTTAGAAAAGTTTTAAAAAGAAAAAAAAGGTCGTTAATCAAGGTTGACTTTCGGGTTGACTTTGGTTTTCCCCGTGTAATCTTCGTAGTTCGGGTCAACCATCTAGGCCGGGCTAAGGGGGTTACAACGGTACAATTACAACCCCTCCACATCACTCATTGGTAGTTGTATAACATCACTAAGGAGAACACGGGACACACAACACAAGGTCCTCACATGGCCTTTTAACCACCATTATGACCTTAGACATCTCGTTAGTGTTCTTGGATGGAGTTTACGGTACAATCACAACCCCTCAACATCCAAGGCGACTTTATTCACGGTGCACCCAATCCTATAGCCGGCTATCTATATTCGATTCAAGTACTTTTAAACCAACACATCACTTGCCAATATACATCATTTACCATCATCAATCCACTGTTTTAAAGCATTAAACAAAGCCATTACATAATCATGCATCACTATGCATCAAACCACATTTATCAATGTCCAAAACACGGATCTCTTACCTTGAGCATCCCTCAACACATGGTTTACAAAACCAGCATTAAACATGCTAAAATATGCTTTCAAAACAGAATTTAAACATGCAAAATAAACACATTGCATTCAACCATCTCATGGTTCATCAAAAAGAGAGTTTCTCCGAAAAACTTACTCTTGTGCTTAGCTAAGTTGTTTAGACTTAAACTAAGCTCCCATAACCTTCAAAGATTGGTTTCAAGGCTGAAAACCAAACTTCACTCACCGATTCTGTTTCGCAAGCTTGCCGAAACGCCGATCAAGCCTCCGGATCAACACCACAAGGATCTGATGATGTCTCCCCTGTTTTAAACACATCAAAGCAGTGGATTAATACATCATCATGCATTAAAATCTTCAACCAAAACACCTAAACTCGCTGCTCTCATCAAAACTCACATTTCGGCTACCAAACACAACCGAAATCACATCCAAACACCTCTACAACCTTACCCAGCCAAGATCCATCAAATCCAGTCATTCTTAAACATCAATTAACATCCAAAAAGGACCTAATCACGTCCTTATACCTCCAGCTATAGCAGAACATCAAAATCACCCCAAAAACCACCATTTCTGAAGTAAAAACTTAGGAAAATCAACCTATTCGGGATTGCATTGATTAAACCTCAATTACACATCATTTGGACATCCAAAATACATCAAAAAGACATCTCAAAACAGAGCCCAATCATCTATTACGAATTTCCTCAAAATTAAATCCAAATCTTGCATTTTAAGCCAAAATCAAGAACACAACATTAAAACCTTTAATAAAACTCAATTTAAGGATTGAGAACTTGGGAATTTCAGTAAAGAACTGAGTATTTAGAGGAGAAGGACGTTCACACCTCTAAATGTGAGTTTCTCCTTGTTTAGAGCCAAAATCCTTGAAAATTCAATAAGCAAATGATGAGGATTTGATGTAGAAGTGATTAGAAATCATTTAGAGATTGAAATCTCAACTTTAGGTGTGAAAATAAAAGGAAAAGTGGCTGTGGAAATGTGTTTGGCTGGAGGAAAATTGATAGAAAATGAAATGAGAAAATTTTGGCAAAAGTTAGTTATGAAACTAAAATATCTATTTTCACTCTTTTCTTTTTATTAAATCACATTAAATGAGTCTTTAAAATTTAAGAAAAATCTGGAGAAACTCTCCCTTGGGTAAATTAGCTCCTTAAAGATTCAAAGTTTCAATCCTTTTAAAACAGTCATCAACTTTTCAAAAATTACATTTTAGTCACTAACTTGAAATGTCATATTTCCAAACCCCATTTTGTAAAATTGATTTCACCACTCTCTTATATATAATAAAAGAGGATTTTTAGATATTTTTCCATATTTTTAATGCATCCCGAACTAGGATTTCCCTAAAAACCACCTTTTATATTCGAACCGTAATTTAAACCGGTCCGGTTCAGACCCTAAACTTCCAAGCCCAAAATTGGGGTGTTACAACTCTCCCCCTTAAGAAATTTCATCCTCGAAATTTACCTGGAGGAAAAAGGTACGAAAACTGCCTCAACATGTCATCCTTCCGTTCCCACGTGGCTTCCTCAGCACCACGATGCTTCCACAACACCTTTACCAACTCAATGGTCTTGCCTCGAAGAACTTTACTATCCGAATCCAGAATCTCCACCGGTTCCTCATCATAAGTCAAATCCGGATTCAACTCCACTTCCTCCACAGGCATCACATGAGAAGGATCCGATCTATACTTCCGAAGCATAGAAACATGAAACACATCATGAATCTTTTCTAACTCTTGCGGTAACCTCAACTTGTACACAACAGGACCCACACGCTCAATCACCTCGTATGGTCCGATGTACCTAGGGCTCAACTTACCCTTTCGGCCAAACCTCATCACCTTTTTCCAAGGCGAAACTTTCAAAAACACACGGTCACCCACCGCATACTCAATCTCCTTACGCTTCAAATCCGCGTAAGACTTCTGCCGATCAGAAGCTGCCTTCAATCGCTCACAAATGAGCTTCACCTTCTCGGTGGTTCCTTTCAACAAAGCGAGCATCGAAACCAACTTCTGACCTGTTTCAGCCCAACAAAGAGGAGTCCGACACTTCCTCCCATACAAAGCTTCATAAGGTGCCATTTGAATACTTGCCTGATAACTATTATTATAGGAAAACTCCACCAAAGGCAAATGTTTCTCCCAAGAACCCTGAAACTCAATCACGCAGCACCTCAACATATCCTCCAACACCTGGATAACACGCTCAGACTGTCCATCCGACTGCGGATGGTAAGATGTACTGAAATTCAACCGTGTACCCAAAGCCTGATGCAAACACTGCCAGAAACGTGACGTAAACCTCGGATCTCTATCCGACACAATCGACTTTGGCACACCATGCAGCCGCACAATCTTAGCAATGTACAGCTCCGCAAGCTTATCCAAAGTGTACGTAGTATGTACAGGCAAGAAATGCGCACACTTCGTCAGGCGATCCACAATCACCCATACCGAATTCTTCTTCGATGGCGACAAAGGCAAACCAGACACGAAGTCCATGGTAATCCTCTCCCATTTCCACTCAGGAATCCTCAACGGTTGCAACAACCCTGAAGGAAACTGATGCTCAGCCTTAACTCGCTGACATACCATGCACTTGCTTACAAACTCAACAACATCTTTCTTTAACCCCACCCAATAGTACTCATCACGAAGATCACGGTACATCTTAGTACTACCAGGGTGCATAGCAAAAGGACTACTATGAGCTTCAGTCAGAATAGCACGCCTCAACTCAGTATCGTTGGGCACCACTATCCGACTTCCAAAGCATAAAACTCCATCATCATTAAAGCAGAAATCCGATGGCCTATCCTCTGCAATATCCTGAACATGTGGCACCAAGGAATCATCCAACAACTGCTTTTCCTTAATCAACTGAAACAAGGATGGTTTCACTTGCAACTCAGCCACAAGACCACCATCACGCGAAATGCTCAAACTGGCAAACATAGCCCTCAACTCCACTGCTACCTTCCTACTCAAGGCATTCGCTATAACATTAGCTTTACCCGGATGGTACTCGATAGTCAAATCATAATCCTTAAGCAACTCCACCCAACGTCGTTGCCTAAGATTCAACTCTTTCTGAGACATCAGATACTTCAAGCTCTTGTGGTCCGTGTACACAGTACACTTCTCACCATACAGGTAATGTCTCCAAATTTTCAAAGCGAAAACCACCGCAGCTAACTCAATGTCATGCGTAGGGTAATTGCGCTCATGCACCTTAAACTGACGCGATGCATAAGCCACCACCTTACCCTCTTGCATCAACACACATCCCAAACCAACGTAGGACGCGTCACTATACACCACAAACTCTTTCCCTGATTCAGGTTGAACCAAGATAGGAGCTTGCGTTAAAGCTGCCTTAAGCTTCTCAAAAGCATGTTGTCTCGCTTCCGTCCATGAACCTTCGATAGTATCCCGCCAAACCAAGGAAACTACGAACTTCATGAACAGACTTAGGAGGCTTCCAATTCATCACTGCCTCAATCTTCTGAGGATCAACACTAATTCCTTCAGCAGAGACCACATGACCAAGAAACACAACTTCTCTAAGCCAGAACTCACACTTGCTCAGCTTGGCATAAAGCTGATTCTCCAACAAAGCCTGCAACACAATTCTCAAATGCCCCTCATGCTCATCCTCAGTATGAGAGTACACGAGAATATCATCAATGAACACCACAACAAATTTATCCAAGTATTCATGGAACACTCTATTCATCATGTCCATGAAAGCTGCAGGAGCATTCGTCAACCCAAACGGCATCACAAGGAACTCATAATGCCCATACCTCGTCCTGAAGGTTGTCTTTGGCACATCCACATCCTTCACCTTCAGCTGATAATACCCTGACCTTAAGTCAATTTTAGAGAACACAGCTGCTCCCCGAAATTGATCAAAAAGATCATCAATTCTCGGCAATGGATACCGATTCTTGATAGTCAACTTGTTAAGCTGACGGTAATCAATGCACATTCTCATAGTGCCATCCTTTTTCTTCACAAACAAAACCGGTGCACCCCAAGGTGACACACTCGGCCGAATGAAACCACGATCAAGCAACTCCTGAAGTTGCGTCTTCAGCTCTTTCAACTCTTTAGGTGCCATTCGATAAAGATTAATGGACACTGGAGTTGTGTTTTCATACAGCTCAATTCCAAATTCCACTTCGCGATTAGGAGGAAATCCAGGCAACTCCTCCGGAAACACACCAGGAAACTCTCGCATAGTCCTGATATCTTGCACTTGCAACTCTTTAGAGCTAGGATTCATCACAAAGGCTAGGTAGGCTTCACAACCTTGCCTCAGCATCCGGCTCGCTTCCAAGGTAGACACCACATTGGCAAGAAACTTCACATTCTCACCCACCACCACTACCTCAAAATCATCAGCAAGCTTCAACGAAACTC
This sequence comes from Hibiscus trionum, assembly GCA_030270665.1. Classification (NCBI taxonomy): domain Eukaryota; kingdom Viridiplantae; phylum Streptophyta; class Magnoliopsida; order Malvales; family Malvaceae; genus Hibiscus; species Hibiscus trionum. The sequence goes on from BSYR01000003.1 coordinate 48,264,368, forward strand.
GCTTATTCTAAAAATCCACAACAGCTCGATGCTCAACAAGCCAATCCATAGCAAGGATTACATCAAAACCATAGAAAGGCAATTCTATAAGATCAACATGAAAAACATGGTCTTGCACAACCAAAGGACATCTTCTATAAAGCTTTCGAGTCACAACAGTCTCACCAAAAGAACTAGTTACACGCATACCAACATCCAAAGACTCAACAGGCAAACCAAGCAATTGAGCATGCTCACGCAATATGTCTGAGTGTGTAGATCCAGAATCAATCAAGGAAAGTAATGACAAGGATTGCAAAGTGAAAGTACCTGCGATCACATCCGTGTCATTTCTCCCCTCCCTCTGAGCATACACTCTGGCCTGGCCACCACCCTCAGGCTAAACAGCTACCACATGAGCCACATTCCTTCCACCATCCTCTCAACGCTAGAAATTACCACGGCCGCGCCCATGACCTCTCTGTGGTGCAACAACTCCAGGAGTACGTCCCTGACCACCACCGGTCAACATAGGACACTCTCTCTTCATGTGATCCGCCGAACCACAGTTCCAACACGAATTACCGGTCACCACAACAGGAGCCTGCACCTCCCTCGCTGCTCGAGGACAATCACGCCTCAGATGACCACGCGATCCACATGTCCAACATGTGTTCTGATCAGCTCTCGCCCTGTCTCCCTGAACAGGTGCACCTTGCCCTCCACCACCACGCCTAGCTGAAGACTGATACTTCCGATCACGTCATCTCTTGTTCCGTCCGCCACCGGAACTATACTTAGCAGCTCGCTTGCCCGCACCAGGACCAGCTCCTCTAGAAGATAAACTCAAATTTAACTCAATGTCTTTTGCTCTACCAACCAGCACATCAAAATCAGTGTACTCAGCAGCCAGCATATAGGTCTTTACATCCGTCACCAAACCATAACGGAAACGTTCACACCTTTCCCGCTCATCAGGGATAAGCTCAGGTGCGTACTGACTGAGTCGGACAAACTGAACCTCGTACTCAGCCACTGACATGCTCCCTTGAGTAAGAGACACGAATTCCCTTTTCTTTTCATCCAGGTACCGCACACCCAGATACCTCATCTTGAACGCGTTCAGAAAGAACGTCCAAGTCACATCAACATCCTCTATTCCGGAGATAGCGGTGGTCCACCAGGTATACGCATCGTCATGCAACAATGATATTACACAGCCCAGCTTCTGCACTTCATTGTAGTTCAATTGTCCCAAAATTCTCTTGGTACTTTCCAACCAAGACTCGGAACCCTCAGCAGACAAACCCCTGAACTCAGTCCCTCCCAGACTACGCAAACGTTCCAGAGGTAGTCTAACATTAGCATCTCCCTGCTGCCCAGCTCCATGAGCTCCAGCTACCGCCGCCTGAAAGGATCCAGCAATAGCTTGAATCATCACCGTCATGTCAGGAGCAGCTTGCCCCTGCTCAGCTTCAGGTCCAGCGACCCCAGCACCAGCCCCAGCACCAGCTCCCTCACCCCCAGCACCACCACCACCGGGTGGAGGAGGTAAATCCACTACATTTTCTGCATTCTCTTTGTTCTCATTTTGAGCCATAGCTCGCGTATTAATCCTCGTCTCTCTACGAGGTCCCATTCACTATACAATGCATTCACAAATGTAATAAACATAGTCAGGCTCAGCAAGGTAAGCAATCCAAGTACTCAAGCTCATTTCCAATTTAAAACAAATCATTTCATTAGCTTTGATATGGCAATGGGTCCCTCTAACATGCTTCACCACATCATACACCACAATTGCAACATTTTTACAATTCAAACATCATACTTTCACTCAACAAGTATACAAGCAATCATACACATATCATCCACATAACCATTCCCAATTACTCGAGAACTCAGCTCTGATACCACCAAATGTAAAGCCCTTAGCCCGACCTAGACGGTTGACCCGAAGTACGAAGATTACACGGGGAAAACCAAAGTCAACCCGAAAGTCAACCTTGATTAACGACCCTTTTTTCTTTTTAACTTTGTCTAAATGCATATTAACCTTAAGTGTACTCTTGAGATAAGCATACTCAAAAATCACAGCAATTGGAAAACAATAAGGGACTCAATTGCACAACATACAAATTTAGGGACCAATTTGTAAATTCTGGAAATTAAGAGGACTTTTCCAATTTTTAAGTTACCATTATGAAATTAATCACGTTTCATGCTTCTCTGCCAAATTTCATCTTAAACAGACATCCCAAACTCAAGCAATTGCACATACAAAAATCAGGACTAAAACGTAAAGCTTGCAAACATCAAAACCATTCAAATCTGTGCCCAACGGTCAAGTCATTCGAAACGGGTCTAGGCCGTTTAGAAACATGGGCTGGCAGTAGCCAAAGTGTTTCGAAACACCTCTGCCCGTTTCGAAACACCTAGGCCAAAATATGCACCTGTTTCGAAACAAACAAGGTTGTTTCGAAACACCCTGCCCAGAAACATCAGAAAGGTTTGTTTTACACACTTCCGACCCACCAAACACGTACATATGACTTCCACATCATGCCAACAAGTCATCAAACATTAAAGGAACATTTTTGCATCATCAAAGCTCAATCAAAGCATCATTTAGGAAAAACCTCAAGTCTATAGGCATGCATCCTAAAATGAAAAGCAAGCAATCATCAAATCTCCAAAACAAATACCAAATGGCCATTTACATGTTCCAAACATCATCATAGGCATTAAACCAACTTAGGGAGTCCAAAACATCTCCCAAAAACACAATCTAGGTTCCCATTGCCAAATACCAAAAGCTAATAGTGTTGTGAAAATAGTCACCATACATGAGCTTAGACTTTCACTTGGATCCTTGACCTCCTTGCTGTCCTTAAAGCACTTCAATGCTCTGCATTATTGGTTCAAGAAAGAGAGAGCGTAAGCACACATGCTTAGTGAGAAATGCTCTAATGAAACAACACAATAATACACTTTGTAAAAACACCTTTTCAAGGCCTTTAATTTCAAAATATCATTTATCATGCATCTATGCATACAAACCAAGCATCTCATGCTTCAATACATCAACATGTCATATTGGCTTTCAAGTGATAATCCATAACCATTTTCAACTCAAAACACAATCGGATACGCGGATTACAAGCGTTGTCCCATACGCTCCATACACACTACCAAACACTTAAGGTGGAGTTTACCGGTACAATCACAACCCCTCAACACCCGTGATGGAGTCTACGGTACAATTACAACCCCTCCACATCACTCATTGGTAGTTGTATAACATCACTAACGAGAACACGGGACACACAACACAAGGTCCTCACATGGCCTTTTAACCACCATTATGACCTTAGACATCTCGTTAGTGTTCTTGGATGGAGTTTACGGTACAATCACAACCCCTCAACATCCAAGGCGACTTTATTCACGGTGCACCCAATCCTATAGCCGGCTATCTATATCCGATTCAAGTACTTTTAAACCAACACATCACTTGCCAATATACATCTTTTACCATCATCAATCCGCTGTTTTAAAGCATTAAACAAAGCCATTACATAATCATGCATCACTATGCATCAAACCACATTTATCAATGTCCAAAACAAGGATCTCTTACCTTGAGCATCCCTCAACACATGGCTTACAAAACCAGCATTAAACATGCTAAAATATGCTTTCAAAACAGAATTTAAACATGCAAAATAAACGCATTGCATTCAACCATCTCATGGTTCATCAAAAAGAGAGTTTCTCCGAAAAACTTACTCTTGAGCTTAGCTAAGTTGTTTAGACTTAAACTAAGCTCCCATAACCTTCAAAGATTGGTTTCAAGGCTGAAAACCAAACTTCACTCACCGGTTCCGTTTCGCAAGCTTGCCGAAACGCCGATCAAGCCTCCGGATCAACACCACAAGGATCCGATGATGTCTCCCCTGTTTTAAACACATCAAATCAGTGGATTAATGCATCATCATGCATTAAAATCTTCAACCAAAACACCTAAACTCGCTGCTCTCATCAAAACTCACATTTCGGTTACCAAACACAACCGAAATCACATCCAAACACCTCTACAACAATACCCAGCCAAGATCCATCAAATCCAATCATTCTTAAACATCAATTAACATCCAAAAAGGACCTAATCACGTCCTTATACCTCCAGCTATAGCAGAACATCAAAATCACCCCAAAAACCACCATTTTCTCAAGTAAAAACTTAGGAAAATCAACCTATTCGGGATTGCATTGATTAAACCTCAATTACACATCATTTGGACATCCAAAATACATCAAAAAGACATCTCAAAATAGAGCCCAATCATCTATTACGAATTTCCTCAAAATTAAATCCAAATCTTGCATTTTAAGCCAAAATCAAGAACACAACATTAAAACCTTTAATAAAACTCAATTTAAGGATTGAGAACTTGGGAATTTCAGTAAAGAACTGAGTATTTAGAGGAGAAGGACGTTCATACCTCTAAATGTGAGTTTCTCCTTGTTTAGAGCCAAAATCCTTGAAAATTCAATAAGCAAATGATGAGGATTTGGTGTAGAAGTGATTAGAAATCATTTAGAGATTGAAATATCAACTTTAGGTGTGAAAATCAAAGGAAAAGTGGCTGTGGAAATGTGTTTGGCTGAAGGAAAATTGAGAGAAAATGAAATGGGAAAATTTTGGCAAAAGTTAGTTATGAAACTAAAATATCTATTTTCCCTCTTTTCTTTTTATTAAATCACATTAAATGAGTCTTTAAAATTTAAGAAAAATCTGGAGAAACTCTCCCTTGGGTAAATTAGCTCTTTAAAGATTCAAAGTTTCAATCCTTTTAAAACAGTCACCAACTTTTCAAAAATTACATTTTAGTCACTAACTTGAAATGTCATATTTCCAAACCCCATTTTGTAAAATTGATTTCACCACTCTCTTATATATAATAAAAGAGGATTTTTAGATATTTTTCCATATTTTTAATGCATCCCGAACTAGGCTTTCCCTAAAAACCACCTTTTATATTCGAACCGTAATTTAAATCGGTCCGGTTCAGACCCTAAACTTCCAAGCCCAAAATTGGGGTGTTACAAATTAATTGAATAATTAAGAAACCTAGGCTAAAGGCTCTAATTATTAGTAGCTAAATGATTAAATTGTCTAAAATTAAAACTATATGCTAATTTGAAAACATGCAACAATCAAATAATTAAGCAAATTAAAATAACTTAAACAATTAAAAAAAATAGGGACTAAATTGCATTGAATTATAAACTGTAGAGCCCAAACTACAAATAAAAGTGACCAAATTGGAATGAATTGAAAATATAGGAGCTAAAGCATAAAAAAAGAGAGTAGGGCACATGCCCAGCCGGGATCGCGCGGGGATTCACGGGCCCTTGAGCCTGACTACCCTGCCTATTTAAAGGCATTACAGGATCCCTTTTTTTTCTTTTTTCCCATTTTTTGGATTTCACTCTCTCTAACGCTCAATTCTCCCCGCCTCTCTCTACAAACAACATTTTTTAGATTTATGGAAGAAAATAGATTAAAACACCACTTTTCCCCTAAATTCTTTGTTTGTTCTTCATATTCTCCTGTTTGATAAAAAAACACCAAAACCTCCTCTAAATCTTATTTTTATCGATCAAACTCGACCGTTCTTCTAAAGTTTATCACCCATTCATCACCTTTTGCCTATTTGATCTGTGAAAAACATCAAACCATCTCCATTTCTTGTTTTTTTGGATCAAAACCCTCTCTTCAACCCTCGTTCTTTCCCAATTCATCAATTTTTCGTGTTTAATCCACAAAACCCTAATCTTTCATTCATCTCTTGTTTTTGAAGGTCAAAATCGAAAAAAAAAACTAATAAACACCACACGAACTTCCCTTCCTTTACTCGTTTGATCCTCGGCCATCGTCCCAAACCTTCTTTTGATCTGTTTCATGCCACCATTGATCACCAGTTGTCGTCTTCGGTCATCACCTTCCTTTTTCCGGTCAACAGAAATTCTCCGGTCATCCTCTCCATCCAAACCTGTAATTCCGGCCACCGTGCTTCGCCGCCAGAGCATATTCCGGCCACTATCCGCCATCGCCTTCTGAACCTAAAATACTCGAAAAATTATGATTTCTTACCCTAACTACCCCGATCCGACCGGATCTAGCATGTTCTTCCCAGATGGATCTATAACCTACCCGGATTCGAAAGAATCCTCTGAAATTATCCTGATCTAGCCCTATGCTACCCGAAACACTTATCATTTTTCAACTCCGTCGCTTCTAACCACTCTTAGTCACAAAGGTAAGTATCGACCACTTATTTCATTTCTGTTTTTCCTTTATTTTACTAAAATCTAATGTTTTTGTGGTTCGTTTTTGTAGGAAAATGAATAGGTGAGGAAATTACCTTTACGACGGTATAACCACGGTGACAACTGAGCTTTCCAGCGACGGCTGAGCTTCCCGGCAACGGCGGCTCTGGTTATCTTTGCCAGTGACTAGCGAGATTCTCCGTCGACTCCTCCCCTCCCAGCGTCGGTTTGGTTTTCAAGGGTAAAAAACTCTCTCTCCTCTCTTTATTATTTATTTATTACTTATTACTATTTTAATTATATGTAATTATGATGGGTATTAAGTGATCTGACTTTCTCTCTCTCTCTCCCTATTTATAGGGGTGATGCAGGCACTGATGTCAGCGAGGTTGGATCCGCGTGAGGCCATTTTGCACCAATAGGAAGATGCAACATGTGGTATTTAGGAGGGAAAAAGAAGAACACCTTGGATTTGTGTTTGTTAGGTTGGTTTTTACCCAAAATGGGTTGTATGTGAGCTGTCATAGGATATAAGAATTGGGTCTTGTAATTTTAAAATGGGCTTTGTATGATGTAAAATGGACATTGGACCTTTTTTGGATTATTTATATAGTATCAACTTTATTTATTTATTTATAATTTTTTTTATTTATAGGGAAATATAGTATATATAAGGGTACCCAGACAAAATATGGGTATTATAGCTGCCCCTCTTTGCTCATTGCTGTGGAACATGAATAGGGAAAAGACTGAAAAGACACAGATTTTGTCCGAACCATTCGTCCATCAAGACATGAAGTTGTTCTTATGATTATGAATTTCTTCAATCTTCTGCTAAACCATAGAGTCTAAAGCCGTTCTTCTCATTATGAAATTCTTCTTCTTCTATGTTTTGGATTTACTATTTGAAATTCTTCATTTTCCGAGGTCTGAAGTTGTTCTTCTCACTATGAAATTCTTCATTCCTCACTCTTTGTTGGTCCACATTTCTGTAAAAGCACCGAATAAGCTAGCTCTTCTCATTAGAAACTTCCTTATTTTCAAAAGGGCGAACTATTCTCATTAGGAGCTCTTCATTCTTCTGGAAAACTTGGATTTGCCTCTCTATAAAGGCGTCGAATAAGCAAGCTCTTCTCATTAGGAACTTCCTCATTCTTCAAACGACGAACTCTTCTCATTAGGAGTTCTATCTTTACTGAGTGAACTCATCTCATTTGGAATTCTGTCTTGGTCAGTGCGGACTCTTCTCATTAGGAATAATTTCTTTGCTGAGTGAGCTCTTCTCATTAGGAGTTCTTCTTTGCTGGGCGGATTCTTCTGATTAGGAACCCTTCTTTGCTGGGGCAGACTCTTCTCATTAGGAATCCTTCTTTTCTGGGCTAACTCTTCTCATTAGGAGTTCTTCTTTGCTGGGCGGACTCTTCTCTTTAGGAGCTCACCATTCCTGCAAAAAGAAATATCATTAATTAATTAGGATTCTTCTTGGTGCAATATGAGATATCTTCAATTTTCCACTTAAAGCACTGGAATCTTTAAAAATCACAACTTTTCTGCTTATGGTGTCTTGATCTTTCAATATGGAACTCGCATCAGATCTCTTGTTGCATTCTCTATTGGTCTATCTCTTTCTACACTCGGAAATTGCATGTCCAGTTAAACTGCGAATCTTCTTCATTTGAGCTCAAAGTCGATCCATCTTGTTTTCCATTCTCTTTCTTTTTAAATGGTAACCCAAGAGGTTAATATCTTTACCAAGATCCACCTCTTCAAACGAATTCTTGAGATCCACTTCTTCAAACATGTTGAAATCTTTACTGAGATCCTTCTCTGTAAACGAAATGTCTCCGCCTCTGTAAATAGAGTGCCTTGAGATCCATCTCTATAAACGGTATGTCTTTAAGGCCCACCTCTGTAAACGGAATGTCTTAAAATTCATCTATGTAAACAGAATGTCTTGAGATCTACTTCTGTAAATGGAATGTCTTTGAAATCCACCTCTATAAACGGTATGTCTTGAGATCCGTTTCTAGGGAAAAAACAAAACCCACAAAAAATAAATATCACCATTTAATAAGAATTCAAATTGGAGCTGTATGAAACATATTCAATTCCCATTTTGAAGCACTTAGATCTTTAGAGTCACTACTTTCTGTCAAAGGTAACTCCATCTTTCAATCTAAAACTCATATCAAGTCTCTTGTTTCTTTTTATATAACTCCGTCTCTTTCTACTGTATGTGACATGAACAAGTCAAATCCATCATTATCTCTCCAACATTAATTATAGAGAAAATTTGCAACTTGAGTGAAACATTAAGGAACTTTAAGTGCTTCGACGAGAAACTCTGAAATTTTTGAACAATTAAATTGTGTATCTTTCTTATTTGATCCTAAGGCTGATCTTTCTCGTGCTTCCCTCCTGGCAGCATGAACCATTTTGTTTTTCTTTCTCTCCTTTTTTTCTTATTTTAAACTGAGGCCCTAGAAGATCAATCTCTTTGTCAATACCATGCCCCAACTGTCTTACTGTGACACCATCTAGAAAGTTCTCATCATTTCTGGTGATGTTTGGAATATTTGAAATCACGTTTCCTGAAGGGCTTACTGACTACCCGAAGGATTCAGAGTTGTAATACACTTCCTTTCTTGCACAACCAATCAAATATCTCTGTAGAGATATGCCTCTTCAAACGGAATGGAATCTTGCTGAAATCCGCCTCTTCAAACGGATTAAAATCTTTGTTGTGATCTGCCACTTCAAACGGGTTGAAATCTTTGCTTCACGAAAACGTGATTGGAATCTTCGCTAGTCTTTGCTGGATCTATTTCTTCAATCTCGAAGTTGCAACTTGAAATCCTTATATGTTCTTTGCTGATTCTTGTACATTCCACTTGGATGAATTATAATCTTCTTTGCTTCTCCGTTAGGTTTTCTGCTTCTTTTGTAATGGTGCCTCATCTCTTAAGATTGTTCTTATCAGGTCTTGCTTTGCTTAATCTTCTTGAGCTTGATCTAAAACTCTTGTTTTCTTCATGCCCCGACAAAATTTGCCCCAAAATCTTATTGTTGAGCTCTTATTCTTCTAGATCAAATCTTAATTTCTTTAGTGGTCAAATTCTCTTTAGGCTCTGCATTCTTCATTTTCCATCTTGATCTGCACTCTTTTGTACAATGATGCCCAAGTAATCTCTTTGTTTCTGACACGTAGAATTAGTCTATCTTTCATCGTTTTGGGTGAGAAAATGCCTCAGGTCCCTGAACTTTCTTCCAGTCCCTATACTTTCTCAAAGTCCATGTACTCTCTTCAAGTTTATTCTTTAATCTTGATCAAAACTCAAGGTAGGAACTTACTTCAGGCCCCTAAAATTTCTGACATATGCATTCTTTCATTGATATATTAATGAAGATTGGAGCAGGTACAAGCTTCCTTCTTCTGTAATGCCAATTCTGCAAAAAGAAATATCATCAGCTAATAAGAATTGTTCATGAAATAATGTGAAATATCTTCGATTTTTCTGCTTGATGCTCCAAGATCTTTAGAATCACGGCTCATTCTGCCTAAAGTATCTCGATTCTTTCGTTTGAAACTCGTATAAGGTCTCTTGTTTCTCTTCCTTTGTTACTCGATCCCTTCTACGCTTGGAACATATATTACTTGGTCTACTCCTCCAGTCTTGAACCTCAAGGTTGAAATCTTTTCTTGTTTCTTTCTGATTCTTGGTAGATTCCTGCTAAAATATGCAAAAATGCTCTGAATGTATGAGTTAGCATGCTCCTATCTTATAGATGTCTTACTATATGTGTATGAATGTTGTCAATCGAGGACCACTTGGGTGAGCTTTCATCTTCAGGGAAGCTGAAAAATTTCTTGCTTCATTTTTTGAAAACTCTTTTGCTGCCAAGGTAACCCATCTCAGACTCAAGTTTAACCTTCTTGATTTCTGCATTTTTGATATAAAGCGTCTTTTCATGTTTTCACTTTAGATTGCTTTTCTCAAAGCGCCATTACGGGTTTTCACTTTGGGTTTTTCTTTTCCTTTTTTTCTTCTTTTTTTGAACTCAAATTGACTTCATCAATATCTCAACAGTTGAAAATTCAAATTTCCTTTTCCAACGAAGGAACATGGGGCTGTAAATCTAAGAAGTTGACGATCAATATCTAAGAACCTACTTCACACTTCATAAAACTATCCCAACTGAGATGCTGCCAAAAATAGAAAATAGAAGCGACGACAGGGATGGCAATAGTATTCCTTTGATACACATAGGACAAAGAATGGACAAGTTCCTGTAGATCATCAGAAAAAAAGCCAACTTGATCCAAGAAGACATGATAATGTGTTGGCTTTGTGGTTTTGATCATCCCAACAGAGATAAAAATCATTGTTCTTCAGGTGACAGACTTTGTTGTCAATATCAGTTCCAAGTTGCACATTGTATGGAGACCCATTTTTGTGTATTTGTTGGCGTGGGATTCAAAACCATCTTCACTTTATATTGTCTTCTTTACTATCCCTGAGTCATGGTTCCCAAAAGAGACCATCACCTTTGGAGCAGAACATATTCTTCTAGACTGTTCTTTGTAGTATTTCCCCGCTCTTGAATTCAACTACCATCTTTTCTCACTCCGGTATTCACAAAGCTTTCTTGTCTTGTAGTACCTCAGAAGTGATGATATTTGTTTTTAAATAATGTGGATCTTTAACAGATTGATTTTGTTGCAACTTTTGCCCCAAAAAGAGTTCATGTTCTCTTTTTGCCCCAGGGTTGTCTGCATCTCTTTCATGTAGCTTCTATTTAAGTTTTTTTGACACTCAGAGTTGCGTCCTTTCTTCGTCATACTTTTCATCATTAACCAAGTATCGAGGCCACCTCCTGTTCTGCCTATACTTAAAGGATTAGTACATCATAATAATACTCATGAAATCCTTTGTTTTCTTGTATCTAATCAATTTATTTGCAAGATGCTTGTTGAAGCGTTAAGTGAAAGGCTCAAAATATTATTTTAATAAATTTGAGAAAATGAAGTAATTTAATAAATTATGGCAAACATGGGAAAACAAAATCAAAATTAGACCCTTAAATATCAAGTGCAATGGTGCCTTTGAACCAAATTGACAAAGATCAACTCAAATGTGACCCCTTCCAATTTTTAGACTTCCAAGAGAAACATTCCCATATTCCTAATTCTATCCCATTTAAGTGGGACTCTTTGCCTCACTAACTCACCAACCCAATTCTTCCCTCTTTTCTGATCTCACTCAGGCATTAGAAGTCTAGAAATTCTTAAAGAAAAGTTAACCCTGATAAGTGGGATGTATTCTGAAGACAAACTCCTCTTACTCCAATACTAGTATACGATCAAAATGGTCTTTTGAGGCTTGTAATGGGGCTATGGCTCATGGATATGAAAGAAAGGATATATAGGCTCAAAGAAATATTTAAGGGTGATGAAACCAAGGATCATTTTCCAAGTTAAATCTTGTTTCTGCACTCATTGATCTGAACATGCTTGGAATAAATGCTCTTTCTTCATCTTTCCTTTTTCTTTCTTCTTCTTTCTTCATTTTCTTTTCTTTTTGACTTTCCTTTTTCTTTTTCTTTTTGACTTGATTCTGAATATTTGTCTTCATTCAGCTTGCATTTCGTACTCTTGTACATTCACTTTTGTTTCTTGCCCCTGATTCCCAAGGCATCATTATTATAGCACGATAAAAACCAAATATCTTTCACTTGCAAACAAACTTTCATCCTCTTTTCCCCCAGTGTAGGGGTGATCCTTGGTTTGGGTTCAATCGAAAGAAAATCATCGGGCTCAAAGGGGACAACAAATGACATTTTTCTTATTTTCTTTCTTTGTGAAGGGAGATGAAAGAATGCCAAATTTCCTCCCTTATACGGATATCTTTGAAGAAAAGCAACCTTCAGGTGGTAGATGTTTTGGGTTATCACTTCATTCAAGGACCTTATTCAACAATGCATGAGAGGAAAATTTACTCATATTTTATATATGGGATTCTCCCACGATTCTCGAACATTCATTAATGTCTTCCCATTGGCCTAAATAACTTGGAAGAGAGCCACATTTCAGAATTGATCTTTGAATTTGATTCTTGGTCACTCTTGCCATTAATATCCATGGACCTGATAAAAAAAAGATAGAAAAGATATATACATATATGTATGCGAGAACAAAAACTAACCCATAAAAAAGAATAAATGAATTATTTAAAAGAATCAAAGAATGAAAATGCTTGCCATTTGAGAAAAATTATGTAAGAAACAAGCATTGTAAACAAATAAACTGATTAACCTCCCTTACAAAGGACCCCTAATGCTCGCAAGCAAAAGCGACTGGGATGGTTCAAGGTATTATTCTGCAACAGTCCTAAAAGTGCTAACAGATCTCCTGTGTTCAAACTGTCAACCATTGATCAAGGAAACCCTGAGTGGATTTCAACCATTCCAATTCTATCAACATTCCTTCACTTATTTCCTATTCCAGCACAAAGGCATGTCCCTTTTTGCTCATGTTATGATATTATCCTCAAATCTCACAATAAGACCATTTTGCTTATGAATTTCTTTATTGGTTCTTTCGATGGGCATGCTTATTCAAAGCTTTTTCCTTGATTACAACTGATTCTTAATCAACTTCACCTTGCTCTTTCTTTTTTTTCTTTTCTTGGCGCCTTTTCAACATTCGATTTCCAGGCAACCCGATCACATTGCCTCCGATTAGGTGACTACATCTTGAATAACAAATCTTAATGAACTGACCTTTCAATGTCAGCCTCCAAAATCCCTTGGTTCAGAAAGTTTGAACTTGTCACTTGAAATTGTAATAGTTCTCAATGTCATAGTCATGAACTCCATCATTGTATTCACAATGATTCTTGATGTTGTAACAACTAGAGTGACGGGGCTTTGAAGATTTCAAATGAAACAGTAAAGTTTTGAATAATATAACTCTTGATAGGAAATATAAATGATATTTAACTTAATCTTTGATTTTCCACTGACATGTGCATCTGGATCATTTGACTTTAATGTATTCTATAGTGAAGGAAACGTCGAAGAAGTAGACTTCCAAACATTACTCTGATTCTTATTGAGCCTGAACTGTAGTGGATCACCTTTAAATGCTTGTTGTGGACTACACCCTTTCACTTTTATCCCAATTCTTTCAGCAAGTAATGGTTTTTTGTAACATCAAAGTTCTTCACATAATAAATGCTCATTTCTGATGAAATCACCGACTCTGTTTTGGACCCATACCCAGAAAAAACTTTGGGGCACAATCATCAAAATGTGGATTCTACACAAGGTTGAGCAACAAATCTGAATACGACATTGGACTAGGATTAATCATATCTATTTTCCCGTTGAACCGTTCAATCTCTCTGTCTTGAGTTTCTGTGCTCTTTGCTCCTCTTGTAGTTAATTCCTTTGTAAGAAAAATTCAATCTTCAACTAGATCATTGACTTTCACCACTTCAGAGAAAAGGTTCTACAGTCCCTCAACTGTAACCCCCTCGTCCCGGTCTAGCTGGATGACCGGTCCAAGTGGGCCACACGGGGAAAACCGAGCGAAAACCAATTAAGGTTCCCCCTCGGTTAGCAACCCTATTTTTTTTATCTTGTCACAATCGAACCCTGTAACGCCCCGGTTTTGGGCTTAGAAGTTTTGGGTTTTGGACCGGACCGGTCGGGTTGCGGTTTGAATATAAAAGGTGATTTTTAGGAAAGCCTAGTTCGGGTTGCATTAAAAATATGGAAAAATGTTCTAAAATTCTCTTTTATTATATATAAGAGAAAGGTGAAATCAATTTTGCAAAATGAGGTTTGGAAGAGTGACATTTTGGGTTAGTGACCAAAATGTAATTTTTTAAAACTGTGTGACTGTTTTAAAAAGGATTGAAACTTTGAATCTTTAAGGAGCTATTTACCCAATGGGAGTTTCTCCAGATTTTTCTAAAATATTAAATGATTTATTAAAGGTTTTTAAATAAAAGAAAAGTGGAGGGAAGATATTTTGCCATTTCCAACTAACTTTTCCATTTTCCATTTTCCTTTTTCTCTCATCTTTTCTCTCAAACCAAACACATTTTTCTCCAGAGCTTTTCCTCTGATTTTGTCCCCTAAATATCACATTCCAATTCTCTTTTGATCTCTAATCATCTCTTCAACAAAACCTCACCATTTGCTATTTGGATTTTCAAGATTTTGGTTCCAAAAAGGGAGAAAACTCAAGTTTGGAGGTAAGAACGTCCTTCTCCTCTGAACTTTAGGTTCTTTATTGAAATTCCCAACTTCTCAATCCTTAATTTGTGTTTTATAAAAGGATTTATTGATTTATTCTTGATCTTGGCTTTTAAATGCAAGATTTGCTTGATTTTATTGAAATTTCGTATGATCTGATTGGGCTGTGTTTTGAGGTGTCAAATTGATGTTAAATGAATGTTAAATTGACGAGAAATTGAGGTTTTATCAATGCAATCCCGAATAGGTTGAATTTCCTAAGTTTTGCTTGAGTTTTTGGTTATTTTTGGAGTGATTTTGGTGATCTGTTATGGCTGGAGGTATAAGGACGTGTTTGTGATCATTTTGGATGTTAATTGATGTTTAAAAATGGTTAGAAGTGATGGATCTTGGCTGGGTTAAGTTTCGGAAGTGTTTGGTGGTGATTTCGGTTGTGTTTGGTAGCCGAAATGTTGGATTTGTGATGAGCAGCGAGTTTACTTGTGTTGCTGGTGTTTTTAGTGCATTATGATGCATTAATTCTCTGATGTTATGTGCTTGAAACAGGGGAGATTGATCCGTGAGCATTAGAGGTAGTGTGGAAGGTTTCGGCTGCTTGGAAGGCTTGTTGGCTAGCCTTGTTTTGTGTATCGGTGAGTGAAGTTGGGTTTTCAGCTTTTAAACCGAGGTTTGATGGTTTTGGGAGCTTAGTTTAAGTCTAAACAACTTTGCTAAGCTCAAGAGTAAGTAAATGGATTTCTCTCTTGGTTTGTGTTGTGAATTGGCTTTTAAAGTATTTGTGATTGTTGGATGCAATGCATGTGGTTTGCATGTCTTAAATTCTGTTTTGAAAGCATATTTTAGCATGGTTTTATGCTGGTTTTGAAAGCCGTGAGAGAAGGATGCTCAAGGTAAGAGATCCTTGGTTTTGTACATTGAAATTGTGGAATTGATGCATGGTGTTGCATGTTGTTTAATGGCTTTGTTTAATGCTTCAAAAACAGTGGATTGATGATGGTAAATGATGGTTTTTGCATTATGTTTATGCTTGTAAATCAATGGATTTATGTGGTAAGATGGTTATATTGGCAAGTGATGGAAGTGGTTCTTGGTTCTTTGATCGGATATAGTTAGCCGGCTATAGGATTGGGTGCACCGTGAATAAAGTCGCCTTGGATGTGGAGTGGTTAAGTGTGAACCGGTAAACTCCATCCAAGTATCCTAACGAGATGGTTAAGGTTATAATGGTGATTGGAATCCCATTCGAGGACCTTGGGTAAGCAAAGGTAATAATGGTGGTTAAAATTCCATTGGTGGACCTTGTGCTTGTTAAGATCACAATGGTGGTGTAAAGTCCATGTGTGGATCTTGTATAGGGTGTCCCGGATCTCGTTAGTGATGTTATACAACTACCAATTGGTGATGCTAAGGTTATATGGTGTTTAAAAGTCCATATATGGGAACCTTGTGCATGTTAAGGTTGTATGGTGGTTAAAAGTCCATACATGGGAACCTTGTGAAAGTTAAGGTTGTATGGTGTTTAAAAGTCCATACATGGGAACCTTGTGAAAGTTAAGGTTGTATGGTGGTTAAAAGTCCATACATGGGAACCTTGTGAAAGTTAAGGTTGTATGGTGTTTAAAAGTCCATACATGGGAACCTTGTGAAAGTTAAGGTTGTATGGTGTTTAAAAGTCCATACATGGGAACCTTGTGAATGGTAAGGTCAAATGGTGTTTAAAAGTCCATTTGGGGACCTTGGATTGGTAGGGTGTATGAAGCGTAGGGGACAACGCTTGTGATCCGCGTATCCGATTGGATGTTGAGTTGAAAAGTGGATTTGGTTTATCACTTGGAAGCCAATATATGTTCTTGAATATAATGAAGCATGAGATGCTTGAAATGATGCATGGTTGCATGAGACATGTATAATGTATTATGAATGCATGCTTACTTGTTAGTTTGAACAAGTGTTGGTTATCTATTGAGAATGGTGCATGTGTGCATGAAATCTCTTTAGTGCATTGAAGTCTTGTGAAGACTTGTTTTTAAGGCATGTGATGCAAAGGTTGGTGATGTGGTTCATATGTTGCATTTGTTTAATGCATATGGTAAATTGAATGAGTAAGTGGTTTTAAGGGTTTCTTGCTTTAAAATGATATTCAAGTATGAGCAAGGTATGATGTGAAGTGGAAGTGTTTTCCAAATTTTTGAATTTAACCTTGCATGTGATGTTTATGCTTGGATTGGTTAAATTGTTGATTTTGCAAGTTGTGCTTTGAAAGGGTTTTCTTAGCTTTTCTAAGCTAAGGGTTTGTTTTTCATGTTTGAGCAATGCATGATGTTATGCATGTTGTTGAAAAGGGTTTTCAAACTTGCTTTGGTTTATTGAATCGAGTTTGCTTTTAAAAGTGGTTTTATGACTCGCTGCATTGATGGTGTTTTGGTTTTGGGCATTCCTCACTAAGCATTATGTGCTTACGCTCCTTTTTGTCCATCAATGCAGACATTTGAAGTTGGAGCAGCGAGAAGCAAGGGATTCAAGGGGGAACTCCACTTGAGATATATGTCTCGGTTAATAGCTATAGATAATAAAGGCAATGGGGGAAGAATCTCTTATATTGTTGTTTAGAGAGGATTTTTATGTTGGACAAGTTTGGTTTATGATTTTGAACTGTGTGGTGTAAGCTTGCAACGTTTGAATCTTCTTATGCTTAAGTTGTTATGCTATGCTTCTTGTTTGAAAAGCATGATTGAGTGTTGGATGTGTTGAATGAGTTGGTGCATCTAGGGGTGGTTTTGTATCTAGATTTTGATGCAAATTGGTAGGTTTGATGTTTGGCATGTTGTTGATTTATTGTGGAATGGTTTGGAGCATGTTTGATGGGGTTTAAAGGTGTTAAAACAGGCCAAACTGCTGTTTCTGGGCAAGGTGTTTCGAAACACCCTTGCCTATTTCGAAACAGGCCCTTGTTTTGGCTAGGGTGTTCCTGAACGGCCTAGCCCGTTTCTGAACACCTTGGCTACTGCCAAGGGGTGTTCCTGAACGGCCTAGACCCGTTTCTGAACACCTGATGGTTTGCAAGCTTTACGTTTTAGTCCCGTTTCTTGTTTGTGCAATTGCTTGAGTTTGAGATGTCCGTTTGAGATGAAATTTTGCAGAGAGGCATGAAACATGACTAATTTCATAATGGTAACTTAAAAATTGGTAAAGTCCTCTTAATTTTCAGAATTTACAATTTGGTCCCTAATTTCGTATTTTGTGCAATTGGGTCCCTTATCGTTTTTCGATTGCTGTGATTTTTGAGTATGCTTATCTCAAGAGTATGCCTAGGTTAAATGTGCATCTAGACAAGTTTAAAAAGAAAAAAAAGGGTCATTAATCAAGGTTGACTTTCGGGTTGACTTTGGTTTTCCCCGTGTAATCTTCGTAGTTCGGGTCAACCGTCTAGGCCGGGCTACGGGGGTTACATTTGGTGGTATCAGAGCTGAGTTGCGAATGCTTGGGGAAAGCGGTAAGTTGTTTTAATGTGTGTTTGATGTTACCCTGATGTGTGGTTGAAAGTTGGTTGAAACACGTGTTTCTGAGCAAATTGATGATGTTTTCAAGCATGCTTTGTGGTTATGAATCTTCATTGAGCTCATGTGGTTTGTGCTGATGTCAAGTTGATGTTGCGAGCTGATTTTATGCATGATGAAAGTGTAATGGGTATGATATGTTGATGATGTTATGCTGTTGCAAGTGGACGCTGTTTGATGTAAGCATGATCGAAATGTTGTTTGATATGCTTGATGTTGAGATATCCATGTTTTTATTAACTGTTAAGTCATGTAAAAGGGGAGAATTCGGGATACCCATTGCCTTATTATTATAGCTATTGTGTTATTTTGGAGTTGGAGTTTGAATCCTTGCTTAAAGCTGGTCTGATCAATTTGTTTGTTTTGTTATGATTGCTTGTTGTTAATAGTATGGCGAAATCAATGAGAGAATGGCAGTTGGGTGAGATGGTTGCTGCTTTAGAGCAGGTTGTTAAGGCGTGGAATTCACCTTTTAGTGGAGGTGTTTCGTCTCAGTCTTCAGTGCCTGGAGTTGAGGTAGTAAGGCAGGAGGAAGAAGTTGGTTCTGTGATGAAAAGTTCATCACCTGTTGTTCAGGAGGTGTTGGGAACATCTCAGGCTGTGGCAAAAGTGAAGTCAGTAGACGTGCTGGTGGTGGGATGTGTGGGTTTGTCGAAATAGCGTTTACATGATTTGGGAGCTGTGGAGTATCATGGTTCAACACCGGAGACGTTTGAGGCCTGGTTGGCCAGTGTGATTCTGATTTTGGATCAGGAAGGCTGTGATTATGCCTGTAAGCTGGGAAGTGTTGTCTCTTTGATGTTGGAGGATGCATGTGCCTGGTGGACATCTGTGGCGGTGGCATCGCACATCCACGATATTGATTGGGATTTCTTTGTGTCTGCCTTTTATGAAAGGTATCTTGGGGAAAAATTCCCAAGGGTTAAGCAAGTTGAAGGTAGAGCAAATCTGGGGCAAGTGCTGCTTGATCAAGGAGTGGAGGCTCAGCTACCAGTGTGTGACCGTTGTGGAAGGCGCCATGTTGGAGGTTGTTGGGGCGCGGGTGCTTGTTGGAACTGTGGTTCTAAAGAGCATGTGAAGCGAAATTGTTCTCTTGGGGTGAAGTCAGCTTCAGTGGTAGCAAAAGGGTCTTTGAATGGTCGTGGGCACGGCCGAGGCAAAGTTCGAAGGTGGCAGGAAGAGCAGAAAGTTGTGAGGAGTTTGGGAAATGAAATCTGTTGGAAATGTGGGTCTGTTGGACATATGAGGCGTAATTGTTTGAAGTTGGCCCGGAATAGCCAGGGAGCTTTGCCGCAAGGAGATGGTGGTGACCTTAGTATGTTAGCTGATGCTACAGTGGTGCGGCTGGAGAATGATGGTTCTGCGAGGAAGAGAGCTCGTCTGTTGAAGCTTCGGGGCAGTAAAGTGTTTTCAGGTAACCTTGTTAAGTAGCCTTTGCTTTAGTATCCTAGTTTGGTATCTGTTGGTTTTTCTTGCGTAGTGAGTATGGTTTTGTTGTTAGCATGTTGAGATAGTTGATGTTGCTGTTTGGGAACATCCTTAGTGTGAAGAGGGCTTTAGTGAGTATCTTGTGGATAATGAGTTGTTAGAATGATAGAATGGGTCAAGTTAGAAGTGAGGTGGAGGGGTTGTTCTTAGACGGATTCTGAGGATGTTATTGGAGGGTGTGAACTGGCATTCATGCACAGTTAAAATCATTGTTATATGCTATATTTTATATGTGCTGGTCCATGCATACATGTGGCATGACATTAGAGGTTTTGCATACATGTACATTAGGCATTAGTAGGGCATATTGGTGACCATGCATACGAACGTTCACACTCGCTAATAACTAATCGAGTCTGTTAGTGTTGTGATAGAGTTAGGTTGGATGATGGGTTTTTAGAGGTTGTTTTGG
Source organism: Hibiscus trionum (assembly GCA_030270665.1). Taxonomy (NCBI): domain Eukaryota; kingdom Viridiplantae; phylum Streptophyta; class Magnoliopsida; order Malvales; family Malvaceae; genus Hibiscus; species Hibiscus trionum. Next base: position 48,284,402 of record BSYR01000003.1, read on the forward strand.
TGCTAGGAAATGTTAGAAGTTGTGGAGGGTATTAAGCGAGCTGTTAGTAATAGTGAGTGCGGTATAGCATGTTGGTAGAAGGAAAGTGTTTGCTGCTTAATGGGCTTAATGGTGTGGCGGTTAGGAGATTGCTGGTTGAAGTCAGAACCGATCAGGTGGTTTTGAATGGCTAGTTGAAGTGGTAGTCCCTTGGTGTTAAGTGATGTTACAGGTTAGTGGTTGTGTTTTTAAAGTGCTGGGGTAGCTTGGCATGGATGTTGTAATAGAAGGGTTGTTTATATGGGTGAGAGTTCGTAGCAATCTTCGAGGAGTTGAGAAGATGGTATGTATGTTCAGGTTGGGCGGTGTTCTAGTAAGGCAAGTGTTGTGGTCAAAGCTTGTGGTGGAAAGGCAATGAAAGATGGAAGGCCATTGTTGGTTGAATGAGTTCTTGTGGGAAGTGGTTGGTTGGTTGTGAGTAAGTGAATTTTCTTTTGAGTTCAGCTGGTGGTGTGTGGAATGGTGGGCGAAGCCAAGGTTGGGGTTAGTGACGTGATTATCTGTCGATGAGTGAGCAGTTCTGGTGAGTCGATGGTAAAGATTGTGGTGGATGTGAAGTAAGGACAATAATACGTTGAGAAGTTTGGGTAAGCAGTTGTTGCTTAAGAATTTTTTCTTGTTGAGAAATCTTTGAAAGAGGTCGGGGAGGTTGCAAAGAGTATTAGAAGCAGTGAAGGTTGTGTGTTACATAGTGGCTGATTGAATTGGTTGGTGTCACTGTGTGAACAAGTTTTGGGAGTTGTGTGTTAAGGTGGAATATGTTGTAAAAAGTTTGAGGTTCTTCAGGTTGTTGTTGAGGCTATGTGTAGTCTGGAAGTGTGAAAGGTTAAGATGTGGTTAACATCTGAGTGTTCTGGAATTTGTGAACAATATGTGGTGGTGTTGAGTTTGGGTGGAGTTTGTGGAGAGAGTGTTCAGTGGTGGTTAAGTCTCTTGTGTTGTTTGCGTGTTGCTTGAGAAGTTTGGTTGTGCTCTTTTCGCCAGTTGAAATTTTGGGGACGAAGTTTCCTAAGGGGGGGAGAGTTGTAACGCCCTGGTTTTGGGCTTAGAAGTTTTGGGTTTTGGACCGGACCGGTCGGGTTGCGGTTCGAATATAAAAGGTGATTTTTTAGGAAAGCCTAGTTCGGGTTGCATTAAAAATATGGAAAAATGTTCTAAAATTCTCTTTTATTATATATAAGAGAAAGGTGAAATCAATTTTGCAAAATGAGGTTTGGAAGAGTGACATTTTGGGTTAGTGACCAAAATGTAATTTTTGAAAACTGTGTGACTGTTTTAAAAAGGATTGAAACTTTGAATCTTTAAGGAGCTATTTACCCAATGGGAGTTTCTCCATATTTTTCTAAAATATTAAATGATTTATTAAAGGTTTTTAAATAAAAGAAAAGTGGAGGGAAGATATTTTGCCATTTCCAACTAACTTTTCCATTTTCCATTTTCCTTTTTCTCTCATCTTTTATCTCAAACCAAACACATTTTTCTCCAGAGCTTTTCCTCTGATTTTGTCCCCTAAATATCACATTCCAATTCTCTTTTGATCTCTAATCATCTCTTCAACAAAACCTCACCATTTGCTATTTGGATTTTCAAGATTTTGGTTCCAAAAAGGGAGAAAACTCAAGTTTGGAGGTAAGAACGTCCTTCTCCTCTGAACTTTAGGTTCTTTATTGAAATTCCCAACTTCTCAATCCTTAATTTGTGTTTTATAAAAGGATTTATTGATTTATTCTTGATCTTGGCTTTTAAATGCAAGATTTGCTTGATTTTATTGAAATTTCGTATGATCTGATTGGGCTGTGTTTTGAGGTGTCAAATTGATGTTAAATGAATGTTAAATTGACGAGAAATTGAGGTTTTATCAATGCAATCCCGAATAGGTTGAATTTCCTAAGTTTTGCTTGAGTTTTTGGTTGTTTTTGGAGTGATTTTGGTGATCTGTTATGGCTGGAGGTATAAGGACGTGTTTGTGATCATTTTGGATGTTAATTGATGTTTAAAAATGGTTAGAAGTGATGGATCTTGGCTGGGTTAAGTTTTGGAAGTGTTTGGTGGTGATTTCGGTTGTGTTTGGTAGCCGAAATGTTGGATTTGTGATGAGCAGCGAGTTTAGTTGTGTTGCTGGTGTTTTTAGTGCATTATGATGCATTAATTCTCTGATGTTATGTGCTTGAAACAGGGGAGATTGATCCGTGAGCATTAGAGGTGGTGTGGAAGGTTTCGGATGCTTGGAAGGCTTGTTGGCTAGCCTTGTTTTGTGTATCGGTGAGTGAAGTTGGGTTTTCAGCTTTTAAACCGAGGTTTGATGGTTTTGGAAGCTTAGTTTAAGTCTAAACAACTTTGCTAAGCTCAAGAGTAAGTAAATGGATTTCTCTCTTGGTTTGTGTTGTGAATTGGCTTTAAAAGTATTTGTGATTGTTGGATGCAATGCATGTGGTTTGCATGTCTTAAATTCTGTTTTGAAAGCATATTTTAGCATGGTTTTATGCTGGTTTTGAAAGCCGTGAGAGAAGGATGCTCAAGGTAAGAGATCCTTGGTTTTGTACATTGAAATTGTGGAATTGATGCATGGTGTTGCATGTTGTTTAATGGCTTTGTTTAATGCTTCAAAAATAGTGGATTGATGATGGTAAATGATGGTTTTTGCATTATGTTTATGCTTGTAAATCAATGGATTTATGTGGTAAGATGGTTATATTGGCAAGTGATGGAAGTGGTTCTTGGTTCTTTGATCGGATATAGTTAGTCGGCTATAGGATTGGGTGCACCGTGAATAAAGTCGCCTTGGATGTGGAGTGGTTAAGTGTGAACCGGTAAACTCCATCCAAGTATCCTAACGAGATGGTTAAGGTTATAATGGTGATTGGAATCCCATTCGAGGACCTTGGGTAAGCAAAGGTAATAATGGTGGTTAAAATTCCATTGGTGGACCTTGTGCTTGTTAAGATCACAATGGTGGTGTAAAGTCCATGTGTGGATCTTGTATAGGGTGTCCCGGATCTCGTTAGTGATGTTATACAACTACCAATCGGTGATGCTAAGGATATATGGTGTTTAAAAGTCCATATATGGGAACCTTGTGCATGTTAAGGTTGTATGGTGGTTAAAAGTCCATACATGGGAACCTTGTGAAAGTTAAGGTTGTATGGTGTTTAAAAGTCCATACATGGGAACCTTGTGAAAGTTAAGGTTGTATGGTGGTTAAAAGTCCATACATGGGAACCTTGTGAAAGTTAAGGTTGTATGGTGTTTAAAAGTCCATACATGGGAACCTTGTGAAAGTTAAGGTTGTATGGTGTTTAAAAGTCCATACATGGGAACCTTGTGAATGGTAAGGTCAAATGGTGTTTAAAAGTCCATTTGGGGACCTTGGATTGGTAGGGTGTATGAAGCGTAGGGGACAACGCTTGTGATCCGCGTATCCGATTGGATGTTGAGTTGAAAAGTGGATTTGGTTTATCACTTGGAAGCCAATATATGTTCTTGAATAGAATGAAGCATGAGATGCTTGAAATGATGCATGGTTGCATGAGACATGTATAATGTATTATGAATGCATGCTTACTTGTTAGTTTGAACAAGTGTTGGTTATCTATTGAGAATGGTGCATGTGTGCATGAAATCTCTTTAGTGCATTGAAGTCTTGTGAAGACTTGTTTTTAAGGCATGTGATGCAAAGGTTGGTGATGTGGTTCATATGTTGCATTTGTTTAATGCATATGGTAAATTGAATGAGTAAGTGGTTTTAAGGGTTTCTTGCTTTAAAATGATATTCAAGTATGAGCAAGGTATGATGTAAAGTGGAAGTGTTTTCCAAAGTTTTGAATTTAACCTTGCATGTGATGTTTATGCTTGGATTGGTTAAATTGTTGATTTTGCAAGTTGTGCTTTGAAAGGGTTTTCTTAGCTTTTCTAAGCTAAGGGTTTGTTTTTCATGTTTGAGCAATGCATGATGTTATGCATGTTGTTGAAAAGGGTTTTCAAACTTGCTTTGGTTTATTGAATCAATTTTGCTTTTAAAAGTGGTTTTATGACTCGCTGCATTAATGGTGTTTTGGTTTTGGGCATTCCTCACTAAGAATTATGTGCTTACGCTCCTTTTTGTCCATCAATGCAGACATTTGAAGTTGGAGCAGCGAGAAGCAAGGGATTCAAGGGGGAACTCCACTTGAGATGTATGTCTCGGTTAATAGCTATAGATAATAAAGGCAATGGGGGAAGAATCTCTTATATTGTTGTTTAGAGAGGATTTGTATGTTGGACAAGTTTGGTTTATGATTTTGAACTATGTGGTGTAAGCTTGCAACGTTTGAATCTTCTTATGCTTAAGTTGTTATGCTATGCTTCTTGTTTGAAAAGCATTATTGAGTGTTGGATGTGTTGAATGAGTTGGTGCATCTAGGGGTGGTTTTGTATCTAGATTTTGATGCAAATTGGTAGGTTTGATGTTTGGCATGTTGTTGATTTATTGTGGAATGGTTTGGAGCATGTTTGATGGGGTTTAAAGGTGTTAAAACAGGCCAAACTGATGTTTCTGGGCAGGGTGTTTCGAAACACCCTTGCCTGTTTCGAAACAGGCCCTTGTTTTGGCTAGGGTGTTCCTGAACGGCCTAGCCCGTTTCTGAACACCTTGGCTACTGCCAAGGGGTGTTCCTGAACGGCCTAGACCCGTTTCTGAACACCTGATGGTTTGCAAGCTTTACGTTTTAGTCCCGTTTCTTGTTTGTGCAATTGCTTGAGTTTGAGATGTCCGTTTGAGATGAAATTTTGCAGAGAGGCATGAAACATGACTAATTTCATAATGGTAACTTAAAAATTGGTAAAGTCCTCTTAATTTTCAGAATTTACAATTTGGTCTCTAATTTCGTATTTTGTGCAATTGGGTCCCTTATCGTTTTCCGATTGCTGTGATTTTTGAGTATGCTTATCTCAAGAGTATGCCTAGGTTAAATATGCATCTAGAAAAGTTTAAAAAGAAAAAAAAAGGGTCGTTAATCAAGGTTGACTTTCGGGTTGACTTTGGTTTTCCCCGTGTAATCTTCGTAGTTCGGGTAAACCGTCTAGGCCGGGCTACGGGGGTTACAAACCCCAAACCATAATCAAACAATCAAATTTTAATCTCGACTAAAGGCATCTTAGTACCTAAGTGTTTTTCTCTTTAAACAGGCCAACAAAACTCAAACAGTACATTTTTAAACAAAGGTTTCGAAACCTCTCCAAATGGTTTCGAAACTTATACTGGCAGTAAGGTCTGGAATTCAAATTCCAGTAAAGGTTTCGAAACTTTAGACAAGGTTTCGAAACCTCTTGACCATGGTTTCGAAACCTTCCTCAAAGGTTTCGAAACTTTGGTTGGCAGTAAGGTCTGGAAGTCCAGACTTCTGCAAAGGTTTCGAAACCTTACCCAAGGTTTCGAAACCCCTTGGCTATGGTTTCGAAACCTTGCCCATGGTTTCGAAACCCCCTGTCCATGGTTTCGAAACCTTCCCAAAAGGTTTCGAAACTTTTGATGGCAGTAAGGTCTGGGATCCCAAATCCCTGCAAAGGTTTCGAAACCTTACCCAAGGTTTCGAAACCTTGATGCAGGGGATCACTTACTGCCCAACCTTAGGGACCTCCTAAGGTAACATGACACTTAGATCATCTATATACATGCATAATAACTTACAAAAGGGCTAAAGGCACACCACACCAACAATCCAAGACTAGAGGCATACTTTCGATATTAAAAATACCTCAACATGCTCAACCATAAACAAGGCATGAATATGAACGATCATACGTACTTGGTATATTATACATTAATAACATATCATAAAGAACATGCCATCAAAACGACCTTAATCATTTAAAAGGCATGCTTAGACCCATAACATACATATTAAGATATATTTACACAAGCAACATCTCAAGCTTAATTACAATTTTCTAAACTCTATACCCCATTGTCTAGGCAATTTATCAAAACACAAACCATACTTGTAACTAGCTTGAGAACTCCAAAAGCTCTTTCCTCACCCGCTTGCCTTCCGAACTCTAACGATCTGCACGTTGGAAACAAAGAGAGCGTAAGCCAACTAGCTTAGTGAGAAAGGCTCTATAATTCACAACGTACAATTTTTTTTTTCCAAAACACGTTTTATATACAAGAAGACAATGAATGCACAAGGATCAATCTCAATAACAACAACACACATGGTTTGCACAAGCACAACCAACATACAAGTACGGTGGGACTACACATCACCGTTTCAACTAGTGGGTTTCCAATGGGACTACACATCAAAGTACTACCCAACTAGTGACTACCGGTGGGACTACACATCACCAGAGTCTTATACTTTTGCTACCGGCGGGACTACACATCACCGGAGCAACGACAACCATCACGTGAGGCACGAACTCAACTCAACTACACAATTAACCACTCAAAATGTACTTAAAGCTCATGAATTATAAACATTCATCATACCACAACAACATGAGAGTAGAAAGGCTTACACACGGGTTTAGGTGACCCTTCAAGGTCCCACCCAACCCCAAGAGAATCCATATCGAGCACAATGCATAATTCAACAATTCTACTCACCGTTGCTACTCAAAAGAAGATCGAAGACCAAGCTCACAACTCCGAAATCCTCAATTTGTCCCCGAAGCTTCACCAACAAACTTTCTCGTTTCTACACATTCCAACACAATTTAAATAATCCCAAATCAGTCCATATTCCAAATAACCAACACGATTACATACCAAGCACACAACATCAAAAATCCATAATCTCGAGCAGTCCCTAAACACCCCTCAAACCAATGATTCCAAACTTTAAATTACTCCCTAAAGCCTCCAAAACAACACTTACATATAGTCTAATCATCAGCCATCAAAATTTCACCTAAAACATCCCCAAAACTCAACTTAAAACTTCTCAAAAACCTCATTCTTCCCCAAATCCGAAAATTCCATAAAACGTTGTAAAAATCGATTTTGTTGATCCTTTTTTAGTGTAGGCAACTCATATAACTTAAACAAATAGAAAGCTTGATTAAAGACCTCCAAAAACAACATTTTTGAATCCAAACCCTCAAAACCTCAAATCTCAAAACATGTATAAAAATGAAAACAAATGGTATCAACATGTAGAGAATAACAAGGACAAGTCAAAAACGTCCTCACCTTTGAAAAATCTTCAAAAACGGATGAGTTATGGAATGAAATAGTATGTGAAGAGGGAGAGATGTTCTTCACGTTGGAAACAAGTAGAAGAGAGGGGAAGAAGATGATGATTCATCCTTATTTTATAATAGTTTAAATTTTAATGTTCAAAGACCAAAATGCCCTTAAAGAAAAAGGGAAACCACAATAGGTGCCATCCATGGCTTTTGGGCTCAATTTAAAATTGGTCCAAATCTTAAAACCCGAGGCCCAAACCATTACTTTATTAAATAAAATATTAGAATCGAAACCCGAGACAATACTAAAATATTATTTTCACCTAGCCCCTAAACCCGGGCGTTACAACTCTCCCCCACTTAAGGAATTTCGTCCTCGAAATTACCTGGCGGAAACAAGTACGGAAACTGCTCAAGCATGTCAGCTTTCCTCTCCCACGTGGCTTCTTCCACACCTCTATGTCTCCATAAGACTTTGACTAACTCTATAGTCTTGCCACGCAATACCTTGCTATCAGAAGCAAGTATCTCAACTGGTTCCTCGTTGTAAGACAAGTCCGGATTTAACTCTATTTCTTCCACTGGCATAACATGGGACGGATCCGATCTGTACCTCCTAAGCATCGACACATGAAATACATCATGAATCTTCTCCAGCTCAACTGGGAGTCTCAATCTATACGCAACCGGACCAATTCTCTCAACTATCTCATAAGGCCCTATGTACCTTGGGCTCAACTTTCCCTTTCTCCCAAATCTCATCACTTTCTTCCAAGGTGAGACTTTCAAAAACACTTTATCTCCCACGGAGTACTCTACCTCTTTCCTCTTCAAATCGACATAGGACTTCTGCCGATCTGAAGCCGCTTTCAAGCGATCACAAATCAACTTTACCTTTTCGGTGGTACCCTTAAGCAACTCGGGCATCGGTATAAGCTTCTGTCCAGTCTCAGCCCAACAAATCGGGGTCCTACACTTCCTACCATACAAGGCCTCGTAAGGAGCCATCTCAATGCTCGAATGAAAGCTGTTGTTATACGCAAACTCCACTAGTGGTAGGTGTTTCTCCCATGTCCCCTGGAAGTCAATGATACAACACCTTAACATGTCCTCCAATATCTGAATCACTCTTTCCGACTGTCCATCCGACTGCGGATGATATGAAGTGCTGAAGTTCAACCAAGTGCCCAAAGCTCGATGCAAACTCTCCCAAAATCTAGAGGTGAATCTCGGATCTCTATCCGACACAATCGACTTCGGTACCCCATGTAGTCTTACAATGTCACGAATATACAATTCGGCCAACTTGTCTAAAGTATAAGTAGTATGAACCGGTATAAAGTGAGCACTCTTGGTGAATCTATCTACAATCACCCACACTGAATTTTTCTTCGAAGGAGTCAACGGAAGTCCTGACACAAAGTCCATAGTGATACGCTCCCACTTCCACTCCAGAATTTTCAACGGTTGCAACAACCCTGAGGGAAACTGGTGCTCAGCCTTAACTCTCTGACAAACCATACATTTACTTACGAACTCGGCTACATCCCTTTTCAAGCCAATCCAATAATATTCTTCCTTCAATCCTCGATACATCTTCGTGCTACCCGGATGCATAGCAAAAGGACTATTGTGAGCATCACTCAAGATCATACGTCTCAACTCAGCATCCTCCGGAACTACTATCCTATCCTTAAAACATAGGATCCCATTCTCTCCAAAACAATACTCGTTTGGCCTATCTTCGGCTATGTCTTGTACGTGAGGTGCCAAAGACTCATCCCTCAACTTCTTCTCACGAATCAACTGAATCAATGATGGCTTAGCTTGAAGCTCGGCCACTAACCCACCATCTGTAGACACACTCAATCTTGCAAACATTGCTCGCAACTCAACGGCCACCTTCCTACTCAAGGCATCGGCCACCACATTCGCCTTGCCCGGATGATACTCTATGGTAAGGTCATAATCCTTAAGAAGCTCTAACCACCTTCGCTGTCTGAGGTTTAACTCCTTCTGAGACATCAAATATTTCAAACTCTTGTGGTCGGTATACACAGTGCACTTCTCACCATAAAGATGGTGTCTCCAGATTTTCAACGCAAACACCACCGCAGCCAACTCAATGTCATGTGTGGGGTAATTCTTCTCATGGACTTTCAATTGCCGCGAAGCATAAGCCACCACCTTACCATCTTGCATAAGCACACAACCTAGTCCCACGTACGACGCATCACTGTAAATCACAAACTCTCTCTCCGGCTCAGGTTGAACCAAAATAGGAGCTTCGGTCAAAGCTTTCTTCAATTTCTCAAACGCTTCTTGTCTCACATCTGACCATTCGTACGGAACATTCTTCTGTAACAATTTGGTCAATGGTGCCGCTATCTTCGAGAACCCTTCAACGAACCTTCTATAGTACCCCGCCAAACCTAAGAAACTGCGGATTTCGGTCACTGATTTCGGTTGTTTCCAATCCACAATGGCTTCTATCTTCTTGGGATCTGCACTAATCCCACTAGCCGAGACCACGTGACCTAGGAAGACCACCTCCCTAATCCAAAACTCACACTTACTTAGTTTGGCATACAAATGATTCTCAAGTAGGGCCTGAAGCACTAACCTTAAATGTTCATCGTGCTCCTCTTCGGTCCTAGAGTACACTAGGATGTCATCAATAAACATTACCACAAACCTGTCCAAGAACTTATGGAACACTCGGTTCATCATATCCATGAAGGCTGCTGGAGCATTGGTCAACCCGAAAGGCATCACTAAAAACTCATAATGCCCATAACGTGTACGAAAGGCTGTCTTCGGTATGTCAACATCCTTTACTTTTAACTGATAATATCCAGACCTCAAATCAATCTTTGAAAACACGGAAGCACCCCTCAACTGGTCTAGTAAGTCATCTATCCTTGGCAAGGGATATTTGTTCTTCACGGTCACCTTATTCAACTGTCTATAGTCTATACACAGTCTCATGCTACCATCCTTCTTTTTCACAAACAAAACCGGAGCACCCCACGGGGAAACACTAGGCCTAATAAAGCCTCGGTCAGTTAACTCCTGAAGCTGTGTCTTCAATTCTTTCAACTCCTTAGGTGCCATTCTATACGGAGAAATCGACACCGGTGCAGAATCAGAATATGTCTCAATAACAAACTCAACAGCTCTATTTGGAGGTAAGCCTGGTAGCTCTTCCGGAAAAACACTCGGAAAGTCGCATACAGTCCTGATGTCCTGAGGTCTCACCTCACTCATATCCGGGTTCATTACGTAAGCTAAGTAAGCCTGACACCCTGCACCCAACAATCTCTGAGCTTCCAAAGCTGAAACCACATTGGACAAAAACTTAACATTTTCCCCAACTACCACAACCTCAAAGTCATCGGTAAGTCTCAAAGAGACTCTTTTAGTCTCGAAGTCAACCTTAGCTCTATGCTCCACAAGCCAATCCATGCCCAAAATCACATCAAAGCCATAAAAGGGTAATTCCATCATATCGACCGGAAACACATGGCCTTGAACCATCAAAGGACACCTTCTATACACTTTCCTAACTACCATGGTATCACCAAAAGAGCTAGTGACATTTACACCGACCTCTAACCAATCACAAGGTAATCCTAATGACTTTGCGTGCTCACCCAAAATATACGAATGTGTTGCCCCCGAATCTATTAGAGAAAGCAAACTCAAGGACTGTAATGTGAAATTACCTGCAATGACATCAGTATCACTCCCAACCTCTCGCTTAGCGTACACCCTAGCTGGTCCTCCTCCCTCGGGCTGGACTGCTACAACATGAGCCAAGTTTCTCTGACCCTCATTCCTTGGCTGAAAGTTCCCACGGCCGCGCCCACGGCCTCTCTGATGCTCAAAACCCCTCGCTGGGGCTGGTCCTCCCCTAACTGGGTGTGGACAATCACGCCTCAAATGGTCTCGGGAGCTACAGTTCCAACACGGCCCGAACATACCCATACACTCACCTGAGTGGCGTCTCCCGCACCTAGTGCACTCGGAATTGTGTCCAACGGCCCCTTGGCCCTGACGACCTTGACCTTGGTTGCCACCCTTAGGTCTCGTATCCTGCTGGTACCTCTTATCCTTATGCCTCTTGGCATAATCTCTATCCCAGTTCGCATGTCTCTTCCCGGAATCAGACCCACCAGCACGTGCTCTAGAGTTCAGGTTCTGTTCTATATCCTTAGCTCTAGAAACCAAGACATCGAACTCAGTGTAGTCGGAGGCCAACATGTAAGTCTTCACATCAGTAGTCAATCCATATCTATAACGTTCGCATCGTTCCGTCTCATTCGGAATCAACTCTGGCGCGTACTGGCTCAACCTCACAAACTGGACCTCATACTCAGACACGGTCCTATTACCTTGAACCAAAGCCATGAATTCTCTTTTCTTTTCATCCAAGTACCGAGCTCCTAGGTACTTCCTCTTGAAAGCATTCCTGAAAAACTCTCATGTGACATCCACCTCGGCCATACCGGAAACAACAGTGGTCCACCAAGCATAAGCATCTCCCTGAAGTAATGAGACAATGCACCCCAACCTACGGGAATCCGAACACTCCATCTGACCCAAGATGCGAGTAGTGCTCTCAAGCCACCCTTCCGAACCTTCCGGAGACAACCCACAAAACTCAACCGCCCCCAAATTACGAATTCTCTCTAGGGGTAGTCCTGTCCCCGCACCCTGAGGTGGTGCTGCAACATGCATACCAGCCAAAGCTGTCTGAAAGGCTCCGGCTATGGTATGTATCAGATGAGCCACATCTGGACCTGCCTGACCTTGGCCCGCTTGAGCCCCAATTCCTCCCACATTAGCCTCAGCCTGAGGCCCGATACCATCACCTCCGACGTTTCCTCCATCATCACCAGGAGCATTAAGAGCAGGAGGCGCATTTTCAGGTGCCTGGCCACCCCTCCTAGGCCGTCCCCTTGGTCGCACCATAGCAATTAAAGTAATCTAAAACAACAACACACAACAGCAAAGAAATGTTAGGTTAGCAAAGGGGCAAAGGACTCCGGTTCTCAAGCTCTTTCAAACCAAAACAATTTCCCTTTTTATTTTGACAACAACGCCTAACAATGGGGACTCGAACCAACTCTCAACAATTACAAGATCACCATAGCATGCATTCATACACCGTGCTAAAGACAAAATTCAAACATATATAACAAAACACTAATAATACCTTATCTTACCTCACTTACCGGCCCGAGGTCTCGGAAACCTCAGGCTCTGATACCAATAAATGTAACCCCCTCGTCCCGGTCTAGCCGGATGACCGGTCCAAGTGGGCCACACGGGGAAAACCGAGCGAAAACCAATTAAGGTTCCCCCTCGGTTAGCAACCCTATTTTTTTTATCTTGTCACAATCGAACCCAAAACCATAATCAAACAGCCAAATTTTAATCTCGACTAAAGGCATCTTAGTACCTAAGTGTTTTTCTCTTTAAACAGGCCAACAAAACTCAAACAATACATTTTTAAACAAAGGTTTCGAAACCTCTCCAAATGGTTTCGAAACTTATACTGGCAGTAAGGTCTGGAATTCAAATTCCAGTAAAGGTTTCGAAACTTTAGACAAGGTTTCGAAACCTCTTGACCATGGTTTCGAAACCTTCCTCAAAGGTTTCGAAACTTTGGTTGGCAGTAAGGTCTGGAAGTCCAGACTTCTGCAAAGGTTTCGAAACCTTACCCAAGGTTTCGAAACCCCTTGGCTATGGTTTCGAAACCTTGCCCATGGTTTCGAAACCCCCTGTCCATGGTTTCGAAACCTTCCCAAAAGGTTTCGAAACTTTTGATGGCAGTAAGGTCTGGGATCCCAAATCTCTGCAAAGGTTTCGAAACCTTACCCAAGGTTTCGAAACCTTGATGCAGGGGATCACTTACTGCCCAACCTTAGGGACCTCCTAAGGTAACATGACACTTAGATCATCTATATACATGCATAATAACTTACAAAAGGGCTAAAGGCACACCACACCAACAATCCAAGACTAGAGGCATACTTTCGATATTAAAAATACCTCAACATGCTCAACCATAAACAAGGCATGAATATGAACGATCATACGTACTTGGTATATTATACATTAATAACATATCATAAAGAACATGCCATCAAAACGACCTTAATCATTTAAAAGGCATGCTTAGACCCATAACATACATATTAAGATATATTTACACAAGCAACATCTCAAGCTTAATTACAATTTTCTAAACTCTATACCCCATTGTCTAGGCAATTTATCAAAACACAAACCATACTTGTAACTAGCTTGAGAACTCCAAAAGCTCTTTCCTCACCCGCTTGCCTTCCGAACTCTAACGATCTGCACGTTGGAAACAAAGAGAGCGTAAGCCAACTAGCTTAGTGAGAGAGGCTCTATAATTCACAACGTACAGTTTTTTTTTCCAAAACACGTTTTATATACAAGAAGACAATGAATGCACAAGGATCAATCTCAATAACAACAACACACATGGTTTGCACAAGCACAACCAACATACAAGTACGGTGGGACTACACATCACCGTTTCAACTAGTGGGTTTCCAATGGGACTACACATCAAAGTACTACCCAACTAGTGACTACCGGTGGGACTACACATCACCAGAGTCTTATACTTTTGCTACCGGCGGGACTACACATCACCGGAGCAACGACAACCATCACGTGAGGCACGAACTCAACTCAACTACACAATTAACCACTCAAAATGTACTTAAAGCTCATGAATTATAAACATTCATCATACCACAACAACATGAGAGTAGAAAGGCTTACACACGGGTTTAGGTGACCCTTCAAGGTCCCACCCAACCCCAAGAGAATCCATATTGAGCACAATGCATAATTCAACAATTCTACTCACCGTTGCTACTCAAAAGAAGATCGAAGACCAAGCTCACAACTCCGAAATCCTCAATTTGTCCCCGAAGCTTCACCAACAAACTTTCTCGTTTCTACACATTCCAACACAATTTAAATAATCCCAAATCAGTCCATATTCCAAATAACCAACACGATTACATACCAAGCACACAACATCAAAAATCCATAATCTCGAGCAGTCCCTAAACACCCCTCAAACCAATGATTCCAAACTTTAAATTACTCCCTAAAGCCTCCAAAACAACACTTACATATAGTCTAATCATCAGCCATCAAAATTTCACCTAAAACATCCCCAAAACTCAACTTAAAACTTCTCAAAAACCTCATTCTTCCCCAAATCCGAAAATTCCATAAAACGTTGTAAAAATCGATTTTGTTGATCCTTTTTTAGTGTAGGCAACTCATATAACTTAAACAAATAGAAAGCTTGATTAAAGACCTCCAAAAACAACATTTTTGAATCCAAACCCTCAAAACCTCAAATCTCAAAACATGTATAAAAATGAAAACAAATGGTATCAACATGTAGAGAATAACAAGGACAAGTCAAAAACGTCCTCACCTTTGAAAAATCTTCAAAAACGGATGAGTTATGGAATGAAATAGTATGTGAAGAGGGAGAGATGTTCTTCACGTTGGAAACAAGTAGAAGAGAGGGGAAGAAGATGATGATTCATCCTTATTTTATAATAGTTTAAATTTTAATGTTCAAAGACCAAAATGCCCTTAAAGAAAAAGGGAAACCACAATAGGTGCCATCCATGGCTTTTGGGCTCAATTTAAAATTGGTCCAAATCTTAAAACCCGAGGCCCAAACCATTACTTTATTAAATAAAATATTAGAATCGAAACCCGAGACAATACTAAAATATTATTTTCACCTAGCCCCTAAACCCGGGCATTACATCAACTTTCCTAGATTCATCATATACTCAATCTGTCACTGAACCATTAATTAACAGAATTTTTGGCAAAGACACCAAAATTTGGCTTTATTCAGTCCTTCCATGTCTGTCTACTAGACTACCTTCATCTCAGCATCTTCAAAATGTCCAGTGCTTTAACTTCATTATTTCCTTCTGATTCATTAGATTTCGCATAGATGCCCCAACTATATTAGGCTGAACCTGTCTCCTCTTTATTTTGGACCATTTTGTCTTTTTTTAGTCTTTTAACTTTTCTCTTTTTTGACTTTCTTTTGCAAGAAGAATCATTCAGGTTGTACCCTCATGTGAGATGTGATACCTGCTTGCTTATCAATATCATTATTTTTGTTTGAAACATTCTTTTTTCTGGCTTCCCCAATTCCAGGCAAAACGACAACTCGAATTACCAATTCATTCTGGGTCTGATCAATCCTCTGCTCAACTCCACCCAAGTGGTCCTCAATAACTTTCTCAGATTGCTTCTCAAAATATTGGTTTTCAATTTTTACACTATTATCTAAAAAATAATGTAAAATTATTTAATTGAAATGCAATTATTTTTTTTAAATGATGTTATTTGAAAAAAATGTAATGAATGCAATACAATGCATGAATGCACGAGGTATCAATTTCAAGGACTAATATTTAGAGCAACATCCATTAGCCAAAAGTTCGAATAGAAGAAATAAACAATTTGATTATACAGATCAATTTGCCCTCGTCCCTAGACTAATCACTTCGTTTTGCTTCCGAGTCAACGGTTGTCCTAGGTTGGTGCTGATGTCAAGGTGTTGTTACAGGTTCATGGCTTCAATGAATAAAATCTGCACGAATCGGGCGACTCCCTGCGTATAGCTTCTGAACTTTGATCATTTCATGACTCTGCCTTTAGATAATCTAGATAGCAACTTCAATCTCGCCTTTCAGTACCTTATTCTTCATTTATTGTGCACCTTCTGAAACTTTTGAACTAATCTTTCAAATGTTGTATGATGCTTTTCAATTATGTCGTCTTCCTTTCAGCTCTTTATCTTCTAACTAAAGATCGACCTTTTCTCGTTATTTTACCCTTTTAATAATTTCCAGCTTTGGTACTTGTGAGGACAATTCTGAATTCAAAGCTTGCTCTTCCTATAATACTTGTTTGATCAAGATGTTTGAATATGTCAATTCTTGAATCTTCTCTCACTGCCCTTTAAATGTCTTCTTGTAATTGCTTGCATTCTGACATATTCTGACATATGACTTCGTTGAATACTATCCCTTTCTTGAACTGAGTCTTCTCTTGACTGGGTCCACACCGTTGTATTGCCTTCTTGTTGTCTATCGAACTCATTGGTATGAAAAACAAAACAAAACAAAACAAAACAAAACAAAAAGAAAACAATGTCAGTATTGTGAATTAGTATGAAAAACAAATAAACAAAATTCAAACACGGGAAAACATGATATATTTAGCAAAGAAAATAATCGGAGAAAAGTATTTAAATCGCTAGCACCTGTCTTAAGCTTCTGTCTGGCTCTAGAGGGGTAGGTTTCTAAAAACAGAATGTGGGCTTTGTTCTAGACTCTTGGTTCCCGAACTGTCGTTACCATCTACTGCGACATTAAGATATCAATTCAGTAGTATAGGTCCCTTATAACGTCGAATATTGTCTCTCTCCCACTTAAGGGTGAAAAACACGGGTTGAGGGTTTATGCATGAATGACAGATATATCATACACAAAAGTTACCCCATTTTCCCTGAAAATTCATCCAACAATTTTCTTAGAAAGAAATTAAATTCAGATTAATGTTCGAAATGCCAAAATGCCACGTGGAATTAATTAATAGGCATGACTCTCAATTTTATCCCCAGTGGAGTCGGAAGCTGTCGCGACCATTTTAAGACTCGTTTGTGGAAAAATAGTCTGACGATTAGGGTTTTGTAAATTGGGGGTTTTCATTTAATTTGATTTTGAAATTAGGGCTTTTTCCATTTTTAGTCAAATTTCCTTTATTTGCTTAAAATTCATTTTGGAGTCGCCACCGATCACTTTGGTAGATCGGACACCATAAAAAAACGGACAAGAGATTCTTTTAAAATTCGGGTTCGGGAGTCGGTTACGTGTAGGGAAGGGGTTAGCACCCCTACAAACGCCCGTTATCGGTACCTCAACACAAAATGTTTAATGCATGTCCAATTATTGCCTTATCATTTTTAAGTAAACCTTAATTTAGGCTCCATTAATTAAATTAATTAAGATTCTATGAATATTATTAAGTTGGTTTATGAGATAACACCCAAATAATTGGGCACTACCCATATTAAGCCCTAAATCAATAATATTCTTAATTATTTGTGATTCTAATTATTTAATCCTAATTTCATTTTTTATCAAACTAACTATATGTGATTTCCATTTTCTATGTTCAAATGAAATATTGAATCTCTTACTTAAATATCCCCTTGATTAACATCAGATTGCAATGTGATACTAATCAGCTTTCATTCATCTAATATTCATTTATTTTCTATAATGTCCTTTCTTAGCAAATTAATTAAATAATTATGAAAGCTAGGCTAAAGGCTCTAATTATTAGTAGCTAAGTGATTAAACTGTCTAAATTTAAAACTATATGCTAATTTGAAAAAAACGTAACAATCAAATAATTAAGCAAATTAAAATAACTTAAACAATTGAAAAAAAAACATGGCCTAAATTGCATTGAATTATAAACTGTAGAGCCTAAACTACAAATAAAGGTGACCAAATTGGAATGAATTGAAAACTGAGGAGCCAATGCATAAAAAAGAGAGTAGGGCGCAGGCCCAGCCAGAATTGTGCGGGCCGCATGCGAGGATTCGCGGGCCCTTGAGATCGAATACCCTGCCTATTTAAAGGCATTATCAGATCCCTTTTTTTTTTCTTTTTTTTCCATTTTTTGGATTTCACTCTCTCTCTCTCTCTCTCTAACTCTCAATTCTCTCCGCCTCTCTCTACAAACAACATTTTTTTCAGATTTATGAAACAAAACAGATTAAAACACCAAATTCTTCGTTTGTTCTTCTTATTTTCCCATTTGTTCCAAAAAAACACAAAAACCTTCTCTAAATCTTGTTTTATCGATCAAACTCGACCGTTCTTCTAAAGTTCATCATCCATTCATCACCTTTTGCCTATTTGATTCGTGAAAAACATCAAACCATCTTCCTTTCTTGTTTATTTTAGATCAAAACCCTCTCTTCAACCCTCATTCTTTCCCAATTCATCTGTTTTTCATGTTTAATACACAAAACCCCTAATCCTTCATCTATCTCTTGTTTTCGAAGATCAAAATCGAAAAAAACTCATAAACACCACACGAACTTCCCTTCCTTTACTCGTTTGATCCTTGGCCACTGTCCCAAACCTTCTCCAATATGTTTCTCGGCCGCTGAAGGCGACGCCGATCACCGGTTGTTGTCTCGGGTAATCACCTTCCTTTTTTCGGTCATCCTCTACGTCCGAACCTGTAATTCCGGCCGCCGTGCTCCGCCGCTGAAGTGCTTTCCAGCCACTATCCGCCACCACCGTCTGAACCTAGAATACCTGAAAAATTCCGATTTCTAACCCTTACTACCCTAATTCGACCGAATCTAGCCCACTCTTCCCCGAATCGATCTATAACCTACCCGGATTTGAAATAATCCTCTCAAATTTTCCCGATGTAGCCCTAAGCTACCCAAAACACTTATCATTTTCAACTCCGCCGCTCTTAACCACTCTCGGTCAAAAAGATGAGTAACGATCACTTATTTCATTTATGTTTTTCCTTTATTTTACTCGAATCTAATGTTTTTGTGGTTCGTTTTGCAGGAAAATGAATAGGAGAGGAAACTACCTTTCCCGGCGATATAACAATGGCGACGGCTGTGCTTTCTAGCGATGGATGAGTTTCCCGATAACGGCGACTCTGGTTATCTTCGCCAGTGACTAGCGATATTCTCCGACGACTCCTCTCCCCCGTTGTTGGTTCGGTTTTCAAGGATAAAATACTCTCTCTCCTCTCTTTATTATTTATTTATTACTTATTATTATTTTAATGATATGTAATTATGATGGGTATTAAGTGATCTAACTTTTTCTCTCTCTCCATATTTATAAGGTGATGCAGGCGATGATGTCAACAAGTTTGGATTCGCGTGAGGCTTTTTAGTCCAATAGGAAGATGCCACGTGTGCTATTTAGGCAGGAAAAAGAAGCACACCTTGGATTTGTGTTTGTTAGGTTGGTTTTTACCCTAAATGGGTTGTATGTGAGCTGTCATAGGATATAAGAATTGGGCAATTTTGGGTGAAAAACCCCTTTTTAATTAATATTGGGGAAAATGGCTCCCAAAAACTATTATTTGGCAAAATGACCCCCAAACTTGCCAGGTCGGCAGACCTCTCGTTGTGTATAACGCGAGGTACAAAATCGCGTTCTGCAAAACGCGATGTTAGTCGAAATGGCATTGCTGTCCGTGTTAACGGTTTTACAGTACCTCGCGTTATGCAGAACGCGAGGTCCCTGAGAAATTGAAAAGGCGGCTGGAATATATCGCACTGACCTCGCGTTCTGTAGGACGCGAGGTCTGTGCATTTCCAGCCTAAACAACAAGGAAAAACAAGCGTTGGTAGGCTTGTTCGAACTGAATTTCGAGCGTGTAAATTGTATATTTTTAGCGATCATCGAGTTTGGGGTCGTAGTACTGGAAATTGTGTATCGTATGATACCAACATAGTTAATTTTCGTCAATTATACAATGATTTAAAATGGCTTCGAAAACCCTATGCCATCATATTTTTTTTGATTGAAGTTGCATTTCAACAAATGTCGATAGGCATGTTCGAGCAGAATTTCATACGTATAAATTTTAAATTTTTAGCTAACATTGAGTTTGGGGTTGTAGTACTTGAAATTCTCTATCGTATGACACTGACACAGTCAATTTTCGTCCATTGTATGCTGATTTAAAGTTGATTCGAAAACACTATCATAACATATTTTTTTGAATGATTGAAAATATAAGATGACGGATTGTATAAATCGAAGTGGACTGACTTTATTGATTAGATTGTCATGTGCGAACTCACATATACAAATTAAAAATAATTAATTAATACGAGGGGCTGAGCGATTAGGACACTTAGGAGCTGTGTGCCCAGTATTTCGACATATAGAACAATGCTTCTTTTGTCCGGTTTTCTCTCGATGTTCGACCAAATCCTCGGCACAGTATATTCTTGTAGAAGGTGGACGTCCTTTGGCTCGTAGTAGTGCTGGATCTGGGCGTATGATCGGTTCAGTGTCCACAGCATTCAGATCAACCTCATTTCCGATTGGAGGAAACTCTTTTTCGTAAACCTTAAGCACCGTTTTGAGTAAGTATACTGGATCAACCATATGCATGTATTCTATTCGTTGGTTAGTGCAAGCAGCAATGGCGTGTGCGCAGGGGTATTTGAAAGTTTGGAAAATTCCGCACTCGCAGGTTTTTTCCCTCAGATCTACCACGTAAGCGTTGTGCTGAATGCCTTCCAACCGCCTGGAAAATTCCGCAACACGAAACAAGTGTCCTTCTCGCGAGAAGAGAGTTGCTTGCATCTGTCTTGATTGGCCCAATTGAATATGCAATCTTGTGCGGAAATCTGGATGGACTTTGTGTCCACCTTTCATGTACTCAGTTGCTTGCCTGCCCAAGGTTGCAAAAAGGGTAGCTAATCGATAATAGGTCGCTTTGACAATGGAAGTGATAGGCAACTGGCGAACTCCCTTCAGTGATGAGTTTACTGCCTCAGCCAAGTTCGTTGTCATGTGACCATAACGTTTACCCTCGTCATACGATCGAAGCCATTTTTCCTTTGGGATTTTTTCAAGGTATTCTGCGCCTTTTTTGTTTCTCGCTCTCAATTCCTCGAGCAGGTCAGCCACCTCTTGTTTGTAGTGCGAGTTGCCTACGGAATGACAGTTGAATAGTTATGGGAGTAAGAAATAATAAAAGGGAGTAAGAAATAATATAGTAAATGAAAATGCCATAAGGACGTACCCATAACGAGCACCATTTGACGTTCATCACGGTTTTTGTATTGCAGCAGGTAGTTTGCGGCTATGTGCCGCAAGCAGAAACGGTGGTGAATGTATGGAGGCTTCCAATAGTCACCCAAATTTTGTATCCCCCACAGCAGCGCTGTGCCTCTGTCAGAAATAACACACACCCCTTCATCCCTTCTTCTTCGTATTACATGATCAAGGACATATTTTCGTAGGTTCTTAAGGAAGAACGTCCAAGACTCCAAATCCTCCTTCGGGACGATTGCGAATGCAACAGGAACGCATTTGCGATTGTCGTCCTGTGCTATAGCTAGAAGTAGGATCTGTGTATATCTTCCGTACAACCATGTGCCGTCGATTTGGACCATCGGTTTGCAGTGATTGAATGCGTTGATACACTTGGGGAAAGTCCAAAATAACCGGTGGAATTGACAAACACCTCGGACGACACGATCATTTTCGTATGCCAGAATCGTATCAAGTTTGACAACCATTCTGGGGATGTGTTTCTGCAGGAGATTAAGCCACGGGCGCAACTCTTTGTAAGATTCCTCCCACCGGCCATACAATTCATCTTTGGCCTTTTTCCTTGCATACCATGCTTTCCAATAACCTGGACGGAAGCCGGTGACTGCTAGAGCTGCAGCCTGACATGTGGGGACCGACACAGTGGGATTTGTTTTCACCAGTGTGGAAAAGATGTCCGCGAGGAACTTTGCATCCAGGTTCTTGTGATCCTGGTTGAGGCTAGCAACGGTGCATGTATGGGGCCCCTCAAGTTTTGTTATTTTCCAACGGTTGCCTGCCCTCTTCAACTCTGATATACGGATTTTCCATTTACAGCCTTGATCCTTTTGGACGCAGTGAGCCTTGTCGTATGTGGCTTGGGTTTTCTTCACCGTCGTCTCAACATTATGACGAAGGTTGTACTGCTTAACT
This sequence comes from Hibiscus trionum, assembly GCA_030270665.1. Classification (NCBI taxonomy): domain Eukaryota; kingdom Viridiplantae; phylum Streptophyta; class Magnoliopsida; order Malvales; family Malvaceae; genus Hibiscus; species Hibiscus trionum. The sequence goes on from BSYR01000003.1 coordinate 48,306,463, forward strand.
GTCGCCACCGCAATTTCCTTGTTCGAGAACGCCATACCAATTCTTAGTTCACCATCAGAACAGTGGACTCGGCCATCTATTGTGTCGTCATGGGGAAAATCAGGGACGTCTATTGCATCCATATCAACCGTTGTGAAGTGGGATGGTGGCTGGAACATAGAAATTGGTGTTGCGTCTACAGGAAAGTTGGTGGCAGTCGGTTCTTCGTCCAAATCTGGTGGTGGAACGACATTGTCTTGTGGGTCTTCTGGTAACTCTGTCAAGTCTTCTGGTTCGGGATAGAATGGCCCCAGCTCGTCTCCGTCTGGCCCGGGTTCTCTAATCGGTTCTTCGTCAGAAGCATCCTCCGGGAGCTAGAATAGTAGAGCTTCTGGAATCACTACCCTTTGAGGCGAGGATTGGGGTCGATGAGCGGGAGACCTCTCACAAGATCGCTCACGAACCTCATTTCCAAGACCAAAATCAAGATCACCATAAGAAGAATGTATTCCCATAGATGGTTGAACGTACTCCGTGCTTGGGACATACGTTGAGTGTCGTCCATATGAGGAATCATGGTCGTGCATAGCGTAAGAAGACGACGCTCCCTCACCCCCAAAAGAAGAATGTCTCCCCATAGATGGTTGACCATAGTCGGTGCCAGGGACATACATTGAGTGTCGACCATATGATGCTTCATGGTCGTGCGTAACGTAAGGAGCCGACGTTCCCTCCCCCCAAAACTATAAGGATTGTATGGACTGTACGATGCATTTGTTGGTGCATCGAATTCATTGTTTGGGGGTTGGTTCAGGTCGAACCCGATACTAGCTACGCAGGACTGCCTTGGAGGAGCAGATGACGATGCACCAACTTCGTTGTCTCGACAGAGTAGGCCAAAATCACGTCGTAGACCTACGGTCGGGCTATCAACGTTGGCATTCGGATCGAAGTCGAAATTCGCCCGGCCCCAGCTTGGTATTTCGACAACTGGATTAGACTCGGAGAACGATACATACAGCTCGAGGGGCCCCCCAATTGAATACTCGAAGTGGGCTTCCATCATCATTTGCACATCAGCATTTTCTGCAATTTGGCATACAGAGTACTCTAAAGGGTCTATAGATATTGGCACCCGATACTTCACGTCGGACAAACGATGATTATCGAAATGAGGAACTTTTGCCTCCAGTTCCTTGACCAACTTCTTGAACGATAATCTCCTCGGAAGCTTTATCGTTACCGGATCTTCGTAGTGAAAAAGGACGCCGAGTTCGGTACCCTCGAATATCTGCCCATCGTAGTAAACTTGCGTAGTAACGCCTCGTCCGGCCATTTGAATATTTTATGAAAGACTTTTGAAATTTTGATACTTAGAAAATTCTAGGAATTGATTGTCAATTGAAACTTATATTTTCGTTTTATGGTTCTTCTTCATATATAGGCAAAATTATTGGCCCTTGCAATCCAGGAGAATCTGGTTGTGTAAGGCAAATAATGGTTCGGAGAGGTAACTTTGCTTGTCCATTACCTAAAACCGATAAGCAGGTAAATGATGAACAAGTCAGGAATGGCGTGTGCCTGGGAGGCAGTCCCCTAACTTTCGACAAGTAAGGGATAGATTTGATGGGAGGCAGGGTTAACCAGTAGCTCGCGTTCTGTAGAACGCGATATTAGTACCTCGCGTTCTATAGAACGCGATATCTTTAGAACATCGCGTTCTATAGAACGCGTGGTCACTTTAAATGCTTTGTTTCAGACATTCCGTCAGAAGTTATAATAACCGTACTATTTACTATTTGTTTGTTTGTGTAATTGAGAACATGTTCGAGAATTTGAGACAATTGTAGTCTGGTAATTGAATACTACTACTACTGGTGCCCATAATGTAATTGAGTACTAGTAGTTTTACATAGCTTGAAGTCCGTTTAACATTAATAAAGGATGAAATAAGACGTCATATAACATAATTGGAAGATAATTTCATAAGTTAATGGTTAATCTGAATCATCGTAGTCAGTGGACACGTCTGAACTTAGGTTTAGTTCTTCGATCATCTGTTGTTTTCTTTGTCTACGCCTGTACATAAAAAGTTGCAGCTCCTCCACAGCCGCATCAACATCCGGTGAAGACGGTGCATGTTCAGTGTTCGGAGCAGGTTCTACGGGTGCAGACGTACTACCTTCGCCGGCGTTGACAAACTTAACATTTAAATCGACGTCTCTAGCTCCGACGGAATTGAGCCGGTCATACATGTTACGAACGTCTGTTTCGTTCGTAAGCTTCATAACGTAGTGCGTTTCATTAGCTGACGATGTTGGGATTCGACATTCCATGAAAGAAATTTGTTTGTCGGTGTGTTTACTAACCGCGATCGTTGTCAACTGTATTAAATCTTTCAGTGACATTTTCCCGGTGATTGTTGACTCAAAATAAGTATCGAGAAAATAAAATGTTGCCTTAAATTTTGCCATAAGGTGAGCAAGGATTGGGTGTTTAGAGAGAATTTGGAATGAGTAAATGATGGTGGAATTCATGGGTATTTATAGGAAAGGAAAAACACCACATAAGTAAATTTAAGTCGCATTTCATTTAACAAAACTTTCAACGTGTATTCTTTAATAAGTAAATTTAAGTCGCATTTCATTTAACAAAACTTTCAACATGTATTCTTTAATAAGTAAATTGAGACAACTACATACATTATCTATAAAATTCGAAACAATATATTCAGCAGCTCCGGCGGGCAAATTTGATCGGAGGTCCCAACTGAAAGAAGCAGAGAGCGAAATCAAGATGTAAATGTTGGCTGCCACGCCGCATCTGAAATGAGTAAATGGTAGCAGCTTTGATCCACATTAACAAATGTAATCGGCACCCGCCGCATCTGAAAATGTCGATCTGAATCCGCCCCCGCTTCCTAAAAGTCCTTTCTTTTCAAAACTGTAGCCGGGGATCCTCTCGACGGCGGCTACAGAAGCTGCCATTGAAGCCACTACTGTAGTATACAACCTCCAAAATATTGCGATATGTCGGTAAATATTAAGGTATGTACCCCCGCGGAACACAAATCTTTAAGTGAACTCCAACTATCATAAATGAACAATATTTCGGACATAAAAATTGCAACGGCAAAAAACGCAGCATTACACGAACTCATATTCAACTGACCTAAACTAAACTTAACTGCTTACAAAAATTCATCTCCCTGCATATATATATATATATACAAACATCTCATAGACCTCGCGTTCTGTACAACGCGAGGTACGAGTGACCTTGCGTCCTACAGGACGCGATGTTGCCACGTCATCATACTCACCTCCCTCTATAAATAACAAACTCTTGGAGAGGCAAGGACCACCCACATAAATTTTTTTCTGTATTCACGTACGCAGTTTTCGCTTGCAGCTACTAATGGCAACATAGCGCATATTTTGGAAGTTTTGTTTTAATTTAACTTCCAAAATATTGCGCTATGTCGTTATTTTTAGTTACTACTGAAAACATACTAATATTTTGGAAGTTTTTAGTATGATTCATTATTGTTATTATTATTATTGTTCTTATTATTACTATCATACTAATAATTTTTATTCTTACTATCATTTATTATTATTGTTGTTATTATTATTAATATTATTATTATTTTAATTATATTAAATGAGTTTCCCGCTTTAAAAGTCTAATTTAAAAAACCCCACGACCTCGCGTCCTGTAGAACGCGATTTCTTTAGAACATCGCGTTCTATAGGACGCGAGGTCCCTTCTGACCGTTCAGTTCACGCGTCTGTTCATTGACGCGCCTTTCCAATGAACCTCGCATCCCAAACGACGCGAGGTCCTCTATAAATTGCAGGTTTTTTTTCTAAAAACCTCCACAGAACGCGAGTTCTATAGAAATTTTACAAAAAAGTGTCAGTAACTTTTATATATCGTTCGATCACATGGAGGAGTCCTTGCTACGCAACCAAGCGAGTCACTGCAGTGAATATTGGCGAAACAATGAAGAGGTATTATTTTTCCCTTTTATAGTCTAAATTTTGTAATTAAATTATATTTTTTTATTTTCACTAACTATTTTATTTTATTTTTTTCCAGGGATACGAACGTAACTTACAATGTTACCTTAATCTTATCACCGTCGCACCCGTTCCTGCTGTTATGCGTTTGATTGAGCGGGCTGGTTTTGGGCACATAGCTCGCTATATAGGGAGGGTGAAGGTTAGACCGTCGTTGATCAGTGCGCTGATAGAACGGTGGAGACCCGAGACGCACACGTTTCATCTTCCATTTGGCGAGGCAACAATTACGTTGGAGGATGTTGCCTACATTCTGGGGTTGCCTACAAATGGCAGCATTATTACTGGTATAGCGATGGCGCATTGGCCAATCCTATTTGCTGAACAAATGGGCGTGATGCCCCCTGATAGAGTGTGGGACGGAGGGAAAATTTATATACCGTACTTGGAGGAGCAGTTTGGAAACCCTCCCCCCGATGCGGATGAAGTTGCACTTCAGGTATTTTTTTATTATATTTAGTATGCTTTTATTATATTTATGATTAAATTTAAATTATTTATTTGCACATTTGGCTGCTTTATGAATTTTTAGGATGAATTCAGACAATATTTAGGATCTTTTTAATAAATATTTAGGATAAATTATAAATATTTAGGATAAATATTTAGGATGAATTCAGTAAATATTTACGATACTTTATTAAATATTTAGGTTGCCTACATTAAATATTTAGGATAAATTACAAATATTTATTTACAAATTAGGATTAAGTTACTAATTTCTTTGCATGCATTTATTAAATCTATATTTAATATATATTTAGGATGAACTTACAATTTTTTTATTTAGGATGAACTTACAATTTTTTTAATTAGGATGCCTTTATTAATTTATATTTTCACAGCGGTGTGCGCGAGCCCACATCTTGCGCATTATTGGCGGGATATTAATGCCCGACAAAACTCGCAACAAAGTGCACGTTATGTGGCTTCGTCATCTGACAAATTTAGATGAGTCTGCACAAAAATCTTGGGGGTCAGCTGTCTTGGCGTTTCTTATCAGAGACCTCTGCAGAAACGTTGACGCCTCCAAAGCATCGATGGGAGGATGCTGTTTATTCCTGCAGGCTTGGGTTTGGCTTCGGATCCCTTCTTTGGCACCACAGCTTAGGGTTCCCTCTCCTTTGTCATTTCCGCTTCTACGGAGGTACTACATAATCTACTATAATTTTTTTATTAAATTATTTTATTTAACGATCTTTTTCATTCTTTAAAGGTGGACCACCGCACTATCCCACACCGGCCTACCGGAGTCCCAGAGAGCATACAGATATATATTTGATGCCTTGACGGAGGACAAGGTAATTCAACGATTATTTTGGTTATTTCCATACTATTTTTCCAATAATATTTCATATAACCGTTACAAATTTTTTCATTCTTTTTAGTTCGTGTGGAGGCCCTACGCTTTAGAGGAGATTCGCGAGATTACTCCAGCAGATATTGTGCAAGAGCGAGACCTCTGGATTTCCGTCGTGCCGCTGCTGAACTACGAAATTTGCGTGTGGCATTCTACGGATAGGGTACTCTGACAGTTCGGGTACGTCCAAAATGTTCCACCCCCTCCGCAAAATATGGACTCCTTCCACAATCTTACGCGTCAGGGGAAGACGGAGGTTGACTGGGCCGAGCACCACGCTAGCTGGATAGCGTTTTGGGGTCAACGATTTCTCAGACGCCCACAGTTTCTCCAACAAATTATGGTAGGGGGTCCTTCGGTCACTTTCAATTATGAACAGTGGTATATGAACAATGGGATGCCACATATCCTTACTACGGCCGAGCGCGAAGCAGGGCTTCCCCAGCAACCCCAAAACCGCCCATGCGGGAGCGGGCGAGCGAGCCAGACCCAGAGCCAGTCCCAGACCTAGAGGCAGACCCAGAGGCAGTCGACGCAGCGCGGTCCGAGACCACGATATGACACTCCAGGGGCATCATCTTCTGCCCCACCATTGCATAGCGGTCCATCGACTTTCCAGCAGACGATGCCTCCACCCAGTACGGCTCCACTGATGCCTATCGTCCCCATACACCCACGACTGACCTTATGCTTATCGATTATCCACCTCAGTATGGGTTTCCGATTGTGGACAGTACGCCTATAGGTAGTTTGTTTTACTCTCCGCCTGGGCCCAGCACAGATCCGCAGATCGCGCATGATGGTCAGGATGATAGGGACCAGGGATCACCACAGGATGGAGACAGGAGGTATCCGAATCGTGAGCGTCATCCACCCGACTGCGGAACGGGTGGACATAGGCATTTTTAGTCTTTTTTTTTGTTGTTTTCTACTTATGTTTTTAATATTTATGTAAAACACTTTTAAATTTTATAATGTCGTATTATAATTTTGTTTACGAATTATAATTTTGTTTGCATATTATAATTAAACTTTATAATGTTTATTTAATTTTTGTTTTTAATAAATTTAATGGGATTAAAAAACCGAAAATCGACATTAGTTGAAATGCAACTTCAATCAAAAAAATATATGATGGCATAGGGTTTTCGAAGCCATTTTAAATCATTGTATAATTGACGGAAATTAACCATGTTGGTATCATACGATAGACAATTTTCAGTACTACAACCCCAAACTCGATGATCGCTAAAAATATACCATTTACATGCTCGAAATTGGGTTCGAACAGGCCTACTTACACTTGTTTTTCCTTGTTGTTCAGGCTGGAAATGCACAGACCTCGCGTCCTAGAGAACGCGAGGTCAGTGCGATATATTCCAGCCGCCTTTTCAATTTCTCGGGGACCTCGCGTTCTGCAGAACGCGAGGTACTGTGAAACCGTTAACACGGACAACAATGCCACGTCGACTAAAATCGCGTTCTGCAGAACGCGATTTCATACCTCGCGTTATACACAACGCGAGGTCTGCCTACCTGGCAAGTTTGGGGGTCATTTTGCCAAATAATAGTTTTTGGGAGCCATTTTCCCCAATATTAATTAAAAAGGGGTTTTTCACCCAAAATTGCCTAAGAATTGGGTCAATTAATTTTAAAATGGGCTTTGTATGATGTAAAATAGACATTGGACCTTTTTTGGATTATTTATATAGTATCAACTTTATTTATTTATAATTTTTGTTTTATTTATAGGGAAATATAGTATATATAAGGGTACCTAAACAAAATACATGTATTACAAGCTTCTTTTCTTGAGATCCTGACTTCATGAAGCAAGCCTCGTACTCTTCGTCTCAATGTCGTCTCCGGACTGACATGTGTCTCCTCGTCAATTTATCTTTTTCCTGGATTGGTCTTCGATCGACCCAACTCGATATTGTAGCATTATCGCTCTTGGAATCACATACTTCTCTCTTATATCGAATGCCCTCTAATTCAGGCTGTTCTTGAATCAACACCATGACATATAAACGCGAGAAAAAGAAATAAAAGAAAAAGGAACAAAAATCGACAAAAACTGAGGTTAGTTTGCTGAATATAATAAATAGATTAAATAAATTAAATGATAAAAATAAACAATGCAATAAAACGAAGCAAATTAAAATACCTACAAAACATGCAAAAATCAAACAAAGGCCTAAAAGGGTTACCGCTAAACAAACAACATTCTGGCGTGGCTCTAAAAGGTGAGCTCTACGGTTCACTATATGTGGTTAGGTCCTAAAGTATTAAGGGTACCCGAATTGTCGCTCGGACATCAATTCGGGAGGATAAAAATCCTTACACCATATGGAAACGCGACCCCACGAAATATAAGGATTGAATTCCGGAAGCGAATTACCACACTATACGGAGGTGAACACTCCACGAGATAAAGTAACCACTCTCACTTATTGGTTCTAAAACTAATGTATGACGACAATTCAAATCAAACGTCGTGCGAATAAAAGTGGTAAGCAAACAAGCTTAGGGATTAAAAATTATGTTAAATTGTATTTAAAATTTTCTTAACAAATATGATACAATCCCAAACTAAGGTTTGACTCTGTTTTTAAACAAAATTAACTCCTCAGTGGAGTCGCCATGCATAGTGACTAAAAAAATTATGTAGTTTTCCACTTTTCTGAAAAAATGATTTTAGGGAAAATTTTGAAAAATGTTCATATTTTAAAATAAAAACAAAAGGAGCCACCACCGGACACTTTAAAAGTAGTAGACCAGACACCAAAAAGAAAACCGGGGATTAAAAGTGGGTTCGAAAGTCAGTTACGAGTTGAGAAGGATTAACACCCCACCACGCCCAAAATTAGTACCTAAAGATTCTTATTGTATTTATTAAGAATGATTAAATTCCAATCTAATTTAACAGTTAATCCCTAATGCACGAATGCATGACAATATTATTCGAACCTATAAAACCTCAAAATTTATGATACCCTAAGAGATGATGCCTAAAGATTTAGGATGACACTCCCAAATAAAATACCGAAATCTTAAGGATTAATTCTAAGGCAACAAAATAATGCATGCACAATTTAAATATACTAACATAAATTGAAACATGACAAGAATACGTAAATGTATGAACAATGGGCATAAAAAAAGAAACGGTGAATAAAAACCAATTTAATAATTGAAAGGGAATAGGGATAAAAAAAGGAATAACCCTTCAGATTTCAGATCCAAACGAGGTGCCAGCAAAAACGAGAAGCTTGAGATGAGGATATAGGTGACCAAATCGAAAACTTTTTAAACCAAAATGACTACGAGATGATTACAAAGAGGCAAAAGGGTTTAATGAAGGTAATTAAACCATCTTAAGGACCTGTACACTATAAAACTTAAAATTAAAACAGAAATCACTTTTTTTTTTTAAACGGATCAAAAGCTCCAAAAAAAAGAAAATGCAAATTCTTTCTCTATTGTTATTCCAACATTTAAAACTTTTTTTTCAAAACCACCCCATATCCAGAATTTTCGTTTCTTTTTCTAGATCTCGAATCCGACTTTAAATTTCAAAAAACAAAATTTCATTTTGTCTAGATTTAAGAAAATTTGAGACACAAAGCACACCCCTTTCTTATAAAACACGAAAAATCAGAAAAAGAAAAGCTCCCACCGGAACATCTCGTCTATCATCGGAGACGAAGCCTCGACCGAGAACGGCTATCCGAAAACCATGTCGGGTAAGAAACCATGATATTCTTTTCTTTATTATTATGATCCAAAACGAAAACAAAGAGATAACTTTTTTTTTCCTCTGAAAAGTTTGAGGTTCTTTTTTTGTATTGATAATCTAAATAATTATATAAATAGATTCTTTTTTGAATATACTCATTCTGTCCCGTTAAATTTGTCTCTTTTGTGTTTTAAAATTGTCACACTTAAAATGTCTTATTGAAAAAAATCAACAACTTTCACAATACACATTTCCCTTTCTATCATTTCTTTAGTTTTCCAACAAAAACATTTTATCTTTTCAAGGATAAAATTGTCATTTTAATTATTTTACACCACATCTATTATAGAATTTTTTCTTCTTAAAACTACGTGAAAAATCTATAAATAACAAAAATTATGGGAGGATTATATCCGTTTACATCCTTGCAAAATAAAATAATGAAACCTAATCTCTATTGTTGATGATGGCTGATGATAATCCCCAACCATTTTTATTATTTTTCGTCCTGTACAATGGTTGGGGAGATGGTGTTTGTACGAAGATAGCGAGATCGCCCGTGATGGCGCCACGTTGATGGAGGAGATGAAGCGACGGGTGCGTGGCGCTTGGAAGAGCGAAAGAGTCATGCAGTGGATCCTACGCAAAAGTGGTAAAGATGATCAGTCAATCTTACTTACATTTGGACCAGACGATTGTCCTTGATCCTATAGCTCGTAATCGGCTGTGCAAGGAACCAGAATATGGTGTTATCAAATTAGGGTTTTAGGTTTTTAAATTGAGTTTCAGCCTAATTTGGCTAGCTGTAAATTATATGGTTTATGTAATTAATTGGAACGGACTATTATTTTTTATAATATTGTATATGTTTTTTTATTAAGGGATTTTATTTATAATAATAATAATAATAATAATAATAATAGTAAAACTGAAAATAATAAATAATAATGATAATAATAATAACAAAAACTGGATAAAATTAGTGATTACAACTCATGAACTCTAATTATTCTCTGGTTTCATGCAAGGCCGACACTACGGCAGGTTGAACCGATCAATCTTCCGGGCCCCATTTTCCCTTATTTTTACTACTTGAATTATTATCATAGAAAATGCCTCAAATTTTGGTTATAATATTAGATAGATACCTCTACTTTGGACCATAAATAACAAGTAAAAGAAATAATAATTTGGTTATATTATCATATAGAAGCCTCATTTCCCCCTAATTTTTACTACTTAAATAGTTATATTTTAATTTTTTCTAATAGTTATTATTGGGTGTCCAATTTTTTCAATACTTCTTATTTGAGGCCAATTTTTTTTTCAATATTTGGTATTAGATGCTTAATTTTCCCTCAATATTTGTTATTATGGGCCTACGCTTAATATTTATTTATTTTTCAATATTTGTTATTAATGTTCCAATTTTTCCCAATATTTGTTATTTAAGAACCAATTTTTCTAATATTTGTTTTAGGTACATACTCTTAAAGTTCAATTCTTTTTCAATACTTGCTACTTGAGGTCCAATTTTTTCAATACATGTTATTTGATGCCCAAATTTTCCTAATACTTGTTCTTAAGGACCTACTTTTAAAATTTAATTTATTTTCAATACTTGTTATTTGAGGTCCATTTTTTTAAATACTTGTTATTTAAGGTTCATTTTTTCCAATGCTTATTATTAGAGGCTCATTTTTTCTTAATATTTGTTATTAGAGACATAATTTTAAATTAAAATTTTTCAATATTTGTTTAGGGGCATACTCTTAAAATTTATTTTTAAATATTTATTATTAGAGGCATACTATTAAAATTATTATTTTTTTCAATATTTTTTATTAGCAGTCTACTCTTAAAATTCATTTTTCAATACTTATTGTTAGGGGCTTAATTTTTCAGTTCATCTCAGGACCCCAAAAACTCAGGATCGACCCTAGTTTAACGAGTCCACATTTTTTAAATCAAAATCTGGTTTTTTAAAATCAAATTCGGACCGAAGTTATTACATACCCATTCATCGTATTTAAAGCCCTTGTAAGTTATAGCACACCATCCAACTTGTACTTAGCTCCTACCCGGGCGCAAAGTTTATGAACAAAAATTATCTGCCCTGAACTATGCCCTTTTCTATACCTCACACTAAAAAACACTAAAAAATTAAATTTTAAACTATTGTTGAATATCCCACAGCCCACAACAATAAGAAGAGAAAAATGGGAGAAACAAGTCGAAGAAGGAACACTTGTTTAATTTCATTCGGTGTATATTACAAAGGTAAGCAACCTTCTTTATATAGGCATAGAACTTTCCTAGACATGCACTGTCACTATACCACACTACTTTGCATCAACTGGGCAACCGAAATAACCTTCAAGGAGGCTCTGATATCAATTGTTGAACACCCCACAGTCCAAAATAATAAGAAGAGGAAAATGGGAGAAACAAGTGGAAGTAGGAACACTTGTTTAATTTCATTCGGTGTATATTACAAAGGTAAGCAACCTTCTTTATACATGCATAAAAATTAACGCTAAATATTTATTAAACATTAATTAAATTTAAACCTAGCTAAATTTAATTAGGCTTTATTAACTAACAATTAATGTCATACTTAATTAACATTTATTTATGGCGCTGGTTTTGATATTTTTCAACAGTCTCCCTCAAAACCAACATCCATCTTGTTTGTCCTGCCAAGATGATAACAAAAGCTTTAGAGCTTGTTGTCACTCAAGTTTTCGAGCGTATACTTGACAAGTTGTCACAGTATAAGGTGACGAGAAACTCCACTTGTTGATGCAAGTCATCCAAAAATTACAAAAGCCAAGTACTCTCTTAAGCTACCCTTTTTGCTGCACGATACTCTACTTCGGTGGTTGATAAAGACATCGTAGGTTTTCGTTTGCTACACCATGAAATTACACCAGATCCAAGTACAAACACGTACCCTGTAGTTGAGCGTCAGGTATCATGGTCACTTGCATAGTCAACGTCACAATAGCCAATTAACTTGCAATCTCCATCTTTTTTGTACATAATACCATGATCAATCGTATTCTTCACATATCTCAAAATTTGTCGAACTGCTTCCAATTGAAGTTTCTTTAGATTTTGCATGTATCGACTTAGAACACCAAATGCAAAAGAAATATCTATTCTTGTTAAAGTTAAGTAGATAAGACTACCAACTAGTTGTCGATACATCCTATCATCTTCTAAATCTTTCCATTCATTAGCATATATTTTGGCCTTTGGTTCCATCGGCATAGAAATTGGCTTGCAATTGAGCATTCCAAACTTTTTTAATAGATCAGTGAAATAATTTCTTTGATGGAGAAAAATTTCTTCCTCGGTGTGATCAATCTCTAGACCAAGGAAGTGTCTTAGTTGCCCAAGTTCTTTCACTTGAAAGAAAACTGACAAATTCTTCTTGGTTCCAAGAATTTCATCCTCAAAATCACCAGTGATGATTAAATCATCCACATACACTAGCACAATAGCTAGTTTCCCTTCAGTTACTTTCACGAACAAACTGGAATATGAAGAAACCACAAAATAGCCACTACGAGTTAGAAACTCAGTAATCTTACCATACCAAGCCCTGTGTGCTTGCTTCAATCCATACAACACCTTTCAAAGCTTACATACATACATACATACTCAGGATGATCAAAACTTCGAAAACCCATCGGTTGGTCCATGTAGATTTCTCGATCTAGCTCCTCGTGCAAAAATGCATTTTTGACAACCATCTACCATAAATTCCAATCTTTGCTAGTTTCCAGTGCTAATAGGACTCAAACAATTGAAAACTTTGCCACTAGAATAAATATTTCACCGTAATCTAGTCAATATTGTTGAGAGAATCCTCGAGCTACCAATCGAGCCTTGTACCTCTCAATCGATCCATATGTGCGACATTTTATCTTGTAGATCCATTTACAAGAAATGGGCTTCACATCTCTTGGCTTTGGTACAAGCTCCCAAGTTTGATTTCGGTCAAGTGCAGCAATCTCGTCTCTCATTGCTTCAGTCCATTCAGCCTTTTGAGAAGCTTCTTCAAAGGTTTCTGGGTATTTTGCATCGTCTTTTTCTACTATGGCAACCTTAGCATATATGGGATTTGGCTTTCTGATCCTTGTCGATCTTTTAATTGGTGTTGGTTCTTCTATTTTACTTGGCTCAATGTACCCCCTCAACCAGGTCTGGGCGAAAGACCGAACCGAGCGGGTCATACGGGGAATACTGAAGTAAACCAGGAAGTTTACCTTAGTAAATGACCATATTTTTCTCATTTTATCTTTTCTAGATGCTCTTATACACCCTATGTGATAACCTTCACATCGGAACAATTTGAAACATGATCAGACAACAAGTAGGGACTCAATTGCATGCAATCATATATTAGGGACCATTTTGTAATTTTGGCAAAATACAAGAACTTCTTCACTTTTTTAAGTTACCAGCCTTTAATTAATCACGTTACATGCGTCTCTATAAAATCTCAACTTAGAATAACAATCCAAGCTCATTTAATTGCATCCATAATATTCAGGGATCAAAACGCGAAGAATCAGAACTTTAGAAGATTCCACTAACCAACTTAACTGTAGGGTGTTTTGGTACAGGTTGCCATGTATCGAAACACCCATTTCGGAATAGGACTGCTCGTTTCAATACACGAGGTTGTTTCGATACAACCTCAAACCTGTTTTAGAACACAACCTTCAAGTAGCCAAACGTACCAAAACACCCTTCCCTGTTTCGAAACTTCAAGCCCATTTTAGGCACTCTGTTTCGGTACAGGCTTCGGTGTACCGAAACACATTGGCTTGAAATGTCAGATTTTCCTGGTTTTTCACACTTTAAACCAATATATAACAATCCAACATGCATACAACATATATAAGCATAAATCCTCAAGCATCCATGACATATTCATCAACATAACATGAACATTTGTATCAAAGATAAACTATATATAGGCATGGAACCTATTATCAAACCAAGCAAGATACCAAAATGCAACATAAAGCATAAACCAAATACCAATGGCCATTTACAAGTCTAAAACAACAAACCAAACTTGCACAAAAGGGAGTTTATACAAATCTCCCAACAATTTAACGGATCCCCCATTGCCCTTATTAATGTTTCACCGTAATCTAGTCAATATTGTTGAGAGAATCCTCGAGCTGCCAATCGAGCCTTGTACCTCTCAATCGATCCATATGTGCGACATTTTATCTTGTAGATCCATTTACAAGAAATGGGCTTCACATCTCTTGGATTTGGTACAAGCTCCCAAGTTTGATTTCGGTCAAGTGCAGCAATCTCGTCTCTCATTGCTTCAGTCCATTCAGCCTTTTGAGAAGCTTCTTCAAAGGTTTTTGGGTATTTTGCATCGTCTTTTTCTACTATGGCAACATTAGCATATATGGGATTTGGCTTTCTGATCCTTGTCGATCTTTTAATTGGTGTTGGTTCTTCTATTTTACTTAGCTCAATGTACCCCCACGACCCGGTCTGGGCGAAAGATCGAACCGAGCGGGTCACACGGGGAATACTAAAGTAAACCGGGAAGTTTACCTTAGTAAACGACCATATTTTTCTTATTTTATCTTTTCTAGATGCTCTTATACACCCTATATGATAACCTTCGCATCAGAACAATTTGAAACATGATCAGACAACAAGTAGGGACTCAATTGCATGCAATCATATATTAGGGACCATTTTGTAATTTTGCCAAAATACAAGAACTTCTTCACTTTTTAAGTTACCAACCTTTAATTAATTACGTTACATGCGTCTCTATAAAATCTCAACTTAGAATAACAATCCAAGCTCATTTAATTGCATCTATAATATTCAGGGATCAAAATGCGAAGAATCAGAACTTTAGAAGATTCCACTAACCAACTTAACTGTAGGGTGTTTCGGTACAGGTTGCCATGTATCGAAACACCCATTTCGGAATAGGATTGCTCGTTTCAATACACGAGGTTGTTTCGATACAACCTCAAACCTGTTTTAGAACACAACCTTCAAGTAGCCAAACGTACCAAAACACCCTTCCCTGTTTCGAAACTTCAAGCCCATTTCAGGCACTTTGTTTCGGTACAAGCTTCGGTGTACCGAAACACATTGGCTTGAAATGTCACCTTTTCCTGGTTTTTCACACTTTAAACCAATATATAACAATCCAACATGCTTCTAACATGCATACAACATATATAAGCATAAATCCTCAAGCATCCATGACATATTCATCAACATAAGCTGAACATTTGTATCAAAGATAAACTATAGGCATGGAACCTATTACCAAACCAAGCAAGATACCAAAATGCAAAATAAAGCATAAACCAAATACCAATGGCCATTTACAAGTCTAAAACAACAAACCAAACTTGCACAAAAGGGATTTTATACAAATCTCCCAACAATTCAACGGATCCCCCATTGCCCTTATTACTTTAGTCTAAACCGAAACATACTTTCTTAAGTGAAGTCTCTTGGAATCCCTTGCCTCTTGCTGCCTCCTAAACCACAATTATCTGCATTGATGGACAAATGAGAGTGTAAGCACACAAGGCTTAGTGAGGAGGCTCATAAGCAAAACACCATCAATGCATTAAAATCATTTCTCATGTCCACGTTGAAATCTCATTTCAATTTGCTAAAATATTACTTTGAAACCATCATACCCTTTTTAAAACCATGCACTTTCCTTAATCAATATCAGCATGTTAAACATCATGCAACATGTACCATGAATCATCGACAAGTTCCAAACCACACTCAATTTAAGCCTTCCCATGCATAACTACCATATGCAAAGCTTAAAGAGTAAAACATGCATATGCTACATTATGCAACATAATACATTCCATGATACATCATCAATTATATTGGCCTAGATGTGATCATTAAAAAAGTTCACAACTCAAAACCTCATATCGAATACACGGATTACAACAAGTGTCTACCCGACACTTCAAGCCATCTTAACCAGAGTTGGTACATTCACAACCAAAGGTACTCTATCAACCATGTATAGTTACAACCCATATGGACACCAACCCTATTATCGGTTAGATGCTTAACCACTAATGATAGACTGGACACCAACCTCCTCAATCATTAGGGTACTTGGACGGAGACATGGGACAACAACCCCTCGATATCCAAGGCGACTTTTTAAACATGCATAAGCTACATTATGCAACATAAACAATTCCATGATACATCATCAATTATATTGACTTACAAGTGATCATTAAAAGAGTTTACAACTCAAAACCTCATATCGGATACACAGATTACAAGTGTCTACTTGACACTTAAAGCTATCTTAACGGGAATTGGTACATTAACAACCAAAGGTACTCTATCAACCGAGTACAACTACAACCTATAGGGACACCAACCTCCTCGATCGTTAGGGTACTTGGACGGAGACGCTGGACACCAACCCCTCGACATCCAAGGAAACTTTTTAAAGTGCACCCAATCCTATAGCCGACTAATTATATTCGATATCATTTATAAACCATTTCACAACATCACTTGCCAATATAATTCATATTTAATACATACCTCACTGTTTTCAAAGCATCATCAATAAACCACATTGCCAAGCATTAAATCATGCTTAACATCACAAGTATAAGTCATATACTTCAAGGATCACTTACCTTGTGCATCCTTCAACATTACATCATTAAAAACAGTAACCACATTCTTATAAACATGATTTAACAATAGGTAAAACCATTAATTCAAAACAGTCAATAAATCATCACATAATAGCACAACCGAGATAGGAAATTCCTTTCACTTACTTTCAAACTTAGTTAAGCATTTCAAGCTTACCACTAAGTTCCCAAATCACCATTTAAAGCTTTCAAAACTGAAATTCACATTCTCACTCACCGACATGCGCAAACTCGACTAGCTGACACGAATCCAAGCAATCGAAACTCACGAACCTTCACCGATTGCTTTCGATATGTTCTCCCTTGTTTATACCACACAAGAATAGAGGATTAATGCATCACCATGCATTAAAATCTCCATCAAACAAAACTACCCTGTTGCTCTGCCCAAAAATACCAAAACGCCTATTCAAAACAACCGAAGACACCTTCGATTACACTACAAACTCAGCCCAGCCAAAACCTATCACTTTCATCCATTTTTAATCATCAATCAACATCCAAAATCAACCTAATTACTTTCTTATACCTCCAACAACTCAGATTTCACACTAACACCACAAAACCCCAAAATCTAACAATCTAACAATTAGAGATCCAATTCATTTTGTGATTACTATTATAAAACGTTTATTTTAACATCATTTAACATCCAAATCATGTTTAAAACCAATATCAAATCAATCAAAATAGTACCATTACAAAAATCTTGAGAAATCATCTTCCAAAGCTTGATTTAGCCATTTTGATCAATTAAATTATAAAAAATATTATTAAACATAATTAGAGAGCCAAAGACTTGGGAATTTCAATAAAGAAACTTGTTTATTGGAGAGAAAAGAAAGATCACCTCTAACACAAGCTTTTCCCCTTGATTTGCAATGATTTAGAAGAAATCCTTCAAGAAATCCATAGCTAGTTGATGTAGAAATCCATGAGAATCATTCAGAAATCAAAAGTGGATGAAAAGAGATAAATATCTGGAGATTTTAGTGATGAAAAGGTTGTTTGGCTGCTGGGAAAGTTGAGAGAAAAGTTGTGAAGAAAAGTAGTTACGTAATAAAATGTTTAGCCTTTTAAAATCCTTTTTATCACTTATCATTTAATAAATAAATAAATTAAATCATTTTAAAACACAAAATCAAGGGAAAAGGCTGATAACACCTTGGTGTAATAGCTCCCTAAGGATTCTAAGTTTTAGCCCTCTTCAATTTAGTCATTAAAACGTATTTTGCAACTTTCACAAATTAGTCACCATTTTCAAAATTCGAATTAAATTAGTCCAATTCCATCAAATTTAACTCTCCAAAACCTTCAAAACATTATTTTAATATTTTAAAATATTTTTCCATATTTTATCTCCATCAAAACCCATGTATTTGAAATCAATCTCGAAACTAGCATAACTCATTCGAACCAGTTCACCCGAACCTCTTAGCTGAACTCGACTAACTTCTAAGCCCAAAGGCGGAGAGTTACAACCCTCCCCCACTTAGGAAATTTCTTCCTCTAAATTTTACCTGAAGGAAAAAGGTGCGGAAACTACTTCAACATGTCCGCCTTGCTTTCCCACGTGGCCTCCTCAACTCCTCAATGTCGCCACAACACCTTCACCAGTTCAATCGTCTTACCATGAAGAAATTTGCTACTAGAATCAAGAATCTCAACAGGTTCCTCATCATAAGACAAATCCGGATTCAACTCAATCTCCTCAACATGCATAGCATGAGACGGATCCGAGCTATACATTCACAACATCGAAACATGAAACACATCATGAATTTTCTCCAACTTGGGAGGCAACCTCAACCGATATGCAACAGGACCAACAAGATCCACCACATTATATGGTCCAATAAACCTTGGACTAAGCTTACCCTTACGTCCATACCTCATCACCTTATTCCAAGGTGACACTTTCAAAAACACGCGATCACCAACCGCAAACTCAATCTCCTTACGCCTTAAATTAACATAAGACTTTTGACGATCCGATGTTGCCTTCAACCGATCACAAACGAGCTTTACTTTCTCTGTCGTTCCCTTAAGCAAATTCAGCAAGGAAATTGACTTTATCCCCATTTCCGCCCAACAAAGAGGCGTCCTACACTTCCTACCATACAAGACTTCATACGCAGCCATTTGTATACTCACTTGAAAACTATTATTATAAGCAAACTCCACCAAAGGCAATTGTTTCTCCCAAGAACCTTGAAAATCTATAACACAACACCTCAACATATCCTCAAGCACTTGGATAACTCGCTCAAACTTACCATCCGTTTGAGGATGATACGAGGTACTAAAATTCAAATGCGTTCCCAACGCTTGATGTAGACACTCCCAAAACCTCGCTGTAAACCTCGGATCTCTATCTGACACTATGGATTTACGTACACCATACAACCTTAGAATCTTCGCAATGTACAACTCTGCCGACTTATCCAACGTATACGAATTATGCACAACTATAAAATGTGCACACTTCGTAAGACGGTCCACAATCACCCAAATATAGTTCTTCTTTGCCAGGGTCAAAGGCAAACCGGACACAAAATCTATCGTAATCCTCTCCCATTTCCATTTCGGTATCTTCAAAGGTTGCAACATCCTGAAAGGAAATTGATTCTCAGCTTTCACGCGCTGACAAACCATACATTTACTCACAAATTCAGCAACATCCTTTTTCATTCCAACCCAATAGTACTCGTCTTTCAACCCACGATACATATTTGTACTACTAGGAGGTATATCAAAAGGACTGCTATGAGCCTCAGTCAAGATAGTGCGCCTCAGCTCAACATCCTCCGGCACAACTTTTTGACTTTTAAAGCACAAAACACCATCATCATTGAAACAAAAGTCTGTTGCATTACCATCCGCTATGTCCTGAACTTGAGGCACCAAAGAATCATCAAGCAACTGCTTCTCTTTAATCATCTGAACCAAGGAAGGTTTCACTTGTAACTCAGCTATCAACCCACCATCACGTGATATACTTAACCGAGCAAACATTGCTCTCAATTCTACAACCACCTTTCTACTCAATGCATCAGCCACAACATTGGCCTTTCCAAGGTGATACTCTATCGTCAAGTCATAATTTTTAAGCAACTCCAACCATCTTCGTTGCCTAAGATTCAACTCTTTTTTAGATATTAGATATTTCAAACTCTTATGATCCGTATAAACCACACACTTCTCACCATAAAGGTAATGCCTCACAATCTTTAAAGCAAACACAACTACTGCGAGTTCTAGATAATGAGTAGGATAGTTGCGGTCGTGCACCTTCAATTGTCTAGATGCATACGCCACAACCTTCCCACCTTGCATCAACTCACATCCTAAACTAACATACGATACATCACTATAAACTACAAACTACTTACCGGATTCAGGTTGAATCAAGACATGAGCTTGCGTCAAAGCTTCCTTCAACCTCTCGAAAGCTTGTTGTCCAACATACTTCCACTTAAAACGAACATTCTTTTGCAACAACTTGGTTAACGGAGCAACAATCTTAGAGAAACCATCCACAAACCTTCAACAGTAACACGCCAAACCTAGGAAACTACGAACTTCCCTCACCAATTTAGGCGTCTTCCAATTCATCATCTCCTTAATCTTATGTGGATCAACCCAGATATCTTCGGCCGACACCAAATGTCCAAGAAAGATAACTTACCTGAGCCAAAACTCAACTTACTCAACTTGGCATAAAGCTGATTTTCCAACAACACTTGCAACACAATTAGCAAATGCTTATCATGATCCTCCTTAATATGAGAGTACACGAGAATATCATCAATAAATACAACCACAAACTGATCCAAAAACTCATGAAACACACGATTCATCATGTTCATGAATGCATTCGGTGCATTAGTCAAGCCAAACGACATCACTATAAACTCATAATGCCCGTACCTTGTACAAAAAGTTGTCTTAGGCACATCCACATCCTTTACCCTCAACTGATAATATCCAGATCTCAAATCAATTTTAGAAAACACTAAAGCACCTCGAAACTGATCAAACAAATCATCAATCCTTGGCAAATGATACTTGTTCTTAATCGTCAACTTCTTCAGTTGTCGATAATCTATACACATACGCATCGTGCCATCTTTCTTCTTCACAAACAAGACCGGTGCACCCCAAGGTGAAACACTTGATCTAGAATCTTCTAAAGTTGTGTCTTCAACTCCTTCAACTATTTTGGAGCCATTCAATAGGGAGCAATAAACGCCGAAGTCATATTTTCGTACAACTCTATGCCAAACTCAACCTCTCTATTCGTTGGCAACCCATGCAACTCTTCCATAAATACACCTAGAAACTCATATATCGTACGTATGTCATGTACACGCACTTGCTTCGATCCTGGATTCATCATATAAGCTAAGAAAGCCTTGCAACCAAACTCCATCAAATGCTCGCTTCAGGAGCTGAAATTGCATTAGACACGAATTTTACATTCTCTCCCACTATTACCACTTCTTAATCATCAGCAAGTTTCAAGGTAACTCGCTTAGCATCAAAATCGACCACAACCCTATGCTCGGTCAATCAATCCATCCCGAGGATTACATCAAAACCATAGAAAGGTAACTTCATTAAATCAACTACAAACACATGACCTTGAATAGATAAAGGACATCTCCTATACAACCTTCTCGTGGCAACAATTTCACCAAAGGAACTAGTTACTTGCATTCCCACATCTAACATCTCAACATAGATATCAAGCAAATGTGCATGCTCACTCAAGATATAAGAATGCGTAGAACCAGAATCAATCAAAGATAACATAGACAAGTATTGCAAAGTGAAAGTACCTGTAATCACATCAGTGTTATTGCGTCCCTCTCGATGTGCGTACACCCTCGTAGGATCACCACCCTCAGGTTGAACAACTACTACTTGTGCTATAGCTCTCTGACCGTCCTCCCTATGCTGGAAGTTACCACGACCGCACCCATGACCTCATTGTGGTGCAGCAACTGGTGCTCTAACCCGACCACCTCCAGCCAGCAACGAACAATCACGTCTCAAATGGTCAGCTGAACCATAACTCCAACAAGCATTGGCTGCTACAACTGTAGGAGCCTACGCCTCTCGAGCCAAATGAGGACAATCTCGCCTCATGTGCTCACGTGATCCACATACCTAACAAGAATTAAAAGTCGATCTAGCCTGAGCACCATGACCATAAGCTCCTCGTTCAAGCCTTCCTCTGCCTCGTTTCACATTTGTACGATGCCTCTTATCATGTTGCCTTTTATTTTGTCCACCTCCAGGACCGAAATCTTCAGATTTCTTACCCGAGTTAGAACCATCAACACGAGAAGTCAAACCCATACTCTACTGGATATCCTTTGCTCGTGCCACCAACACATCAAAATCCGTGTAATCAGAGGCCAACATAAAATTCTTCACCTCTTGCACCAATCTATAATGAAAACGGTCACAATGATGCCTATCACTCGGCACCAACTCAAGAGCATACTGGCTCAAACGAACAAACTGATCTTCATACTCAGCCACAGTCATGCTACCCTGAATCAAGGACATAAACTCGCATTTCTATTCATCCAAGTATCTAACTCCTAGATACTTCTTCATAAAGGTAGCTTAGAAGAACTCCCAATTCACCTCATTGGGCTCCAGAGCTACAGTTACACTCGACCACCAACTGTAAGCATCACCTTGCAACAATGAAACAACACATCCCAGCTTTCGTGCATCATTGCACCATATTTGATCCAAAATCTCAATCGTACTACCCATCCAAGCCTCGGATGCCTCGGGCGACAAACCACGATACTCAAATCCGCCTAAACTACGCAAGCATTCTAACGACAATCCCAATTCCCCAGTAGCAAGTGCTTGCACTTGCACTCCAGCAACAACAACCTAGAATGCTCTAGTCATCGCTTGAACTAGAGGCGTCAAATCACCCAACATAGTCCCAGCTTGCTCAAGCTGTCCTTGCTCCTCACCCCCGGGTGAAGGTGGTGGAGGAAGTAAATTTCCACCGGGAAGAACCTCGTTCTCCTAATTTCCCTGCTCTCCAACAGTACATACCCGAATGTAACTCTCTCCTCGGTCCCACTGTGCTATTATAATTAGGGCATGATAATAAAACAAAACAAGAAATCAAGCCAGCTTCAAGCAAGGATCCAAAGACTTCCAATTCAATTTAAAACACTTTACTATAGTAATAAGGCAATGGGTACCCCAATTTCCCCCAAGCATAGCATAAGGCATACAACATACGTATCACAAGTATTATGCATAACAATCAATTAGATTCAGCCCATAACATCATCATGTATATAACATTTTACACATACATCACCATCATCATGCATGGCATTGATATCATTTGTTCATTAACAACATGATTATAACAATCATCGTGCAAGGCAAACATCATCATTCACTTAGAATTACATCACATCAACTTACCAATAAGTTACCATCATCCCATTCTTTCGTAACCTGGCTCTGATACCACCAAATGTAACCCCCTCGACCCGGTAGGGGCGAAAGACCGAACCAAGCGGGTCATACGGGGAATATTGAAGTAAACCGGGAAGTTTACCTCAATAAACGACCCTATTTTTCATTTTATATTTTATAGATGCTCGTATACACCCTATGTGATAACCTTCGCAGTGGAACAATTTGAAACACGATCAGACAACAAATAGGGACTCAATTGCATGCAATCACATTTTAGGGACCATTTTGTAATTTTGACAAAATACAAGGACTTCTTCACTTTTTAAGTTACCAACCATTAATTAATCACATTGCATGAATCTTTGTCAAATATCAACTTAAAATAACAATACAATCTCATTTAATTGCACCCACAACATTCAAGGATCAAAATGTAAAAAATCAGAACTTCAGAAGATTCCTCTAACCAACTTAACTATATGGTGTTTCGGTACATGTTGCCCTGTATCGAAACACCTATTTTGGAACAGGACTGCTCATTTCAGTACACGAGGCTATTTCGATACAACCGCAAACCTATTTCAGAACACAAACTTCCAGTAGGCAAACGTATCGAAACGCCCCTCCCTGTTTCGAACTCCAAGGCCAATTTAGGCACCCTATTTCGGTACAGGCTTTGGTGTACCGAAACACTTGGTCGTGTAATGTCACTTTTTATTGGTTTTTCATACTTTAAACCAATCTATAACAATCCAACAAGCTTCCAACATGCATACAATATATATAAGAGTCAATCCTAAAGCATCCATGGCATATTCATCAACAAAACAAGAACATTTGCATCAAAGGTAAACTATAGACATGCAACCTATTGTCAAACCAAGCAAGATACCAAAATGCAAAATAAAGCAACAACTAAATACCAATGGCCATTTACAAGTCTAAAATAGCAAATCAAACTTACACAAAAGGGAGTTTATACAAATCTCCCAACAATTCAACGGATCCCCCATTGCCCTTATTACTTTAGTCTAAACCGAAACATAATTTCTTAAGCGAAGTCTCTTGGTATCCCTCGCCTCTTGCTGCCTCCTAAACCCCAATTATCTGTATTGTTGGACAAATGAGAGCGTAAGCACACACGACTTAATGAGGAGGCTCAAAAGCAAAACACCATCAATGCATTAAAACCATTTCTCATGTCCACATTGAAATCTCATTTCAATTTGCTAAAACATCACTTGGAAACCATCATTCCCTTTTTAAAACCATGCACTTTCCTCAATCAATATCAACATGTTAAACATCATGCAACATGTATCATGAATCATCGACAAGTTCCAAACCACACTCAATTTAAGCCTTCCCATGCATAACTACCATATACAAAGCTTAAAGAGTAAAACATGCATAAGCTACATTATTCAACATAAATCATTCCATGATACATCATCAATTATATTGGCTTAAAAGTGATCATTAAAAGAGTTCACAACTCAAAACCTCATATCAGATACACGGATTACAAGTGTCTACAAGACAGTTAAAACCATCTTAACGGGAATTGGTACATTAACAACCAAAGGTCCTATATTTCATACACTTTTCAACTCTTATTATTACTGTTTTTAAGCACATTTTAGGCATGAGTAGGTTCATGCATATCATTTTACAGTATTTTCTTTGTTCTACCTTATTTTTATAACTTAACATTTATTTGGTGAACAAAAGATATTGTTTTAGTGTATTCTTGCTTGTAGGTACTAACAACTGAATGAGGGAACCGAGGAGTGGACGACACAAAGTTGAGGAGCAAAGCAAGGAGCTATACTGAAGCAGTTCCAGCTGCAGACAAGTTGCTGCCGAGCACTTACCGAGTAGAGTTGCCGCCGACCTTGCTGCCCTCGGCAGCTGACTATGGAAGTTGGGAGAATTGGAATGCGATTTTTAGAGCAAAAACTCCTGAATCTATCACCGGCGTTCATATGATTTTCCGACATCTGTAGCAGTGGCTATGGCTGACGAAGCGAAATTCCCAAGTTTACTTGCGGGCTAAGGCAAACGAGGAAGAGTCTATATTCCAAGCAAAGAAGTCGGCATTTAAAGCTATATTAAAGAAGGAAAGGTACTTTAGAGGACTTCTACTTCAAGTCCTCCTAGTTTTGAGTCTATAAATGCCCATTGTACTTCTCGTTTAAATCATCCTAGGTTTTCTATACACTCTTATTGTGTTCTTCACAACCGCCATGTTCTAATTTCCATTGGGTTAGGGTAATGTTGTAACTAGAGTGGAACAATTGTTTTAGGTTTTTTAGTTATTTCTTCAATAAAATATTCCAAGTTTACTTAATCCATTGTTCTTCATTCTTTCAATCTTTCTACACTAGTCGTTTGAGAGAATCCATTTGTCGGGCACGAGAGTGCAAGGCTCACGAAAGGGTTAAGTACGGTCACAACGTGCTGAGGCGTCACTAACTTGGTTCCACACTAGTCCAAAAATTTCAGCGGCTAAAAGGGATCACAAACCGGGTTGACTAATTTTGTTCCACACTAGTCCTCAAGTTAGCAAACCCGAGAATCCTAACATAGAAATAGGAGGGATCACTGTCGACTATCATGCCGAACTTGGAGTATCTGCCAGACTTGCCGCCAGGACGTCTTTCCATTCCACTTGCCGAGACAGTACACACCCTTGCAGTGGCATTGACCTGCTGCGGCCGCGTGACAGGGTCGTAGTTTGCCGCCCGCCATTCTCGCCGAGGCAGCACAAAATAACTCATACCTATTACAATGCAGTTTTCACACTAAGTGGCAGCATAAACCTGCCCACTCTATCAACTTGATTCTCCTCTTCTTTATTATTTGTGTTTTTATTTACTTTTCTATCTCAACCAATCATTCACTTGTGCTTTTACTTTACAATTGTGTAGGAACCACGAAACGAGACAAGCTGTTCAGTCCTCGTGGGATTCAGCATCTTATATACTATAACTTGACATGAGTGTGCACTTGCGCTCTTACAAAAAGGGAACACCTACAAGCCCCACAAGTTTTCGGCACCGTTGCCGGGGATTGGTAATAACGAATTTTGTTTTTCAATTTTTGCACCTTTTTACTTTTTCTTTTATTTTTATTTTTAATCATAAAAAAATTTACTGTGTCCTTTGCAAGTGTATGACCAGGACTAACCCTAAAGGAAACTTCATTATTTACGACGATCTTGAGCGTGAAACTAGAAGGATTAAGGGGAAGCTCAGGGAAGCCTTAAAGAACAAAGACAGGGGCAAAGCAAATGAAGAGACCATGGTAAACGAGGACCCCCCAATTGATGCCATCAATGGCAGGGGCGGGCAGCATGACTTGCCGCCCAGAAGACTACAAGAACAGCAGAGGCAGGATCCCCCTGACGCACCCCAAGTGTGGACAACTAAGGACTACCTTGAACATGTTTTTCAAAGGTTCGAGCCAATAGTGGTTGAACCAGAGATAGGGGCAGACTATTTTGAACTGAAGCCCATCATGTTCAACATGATAAACACATTAGGGCACTTCGAAAGGACTGCCACAGAAGATGCTCGACAGCATTTACAAGGATTCCTGGATATTTGCCGAGCATTCAAGATACATGGGGTTCACCAGGACGTACTACGGCTGAGGCTATTTCCCTATTCACTAAGGGTTAGGGCAAAACAGTGGTTGAATAACTAGCCAGCCGGATCTTTCAATTCATAGGTAGAGCTCTGCAACGACTTTCTAGACCGATTCAGCCCATTCAACGTCACCGATAGGCTACAAAATGAGATCATAGCCTTTAAACAAGGGAATGACGAGCCGATGTATGAGGCATGGAAGCGGTACCAAAAAATGTTGAACAACTGCCCGCTTCACGATCTACCGGCTTGGACTCAGGTATCTATATTTTACAATGGGGTTAACTACCCAACTCGGATAATTATAGATGCCTCGGTAAACGGGATCATCCTAGAAAGACCTCTAGAGGAAGCACTACGGTTGCTCAACATAGCAGCTAAAAATGATTATAAATACCCGACAGCCGCCAAGGCGGCCATCTACTGTAAATGAGGTAGAAGCCTCTGAATATGTTAATGCTCGCCTCGACACTCTGACGGAGCTGGTGATGAAGATGGTACATTCCCCATAGAAGGTCCATGAAGTAAAAGCTGTTGAGCCAACCATGATTTTGAATGCACTACATCTGCAAACTACATGGGAGGATATGAGAGGAATAGTAGGCCTGGCTAGAACACCTATAATCCTAACTGGAGAAACCATCACAACTTCTCCTAGAGCAACCCAAAGACAGGCTCAAATCCACAACAACTACAGGGAGGCTACCAGTAGAATCAGCCCCGACAGCATACTCAGCAACCCAAAGACCTTTGTCAAACAAACTGGTGAATTTATGTTTTATACAAATAAATTTATTGAGAAATCTGAGTCTTTTATGGACATGACGGAGATGAAGATGAACAACCAGGAGGCTGCCATTAAGACCCTGGAGACCCAATTTGGGAAGTTCACCGAAATCTACCACAGCCAGACTATGGGAGCATCATCCAGCAGCCCGCCAGAAGCAGCCAAGCCCACTTATGAACATTGCAAAGCTATATCTACAAGAACTGGGAAGCAGCTGGATGAACCAAGGATGGTAAAACAACTAAGAACTCAGCCGGAACAAACAAGTAAACCTGCCTCAGCAACACCTGTTGGGTAACGTCGGCACGCCCCGTGGCGCAGCGGAAAAATTAATCCGAAGTAATCCAGCCAGGATCCATGTACAGGAACAAATCCAGGGTGAAAAGATGAAGAGTTGTGTTTTAAAACTCTAGAAACTGAAAAACCGACGGTATGTCGGAATAACCACGTCAAATAAAATCGGAATAGTCATAGGTTCGCAACGACCTCTACGGAGTCCACCCGAACAAAACACACAAAGTTTTCGCCTCCCTAAGACATAGGGATAAATTTCGACAGGTTTGAAGTCCTTCCAGAGAGAAGTCGAAATCCCTCCAGGGATTCTTGAGGGAGTCTGAAATCGACCAGGGGTTCTACCGGGACTTGGATTCGAACTAGGAAATCTCCAGGAATTTGCCAGGGGGCAAGAGGAACACCAGAAAAATATCGAACAGCTTCTCAGAAGAAATTTGGGACTTGTCGAAAATTCCAGAGGGGAATTCCCAGGATATGTCGAAATTTGCAAGGAGGAATAGAGATGATTTGGTGGTTAGCCCTTGTCCCTTTAAATAGTATTCAGAGACTTAATTCTAGTTGAATTCCTTAAATACAAGTTCAACCAAAATTCATAGAATCTAATTCTACTTGAAATTGGTTTATATTAAATATACATTATATTTAATAATATTAAATGAAATATATAAATTTTATTATGTAGAATCTTATTCTACATAAAACATAGATTTAAATAAACATTATATTTAATCCAAATATATATATATATATATATATATATTATATAGAATCTCATTCCATCTTTACTTGGATTTAAATATATTTAAGGGTAAAGTACACAGACGGTCACTGAACTTTGATGCAAAAAACAAAATGGTAACCGACCTTTCAAAAATCATGAAGTAGCAATTAAACTTTAGATTTTGAAACAAAACGGTAACGGGGGCGTTAAATCCCGTTAACCCCTAACGGAAATCTGACTGGGTATGCCACATCCCCACCCAGTTTTCCACATCCCCATAGTCCACTCTCCAAGTCAACTCCTTCCTCAACCTCTCCCACGGCGTTTGCACCGCTAACCCCGTCAATGTACACCACCTCCTCGTTGCCAACTTCCAAAACTACGTCAAAGGCTCCCAGTTCTGCGACCACCTCCATGAACTCCTCGGCCACGGCATCTTCGGCGTCGACAGGCAAGCAGTTGGGAGTCGGACCAAAAAATCAATATCAAATGGCGGCATTGATTTCCACATGGTAATATAATATTATTAAATTATTAATAGTAAGTAAAATCAAAATGCAAATTGACTTACAAGAAAACTGAAGCCAGTGACGCCGGCGAGAGATATGGCAATGGAGCAGCTGGAGAGAGCAAGCTCGCCCAGGTGACCGACCATCATCGTCGATATAACCTGCAAGAGGTACTGCGATATGGTCACAGCCACCATCGGCCCGGCAAGGTAACCCACCCTTTTTGTTTCTTCTCCATCTCTTCTTTCACTGCCTCCGCACACAGCCCGCATATTCATTTCCCCATGTACTTGCTCCGGACTCGCTCGATGTACTCCGGTGTACACTCTTCACTCATCCCGCAACACTCGCACTTCGCATCTTCCACTTCAGAAATCGGTGTCAACTGTTTCTCATCCACCACCGCCGGTGCCGGTGCTACTTCTTTGTAATTCTCAAGCACATCCTTGCTAAGGAAAGAGATATCTGACACGGTTCGGTTCAGGCTATCATTCGAGACTCTGGGTGGCTTGGGGAAGTTGGTGGCTCTGGTGTATGTGCTAGTGACAGCCTCTCCATGCGGTGCCATGTTGAAACAAGAGACAAGAAAAACACAAAGTCTTTAGATATTTGGAGTTGGAAAACACAATGTATGTAGGAACAAAAGTGAGGATTGAGCTTAGAAATGGTGGTGGATCTATATATAAGGAGGGAGAGTCGAACAAGTGGAATAATTTGTGGGTGTTATGGACTCAGATGTCGGCTATCAACAGATGCATGCAAAGAGGGAGAGATTTCTGGAGAGGGAGCATCATTGTCATTTCATGGGAAAGTTTTGTGTTGCTTCATCACGTGGGAGTGTAGAGTAGCCATATGTAGGTTAGGCAGGCAACCACCTCTTGTTTTATGGAAACAACAACATTAAAAAGGAGAGGACGTAGGCTCCCAACATGTCGACGAAGAGCAGCGGCTGGCCACACACAGTTGATGATGGGGAAGTTTTCGAGTACATTTGTTTGCGAAAATGGAAAAAAGTTTAGAAAAGTGAAAAGATAAATTAGTTCACATTAATCTTGCAACAGAGTTTGAAAAACGAGATAGGCTTTGGGTTTAGCTGAGAGGTGAGGCAAGGGCAACTGGCTGGCCTATACTTTAAGTCTCCAGGCTCCAAGGTTGAGGGTAATTAGAAACGGGGTTGGCGGTGCAAACGCCGTGGGAGAGGTTGAGGAAGGAGTTGACTTGGAGAGTGGACTATGGGGATGTGGAAAACTGAGTGGGGACGTGGCATACCCAGTCAGATTTCCGTTAGGGGTTAACGGGGTTTAACGCCCCAGTTACCGTTTTGTTTCAAAATCTAAAGTTTAATTGCTACTTCGTGATTTTTGAAAGGTCGGTTACCATTTTTTTTTGCATCAAAGTTCAGTGACCGTCTGTGTACTCCCTATATTTAAATATATATATATATATATATATATATATTTTAATTATGTGGAATCTAATTCTACATAAACTTGGAATTAAATATAAATTCCAAATATATATTTAAATTTCTAGAATCTTATTCTATAATATTTAAGTCTCTAAATATTTTCCATACTCTAAATAATATTTGATAAATATAATATTTATCTAATATTATTCCCATTTAAGAGAGTTGCCAATTTCCCCAATCCCATAGGGATTTTCGGCTACCTCCCTAAAATAGGGAGTATGGTTTCCAATTTTTGTTCGTTTCATTCGAAGGGTGTGACCCTTGTAGGTTCATGCAACGTTAGCAGTAAAATTAGAATTGTTCTAATTTTACAAACAATGAGTGGCATCTAGCAATACATCATTGCTACCTAAGTTGCATGAAATCATGGTTTGACTTTGCTAATTCCTGAATAAACTTCCTTTATGTATTTCATCCTTTTGTCCTTTATATCTTAGATGAACACAAGTCATGGGTTAGTCACACTTGCGTTGTCCATCTAGTGTTTCTTGATGTCTTGAGTAGATTTTGATAAACGAATCTATATGATATCTCATATCATAATATTCTAGCATGGCCATGCATTTTCTAATCTCACTCAATCAAGTGGCCAAAGATATTTCTCCCATTATGTAGGAGGGAGAAATCCTTTCTTGATCAACTGTATTTCACTACATAGGTCATCACGTATCCAATCATCAGTCTTTATAATGTAGTCAATTACGACACACGTTTGACTATGTCAAAATACGTAAATCTTTATGTTGAAATCATGTTGATCTCAAGTCTGAGGATTATACATATGTTTATCATGAGCAATGTTGTGACTGTCACATAGTTACCCAAGAAACATGCTCATAGCGGGTCAATCCAGTATGTTGTTCTCTAACAAATACTTATGTGTTTATTTTGACATGTCTATGTCAATGACAACGCTTGTCATCAACCACATATTAGTCTTTATATATTATCACTGTCCATACCCGTAATAATATTCGACTAAGGATCCTATTTAACAATAATCGTATTATTGTATGGATATTATTATCCAATGGTTAGTTTGATGCACAGAAACATACCAAATGATAATAACGACAATGCCATTACTTGATAAATCTAGTAAAATAGTATGTCTATTAAATCATCATATGATTTTTCTTTGGGCATACTCCAACAATCTCCCACTAGCACTAAGACCAATCATTCTCGTATCTAATACGATATGGCTTAGTGTAACTGACATGCTTATGTTGTGTCAAAAGCTTTGTCAGGGAGTTGACAAAGTTATCAACTTTGTACGTATGTTGCATACTTTCACATCTCCAAGATGTAAGTACTTTAGAATATGTTTGGATTTATTGATGAGATATGGGTTTTATTTGCTTACACAAAGGTTCCATCATAACAGAGTTATGTAGCATCTAATATGCTGGGAACAACCCTTAGTTCAGAAGTGAACCCTTTAGATCCAAACATCCTTCTTTATTACTATGTCGACTGTAATATATTCAACCTATGTTGTAGAGTTAGATATTGTCTCATGTTGCTAACTCACAGTATCTTTTATTAATGCAAAACGGATTGCGATCTTTAGTTCCTTTTGATGAGTATGTCATCTACATACAATACTTAGGAAAGTAACAATGCTCCCACTAGCTCTTTTGAAAACAAGACTCCCCTTTGTTTCTAGAATAACCAAACATTTTGATTGTATCTTCTGAAACGAATATCCCAACTTCGAGAAGCTTGCCTTTGTCTACGGATAGACCATTGTAGCTTACATACCTTCCAAGTGTTTACTGGAGTGACAAAACCTTCTAGATGTGTCATGTACACATCTGTTTCAAGTTTTCCCTTAGGAAAGTGATTTTGACATTCCTTTATTTGATTCCATAATCATCTTATGTAACTACTTGCAAGTGAGATTAAGATGGTTTAAACATAGCTACAAGGAAGATGCTTTATCATAGTCTATACTATGAAGTTTGTCGAAAACTTTTAGCGACGAATCATCCTTTGTATGTTTTATCACCCATGTCGGTTTTTCCCTTTTGAAAAACTCATCCATACCTCTTAGGTTTTACTCTTTTAGGTAACCAAAGTCTATACTTGGTTTTAGACATGGATTCCATCTCATATCTCATGGCTCTTAGCCATTTCTCGAATTTTGGGCTCACCATTGCTTTCTGATAAGACCTAGTCTTTATCTTGATCCGAAAAGAAGAGTGTTTCCATGCACGGATAGTGAGAAATCCATATTTCTCAAGTATATTGTATTCTCTTAAGGATCAACACAATGGTTGTGTTTTGTTCCAATGTTCCTTGATCATTTGTGGAACATTCTCAATCTTTGGTTCATAAATTTGTTGTCTAAAGTTTCTTCACTTTCCAAATTCCATTTTTTTTTCTTTTGTGAGAGGTAATCTCTTTTGAGAGAAACTCTCGTTTGAGCAACAAACATTTTGTTCTCGTTGAAAACTGAAATCCCTTAGTGATAAGTATTCTCTTTCGAGATAAACCATCGTTTGAGTAACAAATATTTTGTTCTCGTTAAAGTTGAAGAAATAATATCCCTTTGTGAGAATTAATCTCTTTCAAGATAAATTCTCGTTTGAGAAACAAACGCTTTGTTCTCGTTAGGATAAACAACAAATGGAGTTTTTAAGGTTCGAACTTTGTAAACATTTTAACATGTAAGTAACTTTAAAACTTCAAAGGTATTCTAGAACAATTCTTAGTCCATATCTTATATGACATTTCGAAAAAAAACACGATTAAGTATGAGAGTTGTTTTTCTAGTGTGTAAAGAAGTCGAAAATGACTTGTTCTGAATCAAAACATGTCTAACATATTTGATTCTCTTTCAAAGACTTTTTGTTCCACTTGTGGGATTTAATTATAGGACAATCCCATATTCTTTGAAAGTTCATCAAGCTTTAAATATTCTTGAATTTGATCTCATCAAATAACCTTAATACTTTTTATGAGTTTGAGATTAGTCATTTGTTTTATTTATCTTATAAATATTATTGATTTGATTAGTTTAAAGATAATTGATTCGTTGTGCCATAAGAGATTAAAAGAATAACATTTATTTAAATAATCTCAAAATTAAAATATCTTGTCCTCACAAGATAACTAAAACTTAGGCACATAATAATAATATTAAAAACTAAAACAAATCTATTTAAGCAAAAACACATGTCCTATTGGATGATGTAGCAACTCTTGCTTTATTTCCATTCGCAGGTCCATGTTTATTCTGATGCCTTCTCTTTAGAAGCCTCTAAGGTTGATGCCTCACTCGTTTTTGCTTTCTTGACTTCTTGTAGGTGTGTGGGGCAGTTTCTCTTCCAATGTTCAGTCTTGCCGCAATGGAAACATTTTCCATCCTTCTTGATTCCCTTCTTAGGTTTCAATGCCTCCTTTCCATCAGTTTTGGTCTTACCATCACCTTTAGACTTTGCTGCCGATTTACCTTTCTTCTTGCCCTTGCGGACCATCAAAACAGGTTTAGGTTGTAACACCCCAATTTTGGGCTTGGAAGTTTAGGGTCTGAATCGGACCGGTCTGATTTTCGGTTCGAATATAAAAGGCGGTTTTAGGGAAAGCCTAGTTCGGGATGCTTTAAAAATAAGGAAAAATATCTAAAAATTCTCTTTTAATATATATAAGAGAGTGGTGAAATCAATTTTACAAAATAAGGTTTGGAAATACTACATTTCGGTGTAGTGACTAAAATGCGATTTTTGAAAAGTTTAGTGGTGATTGTTTTGTAAGGATTGAAACTTTGAATCTTTAAGGAGCTAATATACCCAAAAATGATTTCTCTAGATTTTTCCTTAATTTCAGTGAATTAATTAATGTTTTAATTAATTAAATGAAAAAGGAAACTACCTTTTAGAATTTCATAACTACATTTTCCTAGATTTCTCTCTTTTCTTTTTCTCTCAAAATTCCATCATCCAAACTCTATTTCTCCAACAACTTTTGCATTGATCTTCACTTCAATTGATGACATTTCTATCATCAATTAATTCCTAATCAATCTTGCATCAAATCCTTTTGATTTCCCCATTGAATTTTCAAGGAAATTGGCTCAAATCAAGGAGAAATAACCATTTAGAGGTAAGATTGTTCTTCTCCTCTAAATAATCAGTTCTTTACTGAAATTCTCAAGTTGTCAATCCTTAACTTAAGTTTTGTAAATGGTTTTAATGTTAGAAACTTGATTTTTGCTTAAAACTCAATATTTGGAAGAAATCTTGAAGAATTTCGTTGAGATTGATTGGGCTCTGTTTTGAGATGATTCTTTAATGTATTTTGGATGTCTAATGATGTTGAAATGATGTTTTATCAAAGCAATCCCAAATAGGTTGAATTTCCTAAGTTTTGGCTTATGAAAATGGTGGTTTTTGAGGTGTTTTTGGTGTTCTGTTATAGCTGGAGGTATAAGGACGAGTTAAGGTGTATTTTGGATGTTGATTGATGTTTAGAAATGGTTAGAAGTGATGGATCTTGGCTGGGTTAAGTTGTGAAAGAGTTTGGAGGTGTTTTTGGTTGTGTTTTGTAGCCGAAATGTTGGTTTTGGGTAGATCAACGAGTTTAGTTGTGTTGACTGAAGATTTCAATGCATAATGATGCATTAACCCTCTGCTTTGATGTGTTTAAAACAGGGGAAGCATCTTCGGACACTATTGGAGTTGATCTGGAGGCTTGATTGGCATTTCGGCAAGCGTGCGAAACGTAATCGGTGAGTGGAGTTGGATTTCCAGTTTTGAAACAATTATTTGAAGGTTGTGAGAGCTTAGTTTAAGTCTAAACAACTTAGCTAAGCTCAAGAGTAAGTTTTCGGAAAAACTCCCTCGGATGTGCTATGAAGTAGTTTGATGCATTTGTTATAAATTGCATGTTTAAATTCTGTTTTGAAAGCATGTTTTAGCATGGTTAATGCTGGTTTTGAAAGACATGTGTTGAAGGATGCTCAAGGTAAGAGATCCTTGTTTTAGCATGTTGTTAAATTGGTAATGATGCATGGTGATGCATGGTATTTAATGGCTTTGTTTAATGCTTTAAAACAGTGAGTTGATGATGGTATTTTATGTATATTGGCAAGTGATGAATTGGTTTTAAAGTACTTGAATCGGATATAGTTAACCGACTATAGGATTGGGTGCACCGTGAATAAAGTCGCCTTGGATGTTGAGGGGTTGTGATTGTACCGTAAACTCAATCCAAGTACCCTAACGAGTGAGGTAAGATCACAACGGTGGTTAAAAGTCCGTGTGTGGATCTTGTGTTATGCGTCCCTTGCACTCGTTAGTGGAATTATACAACTACCGATGAGTGATGTGGAGGGGTTGTGATTGTACCGTTAAACTCCCTTACGGTTGTTGAGGGGTTGTGATTGTACCGATAAACTCCACCTTATGTTGTTCGGTAGTGTGTATGAAGCGTATGGAACAACGCTTGTAATCCGCGTATCCGATGGTATTTTGTGTTGTAAATGATTATGAATTATCACTTGAAAGCCAATATGATGAGTTGAATGTAATGAAGCATGAGATGCTTGTGAAGTATGCAAGGTTGCATGAAAAAAGTTAAGCTTGTGTTTTAAAGCTTGTTGAAAGTGTTTTCTAAAAGGCATGATTGTGTTGTTTTCTTTAGAGCATGCCTCACTAAGCAATTGTGCTTACGCTCTCTCTCTTGTACCAATAATGCAGATAATTGAAGTGTTTAAGGGCAACAAGGAGGCTAGAGTGTCCAAGGGAAACCAAGCTCATGTATGGTGATGTTTTCATACACTATTAGTTTTGGTAATTTGGCAATGGGAACCTAAGGTTGTGTTTTGGGAGATGTGTTGAACTCCCTAAGTTGTAGCATGTTGTTTTTGATGGTTTGAATTTGTAAGTGGCCTTTTAATGCTTGTTTTGGAGATTGGTTGATTGCTTGGTTTTGGATAATAGGAAGCATGCCTATAGATATGCAAAATTCCATGATTGATGCTATGAATGTGTTTGGGAGTTACAAACATGCTCTATATATGTATGATGACTTGTTGGCATGATTAGGAACTTATTTGTCTGTGTTTGAGTGGATTTTTGTATGAAAAACCAGCAAAATCTGCAGTTTCTGGGCAAACCGTATCAGAACGGGCACTAGCGTTTCGAAACGGGGGCCTGTAATGACCTTCGTGTTTCGAAACGGCTGGAGGCTGTTCCGAAACGATTTGGCTACTGGCAGACCCTGTTTCGAAACTAGTCTCGGAATGAACCCGTGTTTCGGAACGGTCAAAGCCGTTTCGAAACAGGTGACCGTTGGACACTAATTTGAATGGTGTTGAAGTATGGAAGCTTTACATTTTAGTCCCAAAAGTTATATTTGCAATTGTATGAGTTCGAGATGTCCAGTTAAGGTGAAATTTGGCAGGGAAGCATGTAATAAGACTAATTTAATATTGGTAACTTTAAAATAAGTTATGACCTTCTAATTTACATAATTTACATTTTGGTCCCTAATATTTGTATATTGTGCAATTGAGTCCCTCTCTGAAATCCGTTCACTGTGCTTTACACATATATGTTTCTCGAGTGGTCACTTAGGGTTAACGTGCATCTAGACAAGATTAAAAAGGAAAAAAAGGGTCGTTAATCAAGGTTGACTTTCGAGTTGACTTTGGTTTTCCCTATGTAATCTTCGTAGTTCGGGTCAACCGTCTAGGCCAGGCTAAGGGGGTTACATTTGGTGGTATTAGAGCTTAGTTCTCGTGTAATTCGAAATTGTTATGTGGGTGATGTATGTGTTTTTGCGTGGTGGATCTTTTAAGTGAAGGAATGTTTTATGAACTGTGATGTATGATTGCAATTGTGATGCTATGCTATGTTGAAGCATGTTAGGGGAACCCATTGCCATATCAAAACTAATGAAAGGAACTGTTTTTGGAAAATGAGCTTGAGTACTTGGATTACTTACCTTGTTGAACCTAATTATGTTTATTGCATTTGTGTTAGTGCATTGTTTTTATAAATGGGGCCTCGTAGAGAGATGAGGATGAATACGAGAGTTATGGCTCAGAATGAAAATGAGGAAAATGCTGAGAATGTTGTGGATTTACCTCCTCCCCCTGGTGGTGGACCACCCGACGGTGATGGTGCTGGAGGTGATAATGCTGGTGTTGGTGCTGGTGCTGGGGTCGCTGGACCTGAAGATGTGCAGGGGCAAGCTGCTCTTGACATGACTGTGTTGATTTAGGCTATTGCCGGAGCCTTTCAGGCAGCAGTAGCTGGAGCTCATGGAGCTGCGCATCAGGGTGATGCTAACGGGAGATTACCTTTGGAACGTCTTCGTAGTCTGGGAGGGATTGAGTTCAGAGGTTTATCTCCTGAAGGATCAGAATCTTGGTTGGAAAGCACCAAGAGAATTTTGGGGCAAATGAATTGCAACAATGTGCAGAAGTTGGGTTGTGTGGTATCGCTATTGCATGATGATGCGTATACGTGGTGGACGACCACTGT
Organism: Hibiscus trionum; assembly: GCA_030270665.1. Classification (NCBI taxonomy): domain Eukaryota; kingdom Viridiplantae; phylum Streptophyta; class Magnoliopsida; order Malvales; family Malvaceae; genus Hibiscus; species Hibiscus trionum. Next base: position 48,344,746 of record BSYR01000003.1, read on the forward strand.
CTCCAGAATGGAGGAAAATGATGTGACTTGGACGTTCTTTTTGAACGCGTTCAAGAGAAAGTATCTAGGCGTGCGATACCTAGATGAGAATAAAAAAGAATTCATGTCTCTTGTGCAAGGAAGCACGACGGTGGCTGAGTATGAGATCCAGTTTGTTCGCCTTAGCCAGTACGCACCTGAGCTAATCCCTGATGAGTGGGAGAGGTGTGAACGTTTCCGTTATGGTTTGGTGACGGACGTGAAGACTTTCATGCTTGCTGCTGAGTATACAGATTTTGATGTGCTGGTGAGTAGAGCAAAGGACATTGAGCAGAACTTGGGTTTGTCTTCCAGAGGCGTTAATTCTAGCTCGGGCAAAAGAGCTGCTGATTATAGTTCCGGTGGTGGACGGAACAAGATAGGACGTGATAAGGGGTATCAGTCTTCTGCTAGGCATGGTGGTAGAGGACATGGTGCGCCTGTTCAGGGAGACAGGATGAGAGCTGAACAAAACACGTGCTGGACGTGTGGATCTCGTGGCCATTTGAGGCAGGATTGTCCTCGAGCAGCGAGGGAGGTTCAGGCTCCTGTAGCAGTGACCGGTAATTCATGCTGGAATTGTGGTTCGGCAGACCACATGAGGAGGGAGTGTCCTTTATTGGCCGGTGGTGGTCAGGGACGTGCTCCTGGGGTAGTTGCACCACAGAGAGGTCGTGGGTACGGCCGTGGTAACTTCCAACGCAGAGATGATGGTGGGAGGAATGTGGCGCATGTGGTGGCTGTTCAACCTGAGGGTGGTGGCCAGGCTCGAGTGTATGCTCAGCGTGAGGGGAGAAATGATACGGATGTGATCGCAGGTACCTTTACTTTGCAATCCTTATCATTACTTTCCTTGATTGATTCTGGATCTACACACTCATACATATTGCGTGAATATGCTCAACTGCTTGGTTTACCTGTTGAGTCTTTGGATGTTGGTATGCGTGTAACTAGTTCCTTTGGTGAGACCGTTGTGACACGGAAGTTGTATAGAAGATGTCCCTTGGAAGTGCAAAACAATGTTTTTCTTGTTGATCTCATGGAATTGCCATTCTATGGTTTCGATGTAATCCTTGGTATGGATTGGCTTGTTGAACATCGAGCTGTAGTGGATTTTGAGAACAAGCGAGTTTTGTTAAAACTTGCGGATGATTACGAGGTAGTGGTGGTTGGTGAGAATGTGAAGTTTCTTGCCAATGTGGTGTCTTCGTTGGAAGCAAGCCGAATGCCGAGGCAAGGTTGTGAAGCTTACCTGGCCTTTGTGATGAATCCTAGCTCTAAGGAGTTGCGAGTTCAAGATATCAGGATGGTGCGAGAGTTTCCTGGAGTGTTTCCGGAGGAGTTACCTGGATTGCCTCCTAGTCGTGAGGTGGAGTTTGGGATTGAGTTGTATGAAAACACAACTCCAGTGTCCATTAATCCCTACCGAATGGCACCTAATGAGTTGAAGGAGCTGAAGACGCAACTACAGGAGTTGCTTGATCGTGGGTTCATTCGGTCGAGTGTGTCACCTTGGGGTGCACCGGTCTTGTTTGTGAAGAAGAAGGATGGCACTATAAGAACGTGCATCGATTATTGTCAGCTGAATAAGTTGACTATCAAGAATTAGTATCCTTTGCCGAGGATTGATGATCTTTTTGATCAGTTCCGGGGAGCGGCTGTGTTCTCTAAGATTGACTTAAGGTCAGGTTACTATCAGCTTAAGGTGAAGGATGTGGATGTGCCAAAGACAACCTTTAGGACGAGGTATGGGCATTATGAGTTCCTTGTGATGCCGTTTGGCTTGACGAATGCTCCTGCAGCTTTTATGGACATGATGAATAGAGCATTTCATGAATACTTGGACAAGTTCGTTGTAGTGTTCATTGATGATATCCTTGTGTACTCTCGTACCGAGGAGGAGCATGAGGGGCATTTGCGGATTGTGTTGCAGGCGCTGTTGGAGAATCAGCTTTATGCTAAGCTGAACAAGTGCGAATTCTGGCTTAGGGAAGTTGTTTCCTTGGTCATGTGGTTTCTGCTGAGGGGATTCGTGTTGATCCTCAGAAGATTGAGGTGGTGATGAATTGGAAGCCTCTTAAGTCTGTTCATGAGGTCCGTAGTTTCCTTGGGTTGGCAGGATACTATTGGAGGTTTGTGGATGGATTTTCAAAGATTGCTGCACCTTTAACAAAGTTGTTGCAAAAGGATATCAAGTTTGAGTGGACCGAGGCAAGACAACAAGCTTTTGAGAAGCTTAAGGCAGCTTTGATGCAAGCTCATATCTTGGTTCAACCTGAATCATGGAAAGAGTTTGTGGTGTATAGCGACGCATCCTATGTGGGTTTGGGGTGTGTGTTGATGCAAGAGGGTAAGGTGGTGGCTTATGCATCGCGCCAGTTGAAGGTGCATGAGCACAATTATCCTACGCATGATATTGAGTTAGCTGCGGTGGTTTTTGCTTTGAAGATTTGGAGACATTACCTGTATGGTGAGAAGTGTACTGTGTACACGGATCACAAAAGTTTGAAGTATCTGATGTCTCAGAAAGAGTTGAATCTTAGGCAACGACGTTGGGTGGAGTTTCTTAAAGATTACGATCTGACGATTGAATACCATCCGGGAAAAGCTAATGTTGTAGCAGATGCCTTGAGTAGGAAGGTGGCAGTGGAGTTAAGGGCTATGTTTGCCAGCTTGAGTATTTCGCGAGATGGGGGTCTTGTGGCTGAGTTGCATGTGAAACCATCTTTGGTTCAGTTGATAAAGGATAAGCAGTTGTTGGATGATTCTTTGGTGCCACATGTTCAGGATATTGTTGAGGATAGACCATCAGATTTCTGTTTTAATGATGATGGGGTTCTATGTTTTGGGAGTCGGATAGTAGTGCCGAATGATGCAGAGTTGAGGCGTACTATTCTGACTGAAGCTCATAGCAGTCCTTTTGCTATGCACCCTGGTAGTACAAAGATGTATTGTGATCTTAGGGATGAGTACTATTGGGTGGGTTTGAAGAAGGATGTTGCGGAGTACGTGAGTAAGTGCATGGTTTGTCAGCGGGTTAAGGCTGAGCATCAGTTTCCTTCTGGGTTGTTGCAACCGTTGAGGATTCCTGAGTGGAAGTGGGAAAGGATTACCATGGACTTTGTGTCTGGTTTGCCTTTGTCGCCATCGAAGAAGAATTCAGTGTGGGTGATTGTGGATCGCCTTACGAAGTGTGCGCATTTCTTACCTGTGCATACTACGTATACCTTGGACAAGCTTGCAGAGTTGTACATTGTTGAGATTGTGCGACTGCATGGTGTGCCAAAGTCTATAGTGTCGGATAGAGATCCAAGGTTTACATCGCGTTTTTAGGAGTGTTTGCATCAAGCTTTGGGTAAGCGACTGAATTTCAGTACTTCTTATCATCCACAGTCGGATGGACAGTCTGAGCGTGTTATCCAAGTGCTGGAAGATATGTTGAGGTGCTGTGTGATTGAGTTTCAGGGTTCTTGGGAGAAGCATTTGCCTTTGGTGGAGCTTGCTTATAACAATAGCTACCAGGCAAGTATTCAATTGGCACCTTATGAAGCCTTGTACGGGAGGAAGTGCAGAACTCCTCTTTGCTGGGCTGAAACAGGTCAGAAGTTGGTTTCAATGCCGGCTTTGTTGAAAGGAACCACCGAGAAGGTGAAGCTCATTTGTGAGCGATTGAAGGCAGCTTCTGATCGGCAGAAGTCTTACTCGGATTTGAAGCGTAAGGAGATTGAGTTTGCGGTAGGTGACTGTGTGTTCTTGAAGGTTTCGCCTTGGAAGAAGGTGATGAGGTTTGGCCGAAAGGGTAAGTTAAGCCCTAGGTATATTGGACCATACGAGGTGATTGAACGTGTGGGTCCTATTGCGTACAAGTTGAGGCTGCCGGAAGAGTCGGAAAAGATATATGATGTGTTTCATGTCTTTATGCTTCGGAGGTATAGATCGGATCCTTCGCATGTTATGCCTGTGGAGGAAGTGGAGTTGAATCCAGACTTGACCTATGATGAGTAGCCGGTTGAAATTCTGGATTCGGACAGTAAAGTTCTTCGAGGCAAGACCATTGAATTGGTTACGGTGTTGTGGAAGCATCGTGGTGTTGAGGAAGCCACATGGGAAAGAAAGGATGATATGATGAAGCAGTTTCCGTACCTTTTTCCTCCAGGTAAATTTCGAGGACGAAATTTCTTAAAGGGGGAGAGTTGTAACACCCCAATTTTGGGCTTGGAAGTTTATGGTCTGAACCGGACCGGTCTGATTTTCGGTTCGAATATAAAAGGAGGTTTTAGGGAAAGCCTAGTTCGTGATGCTTTAAAAATATGGAAAATATCTAAAAATTCTCTTTTAATATATATAAGAGAGTGGTGAAATCAATTTTACAAAATAAGGTTTGGAAATACTACATTTCGTTGTAGTGACTAAAATGCGATTTTTGAAAAGTTTAGTGGTGACTGTTTTGTAAGGATTGAAAATTTGAATCTTTAAAGAGCTAATATATCCAAAAATGACTTCTCCAGATTTTTCCTTAATTTGAGTGAATTAATTAATGTTTTAATTAATTAAATGAAAAAGGAAACTACCTTTTAGAATTTCATAACTACCTTTTCCTAGATTTCTCTCTTTTCTTTTTCTCTCAAAATTCCACCATCCAAACACTATTTCTCCAGCAACTTTTGCATTGATCTTCACTTCAATTGATGAGATTTCTATCATCAATTAATTCCTAATCAATCTTGCATCAAATCCTTTTGATTTCCTCATTGAATTTTCAAGGAAATTGGCTCAAATCAGGGAGAAATCACCATTTAGAGGTAAGATTGTTCTTCTCCTCTAAATACTTAGTTCTTTACTGAAATTCTCAAGTTGTCAATCCTTAACTAAAGTTTTGTAAATGGTTTTAATGTTAGAAACTTGATTTTGGCTTAAAACTCAAGATTTGGAAGAAATCTTGAAGAATTTCGTTGAGATTGATTGGGCTCTGTTTTGAGATGATTCTTTAATGTATTTTGGATGTCTAATGATGTTGAAATGATGTTTTATCAATTCAATCCTGAATAGGTTGAATTTCCTAAGTTTTGGCTTATGAAAATGGTGGTTTTTGAGGTGTTTTTGGTGTTCTGTTATAGCTGGAGGTATATGGACGAGTTAACGTGTATTTTGGATGTTGATTGATGTTTAGAAATGGTTAGAAGTGATGGATCTTGGCTGGGTTAAGTTGTGAAAGAGTTTGGAGGTGTTTTCGGTTGTGTTTGGTAGCCGAAATGTTGGTTTTGGGTAGATCAGCGAGTTTAGTTGTGTTGGCTGAAGATTTCAATGCATAATGATGCATTAATCCTCCGCTTTGATGTGTTTAAAACATGGGAAGCATCTTTGGACACTATTGGAGTTGATCCAGAGGCTTGATTGGCATTTCGGCAAGCGTGCGAAACGTAATCGGTGAGTGGAGTTGGATTTCCAGCTTTGAAACAATTATTTGAAGGTTGTGGGAGCTTAGTTTAAGTCTAAACAACTTAGCTAAGCTCAAGAGTAAGTTTTCGGAAAAACTCCCTCGGATGTGCTATGAAGTAGCTTGATGCATTGGTTATAAATTGCATGTTTAAATTCTGTTTTGAAAGCATGTTTTAGCATAGTTAATGCTGGTTTTGAAAGCCACGTGTTGAAGGATGCTCAAGGTAAGAGATCCTTGTTTTAGTATGTTGTTAAATTGGTAATGATGCATGGTGATGCATGGTATTTAATGGCTTTGTTTAATGCTTTAAAATAGTGAGTTGATGATGGTATTTGATGTATATTGGCCAGTGATGAATTGGTTTTAAAGTACTTGAATCGGATATAATTAGCCGGAAATAGGATTGGGTGCACCGTGAATAAAGTCGCCTTGGATGTTGAGGGGTTGTGATTGTACCGTAAACTCCATCCAAGTACCCTAACGAGTGAGGTAAGATCACAACGGTGGTTAAAAGTCCGTGTGTGGATCTTGTGTTATCTGTCCCTTTCACTCGTTAGTGGAATTATACAACTATCGATGAGTGATGTGGAGGGGTTGTGATTGTACCGTTAAACTCCATCACGGGTGTTGAGGGGTTGTGATTGTACCGATAAACTCCACCTTATGTTGTTCGGTAGTGTGTTTGAAGCGTATGGGACAACGCTTGTAATCCGCGTATCCGATTGTGTTTTGTGTTGTAAATGATTATGAATTATCACTTGAAAGCCAATATGATGAGTTGAATGTAATGAAGCATGAGATGCTTGTGAAGTATGCAAGGTTGCATGAAAAGAGTTAAGCTTGTGTTTTAAAGCTTGTTGAAAGTGTTTTCTAAAAGGCATTATTGTGTTGTTTTCTTTAGAGCATGCCTCACTAAGCAATTGTGCTTACGCTCTCTCTCTCGTACCAATAATGCAGATAATTGAAGTGTTTAAGGGCAACAAGGAGGCTAGAGTGTCCAAGGGAAACCAAGCTCATGTATGGTGATGTTTTCATACACTATTAGTTTTGGTAATTTGGCAATGGGAACCTAAGGTTGTGTTTTGGGAGATGTGTTGAACTCCCTAAGTTGTAGCATGTTGTTTTTGATGGTTTGAATTTGTAAGTGGCCTTTTAATGCTTGTTTTGGAGATTGGTTGATTGCTTGGTTTTGGATAATAGGAAGCATGCCTATAGATATGTGAAATTCCATGATTGATGCTATGAATGTGTTTGGGAGTTACAAACATGCTCTATATATGTATGATGACTTGTTGGCATGATTAGAAAGTCATTTGGCTGTGTTTGAGTGGATTTTTGTATGAAAAACCAGCAAAATCTGCAGTTTCTGGGCAAACCGTATCGGAACGGGCACTAGCGTTTCGAAACGGAGGCATGTAATGGCCTTCGTGTTTCGAAACGGCTGGAGGCTGTTTCGATACGATTTGGCTACTGGCAGGCCCTATTTCGAAACCAGTCTTGGAACAATCCCGTGTTCCGGAACGGTCAAAGCCGTTTCGAAACAGGTGACCGTTGGGCACTGATTTGAATGCTGTTGAAGTATGCAAGCTTTACATTTTAGTCCCGAAAGTTGTATTTGCAATTGTATGAGTTCGAGATGTCCAGCTAAGGTGAAATTTGGTAGGGAAGCATGTAATAAGAGTAATTTAATATTGGTAACTTTAAAATCAGTTATGATCTTCTAATTTACAGAATTTACATTTTGGTCCCTAATATTTGTATATTGTGCAATTGAGTCCCTCTCTGAAATACGATCGCTGTGCTTTACACATATATGTTTCTTGAGTGTTCACTTAGGGTTAACGTGTATCTAGACAAGATTAAAAAGGAAAAAAGGGTCGTTAATCAAGGTTGACTTTCGAGTTGACTTTGGTTTTCCCCGTGTAATCTTCGTAGTTCGGGTCAACCGTCTAGGCCGGGCTAAGGGGGTTACATAGGTCCTACCTTCTTTAGGTTGATTTCAGCAGTTCCTAACATGCCGAGAAACTGTGGCAGCGGCTTGTTAATTTCATTTATATTGAAATTAAGGACGAACTGATTGAAACTATCCGGCAACGATTGCAGGATTACATCAGTAGCTAATTCGTCTTTCAGCGGAAAGCCGAGCTTCTCCAACGTTTGGATGTAGCCCATCATTTTGATGACGTGAGCTCCTACGGGAGATCCCTCAGTCATCTTGCATTGAAACAGAGCTTTAGAGGTCTCGTACCTCTCTTGAGGAGCTTGCCCTTCATAAATCTCCTTGAGATTTTGAATCATATCATAAGCTACCATGTCCTCATGTTTCTTCTGAAGCTCAGGGGTCATGGAGGCAAGCATAAGACAACCGACATCCAGCATGTCGTCCATGTGTTTCTTAAACTTGTCTTTGTCAGCTCTGGAAGCAGTGGCAACCGGTTCATCAGGAACATGTTCTTCAATGACATATTCCTTCTTTTCCTGTTTGAGAACAATTCTCAAATTGCGGAACCAGTCAAGGAAGTTTATGCCATTGAGCTTATCCTTCTCAAGGATAGATCGCAGAGATAGAGTATTATTTGCCATTAATTCTACAACAAAGAAAATATGCTACATAAGTTTTACTAAATTTTAAAATTTATAGATAGGTCTTTACCAGAAATTTACTCCCACTATTTTCTTCAAAATTAAAAACCCTCTAGTTTTAATTTCGGAAAAACGTTTCGATAGTTTTTCTAGTGAGTGAGGATCCGTATTTCACCATTCCTAAATCAGCTTTGGCCAGTCTTTTAGGAAATGGTTATTTAGGTAAGTAACACCTTACTAATTACATCTCACGTAATTCCTCATCTTTTGGCGAACAACTCTTGTTCTTTAAATCATCTTATGATTATCCAAAACTTTTAACCACTAGGTTTTCTGATCCTATTAGAACAACCCAGCTAAGTCAATACCAATATCTCAACCGGCGAATATCACTAGCTTATTCTTCGCGTTTAACTAAGATAGATAAATGTGACATTGCTTTGGCAAAGCTCGCATTATATCAATCGAAGCTTTAACGAGGGTAAATATTGGATGGTTAAAACATACTTAGAATTATAGTGAGGGATTTACTTAATTATCTCATCATTTTAACATTGATCCTATCAATATAACTATGTATAATCATGCTTATAAAACATCCATTGCAGCACATACAAGGTAAGTATAAGCGGTAAATAAATATGCAATGATTATAACCCTTCTTAACCTAAGGCGATCCGTCCCAAGCCAATGGGAGGACCATTCTACTGAAGATAGAATCTGCTTCTGAAACGCCCAGTCCACCAGGGAAGGCCCACCACGCTGCTACCTTAGTTCTTGCTTTATCTCTATGAGTATTTACAATTTTCAGAAACTCGCGTTACATGCGAGGGAGTGAGATGAGAAGAGAAGTACAATAGAAGATAGAGAAAGGCATGACACGCAGGCCGTATTTATCAAAACCAAAACTATAAAGGCTATGGGCTATAACCATGCAAAACAAACACCATGCAATCTAACATGCATTTCAAACATCGTGCGAACAAAGTAACGACATGTTTACGGAGTTTTAAACTGATTATCCCTATGTTGCGGTTAATGGGCCAAAGAAGGATCACGAGGTTTCATAAACTATTTGCGTTAACGAACAAATGCACCAGGTAGGTCAACATGAAAGAGAGGTGGCACACTAGGCACACTTAAGTACCAAGTCTTTGATGATGCCAATCCTAGACATGCATTTTTCATAATGTCTAACCATAACTCTTATGGATTCACCGTGAAAGATAGTTTGATAACTTTTATCAAATTAGAAGCCCTTTCAGAGATTTCATAAATCTATGAAACTACAAACAACTATTTGTTCTCTAGACTAACTATTAGTCTCAACATGTTAACATTAACATTGAAGCAACCTAACATAGTTATGATTAACTCTTAATCATTCAGTGATAATCGAAATAAGTCTTTATTAGGTGTGATACGATAAACGATAAATATCTAAATTGAATCAAACAGCATGCATCTCATACATAAACATCACCCAAGAATTTAAGACCAAATTCGTATGATACAAGTGTCTCTGATACCACTGTTGGGTAACGTCGGCACGCCCCGTGGCGCAGCGGAAAAATTAATCCGACGTAATCCAACCAGGATCCATGTATAGGATCGAATTCGAGAGGAAAAGATGAAGAGTTACCTTTTAAAACTCTGGAAACTTGAAAACCGACGGTATGTCGGAATAACGACGTTAAGTAAAACCAGAATCGTCACAGGTTCGCAACGACCTCTACGGAGTCCACCCGAACAAAACGAACAAAGTTTCTGCCTCCCTAACACTTAGGGATAAATTTCGACAGGTTTGAACACCTTCCAGGGAGAAATCGAAATCCCTCCAGGGATTCTTGAGGGAGTCTGAAATTGACCAGGGGTTCTACCTGGACTTGGATTCGAACTAGGAAATCGCCAGAAATATGCCAGGGGGCAAGAGGAACACCAAAAAATATCGAACAACTTCTCAGAAGAAATCTGGGACTTGTCAAAAATTCTAGAGGGGAATTCCCAGGGATATGTCGAAATTTGCAAGGAGGAATAATGATGCTTTGGTTGCTAGCCCTTGTCCCTTTAAATAGTATTCAGAGACTTAATTCTAGTTGAATTACTTAAATCCAAGTTCAACCAAAATTCATAGAATCTAATTATACTTGAAATTGGTTTATATTAAATATACATTATATTTAATAATATTAAATGAAATATATATGTAATTATGTAGAATCTTATTCTACATAAAACATGGATTTAAATATACATTATATTTAATCCATATATATATATATTTTATTATATAGAATCTCATTCTATCTTTACTTGGATTTAAATATATTTAAATATATATATATTAATTATGTGGAATCTAATTATACATAAACTTGGAATTAAATATAAATTCCAAATATATATTTAAATTTCTAGAATCTTATTCTATAATATTTAAGTCTCTAAATATTTTCCATACTCTAAATAATATTTGATAAATACAATATTTATCCAATATTATTCCCATTTAAGGGAGTTGCCGATTTCCCCTATCCCATAGGGGATTTTCGGCAACCTCCCTAAAATAGGGAGTATGGTTTCCAATTTTTGTTCGTTTCATTCGAAGGGTGTGACCCTTGTAGGTTCATGCAACGTTAGCAGCAAAATTAGAATTGTTCTAATTTTACAAACAATGAGTGGCATCTAGCAATACATCATTGCTACCTAAGTTGCATGAAGTCATGGTTTGACTTTCCTAATTCCTGAATAAACTTCCTTTATGTATTTCATCCTTTTGTCCTTTATATCTTAGATGAACACAAGTAATGGGTTAGTCACACTTGCGTTGTCCATCTAGTGTTTCTTGATGTCTTGAGTAGATTATGATAAACGAATCTCTATGATATCTCATATCATAATATTCGAGCATGGCCATGCATTTTCTAATCTCACTCAATCAAGTGGCCGAAGATATTTCTCCCATTATGTAGGAGGGACAAATCCTTTCTTGATCAACCATATTTCACTAGATAGGTCATCACGTATCCAGTCGTCAGTCTTTATAATGTAGTCAGTTACGACACACGTTTGACTATGTCAAAATACGTAAATCTTTATGTTGAAATCATGTTGATCTCAAGTCTGAGGATTATACATATGTTTATCATGAGCAATGTTGTGACTGTCACATAATTACCCAAGAAACATGCTCATAGCGGGTCAATCCAGTATGTTGTTCTCTAACAAATACTTATGTGTTGATTTGACATCTCTATGTCAATGACAACGCTTGTCATCAACCACATATTAGTCTTTATATATTATCACTGTCCATACCCGTAATAATATTCGACTAAGGATCCTATTTAACAATAATCGTATTATTGTATGGACATTATTATCCAATGGTTAGTTTGATGCACATAAACATACCAAATGATAATAACGGCAATGCCATTACTTGATAAATCTAGTAAAATAGTATGTCTATTCAATCATCATATGATTGGTCTTTGGGCATACTCCAACAGCACCGATATTAGCCGCCCCAGCAACAAAACATGAAAGCGGCCCTGACAAGGATAATCCTCCTCGGACTAAGCCCCTAAGTAAGGAGCAAATAGAGGACATCTGCGTGCCAGCACCATTTCCCCAAAAGCTTAAGCATCAGCAACAACACCAATTCAGAAAATTCTTGGATATTCTGAAACATGTGCATATTAATATTCTTCTGATAGAAGCCATACAAGCATGCTAAGAATCTCAGAGACATGGTTTCTAAGAAGAAGAGGATAGGGGAATTTGAGACGGTGGTCGTCACTGAAGAGTGCATGGCTATGCTGCATAACAAGATGCCGCCCAAGCAGACAGATCCGGGCAACTTTGTTATACCATGCATGCTAGGCAACAAGCACGAGACCAGAGCCCTGTGTGATCTAGGAGCCATCATCAACCCAATGCCAAAGGCTGTCTTCGACAAACTAGGTATTGGACCTGCCAAACCAACCTCTGTCATGCTTAAACTTGCTGATCACTCATTTGTGCAACCGGAGGGAAAGATTGAAGACATACTGGTAAAGCTGGGAAACCTAATTCTCCCCGCTGACTTCCTCATCCTTGATTGTGAGGCCGACGAGAAAGCCCCTATCATTCTTGGGCGACCCTTCTTCGCCACGGGAAGAACGCTGATAGACGTGGAACTTGGGGAGTTGACAAGGAGGGTAGAGGATCAGAGAATAAGGATGAACATGTTTCAACCCTCAGAGGAAGGAAAGGAAAGCCCGGATGCAAGAGCTGCCAAGATCAGTGTGGAAACAGGACACGGCAGCAGCTGCCGCGACAGACCTAGCGACAGACTGAAGGACCTTATAACACAACATCTAAAAGAACAAGAGGACCCTCCATGAGGGGAGAAAAAGCTAAACCACCTCAGGAAGTGGTTATGTTTGGGAGATGCACCCAAATGCACTCCCAACATAACTTAATTTTTATTTTTATTTTGATTATTTTTTTTATTTTTATGCATTAGGATTAGAGTTTATTTTGTTTTAGGATTATATTAATTTTCAGTATTTTATTTATCAAAATTCATTTAATTATTTTTATTTCTATTTCTATTTTTATTTTATGATCAAGAATAAAAGAGCATGATTACAAAGGAAGACCAGCAAGAAGCCTGCCCACCATCCTGTCGAGTCAGCAGCCATCATAGCAAAGCGTAACAGCTAGTTGCCAACGTCTCCAAAAATAACGTGCAGAAATATCTGTAACGTGCGTGAGAAAATCAGACCGTTGAGCATTTAATGCCGCCCCGACACCTCTCAGCAGCCCCTATATATACACCTCTAACTCACTTCATTTTACTTTTCTTTCACCTTCTTGCTATTTGCTATCTGATTCCCCTGCTCTCTCAAAACTTTCATTTCTATTTTCAGTTAGAATACAACCTTTCACATGGCCTCAACATCAACCCAAAAGCCCATCTATACAAGGTTTTGCTTCAAGGCGGAAGAGGAGAGATATAAATAAAAATTCTCCAAGTAGGTCGTCTGGGAGGAACAAGGCTTCCATTACACAAAGCAAATGGGAGACCGTGGTCTAGAGCCCGCCTTGTTTCGAACCATCCACTACAAGGGATTGGAGATGTTTGCTCAGTAGCATGATATAGCGAACATCACTATAGTCAGGGAATTCTACTCCCATTAGCCTGTCCAGACAAGCTATTCGTATACGTCCGCGGGGAGGCGGTCAAACTCAATTCTGCTGTCATCAACAACTATTACGACCTTGATATGAACGACAACCCGCACGAGGAATGGAGGTAGTCACTGACGGCTGCCCACTATGAGGATATCAAGGCCAGAATCTGCAAGCCTAACACACCATGGCTGGGGGCAAACATGTGGGATCTGTCCACCGCCACCACCTGCTGCATGAGGCTATGTTATGGAACACGTTTGTGAAAAGGCGTCTACTGCCCCCACATCCCACAACTCAACAATTGACCGGCCGCGCCTCGCCTTAATTCACAGTATCCTAATGAATCGGCCGATCAACGTAGGGGAAATCATCTGCACGGAAATATACAATTGTTTCAAAAAGAAGAAGGGCAGGTTGTACTTTTCATCACTCATCACAGGTCTCTGAACCAACTTCCATGTCCCGACAGAGCCCACAGATGAGCTTACAACTGCCAAGGAGGGCTGGACCAAAAAGGCCATCATTCAGATGATGAAGGATGCGGAGAAAGAACCAGAAACACCCAGTCAGCCCTCCTCCACAAAGTTTGAAACTCCTGCCGCCCCCGACAGTATTGATGCTGCCCTAGACAAAGAAGTCCTCCCACTGCTCCACAAACTCCTAGAACACACAAAACGGATAGAGCAGCAGCAGTTGGCCTTCATGAACTACGTGGGGGAGGACCCAAAATCCCTGGTGGCTTATTTTCTGCAGAAATTCTCCAGTGATGTGCCCACCATGCCACCCTTTCCTGAGGAGCTTGCAGCACTAGCCAGAGCACAAAGTTAAAGAACTCCACCAGCCGCCGCTGCCCGCTAGACAGACCGCCAGGTGCCCTCTCCTATGCATTCTCCGCATCACTTAGCTGCCACCCCATCAAACACAGTGGTAGACTAACATGAGAGGCACCAACAGAATCTCTCCACAGCTTGCACAACCAATACAATGGTAGACTCCTCCTCATCAGAGGAGATTGAGCAGCCGCCGCTGGAACCATAAACAATAGTGGTAGCGGTACCAAGCCTCTAGAAGAGCCACAACATACAGCGAAGAGAGTCCAGCCGCCGCGGAAAGAAAAGACCTCACTTGCTAGAACCGCCGCCAAGGCATCTGTCAGCCGCCGCTTCGTCATCTAAACAACCTCCTCTCAACCCTTCGCAAACTTTTAATTTATTTTTCTTTTCTTTTATTTTTATATGTTCCCTTTAACATGTATGTTTTATTTTCTTAACTTTTCTGTCTTGTGCATTGAGGGCAATGCCCATCTCGAGTTTGGGGGGATAGCTCTCGCATCATTTGTAGGCATTCTTAGTTTCATATAGGTTGCATTGTACTTGCCTTAGTAATAATCGAAAAAGAAAAGTTTGTTATGACTTATACCTATGATAGGATAACCAATTACTTTATTTTTTGCACCTAATTAAAAATTAAACTTAATCTTGGGAAAAAGCATGAAATATGACTTAGAATTTTTTTTCTTCTTTTTGCCTAAAAATGTTAAACATCTCTGTTACTTGCTGAATGTGTTAGAATATTTGATGAACACTTCCTATTTGTTTTCTTTGCAAAATTCTAACGATAATTGCAGGTAGCTACCGAGGTAGGAAAAAGACACAGAAACATGCAGAACTGCCACGGTAGCAAAGTAAAAAAAATTTGTTACCCTAGAGGTGCCCGCAACAGGCTCTAGGAAGAATCATGTGCGAGGACACTCCGCTACTATTAAAGTCCATGAATCTGAAAGCTTAAAAGTGACAGATGAATTAGCATGAGTGAAGGAAAGCCTTCACCGAATGACTCTACTCCAAGGGTTCGAGTTTCTGTAGTTTGCTCCTATCTGAACGTCAAACCTGGAAGAGTAATTGTGATAAGCTGAAGCCCTCACTGCCTTGAATAAAAATAATAATGTGCTGAAACTGTGCTGCCTCGGCAGCAACCTTTAAATTACAACATTATCTTTCTTTAATTATTTATTCTGCATATTCAGCTTGTTTATAGATGTGCAAACATCACACATGCATGAGAAATTTAATTCTGAGTTATTTTCTTGCTTATTTCCGTTCAATAAGTTTTATATATAGGTGTCATGGCCTTGAGGCAGAAAATCAGGTTAAAAACAAAATTTTCTTTCTGACTATTATTAGAGCAAGTACTTTAGGTTGCATTGCTTGAGGACATGCAATAGTTCGAGTTTGGGGGTGTGTAAAGTGTCCAAAAGTCTTATATTTCATACACTTTCCAACTCTTATTATTACTGTTTTTAAGCACATTTTAGGCATAAGTAGGCTCATGCATAGCATTTTTACAGTATTCCTTTGTTCTACCTTATTTTTATATCTTAACATTTATTTGGTGAACAAGAGATACTATTTTAGTGTATTCTTGCTTGTAGGTACTAACAGCTGAACAAGGGAACCGAGGAGTGGAGGACACAAAGCTGGGGAGCAAACCAAGAAGTTGTACTGAAGCAGTTTCAGCTGCAGACAACTTGCTGTCGAGCACCTGCCTAGTAGAGTTGTCACCGACCTTGCTGCCTTCGGTAGTTGACAATGGAAGTTGGGAGAACTGGAGCGCAATTTGTAGAGCAAAAACTCATGAATCTAACGTCGGTGTTCATATGATTTTTTGACATTTGTAGCAGCGGCTAGGGCTGCCGAAGCGAAATTCCCAAGTTTACTTGCGGGCTAAGGCAAACAAGGAAAAGTCCATATTCCAAGCAAAGAAGTCGACATTTAAAGCTATATTAAAGAAGGAAAGCTACTTTAGAGGACTTCTACTTCAAGGAGGACTTAACCTAGTTTTGAGTCTATAAATACCCATTGTACTTCTAGTTTAAATCATCCTAGGTTTTCTATAGACTCTTCTTGTGTTCTTCATAGCCGCCACTAATTTCCATTGGGTTAGGGTTATGTTGTAACTAGAGTGAAACGGTTATTTTAGGTTTTTGAGTTATTTCTTCAATAAAATATTCCAAGGTTGCTTAATCCATTGTTCTTCATTCTTTCAATCTCTCTACACCAGTCATTTGAGAGAATCCATTTGTCAGGCACGAAAGTGCAAGGCTCACGAAAGGGTTAAGTACAATCACAACGTGCTGAGGCGTGAGTAACTTGGCTCCACACTAGTCCACAAGTTTTAGCGGCTAATTGGTATCACCAACCAGGTTGACTAATTTGGTTCCACACTAGTCCTCAAGTTAGCAAACCCGAGCATCCTAACCTAGAAATAGGAGGGATCACTGTCGACTATCCTTCCGAACTTGGAGTATTTGCCAGACTTGCCGCCAGGACGTCTTTCCATTTCACCTGCCGAGACAGTACACACCCCTGCAGTGGGAGTGACCTGCTGCGGTCGCGTGACAGGGTCGTAGTTTGCCGCCCACCATTCCTGCCAAGGCAACATATCTTGGTAGCACAGAATAACTCATACCTATTACAATGCAGTTATCACACTAAGTGGCAGCATAACCCTGCCTTCTCTATCAACCTGATTCTCCTCTTCTTTATTATTTGTGTTTTTATTTACTTTTCTATCTCAACCAATCATTCACTTGTGCTTTTACTTTACCATTATGCAGGAACTACGAAACGGGACAAGCTGTCCAGTCGTCGTGGGATTCGACATCTTAAATACTATAACTTGACAGGAGTGTGTACTTGCGCTCTTACAAAAAGGGCACACCTACACGCCCTACAGTACTCTATCAACTGAGGACAATTACAACCCATGGAGGACACCAACCCTATCATCGGTTAGATGCTTAACCACTAATGAGAGACGAGACACCATCCTCCACGATCGTTAGGGTACTTGGACAGAGACACAGGACACCAACCCCTCGACATCCAAAGCAACTTTTTAAAGTGCACTCAATCCTATAGCCGGCTAACTATATCCGATATCATTTATAAACCATTTCACAACAACACTTGCCAATATAATTCATATTTAATACATACCTCACTATTTTCAAAGGATCATCAATAAACCACATTACCAAGCATTAAACCATGCTGAACATCACAAGTATAAGTCATATACTTCAAGGATCACTTACCATGTGCACCCTTCAACATTACATCATTAAAAATAGTAACCACATCCTTATAAAAATGATTTAACAATAGGTAAAACCATTAATTCAAAGCAGTGCATAAATCATCACATAATAGCACAACCAAGAGAGGAAATTCCTTTCACTTACTTCCAAATTTAGTTAAGTGTTTCAAGCTTACCACAAAGTTCCCAAATCACCTTTTAAAGCTTTCAAAACTGAAATTCACGTTCTCACTCACTGACCACGCAAACTCGACTAGCCGACGCGAAACCAAGCAATCGAAACTCACAAACCCTCACCGATTGCTTCCGATATGTTCTCTATTGTTTATACCACACAAGAACAGAGGATTAATGCATCACCATGCATTAAAATCTCCAACAAACAAAACAACCCCATTGCTCTGCCCAAAACACCAAAATGCCTATCCGAAACATAGCCCAACCAAAACCTATCACTTTCATCCATTTTAATCATCAACCAACATCCAAAATCAACATAATTACATCCTTATACCTCTAGCAACTCAGATTTCACACTAACACCACAAAAACCCCAAAATCTAACAATCTAACAGTTAGAGATCCAACTCATTTCAGGATTACTATTATAAAACCTTTATTTTATCATCATTTAACATCCAAATTATAATTAAAACCAATCTCAAATCAATCAAGACAATTCCATTGCGAAAATCTTGAGAAATCATATTCTAAAGCTTGATTTAGCCATTTTCATCAATTAAAGTATAAAACCTTGTTATTAAACATAATTAGAGAGCCAAAGACTTGGGACTTTCAATAAAAAACCTTGATTAGAGGAGAGAAAAGAAAGATCACCTATAACACAATCCTTTCCCCTTGATTTGTAATGATTTAGAAGAAATCCTTCAAGAAATCCATAGCTAGTTGATGTAGAAATCCATAAGAATCATTTAGAAATCAAAAGTGGATGAAAAGAGATAAATCTCTAAAAATTTTAGTGATGAAAATGTAGTTTGGCTGCTGGGAAAGTTGAGAGAAAAGTTTAGAAGAAAAATAATTACGTAATAAGATGTTTGGCGTTTTAAAATTCTTTTTCATCACTTCTCATTTAATAAATCAATTAATTAAATCATTTTAAAACACAAAATCAAGGGAAAAGGCTGATAACATCCTGGTGTAATAGCTCCCTAAGGATTCTAAGTTTTGTCCCTCTTCAATTTAGTCATTAAAATGTATTGTGCAACTTTTACAAATTAGTCACCATTTTCAAAATTCCAATTAAATCACTCCAATTCCATCAAATTGAACTCTACAAAACCTTTAAAACATTATTTTAAGATTATAAATATTTTTCATATTTTATCTATGTTAAAAACCATTTATTTCAAATTAATCCCGAAACTAGCATAACTCACTCGAACTGATTCATCCGAACCTCTTAGCCAAACCCGACTAACTTCTAAGCCCAAAATAGGGGCGTTACACTCACCATCTTTGTTCGGTTGCTGGTGAACACTAGTTTTCCATGTATTTTGAGTTACACCTTCTTCTTCATCATCGTTGTAACCCCCTCATCCCGGTCCGGACGTTTGACCGGTTCGGACGTTTGACCGGTCCAAGTAGGATACACGGGGAAAACCGATGTTAAACCCGTTAAGGTCCCACCTCGGTTAGCAACCCTAGAAAAATTTCTTTTAATTAAATATTGTCTAAAGGCATATTATTTCCTAAGTGGAACACGACAGCGGAAACACAAGCAACATATCAACGACCATCCAAAACAGCACTTTTAAAACATCTCATTTTCCCTTTTTAAGCAGGCCGTATCGATACACCTGCAGAGGGTATCGATACGCCTTGACCAAGATCAGCACCCTATGGTCAACACAAGAAGACCGTATCGATACAGCCCTTGAGCGTATCGATACGCCCTTCTCGGTCAACATCTCGTGGTCAACGAGATAACCCGTACCGATACTCTTGGAGCCCGTATCGATACGCCAAAGTCTCATCAAAATATCAGATTTCCAATGAGCTTTGAGTGTATCGATACACCTCCGTGTATCGATACACCAAGCCAAAAATTGAGTCCTGGAGGGCAAACCGTATCGATACGGCCCTTGGGTGTATCGATACGCCCTGCACAGCAAGTCACAAATTTCAGCCAAACAACTTAGGACTCGATTCTAGATGCGATTTACGACTCCCTAGCCTCAAACAACATACAAGCAACCTTTAACCACCAAGATCTAAGCATACGAGGCAACCAACACTAACAAGCATCATTCATCCAAGAGATTCACGCGTTTACCAAAGAATGACATACAAAGCACTTTAAGGTTCATATCCTAGCAACCAAACATACAAGCATCCATGACATGCATCATAACAAGGTTTGCAGCTCAAACAAAGCAACCAAAGGCCAAACCAACATCAACGTACATCCAAGCTCAATTTAACAACACCTATCCCATTGCTTGACTATTACAATCTACAATTTAAAGTTCATACTTGGGCTAACCCAAAGCGACACTTGGAGACCTTTCCTTACCCTTGCCACCCACAAGCTACTAATCTGCATTGTCGAACAAAAGAAGCGTAAGCATAAAAGCTTAGTGAGGGTAAGCTCATAAAACAAACCTTCGACAATGCAGGGTCCAAGCACGAGTAAGAATCAAAATATAATGCATGATCTCACCTCAGATCCTCGAGAGCCAAAACATACATGATGCATGAACATATAATCAACCTTATGCCATGATCAACAACTCATAAGCCCAATACATGAGGACACATATAACCATGTATTAACAACAACATATATCAATGCGTATTGGAAACACATTTCATATCATGATGCACATATATAATCTCATATAGGCACCTAGTTATGACTCGAATACGCGGATAACACGTTGGAACGCACTTCCAACACAACCATTACCTTCGGTGGGATTACACTCGTCACCGGTTCTCGCAGAGGGGATTCCACTCATCCTCACGCCCCGTCGATGGGATTCCACTCATCACCGACTAATATATAAATATTTCCGGGCGAACCCGTACTCCTCCTTGGTGCCTTAACGCCACCATGGCCACGCGCGAATTTGACTCTCGTGTGCACACTAACATCCTAATGATCGATCATTGTACCCAAGCATTCTAGTGCCAATAACCAATACAATCCACAATATCATTTCATAAACATTTCCGTGCTTAGCACGTACTCACCATGATTAACATCATGCCCATATCTCATGCACATAACGATGCATCACAACCATGCCTCAACATACATGTATAACATCATATACATTGTAACACCCAAATTTTAGGGTTAGAAGTTTAGGGTCTGGTCAGACCGGTCTGATTTTTGGTTAGGATATAAAAGGAGGTTTTAGGGAAAGCTTAGTTTGGGATGTTTTAAAAATATAGAAAAATATCTAAAAATCCTCATTTAATATATATAAGAGAGTGGTGAAATCAATTTTACAAAATTAGGTTGGGAAATACTACATTTCGGTGTAGTGGCCAAAATGCGATTTTTGCAAAGTTTAGTAGTGATTGTTTTGTAAAGGATTGAAACTTTGAATCTTTAAGGAGCTAATTTACCCAAAATGTTTTTCTCCAGATTTCCTTAATTTGGGTGATTTAATTAATGTTTTAATTAAATAAAAAGAAAAGGGAAACTACTTTTTGGATTCTCATATCTACCTTTTCCTAATTTTCTCTCATTCCTTTTTCTCTCAAAATCCCATCATCCAAACACATTTTCTCCAGCAAATTTCACATTGATCTTCACTTCAATTGATGAGATTTCTATAATCTATTGGTTCCTAATCAATCTTGCATCAAATCCTTTTGTTTTCCACATTGAATTTCAAAGGAATTTGGCCCAAATCAAGGAGAAATCATCATTTAGAGGTAAGGATGTTCTTCTCCTCTAAATACTCAGTTCTTTACAGAAATTCCCAAGTTTTCAATCCTTTATTAAAGTTTTATTAATGGATTTAATGTTAGAAACTTGATTTTGGTTTAAAACTCAAGATTTGGAAGAGATGTTGAAGATTTTCGTTCTAATGGATTGGGCTCTTTTTTGAGATGATTCTTTAATGTATTTTGGATGTTTAATGACGTTAGAAATGAGGTTTTATCAATCCAATCTCGAATAGGTTGTATTTCCTAAGTTTTTGCTTATGAAAATGGTGGTTTTTGAGGTGTTTTTGGTTTTCTGTTATAGCTGGAGGTATACGGACGAATTGAGGGTTGTTTTTGATGTTAATTGATGTTTAGAAATGATTAGAAGTGATGGATCTTGGCTGGGTTAAGTTTTGGAAGAGTTTGGAGGTGATTTCGGTTGTGTTTGGTAGCCGAAATGTTGGTTTTGGGTAGAGCAGCGAGTTTAGGAGTGTTGGCTAAAGATTTCAATGCATGATGATGCATTAATCCTCTGATTTGAAGTGTCTAAAACATGGGAGACATCTTCGGACACTTTCGGAGTTGATCCAGAGACTTAATCGGCGTTTCGGTAAGCTAGCGAAACGAAATTAGTGAGTGGAGATGGTTTTCCAGCTTTGAAACGATTATTTGGAGGTTTTGGGAGCTTAGTTTAAGTCTAAACAACTTAGCTAAGCTCAAGAGTAAGTTTTCAGAAAAACTCCATCGGATGTGCTAAGATGTGGTTCGATGCATTAGTTATGAAATGCATGTTTAATTACTGTTTTGAAAGCATGTTTTAGCATGATTAATGCTGGTTTTGAAAGCCTTATATTGAGGGATGCTCAAGGTAAGAGATCCTTGGTTTGACATGTTTATAAATATGGTTTTGATGCATAGTGATGCATGATGATAAGTGGCTTTGATTTATGCTTTAAAACAGTGAATTGATGATAGTATTTGATGTATATTGGCAAGTGATGAAATGGTTTTAGAGTACTTGAATCGGATATAGTTAGCCGACTATAGGATAGGGTGCACCGTAAGTAAAGTCGCCTTGGATGTTGAGGGGTTGTGATTGTACCGTAAACTCCATCCAAGTACCCTAACGATTGAGGTAAGATCACAACGGTGGTTGAAATTCCGTGTGTGGATCTTGTGTTATGTGTCCCTTACTCTCGTTAGAGAAATTATAAAACTACCGATGAGTGGTGTTGAGGGGTTGTGATTGTACCGTTATACTCCACCACGGGTGTCACATCAATGGAGGGATTGCTCTTGAGTGTGAACCTTGTGTAGTCCGGTAGTGTGTATGAAGCGTGTGGGACAACACTTGTAATCCGCGTATCCGATTGTGTTTTGTGTAAATGGTTATGAACTATCACTTGGAAGCCAATATAATGTATTTAAATGTAAAGAAGCGTGAGATGCTTGAAAATGATGCATGGTAGCATGAGAAAAGAGATGAGCTTGTGGTTTAAAAGCTTTGTTGAAAGTGTTTCTAAAAATGCATTGTTGTATTGTTTTTGGTTAGAGCTTGTGTTGAGTGTGTAAAAGCTCTATTATTTACACCTTTTTTAACCCATATTTCTGCTGCATTCAAGCATCATTGCATTGCATTTAGGTTAGTTTACAGTAAAACATCACAAATGGATTAAAGGCACAGATTCTACTAAAAGATGGCTTATTTTGCAGGTAGCCGCCATCGTAGACGGTGAAGGCGGGCGCAGGGCAGAGAAGCAGGAGAGCTGAACTGGACAAGCAGACGACGAGGAAGAAGCTGCCATGGATCTGTCGTGACAGCAAGGTGACAGCAACCTTATGAAGAGGAAAAGTAAAGTGGACCACAATAGATAGAGAAAAATCTGCTCGTCTGTCGTGTGAAAGCCAAATATTTTTCCAAGCCCCGGATCAAAAGATATGTCAAGCCAAAGCTCAAGGAGAGGAATTCCCATGAAACAAGGAGGCGGCTGAAAAGTAGGAATCCTTAGAGATTAAGCATTCATTAGAATCTCACTTTTCATTAAAGTTGTAATCCTTGTTAACTTAGAATACTTGAGCCCAAAGCTTATATAAGGGCATAGATTTAACCTAGGAGACATAATACCCCATAACCGATAACCTAAACCCCTCTGCCGTTTACCCGTCGTCGACATGTTCTAAATTCCCCTTAGGGCCACGGGTTGTTTTGTAAAGTAGTTGCAAGGGTTGTTTTGTTTTAGGATTTTCCAAGTTCAATAAAATAAACTTCAAGTTCTCTTATTTTGGTTTTAATATCTTGCAAGAGCATCGGGAGAGCATTGTGAGGTTATCTATTTACTTAGCATCGGGAGAGTTAAGTATACGAAAGAAATAAGAGCGAGTTCTCTAGTTTATAGTTGAACTATCTTGTGCCTAGGAATAGGGCAAGGTTAAGTGGCTAAGGAAGAATTAATACACATCGGTGTTCATCCTTCGATTCACGCCGGGAGATATCGTCAAAGACGTGATCATCGACAGACTTGGACCTAGGGATAGGCCAAGGCAGATCTGGGATTCTTGCCAAACTTGAACGTACTGAGTTGGTGTGTTTGCTGCCGCGACGACCAACGGACAGCTACCGCGACAGGTGCTGTCGGCGACAGGCGTGACGACAGAACTGGAGTTCCTAAGCAATACAATACCTGCACTACTGAGCAATTCAATACCAGCCCATTCTCTCTATCTTGATTACTCTATTCTTTTATTTACGTTTTCCTTTATTATTCTCGTGACAACTCTCAATTATTTCCTTTACTTCGTGCAGTGAAATTAGGTGAAGCTATTGGCCCAATCCCTGTGGAGACGATAATCTGATACTTCGTATCACTTTAGTACTTGCGTCGTGTACACTTGCACTATAATTGCGATAGACTCTTTTACACGCAACAGCTTGCCTCACTAAGCATTTGTGCTTACGCTCTCTTTTACCAATAATGCAGATAATTGAGGTGTTAAGGGGCATCAAGGGAGCTAAGTATATCCAAGGAAAGCTAAGCTCATGTATGGTGAAGTTTTCATACACTATTAGTTTTGATAATTTGGCAATGGGAACCTAAGTTTTGGTTTGGGAGATGTGTTGAACTACCTAAGGTTGTGGCATGTTTTCCTTTATTGGTTTGAATTTTAATTGGCCTTTAAATGCTTGATTTGGAGTTTAGTTGCCCTTTTGGTTTTGATAATAGGTAGCATGCCTCTAGTCTTGTGAAATTTCATGTTTGGTGATATGAATGTGTTGGGTGTCCTAAACATGTACCATTTATGTATGTTGACTTGTTGACATGATTAGGGAGTCATTAGATGGTGTTTGAATGGGTTTATGCATGAAAAACCAGCAAAATCTGCTGTCTCTGGGCAAACCGTATCGGAACACTCCCTAGTGTTTCGAAACGCCAAGGAATGTTTCGAAACAAATTTGCCACTGGATGGCCTCGTTTCGGAACCAGTCTCGGAACCAACCCGCGTATCAAAACGGTCAACGCCGTTCCGATCCTACGTTTCGATACGGCAGGTGGGTGTTTCGAAACAGGTGACCGTTGGGCACTGATTTGAATGGTGCTGAAATTTGCAAGCTTTACATTTTAGTCCCGAAAGTTGTGTTTGCAATTGTATGAGTTTGAGATTTCCAATTATGGTGAGTTTTGGCAGGGAAGCATGTAACATGACTAATTTCATATTGGTAACATAAGAATCAGTAAAGACCCTCTAACTCATAGAATTTACATTTTGGTCCATATTCTTGTAATAAGTGCAAATGAGTCCCTGTTTGTTATCTGATCGTTGTGCCTTCCTCAAATAAGCTTTATGAGAACCCACTTAGGGTTAATGTGCATCAAGACAAGATTAAAAAGAAAAAAAATGGTTGTGAATCAAGGTTGACTTTCGGGTTGACTTTTGTTTTCCCCGTGTAACCTTCGTAGTTCGGGTTAACCGTCTAGGCCGGGTTAAGGGGGTTACATTTGTTGGTATCAGAGTTTAGGTTCTCGTGTAATTGGGAATTGTTATGTGGGTGGTGTATGTGTATTTGCATGATATGCCTTTTGGGTGAAAGAATGTTGTTTGAATAGTGTTACATGGTTTCAATTGTGATGATATGCTATGTTGGAGCGTGTTAGGGGAACCCATTGCCATATCAAAACTAATGGAATGAATTGTTTTCGAAAAAGAGCTTGAGTACTTGGATTACTTACCTTATTGAGCCTAATTGTGTTTATTGCATTTGTGTCAGTGCATTGTTTTCTTGTAAATGGGGCCGCGTAGAGAGATGAGAATAAATACAAGAGCTATGGCTCAGAATGAGAACGAGAATGATGAGAACGCTGAGAATGTTATGGATTTACCTCCTCCCCCTGGTGGTGGACCACCCGGTGGTGGTGCTGGAGGTGGTAATGCTGGTGTTGGTGCTGGTGCTGGGGTCGCTGGACCTGAAGGTGTGTAGGGGCAAGCTGCTCCTGACATGACTGTGTTGATTCAGGCTATTGCTGGAGCCTTTCAGGCAACAGTAGCTGGAACTCATGGAGTTGCGCATCAGGATGATGCTAATGTGAGATTGCCTTTAGAACGTCTTCGTAGTCTAGGAGGGACTGAGTTCAGAGGTTTATCTCCAGAAGGATCTGAGTCATGGTTGGAAAGAACCAAGAGAATTTTAGGGCAAATGAACTGCAATAATGTGCAGAAGTTGGGTTGTGTGGTGTCACTGCTGCATGATGACGCTTATACGTGGTGGACGACCACTATCTCTGGAATGGAGGACAATGATGTAACTTGGACGTTCTTCCTGAACGCGTTCAAGCGGAAGTATCTGGGTGTGCGATGCCTAGATGAGAAGAAAATAGAATTTATGTCTCTTGTGCAAGGCAACATGACGGTAGCTGAGTATGAGGTCCAGTTTGTCTGCCTTAGTCAGTATGCACCTGAGCTAATCCCTAATGAGCGAGAGAGGTGTGAACATTTCCGTTATGGTTTGGTAACGGATGTGAAGACCTTTATGCTTGCGACAGAATATAAAGATTTGATGTGCTTGTGAGTCGGGCGTAGGACATCGAGCAGAACTTGGGTTTGTCTTCCAAAGGCGTTAGTTCTAGCTCGGGTAAAAGAGCCGCTGATCATAATTATGGTGGTGGACGGAACAAGACAGGAAGAGATAAGAGGTATCAGCCTACTACTAGGCGTGGTGGTGGAGGACATGGTACGCCTGTTCAGGGAGATAGGATGAGGGCTGATCAGAACACATGCTGGACGTGTGGATCTCGTGGCCATTTGAGGCGAGATTGTCCTTGAGCATCGAGGGAGGTTCAGGCTCCTGTTGTAACAACAGGTAATTCGTGTTGGAATTGTGGTTCGGCAGATCACATGAGGAGGGAGTGTCCTTTGTTGGCCGGTGGTGATCAGGGACGTGCTCCTGGGGTAGTTGCACCTCAGAGAGGTCGTGGGCGCGGCCGAGGTAACTTTCAGCGCATAGATGATGGTGGGAGGAATGTGGCGCATGTTGTGGCTGTACAACCTGAGGGTGGTGGCCAGGCTCGAGTGTATGCTCAGCGCGAGGGAAGGAATGATACGGATGTGATAGCAGGTACCTTTACTTTGCAATCCTTGTCATTACTTTCCTTGATTGATTATGGATCTACACACTCATACATATTGCGTGAACATGCTCAAATGCTTGGTTTACCCGTTGAGTCTTTGGATGTTGGTATGCGTGTGACTAGTTCCTTTGGTGAGACAGTTGTAACACGGAGGTTGTTTAGGAGGTGTCCTTTAAAAGTGCAAAACCATGTTTTCTTGTTAATCTCATGGAATTGTCATTCTATGGTTTTGATGTAATCCTTGGTATGGATTGGCTTGTTGAGCATCGAGCTATAGTAGATTTTGAGAACATATGAGTTTCGTTGAAACTTGCGGATGATTATGAGGTAGTGGTGGCGGGTGAAAATGTAAAGTTTCTTAGTAATGCGGTGTCTACCTTGGAAGCAAGTCGGATGTTGCGGCAAGGTTGCGAGGCTTATCTAGCCTTTGTTATGAATCCAAGTTCGAAGGAGGTGCACGTTCAAGATATGGGAACTGTGCGAGAGTTTCCTGGAGTGTTTCCGGAGGAGTTACCTGGATTGCCTCCTAGCCGAGAGGTGGAGTTTGGAATTGAGTTGTATGAAAACACAACTCCAGTGTCCATTACTCCCTATCGCATGGCACCTAAGGAGTTGAAGGAATTGAAGACGCAGCTCCAGGAGTTGCTTGACCGTGGTTTCATTCGGCCGAGTGTGTCACCTTGGGGTGCACCGGTCTTGTTTGTGAAGAAGAAGGATGGCACTATGAGAATGTGCATTGATTATCGTCAGCTGAACAAGTTGACTATCAAGAATCGGCATCCTTTGCCGAGGATTGATGATCTTTTTGATCAGTTTCGTGGAGCGGCTGTATTCTCTAAGATTGACTTAAGGTCAGGGTACTACCAGCTTAAGGTGAAGGATGTGGATGTGCCAAAAACAGCCTTTAGGACGAGGTATGGGCATTATGAGTTCCTTGTAATGCCGTTTGGTTTGACGAATGCTCCTGCAGCTTTCATGGACATGAAGAATAGAGTGTTCCATGAATACTTGGATAAGTTTGTTGTGGTGTTCATTGACGATATCCTTGTGTACTCTCGTACTGAGGAGGAGCATGAATGTCATTTGAGGGTTGTCTTGCAAGCGCTTATGGAGAATCAGCTTTATGCTAAGCTGAGAAAATGCGAATTCTGGCTTAAGGAAGTTGTTTTCCTTGGTCATGTGATTTCTGCTGAGGGGATTCGTGTTGATCTTCAGAAGGTTGAGGCGGTGATGAATTGGAAGCCTCCTAAGTCCGTTCATGAAGTTCGTAGTTTCCTTGGGTTGGCAGGATATTACCGGAGGTTTGTGGATGGATTTTCAAAGATTGTTGCACCTTTGACGAAGTTGTTGCAAAAGGATGTCAAGTATGAGTGGACGGAAGTGAGACAACAAGCTTTTGAGAAGCTTAAGGCAGCATTGACGCAAGCTCCTATCTTGGTTCAACCTGAATCAGGAAAAGAGTTTGTGGTGTACAGCGACGCATCCTATGTTGGTTTAGGGTGTGTGCTAATGCAGGAGGGTAAGGTGGTGGCTTATGCATCGCGACAGTTGAAGGTGCATGAGCGCAATTATCCTACGCATGATATTGTGTTAGCTGTGGTGGTTTTTGCTTTGAAGATTTGGAGACATTATCTGTATGGTGAGAAGTGTATTGTGTACACAGATCACAAGAGTTTGAAGTATCTGATGTCGCAGAAAGAGTTGAATCTTAGGCAACGACGTTGGGTGGAGTTGCTTAAGGATTATGATTTGACGATCAGTACCATCCGGGAAAAGCTAATGTTGTAGCGGATGCCTTGAGTAGGAAGGTGGCAGTGGAGTTAAGGGCTATGTTTGCCAGCTTGAGTATTTCGCAAGATGGAGGTCTAGTGGCTGAATTGCAAGTGAAACCATCTTTGGTTCTGTTGATAAAGGATAAGCAGTTGTTAGATGATTCCTTGGTGCCACATGTTCAAGATATTACTGAGGATAGACCATCAGATTTCTGTTTTAACGATGATAGAGTTTTATGTTTTGGAAGTCGGATAGTAGTGCCGAATGATGCGAAGTTGAGGCGTACTATTCTGACTGAAGCCCATAGTAGTCATTTTTCTATGCACCCTGGTAGTACGAAGATGTATCGTGATTTAAAGGATGAGTACTATTGGGTGGAATAGAAGAAAGATGTTGCGGAGTATGTGAGTAAGTGCATGGTTTGTCAGCGGGTTAAGGCTGAGCATCAATTTCCTTCAGGATTGTTGCAACCGTTGAGGATTCCTGAGTGGAAGTGAGAAAGGATTACCATGGACTTTGTGTCTGGTTTGCCTTTGTCGCCATCGAAGAAGAATTCGGCGTGGGTGATTGTGGATCGTCTTACGAAGTGCGCACATTTCTTGCCTGTGCATACTACGTATACTTTGGACAAGCTTCCAGAGTTGTAAATTGCTAAGATTGTGTGTTTGCATGGTGTGCCAAAGTCTATAGTGTCGGATAGAGATCTGAGGTTTACATCGCGTTTTTGGGAGTGTTTGCACCAAGCTTTGGGTACGCGGTTGAATTTTAGTACTTCTTATCATCCACAGTCGGATGGTCAGTCGGAGCGTGTTATTCATGTGCTTGAGGATATGTTGAAGTGCTGTGTGATTGAGTTTCAAGGTTCTTGGGAGAAGCATTTGCCTTTGGTGGAGTTTGCTTATAACAATAGCTACCAGGCAAGTATTCAAATGGCACCTTATGAAGCCTTGTATGGGAGGAAGTGCAGAACTCCACTTTGCTGGGCTGAAACAGGTCAGAAGTTGGTTTCGATGCCGGCTTTGTTGAAAGGAACCACCGAGAAGGTGAAGCTCATTTGTGAGCGGTTGAAGGCAGCTTCTGATCGACAGAAGTCTTACGCGGATTTGAAGCGTAAGGAGATTGCGTTTGCGGTGGGTGACCGTGTGTTTTTGAAGGTTTCACCTTGGAAGAAGGTGATGAGGTTTAGCCGGAAGGGTAAGTTGAGCCCTAGGTATATTGGACCATATGAGGTGATTGAGCGTGTGGGTCTTGTTCCGTACAAACTGAGGTTACCGCAAGAGTTGGAAAAGATACATGATGTGTTTCATGTCTCTATGCTTCGGAGGTATAGGTCGGATCCTTCGCATGTTATGCATAGAGCTGAATCCAGATTTGACCTATGACGAGGAGGCGGTTGAGATTCTGGATTCGGATAGTAAAGTTCTTCGAGGTAAGACCATTGAGTTGGTTAAAGTGTTGTGGAGACATCGTGGTGTCGAGGAAACCACGTGGGAAAGGAAGGATGGCATGAAGAAGCAGTTTCCTTACCTTTTTCCTCCAGGTAAATTTCGAGGACGAAATTTCTTAAGAGGGGGAGAGTTGTAACACCCTAATTTTGGGCTAAGAAGTTTAGGGTCTGGTCAGACCGGTCTGATATTCGGTTCGAATATAAAAGGAGGTTTTAGGGAAAGCCTAGTTCAAGATGTTTTAAAAATATAGAAAAATATCTAAAAATCCTCATTTAATATATATATATAAGAGTGGTGAAATCAAATTTACAAAATTAGGTTTGGAAATACTACATTTCGGTGTTGTGACCAAAATGCGATTTTTGCAAAGTTTAGTAGTGACTGTTTTGTAAAGGATTGAAACTTTGAATCTTTAAGGAGATAATTTACCCAAAATGTTTTTCTCCATATTTTTCCTTAATTTGGTTGATTTAATTAATGTTTTAATTAAATAAAAAGAAAAGGGAAACTACTTTTTGGATTCTCATAACTACCTTTTCCTAATTTTCTCTAATTCATTTTTCTCTCAAAATCCCATCATCCAAACACATTTTCTCCAGCAAATTTCACATTGATTTTCACTTCAATTGATGAGATTTCTATCATCTATTGGTTCCTAATCAATCTTGCATCAAATCCTTTTGTTTTCCACATTGAATTTTCAAGGAATTTGGCCAAAATCAAGGAGAAATCATCATTTAGAGGTAAGGATGTTCTTCTCCTCTAAATACTCAGTTCTTTACTGAAATTCCCAAGTTTTCAATCCTTTATTAAAGTTTTATAAATGGATTTAATGGTAGAAACTTGATTTTGGTTTAAAACTCAAGATTTGGAAGAGATCTTGAAGATTTTCGTTCTAATGGATTGGGCTCTATTTTGAGATGATTCTTTAATGTATTTTGGATTTTTTAATGATGTTAGAAATGAGGTTTTATCAATCCAATCCCGAATAGGTTGTATTTCCTAAGTTTTTGCTTATGAAAATGGTGGGTTTTGAGGTGTTTTTGGTGTTCTGTTATAGCTGGAGGTATAAGGACGAGTTGAGGGTTGTTTTTGATGTTAATTGATGTTTAGAAATGATTAGAAGTGATGGATCTTGCCTGGGTTAAGTTTTGGAAGAGTTTGGAGGTGATTTCGGTTGTGTTTGGTAGCCGAAATGTTGGTTTTGGGTAGAGCAGCGAGTTTAGGAGTGTTGGCTGAAGATTTCAATGCATGATGATGCATTAATCCTCTGCTTTGATGTGTCTAAAATAGGGGAGACATCTTCGGACACTTTCGGAGTTGATCCGGAGGCTTAATCGGCGTTTCGGCAAGCAAGCGAAACGAAATTGGTGAGCGGAGATGGTTTTCCAGCTTTGAAACGATTATTTGGAGGTTTGGGGAGCTTAGTTTAAGTCTAAACAACTTAGCTAAGCTCAAGAGTAAGTTTTCAGAAAAACTCCATCGGATGTGCTAAGATGTGGTTCGATGCATTAGTTATGAAATGCATGTTTAATTACTGTTTTGAAAGCATGTTTTAGCATGATTAATGCTGGTTTTGAAAGCCTTATATTGAGGGATGCTCAAGGTAAGAGATCCTTGGTTTGACATGTTTATAAATATGGTTTTGATGCATAGTGATGCATGATGATAAGTGGCTTTGATTATGCTTTAAAATAGTGAATTGATGACGGTATTTGATGTATATTGGCAAGTGATGAAATGGTTTTAAAGTACTTGAATCAGATATAGTTAGCCGGTTATAGGATTGGGTGCACCGTATGTAAAGTTGCCTTGGATGTTAAGGGGTTGTGATTGTACCGTAAACTCCATCCAAGTACCCCTAACGATTGAGGTAAGATCACAACGGTGGTTGAAATTCTGTGTGTGGATCTTATGTTATGTGTCCCTTACTCTCGTTAAAGGAATTATACAACTACCGATGAGTGGTGTTGAGGAGTTGTGATTGTACCGTTATACTCCACCACGTGTGTCACATCAATAGAGGGATTGATCTTGAGCGTGAACCTTGTGTAGTCCGGTAGTGTGTATGAAGCGTGTGGGACAACGCTTGTAATCCGCATATCCGATTGTGTTTTGTGTAAATGGTTATGAACTATCACTTTGAAGCCAATATAATGTATTTAAATGCAAAGAAGCATGAGATGCTTGAAAATGATGCATGGTAGCATGAGAAAAGAGATGAGCTTGTGGTTTAAAAGCTTTTTTGAAAGTGTTTCTAAAAATGCATTGCTGTATTGTTTTTGGTTAGAGCTTGCCTCACTAAGCATTTGTGCTTACGCTCTCTTTTACCAATAATGCAGATAATTGAGGTGTTAAGGGGGCATCAAGGGAGCTAAGTATATCTAAGGAAAGCTAAGCTCATGTATGGTGAAGTTTTCATACACTATTAGTTTTGATAATTTGGCAATAGGAACCTAAGTTTTGGTTTGGGAGATGTGTTGAACTACCTAAGGTTGTGGCATGTTTGCCTTTATTGGTTTGAATTGTAATTGGCCTTTAAATGCTTGATTTGGAGTTTAGTTGCCCTTTTGGTTTTGATAATAGGTAGCATGCCTCTAGTCTTGTGAAATTTCATGTTTGGTGATATGAATGTGTTAGGGTGTCCTAAACATGTACCATTTATGTATGTTGACTTGTTGACATGATTAGGGAGTCATTAGATGGTGTTTGAATGGGTTTATGCATGAAAAACCAGCAAAATCTGTTGTCTCTGGGCAAACCGTATCGGAACACTCCCTAGTGTTTCGAAACGGGGGCCTGAAATGGCCTTCGTGTTTAGAAACGCCAAGGAATGTTTCGAAACAAATTTGCCACTGGAAGGCCTCGTTTCGGAACCAGTCTCGGAACCCACCCGCGTATCGAAACGGTCAACGCCGTTCCGATCCTGCGTTTCGATACGGCAGGTGGGTGTTTCGAAACAGGTGACCGTTGGGCACTGATTTGAATGGTGCTGAAGTTTGCAAGCTTTACATTTTAGTCCCGAAAGTTGTGTTTGCAATTGTATGAGTTTGAGATGTCCAATTATGGTGAGTTTTTGCAGGGAAGCATGCAACATGACTAATTTCATATTGGTAACATAAGAATCAGTAAAGACCCTCTAACTCACAGAATTTACATTTTGGTCCCTATTCTTGTAATAAGTGCAAATAAGTCCCTGTTTGTCATCCGATCGCTGTGCCTTTCTCAAATAAGCTTTATGGGAACTCACTTAGGGTTAATGTGCATCTAGACAAGATTAAAAAGAAAAAAAAGGGTTGTGAATCAAGGTTGACTTTTGGGTTGACTTTGGTTTTCCCCGTGTAAACTTCGTAGTTCGGGTTAACCGTCTAGGCCGGGTTAAGGGGGTTACATACATAACCATCATAAACACAATCATCATGAGGCATAACAACAATTAAAGAGTTCAACCAATGTCTCTAACTAAAGTTTGGGATTAGGCTACCACTCTAATCCCAACTCTAGGTGGGTCTACCAATCCCAACCTAGTCCACATGCTTGAACCAATTGCTCAAAACCATTTAAAACATTTTAACCACTCACCTTCTCCTCCAAGCTCAACTACCAAGCAACCAAGGTCTTCAAGTTTCCGAATTCACTCCCGAAGCTTTACCATTGTCTTCTCTTGTTTCTAAACATCTCAACACAAACACAACAACCTCGAATCAGCTCATACAACAAAGTAGCAACCCAGAACACTATTCAAGCAATAAACACAAGATTCCAAGCCAAGAACAACCCCCAAAACATCAAACTCGGGCAGCCCTTAAACCCAATCCAAAACTCATGATTTCAACCTTTTTAGCACACTCAAATGCTTCCAAAACAGCCCCCAACTATTATCCTAACATCAACCCTCAAATTCCAACATAAAACACACCCAAAACTCAACTCAAAACCTTCATAAAACCAAAATGAAAACTAGTTGTACTTTTAAAGAGAGGAAGATGAGAGCAAGTCGGAAATGTAGTTACCTTTCAAAACCGAGCTAAAATGGAGAAGCAAGGAAATGTAATAGTGGAAATGGAGGGGAGGAGTTTCTCACGTTGGAAATTTGGGAGGTAGAAGATGATGGCAACTTTTGGGTGTTTGAAATAAGAGGAAAAGGGTTTTTTTTACAAGTCCATGTATTTACCAAAACGTCATTAATGAGATGGCCAAACTCATCTATTTGTAAATCCCATGGAGTTGGGCTTTAATATCAAAACATGTCCAACATAAATATTTGTTCTTAAGACCTGAGGCCCAAAAGATTATTTTAATTATAAGCCCGAGACTAAAAATATTATTTAAATATTATTTTCTCCTGACCCCTAAACCCGGGTGTTACAATCGCGTCTAGCTTGGAGTAGTTGACATGACTTAAGCGCATGTGCCAAAAGTCTGATGTCTCATTTCAACTTGTTTTGTCAACATATGCAGCTTTCACAAACATGACATAGATAGACTCTAATCTTTGCCCCTTCATCACTAGCTCCTCTTTGATCTCGAGATTATGGTATACTTTCACATTGTAACCCACTCGACTCGGTCTGGGCGAAAGACCGAAACAAACGGATCACACATGGAATATTGATGTAAACCAGAAAGTTTACCTCAATAAACGACCCTATTTTTCATTTTATCTTTTCTAGATGCTCTCTAATACCCTGTGTGATAATCTTCACAACGGAACAATTTGCTACTTGATCAGACAACGTTTAAGAACTCAATTGCATGCAAACACATTTTAGGGACCATTTTGTAATTTTATTAAATTATAGCGATTTCCTCAATTTTTTAAGTTACCAACCTTTAATTAAACACATTACATGCGTCTCTGTCAAATATCAGCTCAAAACAACAATCCAAGCTCATTCAATTGCATCCACAACATTCAGGGACTAAAATGTAAAGAAACATAACTCCAAATGATTCCAATAACCAACTTAACTGTTGGGTTTTTTAGTAGAGGTTGCCCTATATAGGAACACCCATTTCGGAACAGGGCCAAGAGTCTCAAAGCTCGAGCTCGTATCGAAACACGAGATTCCAGTAGCCAAATGTATCGAAACACTCCTCATTGTTTCGAAACCCCTATGCCATTTCAGGCTCAGCGTTTTGGTATAGCCTTGGGCGTACTGAAATACATGGGCCTGTAATGACACTTTTACTGGTTTTTCACACTTTAACGCATTCATAATCATTCCAACATGCTTCCAACATACATACAACATATCTAAACATCAATCCTTAATCAGTCAAGGCATAATCATCATCATAACATGCCAACTTCCATTAAATGTAAACTATAGGCATGGAACCTAGTAACAAGCCAAGCAAGATACGAAAATGCAAAGTAAAGCATAAACCAAATACCAAAGGCAATTTACAAGTCAAAAACCACATATAAAACTTGCTCAAAAGGGAGTTTACACAAATCTCCCAAAGACACAACGGATCACTCATTGCCCTTATTACTTTAGTCTAAACTGAAACATACTTTCTTAAACGAAGTCTCTTGAGATCCCTTGCTACTTGTTGCCTTCAAAACCTCAATTATCTGCATTGATGGACAAATGAGAGCATAAGCACACAAGGCTTAGTGAAGAGGCTAAAAAACAAAACACCATCAATGCATTAAAACCATTTTCCATGCTCACATTGAAACCTCATTTTCATTTCTTAAAACATCATTTGAAAACCATCATGCCCCTTTTTAAACCATGCACTTTCCTTAAACAAAAATCATCATATTAAGCTTCATGCTCATGTATCATGAATCATCAGCACATTCCAATTCCACACTCTATTTAAGCCTTCTCATGCATAGCTATCTTATGCAATACTTAAAAAGTAAAACATTCATAAACCATATTATACAAAATTATATTGGCTTACAAGTGATCATTAAACAAGTTCACAACTCAAAATTACATATCGGATACACGGATCAACAAGTGTCTACTAGACACTTCAAGCCATCTTAACCGGAATTGGTACATTCATAACCAAAGTTACTATATCAACCGAGTACAATTACAACTCATAGGGACACCAACCCTATCATCAGTTAGATGCTTAACCACTAAAGGAGACGAGACACCAACCTCTTCGATCGTTAGGGTACTTGGACGGAGACACGGGACACCAACCCCTCGACATCCAAGGTGACTTTTTATAGTGCACTTAATCATATAGCCGACTAACTATATCTGATAGCATTCATAAACCATTTTCACAACATCATTTTCATATATAATTCACATTTTAACACACACCTCATTGTTTTCAAAGCATCATCAATAAACCATATTTCCAAGCATTAAACCATGCTTAAAATCACAAGCATATAACATATACTTCCAAGAATCACTTACCTTGTGCATCCTTCAACATCACTTCATCAAAACAGTAAATTTGTAATGCTCTGGTTTTGGGCTTAGGAATTTTATAGACAGTTTAGGGCTCGTAGAACCTAGATTAGAGATCCGAGTTAGTTTAGAAGTGGTTCAGGGAAAATATGGTTCGAGATGTGATAAAATTATTAGAAAATTCCTAAAATCCTCTTAAAGTATATATAATGAATTGGTGAAGTCATTTTTGGAAAATGGTTTTTGGAAGAGAGACATTTCGATTTTGTGAATAAATTGTAAAAGTATAAAAATTGTTTTTAAAGGATTGTTTTGAAAGAGGGCCAATGCTTAGAATCTTTAGGGAGCTATGTCAAAAGTAATCAGCAATGTCCTTCAATTGAGAACATTTTAATTGTGGTTTAATTAAAAGATTCAAAAGAGTTTTATTAAAAAGAAGATTTAGTTTTACAAAATCATTTTTGATGTAACTTTCATTTTCTCTCTTTTCTCATCAGCCAAACATCTTCTTTCTCTGAAAACCTCCAGAAATTTTCAACTTTACAATTCTTTTTGTTTGGCAAATGATTTCCTTGGTGATTCCTCCTTTCATCTCTAAGGATTCTTGAAGATTTTCAACAAAATTTGGCAAATTAAAGGAATAGGCTAGGATTAGAGGTAAATATCGCTCAACTCCTCTAATCAAGGTTCATTATTGAAATTCCCAAGTATTTGGCTCTCTAATTATGTTTTCTTAACAAGGTTTTATATTTAATTTGATGAAAATGGTTAAATCAAGCTTAAATGGTGAATTTGAATGATTTTCGTATTGGATCTGATTTGGCTGAGTTACGATTGATTTTAATCATGTTTTGGATGTTAAATAATGTTAAAAGAAATGTTTGATCATATTAATCCTGAAAAAAGTAGATCTATAGTTGTTAGGCTGTTAGATTTTGGGTTTTGTGGTGTTAATGTGAAATCTGAGTTGCTGGAGGTATAATGGTGAAAATAGGTTGATTTTGGATGTTGCTTGATGTTTAAAAATGGATGGAAGTGATAGGTTTTGACTGGGTAGAGTTTTTAGTGTATTCGAAGGCGTTTTCGGTTGTTTCGGATAGGTGTTTTGGTGTTTTTCGGCAGAGCAGCGTAGTAGCTTTCTTTACTGGAGATTTTAATGCATTGTGATGCATTAATCCTCTATTCTTGTGTGGTATAAACAAGGGAGAATGTATCAGAAGCAATCGATGAAGTTTCGTGAGCTTTGATTGCTTCGATTCGCGTCAGCTAGTTGAGTTTGCGCGTGATGTTGAGTGAGAATGTGGATTTCAGTTTTGAGATGCTTTAAAAGATGATTTGGGAACTTAGTGGTAAGTTTGAAACGCTTAAATAAGTTCAAAATTAAGTGAAAGGAATTCCCTCTCTCGGTTGTGCTATTACGTGTTGTTTTATGCATTGTATGCTTTTGAAAACAATGAGGTATGTGTTAAAATGTGAATTATATTTGCAAGTAATGTTGTGAAAATGGTTTTTAAATGATATCGAATATAATTAGTTGGCTATAGGATTGAGTGCACTATAAAAAGTCGCCTTATTTGTCGAGGGGTTGGCGTCCCGTGTCTCCGTCCAAGTACCCTAACGATCGAGGAGGTTGGTGTCCCGTCTCTCGTTAGTGGTTAAGCATCTAACCGATGATAGGGTTTGTGTCTATATGGGTTGTAATTGTACCCGATTGATATAGTGTACCTTTGGTTGTGAATGTACCAATTCTAGTTAAGATGGCATCAAGTGTCGAGTAGACACTTTTTGTAATCCGTGTATCTGATATGAGGTTTTAAGTTGTAAACTTGTTAAATGAGCACTTGTAAGCCAATATAATTGATGATGCATCATGGTATGGTTTATGTCGCATAATGTGGTTTATGAATGTTTTACTCTTTAAGCTTTGCATATGGTAGCTATGCATGGGAAGGCTTAAATTGAGTGTGGTTTGGAACTTGTCGATAATTCATGATACATGGGGTTTGATGTTTAACATGATGATTTTTTTAAGAAAAATACATGGTATTAAAAGGATGGTTTTCCAATGATGTTTAAGTAATTGGAAATGAATCCTCAATGTGAGCATAGAGAATTGTTTTATGCATTGATGGTGTGTTGTTTTAGAGCCTCCTCAATAAGCCTTTTGTCCATCAATGCAGATAATTGAGGTTTTGGAGGCAGCATGTAGCAAGGAATCGCAAGAGACTTCATTTGAGAGTGTATGTTTTGGTTTAGACTATACGTAATAAGAGCAATGGGGGATCTGTTGTGTTGTTGGGAGATTTGTGTAAACTCCCTTTCGAACAAGTTTGATTTATTGTTTTAAACTTATAAATGGTCTTTGGTATTTGATTTATGATTTGCTTTGCATATTGGTATCTTACTTGACTTGACATTAGGTTGCATGCCTATAGTTTACCCTTGATGCAAATGCTCATGTTATGTTGATGAATATGTCATGATCGATTGTGGATTGATGTTTAAATATGATGTATGCATATTGGATTGATTATAAATGCATTAAAGTATGAAAAATTATCAAAAAGTGTCATTACAGGCCCAGGTGTTTCGGTACACTCGAGCTTGTACCGAAACGATGAGCCTAAAATGGCCTAGGGGTTTCGAAACAGGGAAGGACTGTTTCGGTACGTTTTGCTACTGGAAGTCCCTTTTTTGAAACACCTCTAAGGGAGTTTCGATACGGTCCCGAGCTTCGAGACATTCGACCATGTTCCGATATAGGTGTTCTGATACAGTGCAACTTGTACCTAAACACCCAGCTTTTAAGTGGTTGTTGGAATCTTCTGAAGATCTGATTCTTTATGTTTTGGTCCCTGAATGTTGGGGATGTATTTAAATGAGCTTGGATGATTGTTTTGAGTTGAGATTTAACATGCATGCATGTTGTAACCCCTTCGTCCCGG
Source organism: Hibiscus trionum (assembly GCA_030270665.1). NCBI lineage: Eukaryota > Viridiplantae > Streptophyta > Magnoliopsida > Malvales > Malvaceae > Hibiscus > Hibiscus trionum. The sequence continues at coordinate 48,384,145 of BSYR01000003.1, forward strand.
TCTGGACGACTGACCAGTCCGAGTAGGTTACACGAGGAAAACCGAAGTGAAACCCGTTAAGGCCCCGCCTCGGTTAGCAACCCTAGAAAATTCCTTTTAAACTTTATCTTGTCTAAATGCTTTAATACATCCTATGTGAGATACGACAGCGGAGAGACAACGAAGCAATGCAAAGCAATCAAAACAAGTAATTCAACAGCCCATTTTGCCTTTACAACAGGCCATATCGATACGCTAGAAGACCGTATCGATATGCCTGGACTTGGTCAACTACCCAAAGTCAACCTAGGGAGACTGTATCGGTACACTGGTTGACCGTACCGATACGGGCTCAACGGTCAACTTCTCACGGTTAAACAACGAAGATCGTATCGATACACCTAAGACACGTACCAATACGCCAAAATCTTGTCAATTTCTCAGATTTCCAGAGAGCTTTTGGCGTATCGATACACCCTCGTGTACTGGTACGCTAAGCCTAAAATGAAGTCCAAAGTGTAGGACTGTATCAATAAGGACCTTGGGTGTACCGATACGCCCTGCACTACAAACTGCATTTTGGCTGCTAAACACGCCAAGACTCAACTCTAGATGCAATTTACGACTCGTCTAGCAACATACCAACACTCATACATCATTTAGCAATCAAAACTAAACATACGATGCTACTTAACCAACCATCAAGGCAACTAACACGAGATAAGCATCTAGGTAGGAAACTTGCATAAAGGTATACATACCAAACCATTTCATTCATAGAAAGGTAAACACTTACATAAACATTGCATATCAAGGTGTACATGCTTTTAAACAAACATATAAGCAATCATGGAACATGGTCATAAGCCTTCAAAACACAAGCATTTAGACTACAACATAAGCATGGTTTACAATCCACATCAAAGGCAATAACATCCAAAAACCAACACATACGAGTCTAACAACGCTCATACAAAAGCACATAGCATCATCAAACCAAGCATGCTAGAACGTCAATAAGCCAAACTAAGGAGTTGAACTCCAACCCCATACAAGTCTAATACCCCCATTGTCTAGGCATTATTACAAATACTTAAACCATACTTGAGCTACTCGAGAACTCACAAAAGCTCCTCCCTTGCCCACTTGCCTTCCAAAACTCTATCGGTCTGCATGTTGGAAAAAGGAGAGTGTAAGCTTGAAAGCTTAGTGAGCGAAGCTCTAAAAATTCATCAACAATGCAATTTTCAAAACACATTTCTTAATTGAAAAGTAAACCATTTAAATGCACAAAAAGAGGCACAAACAACACAATTACATGGTTTGCACATGCACAACCAAAACACGGTGGGACCACATATCACCGTTCGACTAGTAGTTTTTCGATGTGACCACACATCACCATGCACTTCTACTAGTCAATACTGGTGGGACCACACATCACTGTAGTAACGAAAACCATCACGTGAGGTTCGAAACCAACACCGACTACACAACAACATCAAACAGAAATAAAGCAAATTCACAATTAACACAATATCTCAACGATTGTTCATACACCAATACTTAACAATCAAGGTCAAATTTAGCAAACATACACTTGGGTTTAGGTTAGCCCTCTAGGCTCCACCCAAACCCCCAAGAACCCTTTTCAAAATCAAATCAAGTTCAAAACATTTCCACTCACCGATGAAACCCAAAAGGAAACCGAAACACCGATCTCAAGTCTCCAAATTCCCCAGAATCGTTCCCAAAGCCTCTCCAACAGTTTCACTTGATTTTAACCAATCAAAAACAATACATTACTCAAACGAATCATCACAAAACACTGTCACAACCCCAAACCACAACCACAAGCAAAATTCTTACAATTTCAAACCAAAGCCAACACAAAAATTTCCATTTTCATACTCCCTAATAACCCAGCAGAAAACCAATGATCCCAACACTCAAAACACCATTAAACACCCTCAAAACAACCTTCTAGTATCACTATAACACCAACCCAACTCCCTTTCACAAAACCATACCAAAAACTCAAGTTTTAACCCTTTTAAAATACCACCAAAAACCCATTTCAGGATTTTTGATAAAACCCCGCCATTTTAAGTTATTAGGTACCTTAGGGTAAGATTAGATCATAACTTAACTCTACAAATCAAAAACACATCAAAAATCCATTAAAGTTTCATCCTTTTCTTCAAAACTTTGAAAACTTGAAAATCTCAACAATGGTGTTTTCTTAAAACTAAAACCATCAATGTGCTAGGAATGAAGAGGACAAGTCAAAAATGGTCTTACCTCGATGAAAACACTTGAGATGGTGGAGGGATTTGATGGAATATTGTTTAGGGGTTAGGGGAAGGGTTTTGACGTGAAATTGGTGGAAGGAAGAAGATGAGAAAGGTTTTCAAAAAGCTTCTTTTACTCATCTTATTTCCCTTATGTTAAAATTTACCAAAATGCCCTTAATGAGCCACAACCCCTTTTTAATTAAAATCAAAGCCCAATTTAATTTAAAACGAGCCCACGACTCGAACCCGGCTTACCTGCGTAACATCCAACCCTAAACATGGGCTTTACAACTCTCCCCCACTTAAAGAATTTCGTCCCCGAAATTACCTGACGAAAAGAGGTACGGAAACTGTTTTTCCATGTCCTCCTTTCTCTCCCAAGTAGCCTCCTCTACACCTCGGTGTCTCCACAATACCTTGACTAACTCGATAGACCTTTCACGCAACATTTTCTTATCCGTAGCAAGAATTTCAACTAGTTCTTCGTCATAGGACAAGTTAGGGTTCAACTCAATCTCTTCCACTGGCATTATGTGAGACAGATCTGATCTATACTTGCGGAGCATCGATACATGGAATACATCGTGGATCTTCTGTAACTCGGTCGAAAGCCTTAATCTATATGCAATGGGACCAATCCTCTCAACTACCTCATAAGGTCCAATGAACCTCGGACTCAACTTACCTTTCCTACCAAACCTCATCACCTTCTTCCAAGGTGAGACTTTCAAAAACACTTTTTCACCCACGACATACTCTATCTCTTTTCTCTTTAAGTCGGCATACGACTTATGTCGGTCTGAAGTCGCCTTCAAACGATCATATATCAACTTTACCTTCTAGATAGTGCCCTTAAGCAAATCGGGAATCGGTACAAGCTTTTGTCTGGCTTCGGCCCAACAAATTAGAGTCCTACACTTTCTACCATACAGAGCTTCATACGGTGCCATTTGAATACTAGCCTGATAACTGTTGTTGTAAGCAAACTCTACTAACGGTAGATGTTTCTCCCAAGACCCCTGAAAATCGATGATACAACACCTCAACATGTCCTCCAACACCTGAATCACTCATTCGGACTGACCATCTGACTGCGGATGATACGAAGTACTGAAGTTCAACCAAGTACCCAAGGCACGATGCAAACACTCCCAAAATCTAGCTGTAAACCTCGGATCTCGATCTGACACAATCGATTTCGGTACACCATACAACCTCACTATCTCACTGATGTACAAATCGGCCAACTTATCTAAGCTATAAGTAGTATGAACGGGTATGAAGTGAGCACACTTAGTAAATCTATCTACTATCACCCACACTAAATTCTTCTTCGATGGAGTCAATGGTAAACCTAACACAAAGTCCATGGTGATACGTTCCCATTTCCATTTCGGAATTTTCAACGGCTGTAACAACCCTGAAGGAAACTGATGCTCGGCCTTAACTCGCTGACAAACTATACACTTACTCACGAACTCGGGCACATACTTCTTCAGTCCAACCCAGTAATACTATTCTTTTAAACTGCGATACATCTTCGTACTACCCGAATACATAGCAAAAGGACTATTATGTGCTTCATTTAGGATAACATGTCTCAACTCGAAATCTTCTAGAACGACTATCCTATCCTTGTAACATAGGATCCCATTCTCACCAAAACAAAAATCGGTAGGCCTATCCTCGGTTATATCTTGCACGTGAGGTGCCAAAGACTCGTCTCGCAACTGCTTCTCTCGAATCAACTGAACTAACAAGGGCTTAACCTGAAGCTCGGCTATCAAACCACCATCCTTGGACACACTTTAATCTCGCAAACATAGCTCGCAACTCAACTGCCACTTTTCTACTCAAAGCATCGGCCACTACGTTTGCCTTACCTGGATGGTACTCTATCGTAAGGTCATAGTCCTTAAGAAGCTCTAACCACCTACGATGTTTAAGGTTCAACTCCCTCTGAGACATCAAGTACTTAAAGCTCTTGTGGTCGGTATATACGGTGCACTTCTCACCATAAAAGGTGGTGTCTCCAGATCTTCAAAGCAAACACTACTGCGGCTAACTTTATGTCATGGGTGGGATAGTTTTTCTCGTGAACTTTCAACTACCTCGAAGCATAAGCTACCACCTTACCTTCTTGCATAAGCACACAACCTAAACCTAAATATGATGCATCACTGTAAACCACAAATAATCTTCCAAGTTCAGGCTGAATCAAAATAGGAGCTTCGGTCAAAGCTTTCTTCAACTTCTCGAACGCTCGTTGTCTTGCATCTGACCACTCATATGAGACATTCTTCTGAAGCAACTTAGTCAAAGGAGTCGCTATCCTAGAAAATCCCTCGACAAATCTTCGATAATATCCCGCCAAACCTAGGAAACTACAGATTTCTGTCATTGACTTCGGTTGTTTCCATCTCACTATGGCTTCTATCTTCTTGGGATCCACACGAATCCCCTTAGCCGAGATCACATGACCTAGGAAGATTACCTCCCTAATCTAAAATTCACATTTTCTTAACTTAGCATACAACTGATTCTCAAGCAAAGTCTGAAGCACTAACCGCAAATGCTCATCATGCTCTTCTTTGGTCCTAGAGTATATTAAGATGTCATCTATGAACACTAACACAAACCTGTCCAATAACACGTGAAACACACGGTTCATCATGTCCACGAAAGCTGCTGGAGCGTTAGTCAACCCGAAAAGCATCACCAAGAACTCATAGTGCCCATAACATGTACGGGAAGTTGTCTTCGGTATGTCCACATGTTTCACCTTCAACTGATAGTATCCGGACCTCAAATCAATCTTCGAAAGCACTGAAGCACCTCTCATTAGATCAAACAAGTCATCTATCCTAGGAAAAGGGTACTTGTTCTTCACTGTTACCTTGTTCAACTGCCTATAATCTATACACATCTTCATACTACCATCCTTCTTTTTCACAAACAGGACAGGAGCGCCCCACGGAGAAATACTAGGCCTAATGAAACCTCTATCGGACAACTCCTGAAGTTGTGTCTTCAACTCTTTCAACTCTTTCGATGCCATCCTATACGGAGCAATAGACACTGGTGCATAATAGAAATACGTCTCAATAGCAAATTTGACTTCTCTATCTGGAGGCAAACCCGACAACTCTTCCGAAAAAACACTCGGAAAATCACAAATTGTCCTGATGTCTTGTGGTCTAACCTCACCCATATTCGGATTCATCACATAAGCCAAATAAGCCTGACAACCCGAATTCAACATCTTCTGAGCTTCCAAAGCAGAAACAACATTGGACAAGAACCTAACGTTCTCGCCAACTACCACAACCTCAAAGTCATCTGTAAGCCTCAAGGAGACTTTCTTGGTCTCAAAGTCAACCTTAGCTGTATGCTCTACGAGCCAATCCATGCCCAATATCACGTCAAAACCATAGAACGGTAACTCCACCATATCAACCGGAAACACGTGTTCCTGAACCATCAAGGGACAAGAACCTTGCGTGCTCACCCAAAATGTATGAATGTATCGACCCCGAATCTATCAAGGAAAGCAAACTCAAAGACTGTAACGAGAAATTGTCTGCGATGACATCCGTGTCATTCCCAGCCTCTCGTTGTGCATACAACCTAGCTGGTCCTCCACCCTCGGGCTGAACTGCCACTACATGAGCTAAGTTCCCCTGATCCTCGTTCCTTGGCTGAAAGTTACCAAGACCGCGCCCACGGCCTCTCTGATGCTCAAAACCCCTAGCTGGAGACGCTCCGCCCCTAGCTAGGTGTGGACAGTTACGCCTCATATGATCTCGGGAACAACAGTTCCAACATGGCCCAAAGGTACCCGTACACTCGCCCTGGTGGCGTCTCCCGCATCTAGTACACTCCGGAGTGTGTACCACAGTTGCTTGGCCCTGATGGCCCCATCCATAGTTACCACCCCTATGTCTCGAATCAGGCAGGTACCTCCTATCCCTATGCCTCTTGGCATGATCTCTATCCCAATTCGTGTGCCTCTTTCCGGAATCAGACCCACTAGCACGAGCACTGGAGCCTAAGTTCTGCTCAATATCCTTGGCCCTAGAGACCAAAACATCAAACTCGGTGTAGTCAGAGGCAAGCATGTAGGTTTTCACATCTCTAGTCAACCCATACCGGTAGCGCTCACACCGTTCCCTCTTACTAGGAACCAACTCAGGTGCATATTGGCTCAATCTCACAAACTAAACCTTGTACTCAGACACGGTCCTGTTACCCTAAACCAAGGCCATAAACTTCCTCTTCTTCTCATCTAAATACCAAACTCCGAGATACTTCCTCTTCAAGGCATTTCAGAAGAACTCCCACGTGCTATCCGCTTCGACCATACCCGAAGTAACAGTGGTCCACCAAGTATATGCATCCCCCTGAAGCAAGGAGACGATGCAACCCAACTTACGGCCGTCTGAGCACTCTATCTGACCCAAGATGTGTGTATTACTCCCAAGCCACGCCTCTGAACCCTCGGGAGTCAACCCATGGAACTCAACTCCTATCAAGCTACGAAGCCTCTCTAGGGGTAATCATGTCCCCGCACCCTGAGATGGTGTTGCAGCTTACACACCGGCCAAAGCTGTCTGAAAAGCTCCGGCTATGGTCTGAATCAAATGGGTCATGTCCGCGCCCGCAGGACCCTGACCCGCCTGAGTTCCCACACCCCCAACATTGGCACCGGCTTGAGGCCCATTACCCTCACCTCCAACTTGCGCACCAGCCTGAGGCACATTTCCTTCGCCACCTACTCCATTACCATCGGGAGAAGGAGGAACAGGAGGCTCACCCCCGGGTGCCTGGTCACCCGCTCTAGGCCGCCCCCTCGGTCTCACCATAACGAGATAGAATATAAAACAACAAACACACAACATACAAGAAAAACATTAGGTTAGCAAAGGGCAATGACTCAAGTTCTCAAGCTCGTTAAGCCAAAAACCATTTTTCGACAACAACACCTAACAATGGGGACATTTGACTAACCCTTAACCAACAACAAGGCCACTAAAACATGCTTTCAAACACCGTACTAGCAAGCAAAATTCAAGCATACATCGCAAAACACTCACCGATACATGGCAACAACATAACACATCAAACTTACCTCACTTACCTTTCCCGGGAGACCTCGCAACTGAGGCTCTGATACCACCAAATGTAACCACCTCGTCCCGGTCTGAACGACTGACCAGTCTGAGTAAGTTACATGGGGAAAATTGAAGTGAAACTCGTTAAGGCCCCGCCTCGGTTAGCAACCCTAGAAAATTCCTTTTAAACTTTATCTTGTCTAAATGCTTTAACACATCCTATGTGAGATACGACAGCGGAGAGACAACAAAGCAATGCAAAGCAATCAAAACAAGCAATTCAACAGCCCATTTTAGCCTTTACAACAGGCCGTATCGATACGCTAGAAGACCGTATCGATACGCCTGGACTTGGTCAACTACCCAAAGTCAACCTAGGGAGACTGTATCGGTACACTGGTTGACCGTACCGATACGCCCTCAACGATCAACTTCTCACAGTTAAACAACAAAGACCATACTGATACACCTAAGACTCGTACTGATACGCCAAAATCTCGTCAATTTATCAGATTTCTAGAGAGCTTTTGGCGTATCGATACACCCTCGTGTACCGGTACGCTAAGCCTAAAATGAAGTCCAAAGTGTAGGACCATATCGATACGGCCCTTGGGCGTACCGATACGCCCTGCACTGCAAACTGCATTTTGGCTGCTAAACACACCAAGACTCAACTCTAGATGCAATTTACGACTCGCCTAGCAACATACCAACACTCATACATCATTTAGAAATCAAAACTAAACATACGATGCTACTTAACCAGCCATCAAGGCAACCAACATGAGATAAGCATCTAGGTAGGAAACTTGCATAAAGGCATACATACCAAACCATTTCATTCATAGAAAGGTAAAGATTTACATAAACATTGCATATCAAGGTTTACATGCTTTTAAACAAACATATAAGCAATCATGGAACATGGTCATAAGCCTTCAAAACACAAGCATTTAGGCTACAACATAAGCATGGTTTACAATCCACATCAAAGGCAATAACATCCAAAAACCAACACATATGAGTCTAACAACGCTCATACAAAAGCACATAGCATCATCAAACCAAGCATGCTAGAACATCAATAAGCCAAACTAAGGAGTTGAACTCCATCCCCATACTAGTCTAATACCCACATTGTCTAGGCATTATTCCAAAGACTTAAACCATACTAGAGCTACTCGAGAACTCCGAAAAGCTCCTCCCTTGCCAACTTGCCTTCCGAAACTCTATCGATATGCATGTTGGAAAAAAAGAGCGTAAGCTTGAAAGCTTAGTGAGCGAAGCTCTAAAAACTCATCAACAATGCAGTTTTCAAAACACATTTCCTTATTGAAAGGTAAACCATTTAAATGCACAAAAAGAGGCACAAACAACACAATTAAATGGTTTGCACACGCATAACCAAAACACGGTGGGACCACACATCACCGTCAGACTAGTAGTTTTCCGATAGGACCACACATCACCGTACTCTTCTACTAGTCACTACTGGTGGGACCACACATCACCGTAGTAATGACAACCATCACGTGAGGTTCGACACCAACAACGACTACACAACAACATCAAACGGAAGTAAAGGAAATTCACAATTCACACAATATCTCAACGATTGTTCATACACCAACACTTAACAATCAAGGTCAAATTTAGCAAACTTACACTTGGGTTTAGGTTAGCCGTCTAGGCTCCACCTAAACCCCAAGAACCCTTTTCGAAATCAAATCAAGTTCAAAACATTTCGAATCACCGATGAAACCCAAACGGAAACTGAAACACCGATCTCAAGTCTCTAAATTCCCCAGAATTGTGCCCGAAGCCTCTCCAACGGTTTCCCTTGATTCTAACCAATCAAAAACAATACATTACTCAACTGAATCATCACAAAACACTGTCACAACCCCAAACCACAACCACAAGCCAAATTCTTACAATTTCAAACCAAAGCCAACACCAAAACTCCTATTTTCGTACTCCATAATAACCTAGCAGAAAACCAATAATCCCAACACTCAAAACACCATTAAGCACCCTCAAAACAACCTTCTAGTATCACTATAACACCAGCCCAACTCCCTTTCACAAAACCATACCAAAAACTCAAGTTTTAAACCTTTTAAAATACCCCTAAAAACCCATTTCGGAATTTTTTATAAAACCCTACTATTTTAAGTTATTAGGTACCTTAGGGTAAGATTAGATCATAACTTAACTCTACAAATCAAAAACACATAAAAAAGCCATTAAAGTTTCATCATTTTCTTCAAAACTTTGAAAACTTGAAAATCTCAACAATGGTGTTTCTTAAAACCAAAACCATCAATGTGCTAGGAATGTAGAGGACAAGTCAAAAATGGTCTTACCTTGATGAAAACACTTGAGATGGTGGAGGGATTTGATGGAATAGTGTTTAGGGGTTAAGGGAAGGGTTTTGACGTGAAATTGGTGGAAGGAAGAAGATGAGAAAGGTTTTTCAAAAAACATCTTTTACTCATCTTATTTCCCTTATTTTAAAATTTACCAAAATACCCTTAATGAGCCACAACCCCTTTTTAATCAAAACCAAAGCCCATTTTAATTTAAAACGAGCCCACGACTCGAACCTGGTTTACCCGCGTAACATCCAACCCCTAAACCCGGGTGTTACACATGTAATGTGAATAATTAAAGGTTGGTAATGTAAAATTCAAAGAAGTCCATGTATTTTGGTAAAATTACAAAATGGTCCTTAAAATCTATTTGCATACAATTGAGTCCCTAATTGATGTCTGATCAAGTTGCAAATTGTTTCGTTGTAAAGATTATCACGTAGGGTGTTTAAAAGCATCTAGAAAAGATAAATTGAAATAATAAGGTCGTTTGTTGAGGTAAACTTCCCGGTTTACTTCAATATTCCCCATGTGACTCATTTGGTTCAGTTTTTTGCCCAGACTGGTACAAGGGGTTACATTTGGTGGTATCAGAGCCAGGTTTTGAAAGAATGGGATGATGATAAGTTACTGGTAAGTTGATGTGATGTAATTCTAAGTGAATAATGATATTTGCTATGCACGGTGATTGTTATAATCATTTTGTTGATGAACAAATGATATTGATGCCATGCATGACGGTTGTGATGTATGTGTAAGTTGATATATTCATGGTGATGTTATGGGCTGAATCTGATTGATTGCTATACATGATGTTTGTGATACGTACGTTGTATGCCTTATGATATGCTTGGGGGAAATTGGGATACCCATTGCCTTATTACTTTAGTTACAGTGTTTTAAATTGAATTGGAAGTCTTTGATCCTTGCTTGAAGCTGGTCTGATTTCTTTGTTTTGTTTTATTATCGTGCCTTAATTATAATAGCACAATAGGACCGATGAGCGAGTTACATTCGGGTACGATTGTTGCTGCTGGAGAGTAGGGAAATTAAGAGAACGAGGTTCTTCCTGGTGGGAATTTAGGTCCTCTACCGCCTCCACCTGGGTGTGAGGAGAAAGGACAGTGTGAACAAGCTGGGCCTATGTTGGGTGATTTGACGCCTTTAGTTCAGGCGATGACTAGAGCATTCCAGGCTGTTGTTGCCGGATTGCAAGTGCAAGTGCAAGCACCTGCTGCTGGGCAAACTGGGTTGTCGTTAGAACACTTGCGTAGTTTGGGCGGTGTTGATTATCATGGTTTGTCGCTCAAGGCATTCGAGGCTTCGATAGCTAGTACGATCCAGATTTCAGATCAAATGGGGTGCATTGATGTACGTAAGCTGGGATGTGTTGTTTTATTGTTGCAAGGTGATGCTTACAGTTGGTGGACGACTATAACTATGGCTTTGGAGCCTAATGAGATGGATTGAGAGTTCTTCCAAGCTGCCTTTAAGAAGAAGTATCTAGATGTTAGATACTTGGATGACAGGAAACGCGAGTTTATGTCTTTGACACATGGTAGCATGATTGTAGCTGATTTTGAGGTTCAGTTTGTCTGTTTGTGCCAATATACCCTTGAGTTGGTGCCGAGTTATGGACATCGTTGCGATCATTTCCGTTATTGACTGGTGGAAGAGGTGAATACTTTTATGTTGGCCTCTGATTTCACAGATTTTGATGTGCTGGTGGCGCGGGCCAAGGATATCGAGGTGAGTCTGGGTTTGACTCCTCGTGTGGATGGTTTTTGCTCGGGTAAGAGAGCTACTAATTTTTGTCCTGGAGGTGGACAGAATAGGAGGCACCGTGATAAGAAGTTTCACTCTGACGTGAAGCGAGGCGGAGGAAGGCCTGGACGTGGAGCTTATGGTTAGGGTGCTTAGGCTAGATCAAATTTTAAATCTTGTTGGGTATGTGGATCACGTGAGCATATGAGGTGGCATTGTCCTCGTTTGGCTCGTGAGGCGCAAGCTCCTACAACTATGGCGGCCAGTGCTTCTTGGAGTTGTGGTTCGGCTGATCATTTGATACGTGATTGTTCTTTATTGGTTGGAGGTGGTCAGGTAAGAGCACCTGTTGTTGCACAACAAAGAGGCTGTAGGCGTGGTCGTGGTAATTTCCAGCATAGAGAGGATGGTCAGAGAGTTGTGGCACATGTTGTAGATGTCCAACTTGTGGGTGGTGGTCCTATGAAGGTGTATGCACAATGCGAGGGACGCAATGACACCGATGTGATTGCAGGTACTTTCACTTTGCAATCCTTGTCGTTTTTATCTTTGATTGATTCTGGTTCTACATATTCATATATCTTGAGTGAGCATGTGCATTTGCTTGATATCCCTTTAGAGATGTAAGATGTGGGAATACAAGTAACTAGTTTCTTTTGTGAAACCGTTGTTACGAGAAGGTTGTATAGAAGATTTCCTTTATCTATCCGAGGTCATGTGCTTGCGATTGATTTAATAGAATTGCCTTTCTATGGTTTTGATGTAATCCTTGGGATGGATTGGTTAACCTAGCATAGGGCTATGGTTTATTTTGATGCTAAGCAAGTTACCTTGAAACTTGTTGATGATTACGTGGTGGTAATCGTGGGTGAGAATGTGAAATTCATGTCTAATGCTATTTTGGCTCTTGAAGCGAGTCGTTTGATGGAATTGGGTTGCGAGGCTTCCTTAGCATATGTTATGAATCCAAGATCAAAGAAAGTGCGTATACAGGACATACTTACGGTATGTAAGTTTCTGGGTGTATTTCTGATAGAGATTCTTGGGTTGCCACCAAGTAGAGAGGTTTTGTTTGGCATTGAGTTGTTTAAAAATACGACTCCAGTGTCTATTGCTCCCTATCGAATGGCTCCGAAAGAATTGAAAGAATTGAAGACGCAACTTCAGGAGTTGCTGGATCGAGGGTTCATTAGGCCTAGTGTTTCACCTTGTGGTGCACCAGTCTTGTTTGTGAAGAAGAAAGATGGCACAATATGAATGTGTATAGATTATCAACAATTGAACAAATTGACAATTAAGAATAAGTATCATTTGCCAAGGATTGATGATTTGTTTGATCAGTTTCGAGGAGCTTCCATGTTTTCTAAGATTCATTTGAGATCTGGATATTATCAATTCAAGGTAAAGAATGTGGATGTGCCTAAGACCGTTTTTCGTACAAGGTACGAGCATTATGAGTTCTTGGTGATGCCGTTTGGTTTGACGAATGCACCGACTGTATTCATGGATATGATGAATTGTGTGTTTCACGAGTTTTTGGATTAGTTTGTGCTTGTGTTTATTGATGATATTCTCGTGTACTCATGTACCGATGAGGATCATGATAAGCATTTACGAATTGTGTTGCAAGTGTTGCTGGAAAATCAGCTTTATGCCAAGTTGAGTAAGTGTCAGTTTTGGGTAAGAGAAGTTGTCTTTCTTGGACATGTGGTGTCGGACGAAGAAATCTGAGTTGATCTACATAAAGTTGAAGCGGTGATGAATTGGAAGACGCCTAAGTCAGTGACGGAAGTCCATAATTTTCTTTGTTTGGTGGGATATTACTGTAGGTTTGTGGATGGTTTCTCTAAGATCGCTGCTCCGTTAACCAAGTTGATGCAAAAGAATATTCACTTCGAGTGAATGGACGTTAGGCAACAAGTTTTCGTGAGGTTGAAGCAAGCTTTGACGCAAGCTCCTATCTTGATTCATCCTGAATCGGGTAAGGAGTTCGTGGTCTATAGTGATGCATCGTATATTGGTTTAGGTTGTGCGTCGATACAAGGTGGGAAGATGGTGGTGTATGTAACTAGACATTTAAAGGTGCATGAACACAACTATCCTACCCATGATCTTGAGCTCGACGTGGTTGTGTTTGCTTTGAAAATTTGGAGGCATTACCTTTACGGTGAGAAGTGTGTGGTTTATACGGATCATAAGAGTTTGAAGTATCTAATGTCTCAAAAAGAGTTGATTCTTAGGCAACGAAGATGGTTGGAGTCGCTTAAGGATTACGACTTGATGATAGAGTATCACCTTGGAAAGGCCAATGTTGTGGCTGTTGGGTCACGTCGGTACGCCCCGTGGCGCAGTGGAAATATAATCCGACGTAATCCAGCCAGGATCCATGTACAGGAACGAATCCGGGGAGAAAAGATGAAGAGTTACCTTTTAAAACTCTGGAAACTGGAAAACTGACGGTATGTCGGAATAACCACGTCAAGTAAAACTGGAATCGTCATAGGTTCGCAACGACCTCTACGGAGTCCACCCGAGCAAAACGAACAAAGTTTCTGCCTCCCTGACACTGGGGGATAAATTTTGACAGGTTTGAACACCTTCTAGGGAGAAGTTGAAACCCCTCCAAGGATTCCTGAGGGAGTCTGAAATCGACCAGGAGTTCAACTGGGACTTGCAATCGAGCAAGGGAACCTTCAGGGATTTGCCATGGGGCACGTAGAACACCAGAAAAATATCTAACAGCTTCTCAGAGAGCTTTCTGGGATATGTCGAATTCCAGTGGGGAATCCCTAGGGGTGTTGTCGAAATCTTCAAGAGGAGGAAGAGGGATGATTTGGTTGCTAGCCCTTGTCCCTTTAAATAGTATTCAGAGACTTAATTCTAGTTGAATTCCTTAAATCCAAGTTCAACCAAAATTCATAGATTCTAATTCTACTTGAAATTGGTTTATATTAAATATACATTATATTTAATAATATTAAATGAATTATATATATTTAATTATGTAGAATCTTATTCTACATAAAACATGGATTTAAATATACATTATATTTAATCCAAATATATATATTTATTTATTATATAGAATCTCATTCTATCTTTACTTGGATTTAAATATATTTAAATATATATTTTTAATTATGTAGAATCTAATTCTACATAAACTTGGAATTAAATATACATTATATAAATTCCAAATATATATTTAAATTTCTAGAATCTTATTTTATAATATTTAAGTCTCTAAATATTTTCCATACTCCAAATAATATTTGATAAATACAATATTTATCCAATATTATTCCCATTTAAGGGAGTTGCGGATTTCCCTTATCCCATAGGGGATTTTCGGCAACCTCCCTAAAATAGGGAGTATGGTTTCCAATTTTTGTTCGTTTCATTCGAAGGGTGTGACCCTTGTAGGTTCATGCAACGTTAGCAGCAAAATTAGAACTGTTCTAATTTTACAAACAATGAGTGGCATCTAGCAATACATCATTGCTACCTAAGTTGCATGAAGTCATGGTTTGACTTTCCTAATTCCTGAATAAATTTCCTTTATGTATTTCATCCTTTCGTCCTTTATATCTTAGATGAACACAAGTCATGGGTTAGTCACACTTGCGTTGTCCATCTAGTGTTTCTTGATGTCTTGAGTAGATTATGATAAACGAATCTCTATGATATCTCATATCATAATATTCGAGCATGGCCATGCATTTTCTAATCTCACTCAATCAAGTGGCCGAAGATATTTCTCCCATTATGTAGGAGGGACAAATCTTTTATTGATCAACCATATTTCACTACATAGGTCATCACGTATCCAATCATCAGTCTTTATAATGTAGTCAGTTACGACACACGTTTGACTATGTCAAAATACATAAATCTTTATGTTGAAATCATGTTGATCTCAAGTCTGAGGATTATACATATGTTTATCATGAGCAATGTTGTGACTGTCGCATAATTACCCATGAAACATGCTCATAGCGGGTCAATCCAGTATGTTGTTCTCTAACAAATACTTATGTGTTGATTTTGACATCTCTATGTCAATGACAACACTTGTTATCAATCAACCACATATTAGTCTTTATATATTATCACTGTCCATACCCGTAATAATATTCGACTAAGGATCCTATTTAACAATAATCGTATTATTGTATGGACATTATTATCTAATGGTTAGTTTGATGCACAGAAACATACCAAATGATAATAACGGCAATGCCATTACTTGATAAATCTAGTAAAATAGTATGTATATTCAATCATCATATGATTGGTCTTTGGGCATACTCCAACAATCTCCCACTAGAACTAAGACCAATCATTCTCGTATTTAATACGATATGGCTTACTGTAACTGACATGCTTATGCTTTGTCAAAAGCTTTGTCAGGGAGTTGACAAAGTTATCAACTTTGTGCGTATGTTGCATACTTTCACATCTCCAAGATGTAAGCACTTTAGAATATGTTTGGATTTATTGATGAGATATGGGTTTTATTTGCTTACGCAAAGGTTCCATCATAACAGAGTTATGTAGCATCTAATATGCTGGGAACAACCCTTAGTTCAGAAGTGAACCATTTAGATCCAAACATCCTTCTTTATTGCTATGTCGACTGTAATACATTCAGCCTATGTTGTAGAGTTAGATAATGTCTCATGTTGCTAACTGGCAGTATCTTTTATTAATGCAAAACAGATTGTGATCTTTAGTTCCTTTTGATGAGTATGTCATCTACATACAATACTTAGGAAAGTAACAATGCTCCCACTAGCTCTTTTGAAAACAAGACTCCCCTTTGTTTCTAGATAAACCAAACCTTTTGATTGTATCTTCTGAAACGAATATCCCAACTTCGAGAAGCTTGCCTTAGTCTACGGATAGACCTTTGTAGCTTACATACCTTCCAAGTGTTTACTGGAGTGACAAAACCTTCTGGATGTGTCATGTACACATCTGTTTCAAGTTTTCCCTTATGAAAGTGGTTTTGACATTCCTTTATTTGATTCCATAATCATCGTATGTAACTACTTGCAAGTGAGATTAAGATGGATTAAACATAGCTACAAGGAAGATGCTTTATCAAAGTCTACACTATGAAGTTTGTCGAAAACTTTTAGCGACGAATCATCCTTTGTATGTTTTATCATCCATGTCGGTTTTTCCTTTTTGAAAAACTCATCCATACCTCTTAGGTTTTACCCTTTTAGGTAACCAAAGTCTGTACTTGGTTTTAGACATGGATTCCATCTCATATCTCATGGCTCTTAGTCATTTCTCGAATTTTGGGCTCACCATTGCTTTCTGATAAGACCTAGTCTTTATCTTGATCCGAAAAGAAGAGTGTTTCCATGTACAGATAGTGAGAAATCCATATTTCTCAAGTATATGGTATTCTCTTAAGGATCAACACAATGGTTTTGTTTTGTTCCAATGTTCCTTGATCATTTGTGGAACATTCTCAATCTTTGGTTCATAAATTTGTTGTCTAAAATTTCTTCACATTCCAAATTCCATTTTTTTTTCTTTTGTGAGAGGTAATCTCTTTCGAGAGAAACTCTCGTTTTAGTAACAAACATTTTGTTCTCGTTGAAAAATGAAATCCCTTAGTGATAAGTATTCTCTTTTGAGATAAACTATCGTTTGAGCAACAAATATTTTGTTCTCGTTAAAGTTGAAGAAACAATATCCCTTTGTGAAAATTAATCTCTTTCAAGATAAACTCTCGTTTGAGAAAAAAAACGCTTTGTTCTCGTTAGGATAAACAACAAATGGAGTTTTTAAGGTTCGAACTTTGTAAACATTTTAACATGTAAGTAACCTTAAAACTTTAAAGGTATTCTAGAACAATTCTTAGTCCATATCTTATATGACGTTTCGAAAAAAACACGATTAAGTATGCGAGTTATTTTTCTAGTGTGTAAAGAAGTCGAAAATGACTTGTTCTGAATCAAAACATGTCTAACATATTTGATTCTCTTTCAAAGACTTTTTCGTTCCACTTGTGGGATTTAATTATGGGACAATCCCAAATTCTTTGAAAGTTCATCATGTTACCCCCTCGTCCCGGTCTGGACGCTTGACCGATCCGAGTGGGCTACACGGGGATAACCGAGATGAAACCCGTTGAGGCTCCACTTCGGTTACCGACCCTAGAGAAAAATTTTCATTTTATCTTATCTAAATGCATCAATTAGACCTAAGCGGAAGCCCAACAGTAAACAGGGCCTAAGCCCAACACTTGGAACCCTTTAGAGATGTCAAAAAGCCCAAATTTAGGCCTGTGTTTTGAAACAGTCAAAGCCCGTTTCGAAGCACCAGCTTCAATTCAAAATGTCAGACACCCGTTTCGAAACGCATCCACCCCGTTTCGGAACAGGGTCTCGTTTTAGCCTTGTCGTTTCGATACCAGTTTCGGAACGGCAATTCCAGTGGCAAAAGTGTTTCGAAACTTGTTTCGAAACAGGGGCTCACAGTGGCCAAAACGTATCGAAACAAGTTCCGATACGGGGGCCCTGGAATCATACCCGTTTCGAAACAGGACAACCCGTTTTGAAACATCTGCTACCTGCAAACTTCCAAAATCAGTTTTAGACATTCCCAAGTGATTCCAAACGTCCGAAACGACTACACGAAGCATAAAAATCATAAAAATACATTCTAGAGGCATGCTCCCTAGCAACCATACTCAACATACACAAGATATACAAAAGGCATCCATTCCAAAGACCATACATGGCATTACAAAAAGCATGCTTCAACAAGGCCAACACTTAGACAAATTCAAAGTAGGCAAAAATACTAACATGGTTTACAAGCAAGGCATACATCCAAAAGCCACATTAACAAGCATATAAAAGGAGTCTAACATGCTCCTAAACACACATCATCATACTTCAAAAGACATCACACCACAATCACATGTCCTATTGCTTGACCATTACATCATAATTAGAATACCCATACTTGAGAGCTAACAAGCACCACGAAGCACACTTGGAGGCCCTTTCTTGCACTTAGCAACCCACGAGCTACTGATCTGCATTGTCGAACAAAGAGAGAGCGTAAGCAATAAAGCTTAGTGAGGGTAAGCTCTTTAAAAACAAACCTCGACAATGCAGGGTCCAAGTACGATCTCAACCAAGGTAAATGCATGATCATACCTTCGATCCTCAAGAGCCAAAATGTCAATGATGCATGAACAATATCCAATAATATGTCATGCTCAACAAGCTCATTTCCACAACATATGTAAACACATATAATTATCCAAATAGGAAACACATTTCCTCATCACATTGATTCACAGATCAATTTATATTGACACCTAGCTATGACTCGAATACGCAGATAAACACTTGGAACTCACATCCAACAACCACTTTACCTCACGGTGGGATTACACTCATCACCGGTCTAGCGGAGGGGATTCCACTCATCATCGACTAATTTATATAACAATTTCCAGGCGAACCTGTACTCCTCCTTGGTGACTCAACGCCACCAAGGCCACGCGCGAACTTGACTCATGTGTACACACTAACATCCTAATGATCGATCATTTGTACCCAAGCATACTAGTGCCAACATTTATCTCAATCCACATTATCAAATACAACCAATTCCGTGCTTAGCACGTACTCGCCATGATCACAATCATGAACAATCCACATGCATATCACAATGCATCACAACCATGCTTCATCACACATGTATAACACATTATACATAAATCATTATATCATAAACATCACGAGGCATAAGCATCAAGTAAGAGTTCAACCAATGTCTCTAGTTTAAGCTTAGGATTAGGCTACCACCCCAATCCTAACTCTAGGTGGGTCTACCAAGCCCGACCTAGTCCACATGCTCGAACCAAACACTTAGAAAACACTTAGAAAACATTAACCACTCACCTTCACTTCCAAGCTCAAATACTAAGCAAGCAACCAACTTCAAGCTTCCAGATTTGCTCCCGATGCTTCACCAACACAAGTTCTAGCCTCTAAACAACCTCAACACAAACCAAACAACTTCCAATCAGCCCAAGCATCAAAGTAACTAACCCGGAACACAATTCAAACATCAAACTCAACATTTCAAGCCATGAACAAACCCCAAATTTACCAAACTCGTGCAGCTCATAAACCTCAATCAAAACCCATGTTTCCAACACTTTTAATACCCCCAAATGATTCCAAGACATCCCCCAACTATAGTACTAACATTAGCCCACCAATTCCAACCTAAAACAACCCCCAAAACTCACCCAAAACCCTTCAAAAAACCCCTTTAAACCCAATTTTGGGAATGTGTTCAAAACCATGTAAAATTCATATATGTTGCATCATTTGACTCATAGACTTCATAACTAACAACATTAAATTGAAATTTTAAGTTAAACATAATAAAGTTATCATTTTTAATCAAAATCTCTAAAAACTTAATTTCCAAAACATTGAGGAAAATGAAAACCATTTGTACTTTTGAAGAGGGGAAGTTGAGGACAAGACAAAAATGATATTACCTTTCAAAAACGAGTTGAAATGAAGAAGCAATGTGATGGAATAGTGGAGGGGATGAGAGAGCTCTTCTTCACGTTGATTTTTGTTTTGGAGAAGAGAATGAATAGTAAAAGATGATAAAATGGGATTTAAATTGAAACTTGTATTATTTATAAGTTTGCCATTAATGAATGGCTATTTTCCATTTTCTTTAAAATCTCTCCAAATTGTATTTCATTCAATTTAGTCCATCACAAAAATGTTTGTTTTTGAAACCCGAGGCCCAAAAGATTATTTTAATTATAAGACCGAACCCAAAATAATATTAAAATATTATTTTCACCCGACCCCTAAACCTGGGTGTTACACATCAAACTTTAAATATTCTTGAATTTGATCTCATCAAATTACCTTAATACTTTTATGACTTTGAGATTAATCATTTGTTTTATTTATCTTATAAATATTATTGATTTGATTAGTTTAAAGATCATTGATTCGTTGTGCCATAAGAGATTAAAAGAATAACATTTATTTAAATAATCTCAAAATTAAAATATATTATCCTTACAAGATAACTAAAACTTAGGAACAAAATAATAATCTTAAAAAACTAAAACAAATCAATTAAGAAAAAACACATGTCCTAATGGATGATGTAGCAACTCTTGCTTTATTTCCATTCGCAGGTCCATGTCTACTCTGATGCCTTCTCTTTAGAAGCCTCTTAGGTTGATGCCTCACTCATTTTTGCTTTCTTGACTTCTTGTAGGTGTGTGGGGCAGTTTCTCTTCCAATGTCCGGTCTTGCAACAATGGAAACATTTTCCATCCTTCTTGATTCCCTTCTTAGGTTTCAATGCCTCCTTTCCATCGGTTTTGGTCTTACCATCACCTTTAGACTTTGCTGCCGATTTACCTTTCTTCTTGCCCTTGCGGACCATCAGAACAGGTTTAGGTCCTACCTTCTTCAGGTTGATTTCAGCAGTTCTCAACCTGCCGAGCAACTGTGGCAGTGTCTTGTTAATTTCATTCATATTGAAATTAAGGATGAACTGATTGAAACTATCCGGCAACGATTGCAAGATGACATCAGTAGCTAATTCGTCTTTCAGCGGAAAGCTGAGCTTCTCCAACGTTTGGATGTAACCCATCATTTTGATGACGTGAGCTCCTACGGGAGATCCTTCACTCATCTTGCATTGAAACGGAGCTTTAGAGGTCTCGTACCTCTCTTGACGAGCTTTCCCTTCATAAATCTCCTTGATATTTTGAATCATATCATAAGCTACCATGTCCTCATGTTGCTTCTGAAGCTCAGGGGTCATGGAGGCAAGCATAAGACAACCGACATCCAGCGTGCCGTCCATGTGTTTCTTAAACTTGTCTTTGTCAGCTCTGGAAGCAATGGCAATCGGTTCATCAGGAACAGGTTCTTCAATGACATATTCCTTCTTTTCCTGTTTGAGAACAATTCTCAAATTGCGGAACTAGTCAAGGAAGTTTATGCCATTGAGCTTATCCTTCTCAAGGATAGATCGCAGAGATAGAGTATTATTTGCCATTAATTCTACAATAAAGAAAATATGCTACATAAGTTTTACTAAATTTTAAAATTTATATATAGGTCTTTACTATAAATTTACTCCCACTATTTTCTTCAAAATTAAAAACCCTCTAGTTTTAGTTTCGGAAAAACGTTTCGATAGTTTTTCTAGTGAGTGAGGATCTGTATTTCACCATTCCTAAATCAGCTTTGGCCAGTCTTTTAGGAAATGGTTATTTAGGTAAGTAACACCTTACTAATTACATCTCATGTAATTCCTCATCTTTTGGCGAACAACTCTTGTTCTTTAAATCATCTTATGATTATCCAAAACTTTTAACCACTAGGTTTTCTAATCCTATTAGAACAACCCAACTAAGTCAATACCAATATCTCAACCAGCGAATATCACTAGCTTATTCTTCGCGTTTAACTAAGATAGATAAATGTGACATTGCTTTGGCAAATCTCGCATTATATTGATCGAAGCTTTAACGAGGGTAAATATTGGATGGTTAAAACAGACTTAGAATTATAGTGAGAGATTTACTTAATTATCTCATCATTTTAACATTTATCCTATCAATATAATTATGTTTGATCATGCTTATAAAACATCCATTGCATCACATACAAGGTAAATATAAGCGGTAAATAAATATGAAATGATTATAGCCCTTCTTAACCTAAGGCGACCCGTCCCAAGCCAATGGGAGGACCATTCTACTGAAGATAGAATCTGCTTCTGAAACGCCCGGTCCACCAGGGAAGGCCCACCACGCTGCTACCTTGGTTCTTGCTTTATCTCCATTAGTATTTAAAATTTTCAGAAACTCGTGTTACATGCAAGGGAGTGAGATGAGAAGAGAAGTACAATAGAAGATAGAGAAAGGCACGACACGCATGCTGTATTTATAAAAACCAAAACTATAAAGGTTATGGGCTATAACCATGCAAAACAAACACCATGCAATCTAACATGCATTTCAAATATCGTGCGAACAAAGTAATGACGTGTTTACGGAGTTTTAAACTGATTATCCCTATGTTGCGGTTAATGGGCCAAAGAAGGATCACGAGGTTTCATAAACCATTTGCGTTAACAAACAAATGCACCAGGTAGGTCAACATGAAAGAGAGGTGGCGCACTAGGCACACTTAAGTACCAGGTCTTTGATGATACCAATCCTAGACATGCATTTTTCATATCGTCTAACCATAACTCTTATGGATTCACCGTGAAAGATAGTTTGATAACTTTTATCAAATTAGAAGCCCTTTCAGAGATTTCATAAATCTATGAAACTACGAACAACTACTTGTTCTCTAGACTAACTATTAGTCTCAACATGTTAAAATTTAACATTGAAGCAACCTAACGTAGTTATGATTAACTCTTAATCATTTAGTGATAATCGAAATAAGTCTTTATTAGGTGTGATACGATAAACGATAAATATCTAAATCGAATCAAATAGCATGTATCTCATACATAAACATCACCCAAGAATTTAAGTCTGAATTCGTATGGTACAAGTGGCTCTGATACCAATGTTGGGTCACGTCGGCACGCCCCGTGGCGCAGCGGAAAAGTAATCCGACGTAATCCAGCCAGGATCATGTACATGAACGAATTTGGGGAGAAAAGATGAAGAGTTACCTTTTAAAACTCTGGAAACTGGAAAACCGGCGGTATGTCGGAATAACCACGTTAAGTAAAACCGGAATCGTCACAGGTTCGCAATGACCTCTACGGAGTCCACCCGAACAAAACGAACAAAGTTTCCGCCTCCCTAACACTTAGGGATAAATTTCGACAAGTTTGAACACCTTCCAGTGAGAAGTCGAAATCCCTCTAGGGATTCCTGAGGGAGTCTAAAATCGACCATGGGTTCAACTGGGACTTGCAATCGAGCAAGGGAACCTTTAGGGATTTTCCAGGGGGCAAGTAGAACACCAGAAAAATATCTAACAGCTTCTCAGAGAGCTTTCTGGATATGTCGAATTCTAGTGGGGAATCCCTAGGGGTGTTGTCGAAATCTTCAAGAGGAGGAAGAGGGATTATTTGGTTGCTAGCCCTTGTCCCTTTAAATAGTATTCAGAGACTTAATTCTAGTTGAATTCCTTAAATCCAAGTTCAACCAAAATTCATAGATTCTAATTCTACTTGAAATTGGTTTATATTAAATATACATTATATTTAATAATATTAAATGAAATATATATATATTTAATTATGTATAATCTTATTCTATATAAAACATGGATTTAAATATACATTATATTTAATCTAAATATATATTTTTTTATTATATAGAATCTCATTCTATCTTTACTTGGATTTAAATATGTTTAAATATATATTTTTAATTATGTAGAATCTAATTCTACATAAACTTGGAATTAAATATACATTATATAAATTCCAAATATATATTTAAATTTCTGGAATCTTATTCTATAATATTTAAGTCTCTACATATTTTCTATACTCTAAATAATATTTGATAAATACAATATTTATCCAATATTATTCCCATTTAAGGGAGTTGCCGATTTCCCTTATCCCATAGGGGATTTTCGGCAACCTCCCTAAAATAGGGAGTATGGTTTCCAATTTTTGTCCGTTTCATTCGAAGGGTGTGACCCTTGTAGGTTCATGCAACGTTAGCAGCAAAATTAGAAATGTTCTAATTTTACAGACAATGAGTGGCATCTAGAAATACATCATTGCTACCTAAGTTGCATGAAGTCATGGTTTGACTTTCCTAATTCCTGAATAAACTTCCTTTATGTATTTCATCCTTTTGTCCTTTATATCTTAGATGAACACAATTCATGGGTTAGTCACACTTGCGTTGTCCATCTAGTGTTTCTTGATGTCTTGAGTAGATTATGATAAACGAATCTCTATGATATCTCATATCATAATATTCAAGCATGGCCATGCATTTTCTAATCTCACTCAATCAAGTGGCCGAAGATATTTCTCCCATTATGTATGAGGGACAAATCCTTTCTTGATTAACCATATTTCACTACATAGGTCATTACGTATCCAATCATTAGTCTTTATAATGTAGTCAGTTACGACACACGTTTGACTATGTCAAAATACGTAAATCTTTATGTTGAAATCATTTTGATCTCAAGTCCGAGGATTATACATATGTTTTTCATGAGCAATGTTTTGACTGTCACATAATTACCCAAGAAACATGCTCATAGCGGGTCAATCCAGTATGTTGTTCTCTAACAAATACTTATGTGTTGATTTTGACATCTCTATGTCAATGACAACACTTTTTATCAATCAACCATATATTAGTCTTTATATATTATCATTTTCTATACCCGTAATAATATTCGACTAAGGATCCTATTTAACAATAATCGTATTATTGTATGGACATTATTATCCAATGGTTAGTTTGATGCACAGAAACATACCAAATGATAATAATGGCAATGCCATTACTTGATAAATCTAGTAAAATAGTATGTCTATTCAATCGTCATATGATTGGTCTTTCGGCACTCCAACAGTGGCTGATGCCTTGAGTAGGAAGGTGGCTGTAGAGTTGAGGGTGATGTTTGTTTGGTTGAGCATATCGCGTTATGGTGGATTGATAGCTGAGTTGCAAGTGAAACCTTCCTTTGTTCAGTTGATTAAGGAGAATTAGTTGCTAGATGGTCCGTTGGTACCGCATGTTCAGGATATAGCGGATGGTAATGCAACAGACTTTTGTTTCAATGATGATGGTGTCTTGTGTTTTAATAGTCAAGTAGTTGTGTTGGATGTTGTTGAGTTGAGGCACACTATTTTGACTGAGGCACATAACAGCTCTTTTGCTATGCATCCTGGTAGTACTAAGATGTATCGTGGATTGAAGGATGAGTACTATTGGGTTGGGTTGAAGAAGGATGTTATAGAATTTGTGAGTAAGTGTATGGTTTGTCTGCGTGTGAAAGCTAAGCATCAATTTCCTTCCGGGCCGTTGCAACCTTTGAAGATAACATAATAGAAATGGGAGCGAATTATGATGGATTTCGTGTCTGGTTTGCATTTTACTCCGTCAAATAAGAACTCTATTTGGGTGATTTTATACCGTCTTATGAAGTGTGCGCATTTCATAGTTGTGCATACTACGTATACGTTGGATAAGCTGGCAGAGTTGTACATTGTCGAGATTGTGAGGTTGTATGGTGTACCTAAATCCATAGTGTCAGATAGAGATCCAGGGTTTACAACAAGGTTTTGGGAGTGTTTTCATAGAGCTTTGGGTACATGGTTTAATTTCAGTACCTCGTATCATCCTCAGACGGATAGACAGTTTGAGCCAGTTATCCAGCTGCTTGAGGATATGTTGAGGTTTTGTGTTATATATTTCCAAGGTTCTTGGGAGAAACATGTTCCTTTGGTGGAATTTACTTATAATAATGGCTATCAAGCAAGTATTCAAATGGTTGCGTATGAAGCCTTATATGGTAGGAAGTGTATGGCCTCTTTGTTGGGCGGAAGCGGGGAAAATGTTAGTTTCCTTGCCGGATTTGCTTAAGGGAACGACAGAGAAGGTAAAGCTTTTTTGTGAACGGTTGAAGGTAGCATCAGACCGTCAAAAGTCTTACGCGGATTTATAGCGTAAGAAGATTGAGTTTGCAGTTGGTGATCGCGTGTTTTTGAAAGTGTCACCTTGGAAGAAGGTGATGAGGTTTGGACGTAAGGGTAAGCTTAGTCCAAGGTTTATCGAACAATACGTGGTTGTGGAGCATGTTGGTCATGTTGTATATCGGTTGAGGTTACCTCCCGAGTTAGAGAAAATTCATGATGTGTTTCATGTTTCGATGTTGCGGAGGTATAGGTAAGATCTGCCGCATGTTATACGAGTTGAGGGCATTGAGTTCCGACCGGATTTGTCTTTGATGAGGAACCTGTTGAGATTCTTAATTCTAGTAGCAAATTTCTTCGTGGTAAGACGATTGAACTTGTGAAGGTGTTGTGGCGAGATCGAGGAGTTGAGGAGGCCACGTGGGAAAGCAAAGCGAACATGTTGAAGCAATTTCTGCAACTTTTTCCTTCAGGTAAAATTTCGAGGATTAAATTTCCTAAGTGGGGGAGAGTTGTATCGCCCTAGTTTTGGGCCTAGGAGTTTTAAAGACATTTTAGGGCTCGTAGAACCTAGATTAGAGATTCGGGTTAGTTCGGGAGTGGTTAAGGGAAATTATGGTTCAAGATGTGATAAAATTATGCGAAAAATTCCTAAAATCCCATTAAAGTATATATAATTTTGGAAAATGGTTTTTGGAAGAGAGACATTTTGATTTGGTGACTAAATTGTAAAAGTGTAAAAACTGTTTTTAAAGGATTGTTTTGAAAGAGGGCCAATGCTTAGAATCTTTAGGGAGCTAAGTCAAAAGTAATCAACAATTTCCTTCAATTGAGCACATTTTAATTGTGGTTTAATTAAAAGATTCAAAAGAGTTTTATTAAAAAGGAGATTTAGAGTTTACAAAAATTAATTTTTGACGTAACTTTCATTTTCTCACTTTTCTCATCAGCCAAACATCTCCTTTCTCTCAAAACCTCCAGAGATTTTCATCTTTCCAATTCTTTTTGTTTGGCAAATGATTTCCTTGGTGATTCCTCTTTTCATCTCAAAGGATTCTGGAAGGTTTTCAACAAAATATTGTCAATTGAAGGAATAGGAAAGGATTAGAGGTAAATTTCATTCAACTCCTCTAATCAAGGTTCTTTATTGAAACTCCCAAGTATTTGGCTCTCTAATTATGTTTTCTTAACAAGGTTTCATGTTTAATTTGATAAAAATGGTTAAATCAAGCTTAAATGGTGATTTTGAATGATTTTTGTATTGGATCTAATTTGGTTGAGTTATGATTGATTCTAATAATGTTTTGGATGTTAAATAATGTTAAAAGAATGGTTTGATCATATTAATTCCGAATCAAGATGGATCTCTAGTTGTTAGGTTGTTAGATTTTGGGTTTTGTGGTGTTAATGTGAAATCTGAGTTGCTGGAGTTATAAGGATGCAAATAGGTTTATTTTGGGTGTTAATTGATGTTAAAATGGATGGAAGTGATAGGTTTTGGCTGGGTTGAGTTTGTAGTGTAATCGAAGGTGTTTCAGTTGTTTCAGATAGGCGTTTTGGTATTTTTAGGCAGAGCAGCTTGGTAGCTTTGTTTGCTGGAGATTAGAATGCATTGTGATGCATTAATCCTTTGTTCTTGTGTGGTATAAACAAGGGAGAATGTTTCGGAAGCAATCGGTGAAGGTTCATGAGCTTTGATTGCTTGGATTCGCGTCGGCTAGTTGAGCTTGCACATGTCGATGAGTTAGAACGTGGATTTCAGTTTTGAAATGCTTTAAAAGATGATTTGGGAACTTAGTGGTAAGCTTGAACTGCCTAACTAAGTTCGGAAGTAAGTGAAATGAATTTCCTCTCTCAGTTGAGCTATTATTTGTTGTTTTATACATTGTTTTGATTTAATGGTTTTACCCACTATTAAAACATGTTTAAAGAATGTGGTTGCTGTCTTAATGATGTGATGTTGAAGGATGCACATGGTAAGTGATCCTTGTAAGTATATGTTATATACTTGTGATTTTAAGCATGGCTTAATGCTTGGAAATATGATTTATTAATGATGCTTTTGAAAATAATGAGGTATGTGTTAAATTGTGAATTATATTGGCAAGTGATGTTGTGAAAATAGTTTTGTAAATGATATCGGATATAGTTAGCCGGCTATAGGATTGAGTGCACTATAAAAAGTCGCCTTGGATGTCGAGGGGTTAAGCATCTAACTGATGACAGGGTTGATGTTGTTATGGGTTGTAATTGTACTCGGTTGATATAGAGTACCTTTGAATTGAGTGTGGTTTGGAACTTGTCGATGATTCATGATACATGTGGTTTGTTGTTTAACATGCTGATTTTGTTTAAGAAAAGTGCATGGTTTTAAAAGGGCGTGATGGTTTTCAAATGATGTTTTAGTAATTGGAAATGAGTTCTCAATGTGAGCATGGAAAATGGTTTTATGGATTGATGGTGTTTTGTTTTAGAGCCTCATTACTAAGCCGTGTGTGCTTACGCTCTCACTTGTCCATCAATGCAGATAATTAAGGTTTTGGAGGCAACAAGGAATCGCAAGAGACTTCATTTGAGAGTGTATGTTTCGGTTTAGACTATACATAATAAGGGCAATGAGGGATCCGTTGTGTTGTTGGGATATTTGTGTAAACTCCTTTTTGAGCAAGTTTGGTTTATTGTTTTAGACTTCTAAATGGTCTTTGGTATTTGGTTTATGCTTTGCTTTGCATAATGGTATCTTACTTGACTTGACAATAGGTTGCATGCCTATAGTTTACCCTTGATGCAAATGATCATGCTATGTTGATGAATATGGCATGATCGATTGTGGACTGATGTTTAAATATGATGTATGCATGTTGGAGGTATGTTGCATTGATTATAAATACATTAAAGTATGAAAAGCCAGCAAAAAGTGTCAATACAGGCCCAAGTGTTTTGGTACACTCGAGCATGTACCAAAACGGTAAGCCTGAAATGGCCTAGGGGTTTAGACACAAGGAAGGGCTATTTTGATACGTTTTACTATTGGAACTCCTTGTTCCGAAACACCCTTAGAGGTGTTTTGATACGTTCCTGAGCTTCGAGACGTTTGACCCTATTTTGATACGGGTGTTTTGATAGAGGGCAACCTGTACCGAAACACCTAGCTGTTAAGTGGTTATTGGAATCTTCTGAAGATCTGATTCTTTACGTTTTGGTCCCCGAATGTTGTGGATGCAATTACATGAGCTTGGATGATTGTTTTGAGTTGAGATTTAACAAAGATGAATGTAATGTGACTAATTAAAGGTTGGTAATGTAAAATGTGAAGAAGTCCCAGTATTTTGGTAAAATTACAAAATGCTCCGTAAAATGTGTTTGTATGCAATTGAGTCCCTAATTGATGTCTGATCAAGTTGCAAATTATTCCGCTGCAAAGATTATCACATAGGGTGTTTAAGAGAATATGGAAAATATAAAATGAAAAAATAGGGTCGTTTATTGAGGTAAACTTCCTGGTTTACTTGAATATTCCCCGTGTGACCTGTTCGGTTCGGTCTTTCGCCCAGACCGTGACGAGGGGGTTACAAAATCGCTTACTTTAAAACATTCTTTAACAGTAGGTAACATGCATTTACAAATCAAGTGCATAAACAAATCCATAATAGCACAATATGAGGAAGAAATTCCTTATACTTACTTCCGAACTTAGTTAAGCGTTTCAAGTTTACCACTAAGTTCCCAAATCATCTTTTAAAGCATTTCAAAACTGAAATCCACGTTCTCACTTACCGACATGTGAAACCTTGACTAGACGACGCCAAACCAAGCGCCTGAATCTCACGAAACTTCATCGATTGCTTTCGATACATTCTCCCCTTGTTTATACCACACAAGAACAGAGGATTAATGCATCTCAATGCATTAAAATCTCCAGTAAACAAATCTACCACGCTGTTCTGCCCAGAAACACCAAAACGCCTATCCGAAACAACCAAAAACACCTTCGATTACACTACAAACTCAGCCCAACCAAAACCTAACACTTTCATCCATTTTTAATCATCAAATAACATCCAAAATCAACTTATTTGTATCCTTATATCTCCAGCAACTCCAATTTCACATTTACACCATAAAAACCCGAATATACTAACCTAAACAACTAGAAATCCAACTTGTTTCGAGATTAATATGATCAAACCTTTATTTTAACATTATTTAGCATCCAAAACATGATTAAAATCAATCATAACTCAGCCAAATTAGATCCAATACGAAAATCATTCAAAATCATCATTTGAGCTTGATTTAACCATTTTTCATCAAATTAATCATGAAACCTTGTTAAGAAATATAATTAGATAGTCAAATACTTTAGAATTTCAATAAAGAACCTTGATTAGAGGAGTTGAACGAAAATTACCTCTAACCCTTGCCTACTCCTGCAATTGACAAGATTTGTTGAAAACCTTCAAGAATCCTTTGAGATAAATGGAGGAATCACCAAGAAATCATTTTCAAATAAAAAAGAATTGGAAAGATGAAGATCTCTGGAAGTTACGTCAAAAATGAATTTGTAAAACTAAATCTCCTTTTTAATAAAAACTTTTTTAATCTTTTAAGTAAACCACAATTAAAATGTGCTCAATTAAAGGAATATCTGATTACTTTTGACTTAGCTCCCTAAAGATTCTAAGCATTGGACCTCTTTCAAAACAGTCCTTTAAAAATAATTTTCTACTTTTGCATTTTAGTCACTAAGCTGAAATGTCAACCTTCCAAAAGTCATTTTCTAAAATTTGCTTCACCATTCCTTAATATATATTTTAGGAGGATTTTAGGAAAATTTCCCATAATTTTATCACATCTCGAACCATATTTTCCCTGAACCACTTCTAAACTAATCCATATCTCTAGTCTAGGTTATAGAGACCCTAAATCGTCTTTAAAATTCACAGGCCCAAAACCGGGGCATTACACACATCTCGTGGACCAAATAGAACAACATGGCCCGAAGATGTTAATTGCTCTACTGAAAGAAGATTTTTCTTCATCTCTGGAACATGATAGACATTTTGAAGTGGCATCTCGATGTCATTATTCTGAGGAGAGACCACTGTGTTACCAACATGTGCTATTGGTAACTTGGAGTTATTTGTTGTGACCACCACACGACTTTTCTTGTATTCAGACAAGTTCTATAATTTCTCTTTATCATTTGTCATATGATTTGAACAACCATAGTCAACGATCCAATCATTTTGATAATCAATTTTGCCTAACATAGTCGTCGTGAGAGCTAGCTCTTCCTCTTCTACTACAAAGAATGCCTCTGTGTCGCATTCTTCTTCACCGTTGGAAGTAACAACATTACTCTTCACAGATTTTTTCTCTGACCAATAAGATTTGGCCATGTGATTCTTCTTTCCATAGTTGTAACACTTTTCTTCAAACCTTTTATTGTTGCCATGATTTTTAGAATCTCCCCCTTCACAAGAGCTTCTTTCTTCTTGATTTCTATTGAACTCACCATTGTCACGCTGCTTGAAGTTTCACTTGCCTTTACTAGTATAGAGTGTCTCTTCTTCATTTTTCAATGAGGCTCCTCCCATTTGTTTAGCTAAGGCTTCCTGACTAACTGACAAATTTTTGAATTCTACAAGTGATGCTTGAGTTTGCCATCCTTGTACAGCAGCAACAAAATTCCTAACTTAATTTTGTGAAAGTATTGTTCAATCATCTGCTTCTGGTTGCTCCTTCTTACTACCACTGACAATCTCCCATAAGTCTTGTCCTTGCATATATGACATCATGCAAGTTGACCATGTATTATAGTTGTTGTTGTTGTTAAGCTTTCATCATTTCGGCGACAGCATGTAGGTCTGTCATTGGGTTGACAAATAATTCTCACCATTTTTTTTGAATATGCTAGTGTGATGCAAGGTAGCATCTGTTCAACTTTCTAAGTCTTTTCAAAGACGACACACACAACATGGCATTACTGGTGCTCGAACCCGGGTCCCAATGGATGATAAACATCAACCTTTGCCGCCAGGACACAAGGGGATGAGCATGATTCTCACCAAATTAAATGAAACAGTAAAAGTATGTGTAACGTACAAGAGATAAGCTCCCAGGAAAGAGAGGTGAATCGCTCAAATCACTCAAATACCAAGTCTCTCTTAGTCAGAGCTTTCCTAGACATGCACTATCACTATACCACACTACTTTGCATCAACCGGACAAACCGAAATAACCTTCAAAGAGGTTCTGATATCAATTGTTGAACACCCCACAGTCCAAAAGAATAAGAAAAGGAAAATGGGAGAAACAAGACGAAGAAGGAACACTTGTTTTATTTCACTCGGTGTATATTACAAAGGTAAGCAACCTTCTTTATATAGACATAAAATTTAACGCTAAATATTTATTAAACATTAATTAAAGTTAAACATAGCTAAATTTAATTAGGTTTTATTAATTAACAATTAATGTCAAACTTAATTAATATTTATTTATGGTGTTGGTTTTGATATTTTTCAACAACTATAACCTTAAATTTCACATCATAAATCCTAAACATTAAAAAAAATGCATCATATCTTTAATTTCCTAAACCTTAAACCTATTATTTTAAAGGGCATAAAAATGGCATAATTAGAGGCAGACAATTTCCGTCCAAAGTTTATTACCAGCGGCCACAAGATTCAAGCCAATATTTATTAAAAATGTATCACTGTGAGAGTCATTTTTGTTAAAAATAAGACCTTGACCTTCATCTTCTTGCAACTGACAAAGCTCACGCTAATTAACCAAAGACTACTGCTCTTCTCTCATTAGTACTTCGCCAAATAAAACTCCTAATAATACGTTCCATCCCCGTATGGAGAACTCTAGGAATTACTGTTGATTATGATTACATCGATACAAACTAAAAGATAAAAAGATGGATAATCAAACTTTGGAAGACAGGCCCTTAAGAATGTTGGACATGGAAGGATTGGTTGTACTATACCCTCCATCAATGATCAAATTCAGTCCACTTACGTACTTAGACTCATCACTCGCCAAGTACAAAGCGGCTTGAGCCACATCTTCTGCTTCCAACACCGCCCCCTTCAAGTTAGACCCCATGGCAATCAGCTCCTCCACTTTCTCCTTTTCCATGTTGCCGAACGGTCTAGTTAGCATCGGAGTCGCCACGCCATGCGGTGAAATGCAGTTCACTCTTATTCCAAATTGCCCCAA
Source organism: Hibiscus trionum (assembly GCA_030270665.1). NCBI lineage: Eukaryota > Viridiplantae > Streptophyta > Magnoliopsida > Malvales > Malvaceae > Hibiscus > Hibiscus trionum. Next base: position 48,417,580 of record BSYR01000003.1, read on the forward strand.
CTCCACACCCAGGTTCTTAGCCAACCCCACGAGCGCATGCTTTGATGTCACGTAGGCATGGCCGGCATCGGCCCCGGCGATCACCGAGAAAACGCTTGTGGTAAAGAGAATGCATCCTTTCTTGGCCGGAATCATCACCCTGGCAGCATGTTTAGCACCCAAATACCCTCCAAAGATATTGACATCTAGAACCCTTTTGAATCTCTCATCCTTTGAAGTAACTATGTGCAGGTCGGGACTGGATATGCCGGCGTTGTTGAACATTATATCAAGCTTCCCATACTTTGAGACCGCTAAATCAACTGCGTTTCCGACATCAGAGTCCAATGTAACATCACAGTGAACATATGCGATGTTTTCTTCTCCAAGTTCTTGAACAATAGCTTGTCCGTGATCATCTTGGATGTCTGCCATGACAACCTTGGCACCATGTTGGACAAATAGCCTTGCTGTGACCTCACCTATGCCGCCAGCACCTCCAGTTATCAATGCCACCTTACCTTGAAGCCTGTAATGGAAACAAAATAGTGAGATGAAGGGTTAATTGAGGTAAATAAGGGCATCATTTATCACTATTATTAATAAAAACTAGTGGTTGCACTTGCAAGATGTTACAATCTGTATAACAGCAAAAAAAAGTCAGATTTAAAAGACAATCTCCACAAAATCAAGACAGAACAAAATGACCACCCCTAATCGACAAACAATGTAATAATAAGCAAAACAAAAACCAGGTGTAGAAACAAGAATAAAGCCATTGGCTTGAACATCGAGGATCGACACATACACGCTACCTCAGGAGAATCAGCCATTCAATTGCAAACAATATGAATAAACAGAATCCATATCGAGCATGGTCAGAAAATCCGATCCAATTGTTGATTCAACTACAAGGACTACTTTCCACTGATGCCTAACGCCTACACAAACAATTGTTGATTGAAAATCCGAAGGTACTATAGTATCTAACAACTCGAACAACCACAAGAGCCATCTGCCAGGTACTATAGGCTCCCAGAATAGATTAAAACCAACATTGATCAGCATCCCAGTCCCAAACACACAACAGATTAACAATACAACAGTAAAACAAACAAAGTACTGATCATAGAGCACATAAGTATTCAAACACCCCCAAAGATGACTACAAAAAGCCTTCCATCTCATCATAGAGCACTTAGAATCTAGTGGTTTTCGGTTTTCCTTACCTGCTTTCGGTGGATGCTGTCGAAGAATTGGAACTCATCTTTTCCTTGAAATCTCTTTTGTGGAATCACTACTGCAAACCAAGAGTTTTAAATCTTCTTGTTGATGAGGATTAAGGTACCTTCTAGTTTTATAGAATATATAATCAAACTGTAGATCATAGATATTTGCAAAGGTCAATTTTTGTGTGCCCAAATGGAAGAACCAAGAAAAAAATAATATTGATTAATTATTAGATAAGGACAAAATACTCATCCAACTTGATTTAGAAAAAAAATGTAAAACTGTCTTCTATTATTACCCTAATTTGAAACAGATAATGTAAAAAAAATTAATCTTGATTGAATTGTTACTTTAATTTTTATCAGCTTGTAAACTATGTAGGCTTAGGATGCTATTTCGAGTCATTTATTATTATTTAATTAATAATTTTTATATATAAGAGATCATTTTAGTCTAAAAATATTGGTGGTTAAAATGTTAAAAAAAGTATTATAAATATCCGGTTAAATGTTAGAATGTTAATATTTATTTAAAAATAATTAAAAATAATGTGTAACGATGTATAATATTAATAGTGTGTAGTAAGCGTCGTCTGTTCTAAACTCATTTAATTTTTAAACAAATTTAATCTCATATTTTTCTATATATTGTCTAAACAATAATATTAATCAAACTATACTCCATCAACCTAAAAACTTAAATGAAAAGTATTGTATAAATAAAATATCATTCAAAATTCGGGTCTATTGCGTTGCGTAGACTAAACCTTCTCTATTTTTTATGATTATCATGCTCAAGGTTTGGGAAACATTTAAAGCAATATTAACTATTCAGCTTCTTGTTTTTTCAGTTTTGTTTTGCCAGCGATGACATCAGTTTGGTGTTAGTTTCGACCACCAACGTTTGATATCCTCATACTTTTATATTTTGTTTTATTTGTTAGTATTTTCCTTTAGTTTTATTCTATCTTTTAATAAAAATATTTTTTGTTTAATTTTTTTCGCATATTCGTATGCCTTGTGTCACGCTTTCATTCTATTCTCATGACACGTTTCTTCTGTCTTATGGTACGTTGTTCGCCTACTTCTGCGGTAGATCTGCGATCGTGTAGAGATTCTCATTTTACTTCTATCTGATTTGCAATTGTCGGTGGTCTTTTAAATGTTATATTCTCTTTGTAGTTGTTTGTCGATGTATTCATGTCTATTTTTGCTAAGCAACTTATAAGTTTGCTTTGGTTTGCTCGCTACTCCTTCTTCATCTCAAAAGCGTCTAGTTGATTAATAGAGACAAAAGAGTACTATTAACAATTATTGTACTATTATAGATGATCGATGTTAAGTTCAAAAAAAAAAAATTCGACTGTCATTGTGACTTTAATTTTTCTTATTTTATTCTTTGTTTGAATTTTAGTACATTATCTCCAAATTTCTATCTTTAAATGATTGTATTGTTACAATTATACCTTCTTTCGTTTCAATAAAATTTAATATCGTTTTAAGAGTAAAAAAAAATATTCAGAATACAACTAATAATTGTTGGTGACACGTGACTTTCGCTCTTGGCAGTCTTCAAAATACAGCAAATGATTGTCGGTGACACGTGCCTTTGGCTGTTGGCAGTCTTGAAAGGCGGTTAAGCCTAACAGGAATCCATTTTATATGCTTTGTAATTTGAATTCCTTTATATAAACATCAAAATTATTCAAATTTTAACCCGATAAATAATATAATAAACGAACTTTATTTGATACAATCACATATTTTTGTACCTTTTGTTTTAATAGTATATATAAAATTTTGATTTTAACTCAATTAGAGATATTCTAAAAATTATATGCATTCGGTGATCAAGTATAACTCGATTAATATTATTGTTGGTATAATACACAAAAAATTTAAAATGTACATATTTAAACACTCATAATCCTTTATTTATAAGTAAAAAGAAGTCTGAATAATACAAATATTGTACACTAAATGTTCAAAACTAAATTATATGCATTCATTTATTTTTATATTAGATAGATATAATTATTTCGTATAAAGGATTGTGTACAAATCTTCAAAACCCTAATCTTTTCTCTTATTCCGTCGTTTTAATTTATTTCTTTTACATGTTGTGTTTTGTCGGGGGTAACTACTTTAATCTTGGTGTTGATTACCGACCATATATACTTTTTTTTTCTTTTAACTTTATCATATATATAACTTTACTTTTTCTTTGTTCTTTTACTAGTTTTTAATAATAAAAATTTATCTTTATGGCACGTTTTTCTATATCTTTTGGCACGTTTCTTTTTTTTCTCGGTCATTTGATTATTCTTTACATTTTATGTTTTTTAGGGATAAATTTGACGACGACGTGACTAATCAAGATGACGCTTATTTGTTATCTTGTTGATCTTTCATGCTTTGGACCCTTAGGTTGGATTTGGATACACATTCACAATCATCGTTTCTTATTCGCGATTGAATTGAGGTAAAGATTGTTTTGCCAACGTGCCAATAAGGGTTATATGCATTTTTTTAATGTTAGTGTTTATTTCTTGTTTTGTTCGTATGTATCTTTTGTTCGAGTCTTTTGGTTGGATTTTTAACCTTTTTCATTGTGTTGTCCTTGTATTATCTCGGGTGGCTAGTTTTTTTTAATGGTTATAGGAAAATATCCATATTATATGATTAGTTTACGTTTATAATTGTAAATGTTGGAAAAATAGACTGCTGCAAAAACGAGGCATTAACACTGACTAGAAAATAATAAAATAACTAAATCAAACCAAATTGTGTCGTGTTATTAACCACTGCCTTAGAAGCGAATTTGCCTCGATGCGTGTAATCGCTACAATGGACGAATGCCCCCCTGAGGTTAGCACGACTCTTCAAATTTCGTATACCCGAAAGAGGGAGTGGACTCTGGTGGTACTACTCTTCTCTCAACTCAAAAACCACACTCAAAATAGGATATGAAAACCAAAGAGATTGTTTCTAAAACAAACACTTGCTTAGGGATGTCTCAAATGAGTAAAAATTGCCACTATTTATAGACTAAATAGTTAGGGTAAAATCGTCATTTCCAAAGAACAATTTAATTCTAATTATAAGAGAATTAAATACCCATAAAATAAATGTTATAATTGAGCATTAACAACATTCTCCCACTAGTGCGAAAGAATACCCATCGTAAAAATGAGAGCATTGGAGTTAAAACATGAGATGAACAATAGCGAGATTAGTTGCTTAAGCCCTAGTGAACGTATCTGGAACTAGAACATAGTGATGATGAGTAATTCTTCTCTTAGATAAGTGAACGAATCATGAACTTTCTGATAACAAGGTGAATTCATAACACACAACTAACCCCTTTCATCCACCAAAGTTCTCAATGTGTCTACAAAGTATATATACGAATGTATATATATAGCCTTCTTTCCTCAGGATTCTAGTAAGTGCACTAGAAAAACGGCCCAACATTTTTCATAGAAGGTGGCTAGTCCTTCTCACTTACGTAGGTTATTTCATCAGGTTTATCTCAGTATAAACCACCCGAATCTGAGCTATGAAATAATTAAGAGCTTTTAGAACAGCTCAACCTTACAAAAATAAGTTGAATTCTTCAAGTTCATATTAAATGAACCACCCAAACTCTGTGATAAGAAATCATTAAGAATAAATACTTAACCTCTTTAGTCGGTGAATTCATAAGTCCTTCACAAATAGGATCACCCAAACTCTTGGGATTGAATTCATTAGAGTTTAAGAAAACCTATCCTCTCTAGCGGCAAGTTCATATAGTCATTCGCGTTAGGACCACCCACTCAACATTGGGTTATGAACTTATTAAGAGTAGATATTCATCCAAAATTGGTAAATTCATCAAGTCTTTCTCACTAAGACCACCCAAAGTCTGGGCTATGAATTTATTAAGAGCAATAAAGCTCATCATGTGCATGTACATTATTCGTCATAGGAATAGGTAGTAAAAAATGTACACTATGAGTACTCTCCATGGTTTCGTTTGACCACATTGAACTTAGATAACTAAGTTGAGTATCCACCATGAATTCCTCAACCAATGGGCTTTAGACCCATCCCCTTGACGAATCTAGAACCAACTTTTGTCTTTAACCTTTGGTAAGCGGATCAACTAGGTTCATCTCTAACTTTAATTATCATGTTAAGACACCCCACATTTTTAACATATTTAAGATAGAAATAAATTTATAAGTGTCTTTAGACAACGTGTAAATAAATACTCAATCTTACTAGAGTAAAGTTTTCTTTGAGTTTAACCATAAAATTATGTTTTAACAAACTCAAATCTTGTTTACAGGTGATTATATTTTTAAATTTTTGAAAATTTACTAATCATTAAGATTAGTGTACATAATCTCAAGCGATTACGAAATTCCTTCTTCCCATTCAAAGAGAATTTCAACTTTTTCTTAATTCGAGAAACAAATATTTGAGGAATTTTTAACTTTTCCTAACAATAGAAAAATTATCTCAAGTTTGTTACAAGAGATTTTAACACAACTCCTAAGATAGACCACCTCTTTTCTTTCATCTACTTAAGAAAATAAGTCAAAGAAATTTAATAGCTACACACAAATTTTTAGTAGCACTAATGTCTATCATATTCTCATTCATATTATTTAACATTTGGGCCCTAAAGAAATCATCACATATTTTATTTACTATGACTAAATATGGTATTATACTCAACCAAATTAATCTCTACTCTTTTAACTTCTACATTAAGTTTAAAGAGAACTCATTTGTCATAGTATTTTTATAAAAGCGAGCACATTAAAGAACAATGCACCAGGTAAGTTACAATGAAAGGGAGGTGGTGCACTAGGCACGCTTAAAAATTAAGTCTTTCATAGAACCAATCCTAGACATACATTTTCATAATGCTTTGCGATAAGCTATTTATGAATTTTCTCTTTCTTTAATTAAGGTCTCTTCAAAAATTATACTTGATACTTTTACTCACAATAGTATCTTATTAAGCATAATATTTTGGGCTCACTACTACATTAGTCTTAGTCTTTACCATAGTTTAAAACATTCTCACTTAGTTTAAAGACTAGCTTATATGCTCATTCTTTAATAATAAAGATAAATTCATGTGAAATTAAAAACATGAATTAACAAACAAGCAGTCTAAATAATTTGACCTCACATGTAGGATCATGATTCTCTATGTAGACTTCTCCGTCCTCATCATGCATGTAGAATGAATCTGGAATCTCACTTTATTTGAATTAACATCACTTCAAAATTTGTTAATTCTAGAATCACAAGAAAATTCTATAAGATTAGAAAGATTGTAATTCTTTCACGCTGTTAAAATAACTCACTAGTAGTAAAAAATTCTTATCTTTAAGTTCATATTTCTCATTCTCAACAGATTGCGAAAATTGAACCATAATTTGACAATTATTTGATGTGGAGAATCTTTCATTCTAGGGCCCTCAGCTTCAAATGTTCTCACTCCAATAATCATTGTTGTCATGTAGTTTCTCCAAAGTTCTGAAAAGAAATTGTTAGTACAACAAACCACGATTATTTTTTACAATATAAAAAAATACCAAATAGCTAATCACACGTATAACTATTTTAATGGCCATTTAATATCATTTTATTCACATTTAAGGTCTGCTTTTATAACCTTAAATAATGATATTATAACGGCCTTTCAATCTCCACTAGACCAAATGTCACACGTTTCATATATTTATAATACAATTTAAAATCTTTGTTTTTTATTATAATTTGAAACAGATCTTGTATTAACCCACTAAACCATATGGTTAATATAACAACATGCATTTGCAAATAGAAACAATGCATATGTTGTTTAATTTAAAATACCAATAATATTATTTATTTTGTAAATAATGCTCACTAATAAATACCGTTTAAAAAACGATATTATAAACATGTCTATAAATGTATGTCTCCTCAAAAACAGAACTGTAGACATGCATTAAAGGGTATAAATGTCCTAAAAGCATTGAATTAAATTCGTTAAATGCAAAATTTAATCCTTATAAAAGAAATGCTCCTCAACCGTACATCTACTTTGGCAGCAATTGTTTGTTATGTGGAAGGCTAAAGAAAAGTCAAAAATTCAATTCAATTTAATCAATTGAAACGCGAACCAAAATGAACTGAAAGCGTGCCAATTAATTCTCGGGAAGCAATGGCTTAAAGCATTATCAAAGTAAAATTTTCTTTAGTCGTTATGAAATAAAGAAAAATCTTACCAACGTTACACGAACTTCCACACAAACCTCGGCAACCAACAACCCTGAGTATTAAGTTGGATATGTTATCATCGTCAGATTTACCGTTATCATAAGATCGGTAAATAGGTTCAATCATGTTTGAACATCTATATAATAATTCACTTCTAAATTGTTGGAAAAATAGACTATTGTAAAAACGAGGCATTAGCACTGACTAGAAAAATAATAAAATAACTAAACTAAACTAAATCGTGTCGTGGTATTAACATCTGCCTTAGAAGCGAATTCGTCCTGAAGTGTGTAATCGCTACAATGGATGAATGGCCCCCCTGAGTTTAGCACGACTCTCCGAATTTCGTACACCCAAAAGATAGAGTGCACTCTAGTGGTACTGCTCTTCTCTCAACTCAAAAACCACACTTAGAATGGGATTTGAAAACCAAAGAGAGTGTTTCTAAAGAAACACTTGCTTAGGGATGTCTCAAATGAGTGAAAATTGCCCACTATTTATAAACTAAATAGTGAGGGAAAATTTGTCATTTCCCAAGAACAATTTAATTCTATTTATAATAGAATTAAATAGCCATAAAATAAACGTTATAGTTGAGCACTAAAAAAAACACTCACTAAAATTTTAAATATTTTCTCCTTTTAATGAAACTAGCTACTTTTATAATATATATATATATATATATATTATGTATATGATATTAGGTACGTCATACATGAATGAACACAAATGATATTACGTTGATAACTAATTTGATGATTGTGAAAATAAAAGAAACTGAAGATCTTTATATATACAATACCTCAAACTTAAAAATTACACTTTAATTTTAATTTCTAAATCTTAAATCTTAAAGACTAAACCATAAAAATTAAATCTTAAAGACTAAACCATAAAAATTAAATCTTAAACCTAACCCTAAACAATAAATTCATTTTTTTAATGTTAGAACATTCATATAGACACTAAAAAAAGACAAGGTTTCTATTCGTGGTTTACATATTTATCCAAATTTGTTTTAATACTTTACATGCAGATATTGAGTTTAATATATATTATAAATAAATACGATTTTTTTTCTAAAAAATAATTATATTTTATGTTTAGAAGCTTGGCTTTTCCAATAATTGAAAATGCATCATGCCAAAAACTGTCCATAACGTTTAACTGCATAGTTATTTTGATCTTTATTTTTTTGATCAATTTAACTCTCAATATTTTATTTTGGGTCAAAATGGCCCCTACACGGATGGAAATTGTTAGTCAACTGACGGTAAACAACATGAAATGACTTGAACTATAACAACTTGAAATTGTTAGTCAACGAGACAACGTTGACCCGAGTTTAGGCTCATTTCTCAAAACCACATCGAATACGCGGATTCACTAGTGTTGTCCCAACACTTCATACATTCTCACCGGCAGCTCAAGGTTCACACATGGGACCTACCCTACACCGTTGTGACACCCGTGGTGGAGTATTCAGTACACCGTATAAACCACTCAACACCACTCATCGGTAGATGTATAATCCCACTAACAAGAGACGAGACACCACACACTTTTGTTAATTGTTAGGGTACTAGGATGGAGTATTCGGTACACCGTATAAACCCTTCAGCATTCAAGGCTACTTGTTTATAGTGCACTCAATCCTATAACCATCTAATTATATTTGATTTCATTTATAAATCATTTCGCAACATCACTTGCCAATATAATTTACATTTAATACATACATCATTGTTTTCAAAGCATCATCAATAAAACATATTTCCAAGCATTAAACCATGCTTAAAATCACAAGTATAACTCATATACTTCAAGTATCACTTACCTTGTGCATCCTTCAACATTTCATCATTAAAAACAGTAATCATATACTCATAAACATGCTTTAACAGTAGGTAAAACCATTAATTCAAAACAGTGCATAAATCATCACATAATACCACAACCGAGAGAGGAAATTCCTTTCACTTACTTCCGAACTTAGTTAAGCATTTCAAGCTTACCACTAAGTTCCCAAATCACCTTTTCAAAGATTTCAAAACTAAAAATCACGTTCTCACTCACCGACACGCGCAAACTCAACTAGCCGACACAAATCCAAGCAAACAATGCTCACGAACATTCACCGATTGCTTCTGATACATTCTTCCCTGTTTATACCACAAAAGAACAGAGGATTAATGCATCACATTGCATTAAAATCCCCAACGAAGAAAGCTCACGAACATTCACCGATTGCTTCTAATACGTTCTCCCCTCTTTATACCACAAAAGAACAGAGGATTAATGCATCACATTGCATTAAAATCCCCAGCAAACAAATCTGCCCTGTTGCTCTGCCCTAAAACACCAAAACTTCAATCCGAAACAATCGAAAACACCTTCGATTACATTACAAACTCAGCCCAGCCAAAACCTATAATTTTCATCCATTTTTAATCATCAATCAACATCCAAAATCAACTTAATTACATCTTTATACCTCCAGCAACTCAGATTTCACACAAACACCCCAAAACCCCAAAATCTAACAACCTAACAACTAAAGATCCATCTTGAATCGAGATTAATATGATCAAACCTTTCTTTTAACATTATTTAACATCCAAAACATGATTAAAATCAATCGTAACTTAGCCAAATCAGATCCAATACAAAAATCATTCAAAATCACCAATTAAGCTTGATTTAACCACTTTCATCAAATTAAACATGAAATCATGTTAAGAAAACATAATTAGAGAGCCAAATACTTGGAAATTTCAATAAAGAACCTTGATTAGATGAGTTGAACGAAATTTACCTCTAATTCTTTGCCTACTCCTTCAATTAACATGATTTTGTTGAAAACCTTCAAAGATCCTTTGAGACAATTGAAGAAATCATCAAGGAATACATTTGCCAAACAAAAAGAATTTCAAAGATGAAATTCTCTGGAGATTTTGAGAGAAAGGAGGTGTTTGGCTGATGAGAAAAGAGAGAAAATGAAAGTTACGTCAAAAATGATTTTATAAAATTAAATCCCCTTTTTAATAAAACTCTTCTGAATCTTTTAATTAAACCACAATTAAAATGTGCTCAATTAAAGTAAAAAGGTTGATTACTTTTAATTTAGCTCCCTAAAGATTCTAAATATTGGCCCTCTTTCAAAACAGTCCTTTAAAAATAGTTTTCCATTTTTACATTTTAGTCACTAAATCGAAATGTCGACCTTCCGAAAATCATTTTCCAAAATTGGCTTCATCTTTCCTCAATATATATTTAAAGAGGATTTTAGAAATTTTTCGCATAATTTTACCACATACTAAACTAAGTTCACCGGACCCTAAACCATCTTTAAAACATCTAGGCCAAAAATCGGGGAGTTACAACTCTCCCCCACTTAGGAAATTTCGTCCTTAAAATTTTACCTGAAGGAAAAAGGTGCAGAAACCGCTTCACCGTGTCTGCCTTGCTTTCCTACGTGGCTTCCTCAACCCCTCGATATCACCATAACACCTTCACAAGTTTAATTGTCTTACCACAAAAAAACTTTTCTACTAGAATAAAGAATCCCAATAGGTTCCTCATCAGAAGACAAATCCGGATTCAACTCAATCTCCTCAACTAGCATAACATGAGACGGATCCGATCTATACCTTCGCAACATCGAAACATGAAACACATCATGAATTTTCTCCAATTCGGTAGGCAACTGTAGAGTGTCCACGAGTTCTATATTTTGTACACATTCATGCCCTTATTATTGTTGTTCTTAAGCCCATTTAGGCATATTCAGGTACATTGCATGCATAATAACAATATTTGCTCTTTCACCATGCTTTTAATGAATATTTCATGTTTGGTTAAGAAAATATATTGTTTTAGGTTAGTTTTTATTTTCAGGTGCTGTAGATGGTAGCTGTGGAGAGGACCGGAGAGGACAGGAAAGCTGGGAGCAAAAAGGAGCTGTACTGAAGCAGTTCTAAGTGCTGCCAAGGACGCCGCCGTAGAAACAAAGCCGCCGAGTGCCGCCCAAGGCAGGAGTTAAACTGACTTAGTCAAGATGGGTTGCGATTGAAAGAGAACAATTCCCTGAGTCCAATGAGCCAGTCTTGCAATTTTCTGAAGCCTGTAGCAGCCTGAAGAGCTGATTAAAGATTGATAAGTAGGAGTACTTATCTTTACTTACTGAAGAAGACGACGTCCAAAGAGTCTATATTCAAGTAAAAAAAGGAGTCATCATTTAATGCAAAGCTACTTTTAGGACTTCTACTTCAAAGAGGACTCAAACTTAGGCCATGAGCCCTATATATACCCAATGTATGCGAGGATATATGGGCATGCTTATTCTTAGATGCATGATGAGGGGATATAGCAGAGAGGTAGATAGATAGAGTAACAGAGGTGTTGGAGGTCGCGGCCCAACACTCCTAGGGTTTAGGTTTTTGTATGTAAAGTAGTTGTGAGAAACGGTTGTAATAGTTTAAGTGTGTTTTCAATGAAATTTTCTAAAGTTTGCTTAATTCATGTTCTTCACTTCTTCAATTAGTTCCAAAATTCCAGTTGAGGAAATCCATTTGTTGGGCACGAAAGTGTAAGACTCACGAAAGAATTAAGTACGGTCTCATCATGTCAAGGTGTTGACTAATTCGGCTTAGACATAAGTTCGAGTTTAAGCGGCTAAAAGGACCAACCAAACATCGACTGCCTGTGTTAGGTTTACGCTGAGATTGCTAGGTATTGCCTACGTCACGTGGTGAAAGAATCTTTGCCTAGACATAGGAAGGATAACTTTAGAATTGCTATGCTGAACTTGGAGTATCTGCCAGACTTGCCGCTAGGATGTATTTCCATTCCACCTGCTGAGACATCGAGAGTTGCAAGAGTAGAGACCTGCTGCGGCCACGTGACAGGGTCGTAGTTGTCGTATGCCATTACCCGCCAAGGCACCAGATCGTGGCAGCTTAAAACACATTTCGGCTTTACAATGCAGTTTACACACTACTGAGCTACAATTACCTTACCCAATCTATCGACCTTATCTCTCCCTATCTTCCCTATCATCACTATCTTTTATCTTATTTGTGTCTTAATTTTTCCACATTCAGAAATTTAATTGTGCAATACTAAATCCTTGTGCATGAAAATATTCATAGGAGTCGTTCCAATCCTTGTGGGAGACGATATCTTTTATACTATAACTTGACAAGAGTGTGCACTTGCGCTCATAAATAGAGAACACCCTGACGCTGTAACGCCCCGATTTTGGGCCTAGATGTTTTAGACATCGGATCGGGTTAAGTGAACCGGTTGGAAATAGTTCGATCGTGTTAGGTGGTCCAGAGAAATTAAGGTTCGGGATAGGATAAAAATATGACAAAATTTGATAAAATTCTCTAAAATCATGTTTAAGAGATTGGTTAAATAAATTTTACAAAATGGGTTTTGGAAAAGGTACATTTTGGGAAGTGACCAAAATGTAATGTTTTAAAAGTATGGAAAAATAAAATTTTCAAAGGAAGAGTCAAAACCATATAATCTTTAGGGAGCTTTTAAGAAATTAAGCCCTTCCTTAATATGATATGTGTTTTAAATGGATTTTAAATAATTGATTTATTAGTTTTATTATTTAATTAATAAAAGTTAGTTATTTTGGAGAACAAAAATTCACGTTAGTTATCATTTTCAGCCAAACACATTTCTAAACCAATTTCTCCAGATTTCTTTTCTCCCAAACACTCTCTTTTTGATTTCTCATCCATTTCAAAAAATTCTTTTCAATTTCTTCAAGATTTGTGACGCAAAAACTTGTCAAATATTAAGGAAAGCAAGGATTGGAGGTAAATAATTTCTAACTCTTGTGGTAGCCTCAGCTTATAAGCAACAGGACCCACACGTTCTATCACCTCGTATGGTCCAATATAACTAGGGCTCAACTTGCCCTTACGACCAAACCTCATCACCTTCTTCCAAGGTGAAACCTTTAAGAACACACGGTCACCCACCGCAAACTCAATCTCCTTACGCTTCAAATCCGCGTAAGACTTCTTCCGATCAAAAGTTGCCTTCAACCGCACACAAATGAGCTTCACTTTCTCGGTGGTTCCTTTCAATAAAGCCGACATCGAGACCAATTTCTGACTTGCTTCAGCCCAGTAAAGAGGAGTTCTGCACTTCCTCCCATACAAGGCTTCATAAGGTTCCATTTGAATACTTGCTTGGTAGCTGTTATTATAAGAAAACTCCACCAAAGGCAAATGCTTCTCCCAAGAGCCTTGAAACTCAATCACGCAGCACCTCAACATATCCTCAAGCACTTGGATAACACGCTCAGACAGTCCATCCGACTGTGGATGATAAGAAGTACTAAAATTCGGCCGCGTACCCAAAGCTTGATGAAAACATTCCCAAAATCGCGATGTGAACCTCAGATCTCTATCCGACACTATAGATTTTGGTACCCCCATGCAGACGTACAATCCCAGCAATGTACATCTCTGCAAGCTTATCCAAGGTATACATGGTATTCACAGGTAAGAAATGCGCACACTTCGTAAGGCGATCCACAATCACCCACACAGAATTCTTCTTTGATGGCGTCAAAGGCAAACCAGACACAAAGTCCATAGTTATTCTTTCCCACTTCTATTTAGGAATCCTCAACGGTTGCAACAACCCTGAAGGAAACTGATGCTCAGCCTTAACCCGCTGACAAACCATGCATTTACTCACATATTCTGCAACATCTTTCTTCAAACCCACCCAATAGTACTCATCCTTCAAATCACGATACATCTTCGTACTACCAGGGTGCATAGCAAAAGGACTACTATGAGCTTCAGTCAGAATATTACGCCTCAACTCCACATCATTCGGCACTACTATCCGATTTCCAAAACATAGAACTCCATCATCATTAAAACAAAAATCCGATGGTCTATCCTCAACGATATCCTTAACATGTGGCACCAAAGAATCATCCAACAACTGCTTATCCTTTATCAACTGCACCAGAGATTGTTTCACTTGTAACTCAGCAACAAGACCTCCATCTCGCGAAATGCTCAAGCTAGCGAACATAGCCCTTAACTCTACCGCCACTTTTCTTCTCAAAGCATCCGCCACAACATTAGCTTTCCCCGGATGATACTCGATCGTTAGATCGTAATCCTTAAGCAACTCCACCCAACGTCGTTGCCTAAGATTTAACTCTTTCTAAGACATCAAATACTTCAAACTCTTGTGATCCGTGTACACAGTACACTTCTCACCATAAAGATAATGTCTCCAGATCATTAAAGCAAAAACCACCGCAGCTAACTCAATATCATGCGTAGGATAATTGCGCTCATGCAGCTTCAGCTGTCGCGATGCATAGCCCACCACCTTACCCTCTTGCATTAGCACACACCCCAAACCAACGTAGGATGCGTCATTGTACACCACAAACTCTTTTCCTGACTCAGGTTGAACCAAGATAGGAGCTTGTGTCAAAGCTGCCTTGAGCTTCTCGAAAGCTTGCTGTCTCACTTCCGTCCACTCATACTTAACATCTTTTTATAACAACTTCGTTAAAGGGGCAGCAATCTTTGAAAATCCATCCACAAACCTCCGGTAATATCCTGCCAACCCAAGGAAACTACGGACTTCATGAACAGACTTAGGAGGCTTCCAATTCATCACCGCCTCAACCTTCTGAGGATCAACACGAATCCCCTCAGCCAAAACCACATGACCAAGGAACACAACTTCCTTTAGCCAAAACTCACACTTGCTCAGCTTAGCATAAAGCTGATTCTCCAAAAGCGCTTGCAAGACAACCCTCAAATGACCTTCATGCTCCTCCTCAGTACGAGAGTACACAAGGATATCGTCGATGAACACCACAACGAATTTGTCCAAATATTCATGGAAAACCCTATTCATCACGTCCATAAAAGCAGCAGGAGCATTCGTCAAGCCAAAAAACATTACAAGAAACTCATAATGCCCATACCTTGTTCTAAAGGCTGTTTTCAGCACATCCACATCATTCACCTTAAGCTGATAGTACCCGAACCTCAAGTCAATCTTTGAGAACACAGCCGCTCCCCGAAACTGATCAAAAAGATCATCAATCCTCGGCAAAAGATACTGGTTTTTGATGGTCAACTTGTTCTGCTGACGATAATTGATGCACATTCTCATCGTGCCATCCTTCTTCTTCACAAACAAGACCGGTGCACCCCAAGGTGACACACTAGGCCGAATGATGCCACGGTCAAGCAACTCCTGAAGTTGCGTCTTCAATTCTTTCAGCTCCTTAAGTGCCATGCGATAGAGAGCAATGGACACCGGAGTTGTGTTTTCATACAGCTCAATCCCAAACTCCACCTCTCGACTAGGCGGAAATCCAAGCAACTCCTCCGGAAACACTCTAGGGAACTCACATACAGTTCTTATATCTTGAACACGCAACTCCTTGGAACTAGGATTCATCACAAAGGCTAGGTAAGCCTCGCAACCCTGCCTCAACATCCGACTTGCTTCCAATGTAGACACCACATTAGCAAGAAACTTCACATTCTCACCCACTACCACTACTTCATAATCATCCACAAGTTTCAACGAAACTCGCTTGCTTTCGAAATCCACTACAGCTCTATGCTCAACAAGCCAATCCATACCAAGGATTACATCAAAACCATAGAATGGCGATTCCATGAGATCAACAAGAAAAACATGATTTTGCACTTTCAAGGGACATCTCCTATACAACCTCCGCGTTACAATCGTCTCACCAAAGGAACTAGTCACACGCATACCAACATCCAAAGATTCAACAGGTAAACCAAGCATTTGACCATGTTCACGCAATATGTACGAGTGTGTAGATCCAGAATCAATCAAAGAAAGTAATGACAAGGATTGCAAAGTAAAGGTACCTGCGATCACATCTGTATCATTCCTTCCCTCACGGTGAGCATACACTCGAGCCTGACTGCCACCCTCAGGTTAAACGGCCACAACATGTGCTACATTCCTGCCACCATCATCCTTACGCTGAAAATTACCACGGCCGCGCCCACGACCTCTTTGTGGCTCGCCTGCTCTCACCGGAGCCTGTCACTCTCTCAGAGGCTGAGGACAATCTTTCTTCAAATGTCCACGGTTCCCACAATTCCAGCATGTCCCAAGGTTACCCCAACACTCGCTACCATGACGTCTATCACAACGGTTACACTCAAGAGTCCTCAGAACATCATTAGGTCCTTGCTGACCTCTAACAGGGTTACCACCCCACGCCTAGCATCATAATGCGGCCTCCTATCCTTATGCCTCTTCTTGCGATCTCTACCATAATCGCGTTCAGTAGCTCGCTTCCCGGAGCTAGATCCACCCGCTCGACTAGCCAGACCAAGATTTGATTCAATGTCCTTGGCTCTAGTGACCAAGACACCAAAATCCGTATACTCAGCCGCAAGCATATAAGTCTTAACATCCGCTACTAGCCCATAACGGAATCATTCACACCTTTCCCGCTCACTAGGTATTAGCTCAGGCGCATACTGACTGAGGCGAACAAACTGAATTTCATACTCAACTACTGACATGCTGCCTTGCACAATAGACATAAACTCTCTTTTCTTCTCATCTAGGTAACACACTCCCAGATACTTTCGCTTGAATGCATTCAAGAAGAACGTCCATGTGACCTCGTCATCCTCCATCCCAGATATAGTGGTCGTCCACCACGTATAAGCATCACATGCAGCAGTGATACAACACAACCCAACTTCTGCACATTATTGTAGTTCATCTGACCCAGAATTCGCTTGGTGCTCACCAACCAAGACTCAGATCCTTCCGGAGATAAGCCCCTGAACTCAGTCCCTCATAGACTGCGAAGACGTTCCAAAGGCAACCTCACATTGGCATCATCCTGATGCGCAGCTCCATGAGCTCCAGCTACTGCTGCCTGGAAAGCTCCAGCAATAGCCTGAATCAACATGGTCATGTCAGGAGCAGCTTGCCCCTGCGCACCCTCAAGTCCAGCGACCCCAGCACCAGCGCCAACGTTACCAGCTCCAGCAGCACCACCACCGGGTGGTCCACCACCAGGAGGAGGAGGTAAATCCTCAACATTCTCAGCATTCTCATTACCAGCGGTCGATCTAGTATTGATTCTCAACTCTCTACATGGCCCCATTATATAGAAAACAATGCACTGACAAAATTCAATAAACACAATTAGGCACGATAAGGTAAGTAATCCAAGTACTCAAGCTCATTTTTGAAAACAATTCCTCTCATTAGTTTTGATATGGTAATGGGATCCCCTACCACCCTCCAAACATAGCATAACATCACAAAAACATCTCCATCGACTCATACATCACTATTCACACATCATTCTTTCACCAAAAGACCCATAATGCATAAACACATACATCAACCAAATATCAAACCCCAATTATTCGATAACCTAGCTCTGATACCAACAAATGTAACCCCCTTAGCCCGACCTAGACGATTGACCCGAACTACGAAGATTACACGGGGAAAACCAAAGTCAACCTAAAAGTTAACCTTGATTCACGACCCTTTTTTATTTTAATCTTGTCTAGATACTTGTTAACCCTAAGTGACTACTCATAAAACACGATTGAGAAAAGGCACATAGATCGGATAAAATATAGGGACTCAATTGCACTTCACACAAGATTAGGGAAAAAATTGTAATTTCTGTAAATTAGAGGGTCTTCACTGATTTTAAGGTTACCATTATGAAATTAGTCATGTTACATGTTTCTCTACCAAATTTCAACT
Organism: Hibiscus trionum; assembly: GCA_030270665.1. Lineage (NCBI taxonomy): Eukaryota > Viridiplantae > Streptophyta > Magnoliopsida > Malvales > Malvaceae > Hibiscus > Hibiscus trionum. The sequence continues at coordinate 48,435,858 of BSYR01000003.1, forward strand.
TAAAAGGACATCTCAAGCTCAAGCAATTGCAATCTCAACAATTAGGACTAAAATGTAAAGCATGCAAACATCAAACAATTCAAATCTGGGTCCAACGGTAACCCGTTTCGAAACGCCTACTCACCGTATCAAAACGCTGTATCGGAACGGCGTTGACCGTTTTGGTACGCGGGTATGTTCCGAGACCTGTTTCGAAACATGTAGTTCTAGTAGCCAAAATGTATCGAAACAACTCCCTTCGTTTCGAATCGTCAAGGCCATTTCAGGCTCCCGTTTCGAAACACCATGGGGTGTTTCGATACACCCTGCCCAGAAACAGCAGCTGTTGCTGGTTTTTCACTCAATACCTACTCAAACATGCCCCAAAGACTCTCTAATAATACCAACAAGTCATCATACATATAAGGAACATATTTGAAACATTCAAGCACAATCATAGCATCAAACACACAATTCTATTATTGTAGAGGCATGCTTCCTAATTTGAAAACCCAAATAGGCAATCCAACCTCAAAACAAGCAATTAAGGCCATTTACAACCCAAGCAAACTAAAACAAACATGCCACAATCCTTAGGGAGTTTAACACATCCCCCAAATACAATTCTTGGTTTCCCATTGTCAATCTATCAAAACTAAAGTGTATGAAAACTTCACCATACATGAGCTTGGACTTCCTTGGATGAACTTAGCTTCCTTGATGCCCGAAACCACCTCAATTATCTGCATTATTGGTAAAAGAGAGAGCGTAAGTACAAATGCTTAGTGAGGCATGCTCTAAAGAAAACCAACACAATAATGCATAACTTGAAAACACTTTCTCAAAAGCTTTTAAACCACATGCTCATTTCTATCCCATGCTTGGAAACCTTTCAAAGCAATTTCTCATTGAAACCACATGTACCTTCATTCTATCTCATGCATTTAACCCAATGCAAATCTCATGGCAAAGCCAAATTCATGCTTGTACTCTAAAGCATTTCATAAACAAACCACATATGCAATTCTCATAGCATAAACCATTACATCAAAGGTACATGTGAATCAAAAACCACAACATATTTTATATTGGCATTTCACATCTATTTATTACTCGGATATGCAGACATCTCAGTAGACACTTCCGGTGGCATCTCTCATCACCGTACTCAATCGTCTAGCAACATAGTTTCCGGTGGAATCTCACATCACCGTACTCACATGGCGGAATTTCTCATTGCCACAAAGCTTGGGTATTTTACCAAGTCCTACCCGATGGAATGCCCATCATCGGTTCTCTCCCTTTGGCTTAACCAAAGAGCAAGTACGAATTTTTAGTTTATAATGCACTCTCATCCTATTGATCGATCAATTATATCCGGTAAGTATCTCAACATCTATGCCAATATATTATGTCAAATCAACATCTCACCTACTGTTTTTCATGCATTTAAACTCGACATTCTCATCTCATTTCAAAATCATAACTTTGCTATGCTTCAACATAAAAGCTCAAATCTCAATTATGCAACATGTTACTTTATGAAATCATTTCAAGCATCATCTCATGCTATAATTCATGCATAAAAACAGTAGGAATTTATCAATCTAAAACCATGAGCATGTAAAAGCATTTAAGGGCAATCCACATTCTAGAGAGCAATCTAGTCAATACTTACTTCCGGACTTAGGAAGGTGTTTCAAACCTTTCCTAAATCCCCAAACCTTGTTTCTTTGTCCATCAATGACTTCTATAACCATACGCACTCACCGATTACGTTTCGCTTGCTTGCCGAAACGATATCTAAGCTTCCGGATCAACTCCAAAGGTGTCTGAAGATGTCTCCCCTGTTTTAAACACATAAGAGCAGAGGATTAATGCATCATCATGCATTGAAATCATCAGCCACACACCTAAACTCGCTGCTCTACACAAAATCCACATTTCGGCTACCAAACACTACCGAAATCACCTCCAAACTCTTCCAAAACCAAACCCAGCCAAGATCCATCACTTCTAATCACTTCTAAATGTCAATCAACATCAACATCAAAAACTAACACAACCACGTCCTTATACCTCCAGCTATAGCAGAACACCAAAATCACCCCAAAAACCATCATTTTAATAAGCAAAACTTAGGAAAACAAACCTATTCGGGATTGGATTGATAAAACCTCATTTATAACCTCATTTAACATCCAAAATACATTAGAAAACCATCTCAAAATAGAGCCCAATCAATCACCACGAAAATCTTCAAGATCTCTTCCAAAATCTTGAGTTTTAAGCTAATTTCTTGTTTCTAACATTAAAAGCACTTAAAATCATTAATAAAGGATTGCTAACTTGGTAATTTCAGTAAAGAACTAATCATTAGAGGAGAAGGACGAAGCTTACATCTAATGGATGATTTCTCCTTGATTTGGGCAAGTTTCCTTGAAAATTCAATGTAGAAATCAAGTGGATTTGTTGAAGAATTGATTAGGAATCAAAGAGTGATTGAAATCTCATCAAATGAAGTGGAAATCAAAGTAAATTTTCTGGAGAGAAAGTGTTTTGTTGAAAGGAATTTGAGAGAAAACAAAATGAGGGAAAATTGTGAAAAGTGGTTATGAAAAGTCAAAGGTGGTTTTTTCTATTTTAATCACCTTTATTTTCTTTAATTAAATCATTAATTAAATCACCCAAATTAAGAAAAAATCTGATGAAAACATTTTTGGTAGAATTAGCTCCTTAAAGATTCAAAATTTCAATCCTTTACAAAATAGTCACCACTAAACTTTGCAAAAACTGCGATTTGGTCACTACACCGAAATGTTGTATTTCCAAACCTTATTTTGTAAAATTGATTTCACCATTCTCTTTTATATATTAAATGAGTATTTTTAGATATTTTTCTATATTTTTAAAGCATCCCGAACTAGGTGTTCCCTAAAACCCCCTTTTAGATTCGAACCGTTTTCCAGACCGATCCGGTTCAGACTCTAAACATCTTGGCCCAAATTTGGGATGTTACAGTTCATTTGTGCTGAAATTAGTCAGAGAAGCATGTTTTATGAATACTAAAAGGTTGGCAACCTTAAGATTGGAAAGGTCTATGTAAATTACGGAAATTATGTTTTGGTCCTTAAAAGCATAAAATGTTTAATTGAACCCATAAACGTTATCCGTTTGCTGCGCCATTTCTTTATAAATGTTTTGTTGATCACATAGAGTTTTAATATTCATCTAGAGAAGATTAAAAGAAAAAAAGGTCGTTAATCGAAGTCGGCTTTAACGAGTTGGCTTCGATTTTCCCCGTGTAATCTCCTTGGTTTGGGTCGGACGTCTAGGCCGGGCTAAAGGGTTACAGATGCTCTACAGCAACCTCAACCGATATGCAATAGGACCAACACACTTCACAATCTCTTAAGGTCCAATTAACCTTAGACTAAGCTTACCCTTACGTCCAAACATCATCACCTTCTTCCAAGGTGATACTTTCAAGAACATGCGATCTCCAACCGCAAACTCGACCTCCTTACCCTTTAAATCCGCGTAAGACTTTTGACGATCTGATGCTGCCTTCAAACGATCACAAATAAGCATTTGTAGTTATCTTCATCTTCTTCTTTCCACCATCAAGCAAGCACCACCATTGTAGGAACTTCAAGCTTTGCTTTTCTTCGATTTATTGTTATCAAATCATTTCTATTGATAAGGTAAGCTAATTTCCTCAATTGATTGTTGGATTCCATGGATAAATTAAGTTTAATCTCAAGCTAGGGTTTTGACCATCCATGGATATTTCATCGTTGTTTCTATATTAAAATCGGATATCGATTTTGATATCGTAATATTGATCAGTGCTTAAAAGTTCTATATTTTACCCATCATTTATCCTTATTTTTGCTGCACTCAAGCATGTTTAACTGCATTTTAGGTTAAGTTTTGCATAAACATCACATTTAGATAAAATTGCGCAGATACTGCTAAATTTGGTTACTTTTGCAGGTATCTGTCGTGGCAGCAGTTGTGACAGCATCCAGGGCAGCAGTCGTGACAGCACCCAGGGCAGCAGCCGTGACAGCACCCAGGGCAGCAATCGTGGCAGGCGCTGGGCAGCAATGCAGAAAATCTGGAATGAGCAGTCAAGGAGGACGTTGCTGCCATAGTGCTGCCGTGACAGCAGAGGACGACAGCAGTTTTTGTGGAGAAAAAGCAAAGTGGACCTCGACAGATAGATAAAATTCAGACCGTCTGTCGTGTGAAAACCTCATATTTTTCCGAGCCCCAGATCAAAAGATATGTCAAGCCCAAAAGTTCAAGGAGAGAAAATCCCAAGAAACAAGGAGGACGTCTGGAAAGTAGATTCCTTGAAGATTAAGTCTTTATTAGAATCATACTTTTAATTAAAGTTGTAATCCTTGTTAACTTAGAATACTTGAGCCCAAAGCTTATATAAGGGCATGTATTTTAACCTAGGAGAGATATCTCATATCCCATAGCCGATTTCCCCATAACCGATAACCTAAACCCCTCTGCCGTTTACCCGTCACCGACATGTTCTAAATTCCCCCTAGGGCCACGGGTTGTTTTGTAAAGTAGTTGCAAGGGTTGTTTTGTTTTAGGATTTTCCAAGTTCAATAAAATAAACTTCAAGTTCTCTTATTTTGGTTATTAACATCTTGCAAGAGCATCGGGAGAGCATTGTGAGGTTATCTATTTACTTAGCATCGGGAGAGTTAAGTATACGAAAGAAATAAGAGCAAGTTCTCTAGTTTATAGTTGAACTATCTCGTGCCTAGGGATAGGGCGAGGTTAAGTGGCTAAAGAAGAATTCATACACATCGGTGTTCATCCTTCGATTCACGCTGGGAGGTATCATCAAAGACGTGATCATCGACAGACTTGGACCTAGGGATAGGCCAAGGCAGATCTGGGATTCTTGCCAAACTTGAAGAACAGAGTTGGTGTGTTCGCTGCCGCGACAGCCAACGGACAGCTGCACTACTGAGCAATTCAATACCAGCCCATTCTCTCTATCTTGATATTCTTCTACTCTTTTATTTAAGTTTACTTTATATTTCTCGTGACAAAATCTTAAATCATTCTTTTTCCCCTTGTGCAGATAGTGAAGGAAAGGGTTAGCCCAGTCCCTGTGGAGACGATATCCGATACTCTAATATCACTTTATTACTTGCGACGTGTACACTTGCACTCAATTGCGATAGACACTTTTACACGCAACAAGTTTTTGGCGCCGTTGCCGGGGACTGGCAACACACTCTTACCCTAGCTTCTGCACTTTTCTTTTTTTTTCTTTTTTTTTTAACAAAAAAAACTCAGGTGAAAATACAGGTTCAAGGGCATCAACATGCCAGGAAAAACCATTCGAGAGTTAATGTGGGAAAGTTCTTGCAATTACCGTAAAGATATGCTGCCACGACAGCAACAGGGGCAGCAAAATTTTTTATGGTACGATCAAAACCCACAAAATTTTTTATACCATAACAGTTTTGCTGCATAACCCGACCTGCCCTGGCAATGTCATCATCCTCAAGAGCAGTCAAAATCCTTAGAAGACAAACTGCAAGCCTTCATGGCACTCACTCAAGAAGTGTCGGTTTCTATGGACACAAGTATCGCCAAGATGGATGCACTCTTGAGCAGACCGGTCCTCATTCATGCCACGACTGAACCTGAAATCCTGAGGCAAGATGACGAGGACGCCCATGTGAAGGAATACCAAACATATGATGAGTCTGAGCAACAACTTGCCATGGCAATGATCAAGGAGCCGGAATGGAGCAACACCGCGACAACGCTGAGTGAAATTCAAGAGAATGTCACGACAGCAACCACTTCTGAGGCAGAAACCCTAGTCAAAGCGGAAACTGCCACCTCGGCAGCAACTGCCGCCTCGGCAGCAACTGATGCTGAAGCAACAACCACATCAAAGGTATTTGAGGAACCAACGCCGGTGGACACAGAATCATCAAAGTCGCTACTGATGGAGATCTACGAGTGGTCAACAGAATTTGGTATAGAGAGTGATGGCACTTACCAATGTCCCATTGACCTGCAAAGTAACCTGACAACGGACTGTCAAAATAACTGGCTGCCACAGCAGCAGACACGACAGCAAGGGCTACATTCAACCACAACAACATTCAACGAAAACAAGGTAAGTTTGCGGTCGAATGTCAATTTAATTTTTTCTAATCATATATTCATGCTCTCAGAAACATTACCAAGAAAGGAGGACTTCATGGACTACAAAGGGAAGAGAAAGAAATAGGCCTCCACCATGAGAATAATCACCAGATGGAAGGTACGAATGGACTTCAAGAAGTACCGGAAACGACCCATCAAGCATCAATAGAACAAGGAATAGTTACTTTAGGAGATGCCCCTCAAGGCACTCTTAATTTAACTTATTTTATTTTATTTTATTTTTCTTATTTTATCTTTATTATTTTAGGAATTAGAAATTTGATATTGGTTTTTAGTTTATTTTTGTTATTAGGTAAACAAAGAAAAACCCTTGCAATGACGATACAAGCAACCTGAGGAAGCTCTGCCTCCACCCCTGCCGCGGCAGCACTCATACTCTCAGGGCAGCACCCACAGCTCCTCCGACAAAGTCCAAAGAGACTACCCGCCGACAGCTCCTCATCCAAAGCTCCAGCAGCAGCGACGACAGACGCACAACTTAAGTTTTCTTTTTCTTTGTCTCTGTCGCCTGCTATATATATTATCTTTTTGTGATGTTTAACTTTTCTGTCATTTTTTTTCTTTCTGTTTTCATCTTTTGTGTCATGCATTGAGGACAATGCAACCCTTGAGTTTGGGGGTAGGCAGTCCTCCTAATTATTAATATAATATTGCATTTAGTTTTAATTGTGTCACATTTATTTTATGCAAAAAAATGAAAATTTTGAAAATTTTGGCTTAAAACTATGAACTGAACTTGCCTGTCGTGACAGCTCTGTCGTGGCAGCAACTTTAGGATAGTCTTTAGGAGAAGTTTTAGAACCTTTCTATAGTTCTGAAAACTTAAACACCATTGTGACTGTTATATTGCTTAGACTTCTTTTAGCCAAACTAGAATAGAAAACTTAGCACTTAGAGTAGAAAAGAGACTAGAATCTCAGGAAACCTAGAGGTGCCTACCACTGGCTCTAGGCAGATAACCAGAGAAAAACTTCTAGAGGTGCCTATCACCGGCTCTAGACAGTTAACTAGTGGTGCATGAAATACTGGCTCTAGTAGAAAAGAGAAGAAATAAAAAAAAGGAAATAACTAGAGGTGCCCGATTCTGGCTCTAGCAAGAAAAAGAAAGAAATCAGTCTCGTAAGAAAAACTCTAAACAAGCTAAAGAATAATATTCTAGTGAAACTAAGAGAGTCTTGGCATATAACTGTTCACAAGCATGCACACACTGCACGAGGACTATAGAGAGATTTCGAACATATCCTAGATTATCCGACAGGGTGATGCCGTCACAGGGAACGAACGACAGGTAAGGGAAAGGTCACTGTTTGAAAGCCAAAACAAAAATATTTTATTTTTCTTTTAGGCCTGAATTGCTTGAGGACAAGCAAAGATTCGAGTTTGGGGGTGTGATCAGTGCTTAAAAGTTCTATATTTTACCCATCATTTATCCTTATTTTTGCTGCACTCAAGCATGTTTAACTGCATTTTAGGTTAAGTTTTGCATAAACATCACATTTAGATAAAATTGCGCAGATACTAATAAATTTGGTTACTTTTGCAGGTATCTGTCGTGGCAGCAGTTGTGACAGCATCCAGGGCAGCAGTCGTGACAGCACCCAGGGCAGCAGCCGTGACAGCACCCAGGGCAGCAATCGTGGCAGGCGCTGGGCAGCAATGCAGAAAATCTGGAATGAGCAGTCAAGGAGGACGTTGCTGCCATGGTGCTACCGTGACAGCAGAGGACGACAACAGTTTTTGTGGAGAAAAAGCAAAGTGGACCTCGACAGATAGAGAAAATTCAGCCCGTCTGTCGTGTGAAAACCTCATATTTTTCCGAGCCCCAGATCAAAAGATATGTCAAGCCCAAAAGTTCAAGGAGAGAAAATCCCAAGAAACAAGGAGGACGACTGGAAAGTAGATTCCTTGAAGATTAAGTCTTTATTAGAATCATACTTTTAATTAAAGTTGTAATCCTTGTTAACTTAGAATACTTGAGCCCAAAGCTTATATAAGGGCATGTATTTTAACCTAGGAAAGATATCTCATATCCCATAGCCGATTTCCCCATAACCGATAACCTAAACCCCTCTGCCGTTTACCCGTCACCGACATGTTCTAAATTCCCCCTAGGGCCACGGGTTGTTTTGTAAAGTAGTTGCAAGGGTTGTTTTGTTTTAGGATTTTCCAAGTTCAATAAAATAAACTTCAAGTTCTCTTATTTTGGTTATTAACATCTTGCAAGAGCATCGGGAGAGCATTGTGAGGTTATCTATTTACTTAGCATCGGGAGAGTTAAGTATACGAAAGAAATAAGAGCAAGTTCTCTAGTTTATAGTTGAACTATCTCGTGCCTAGGGATAGGGCGAGGTTAAGTGGCTAAAGAAGAATTCATACACATCGGTGTTCATCCTTCGATTCACGCCGGGAGGTATCATCAAAGACGTGATCATCGACAGACTTGGACCTAGGGATAGACCAAGGCAGATCTGGGATTCTTGCCAAACTTGAAGAACAGAGTTGGTGTGTTCGCTGCCGCGACAGCCAACGGACAGCTGCACTACTGAGCAATTCAATACCAGCCCATTCTCTCTATCTTGATATTCTTCTACTCTTTTATTTAAGTTTACTTTATATTTCTCGTGACAAAATCTTAAATCATTCTTTTTCCCCTTGTGCAGATAGTGAAGGAAAGGGTTAGCCCAGTCCCTGTGGAGACGATATCCGATACTCTAATATCACTTTATTACTTGCGACGTGTACACTTGCACTCAATTGCGATAGACACTTTTACACGCAACAAATATCGACCCTAATCATCTCCCTATTGATTTTCTAGCTCAAGAAGTGGAGAGAGATGTTTCACCATCTCCGTCGAAAGCTAGAAGTAAGGGTATTGCCATTCGTGAGCCGCAAGAGCATCGGATTTCAAGGTGAGTGTAGTCGGAGTCTTGCGATTTAGGCGAAAAGCCTTCCTGAATCTTTATTTGATGTTTTAGATTACATCACTAATATTGTCATTGAAGAAGTTGCATTTGATGGTTAATCGGACACCTTGGTAAGTGTCGGTAAGTTTGTTATTGAATATCAGACATAGTTATTGGTATTGTCATTGAGCATAGTCATTGATATAGTTATTGTCATCGAAACATTGTAAAGAAGTCATCGTATATTGATATTGATATTGAACCATGAAACATTGATAATATTGAATCACTAGTCATTGAAATCCACTTTGAACATTGAACACTGAAATGAACATTGAGACCTTGGATTTGAATAGACATTGGATACAATTGGCATGCCATAAAATTCATGAGCTCATTGTACGAGTGGACTATGGTCCTAAGCCTACAACCTATATTGATTTGGCGAGGCAGAGGGATGTGTATTGATATTGGTCATATTGGCAAGGCGGAGAGACTAGACCATTCATTGATTTGGCGAGGCGTAGGAATCTGCGTATCAACTATCTTGATTCAATCCAAGGATTAATGTTGAAAAGAATATGTTAAACATTGTATATTGTTGCATAACATTGATATTGATAAGCATGAGATCATATATATATATTGATACTTGACATAATGTTGTTCATATTGCTTATGACTACCTCACTAGCCATCGTATGCTTAACGTGTCTCATCTCATGCATTTTCAGGTTGAAAGGATCGCGTGTTGGAGGATCGGATTGGCAAAACAAGACAAGTCACTACAAGCCCTAAAGTAATGTGCTTTGATCTTAAGAACTCATAGGAAGGTGGCAAAGTAGTTGAACTAGTCATGTATGCCCATTTTGTTATGTTTGTGATATGCATATTTTGTAATATGGTTAATGGCCCTAAATGGCCTTTTTGGTTGGCTTTGAAATGGCTTAAAGATGCACATTTGGCTCATAAAGGTCAAAACGTTGTAAACATATTCGTATAGTCATAAAACTTGGCATGCTAGTAGTTTATACCATTGAAATGTTGTGTATGATGTTTCGTTGCCTTTGGACATCGTCCGGTAAGTCAAATTGACTAAATACCAACAAAAATCCATCATTACAAGTCATACCGTATCGAAACGGGTGATGGCGTTTCGATACGGATAAGCATAATTGAACTAGAGGAATAGGGCGTACCGAAACAATTTTTGGCTGTTTCAAAATATTTGGTCACTGGAATCCCTTATTTTGGTACGGGTTTATAGCGTATCAAAACGGGGCAAAGTCAAAGTCAAAAGAAGTCAACCCGTTCCGATACAGGGTATATTCGTATCGATACGGTCTAAAGGGTAAGTCAAAAAGGGTTGACCATCGTCCACCCATTTCGAAACAGCCCTAGTGTATTTTGATACGGGGTTAGTTAAGTTAGTTAAAGGCATATTAAACAGTTTGCAAGGTTTACAGTTTAGTTACTAAATATTGAAGGATTAATTTGATTAAGTTAATGGACCTCAAATTGTATGAAATTTTACAAGCATGTTAATATTGTGATGAATTTCATTATAGTATAACCAATTGCATTGAAGGACCTTTAATTTATCAAATTTACAGATTGGTCCCTAAAACTGTTAATAGTTGTATTTTAGCCATGAATGATTAATTATTGCTTATATGGGTCAATTGGATTGAGTTTCATGGTAGTGAGGATTCATTGTATGATATTGTTGAAAATGTTAATAACAAGAACAGAATTTTATTGTACCAACTTTCGTATTGATCATCGGTTTCACCTTTCGACCCGGTTCTCGACTAGACCAGGAAGGGGATGCTACACTCTATCCGACACTATGGACTTAGGTACATTATGCAATCTCACAATCTCCGCAATGTACAACTCTGCCAGCTTATCCAACGTATACGCAATATGCACATCTATAAAGTGTGCACACTTCGTAAGGCGGTCCACAATCACCAAAATAGAATTCTTCTTTGTCGGGGTCTAAGGCAAACCAGACACGAAATTCATTGTAATCCTCTCCCATTTCCATTCCGGTATCCTCAAAGTTTGCAACAGCCCGGAAGTAAATTAATGCTCAACTTTCTCGCGCTGACAAACCATACACTTACTCACAAATTCAGCAACATCGTTCTTCAACCCAACCCATTAGTACTCGTCTTTCAACCAACGATACATCTTCGTACTACCAGGATGCATAGCAAAAAGACTGCTATGAGCCTCAGTCAAGATAGTGATCCTTAGATCAACATCCTCCGACACAACTATTCGACTTTTAAAGCACAAAACACCATCATCATTGAAACAGAAATCTGTTGCATTACCATACGCTATATCCTGAACCTGAGGCACCAAAGAATCACCAAGCAACTGCTTCTCTTTAATCAACTGAACCAAGAAAGGTCTCACTTGTTACTCAGCTATCAACCCACCATCACACGATATACTCAACCGAGCGAACATCACTCTCAATTCTACTGCCAACTTCCTACTCAAGGCATCAGCCACAACATTGGCCTTCCTAGGGTGATACTCTATCGTCAAGTCATAATCTTTAAGAAACTCCAACCATCTTCGTGGCTTAAGATTCAACTCTTTCTGAGACATCAGATATTTTAAACTCTTATGATTCGTATAAATCACACACTTCTCACCATAAAGGTAATGCCTCCAAATCTTTAAAGCTAACACAAATGCAGCAAGTTCTAGGTCATGAGTAAGATAGTTGCGCTCGTGCACCTTTAATTGCCTAGATGCATACACCATAACCTTCCCACCTTGCATCAACACACATCCTAAACCAACATACGATTTATCACTATAAACTACAAACTCCTTATCCGATTCAGGTTGATTCCTGATAGGAGCTTGCGTCAAAGCTTCCTTCAACCTCTCGAAAGCTTGTTTTCTAACATTCGTCCACTCAAAACGATCATTCTTTTGCAACAACATGGTTAACGGAGCAGCAATCTTAGAGAAACCATCCACAAACCTTCGGTAGTAACCCGCCAAACCAAGGAAACTACGAACTTCCGCCACCAATTTAGGAGTTTTCCAATTCATCATTGTCTCAATCTTATGTGGGTCAACCCGGATACCTTCGGCCGACACCACATGTCCATGAAAGACAACTTCCCTGAGCCAAAACTCATACTTACTAAACTTAGCATAAAGCTGATTTTCCAACAACATTTGCAACACAATCCATAAATGTTTATCATGATCCTCCTCGGTACGAGAGTACACGAGAATATCATCAATAAACACAACCACAAAGTGGTCCAAAAACTCATGGAACACATGATTCATCATGTCCATGAATGTAGTAGGTGCATTCGTCAAACCAAACGACATCACCAAGAACTCGTAATATATATACCTTGTACGAAAAGCTATCTTAGGCATATCATCATCCTTTACCTTCAATTGATAATATCCAGGCCTCAAATCAATTTTACAAAACACCGAAGCACCTAGAAATTGATCAAACAAATCATCGATCCTTGGCAAGGGATACTTGTTCTTAATCGTCAACTTGTTCAGTTGCTGATAATCTATACACATACGCATCACATCATCTTTCTTCTTCACAAACAAGACCGGTGCACCCCCAAGGTGAAACACTTGGTCTAATGAACCCTGGATCTAGCAACTCCTGAAGTTGCATCTTCAAATCCTTAACTCCTTTGGAGCTATTTGATAAGCGCCCAAAAGGCCTATGTTTTTACCCCTTTTACATGGCATTATGGCTTAACCTACACCCATTCTAGTGGCATTATGACCTTATATTCATTATTTACACTGCCTTTACCTTTGATCATGAAATTTGATTTATTTAATGAAAATGTACTTTTTAATGCACGTTTGGTATTTTCACAGAGTTACCCACTACCGGGGTAGGCGATGCCAAATGGGTAATGAAGAAGAGGAAAAATGGTGCAGAACACCTCGGGACAAATCAAGATTATGCCCAGCCAAAGATAACAACTTCTACTGACGGAAGCTGAAGTATGAAGAGGAAGCCTTACGGAGTAGCTCCAGTGACGGACCCCTACCGAGGCAGTCCACAGACCAAATTGCCGAAGGGCAAAGCATGCAAAGTGATAGCCGATTTGAAGAGCATAAAATATTGGATTTTTCTACACACTTTGCATGGCAATTGGGGCACAAGAAGATGAGGAAAGCATGGAAGGAAGTTTAAAGATGGAATTTGGCCAAAGTGGATAAAGACATTAAAGTTAAAGAGATTCACATCTTTAATGAAGATAAGTCCAAGTCCAACTTAACTTCCTCTCCAAGAAGGACTTTGCCCTACTCTCTTCCTATTTAAGCAAGGCTTGACGCACGCATTGAAAAAAGAGACCGCATATTGGGAGAGAAGAGTCGAGAGCTAGAGATTAGGGTTTAGTTGTGTGTTCTCCATGTCCATTATGTTCTAAACTTTCTTAGGGATATGATTATTTTGCTTAGTAGTTGTGAGAAAACAATTGTGCTTTGTTTAAGTTTTTAATGCCGAGAGGTATTATCATGGCCCATTCATCAGCACATTTTTGACCTTAGAGATAAGGAGAAGCTATCGAAGGATGCTTTGCCGAACCTTGACATCAACTACCGACCATCAAGAGATTACCGAGGCAGCACATCTTATTGCCGCGGTAGGAACGAAGCACATTGCCGAGGCAGTTTGGTGATCATTGCATTCAAAAACCAAGAGAAGTCAATTGGATTCCACACCATGACGCAATCTAATCCGGCCCATTCTCTCATCTTGATTTCTCTCCTTTTACTTACTTGCTTTAGTTTATGTTCTTTAGTTTAATTAAAATCAAAAACCCCTTTACTTGTGTTTTTACTTTTACCTTTTCTTTCATAGTGCGAGAAGATAATTGAAGTAAGCCATCCCAATCCCTGTGGAGATGATACTCTAATACTTATAATTATATTAATTAAGACGTGTACACTTGCACTAATTGCGGAGCACCATTTACAAGCAACAAGTATTAGGTGTCGTTGCCAGGGATTGGCAATAGCGACTTTCAATTTGATTTTCTTGCACTTTTTATTTATATGTTTTTCGAGCACTAATAAACTTTTGTTTTGCATTGGTGCATGACCAGGGCGAACCCAAAGTATCCACTCCACGACATTGATCAATAAATCGATCGAAGTTGTCAGAGTCTCAAGCAACAGATGGTTGGTGGCCACAACGCCAACAATGCCAAAAATGCAAACAACAACAATCGGAATGCCAATGGGTAGTAGGTTGCCGACGGGCAGCCAGTTGCTGATGGGCAGCAGAATGTCCCTGTAGGAGATGGAGAAAATCCGCGAATTCAATTCGCGCCAGTACAAAACCTAACTGTGCAAAACTACCTGGAAGAGGATCTGAACAAACTAAATCTTGAAGTAGTCACACCAGAGATTGAAGTCGCCCACTTTGAACTGAAGCTTCTAATGTTCAACATGATCAATACCATGGGGCAATTTGGCGGCTCAGCAACTGAAGATGCCAGACATCATCTGAAGTCCTTCCTACAATTTTGCAATTCATTTAAAATACATGAAGTACATGAGGATATTTTGAGATTAAAATTGTTTCCCTATTCACTGAGGGATAAGGCAAAAACCTGGCTAAAAAGTATTCCAGCAGGATCAATTGGATCTTGGAGTGATTTATGTCGTAATTTCTTAGCATGTTTTAATCCTACGAATTTAACTGATAAATTGCGTAACGAAATCACTTCTTCTCGATAGGCTGACGATGAATCCATGTACGAGGCTTGGGAGAGATACACAGAGCTGTTACACAAATGCCCCTTGCACGAATTCCCACTGTGGACGCAAGTAACCATGTTCTATAACGCTGTCAACACGACAACTAGGATGATGCTTGATGCCTCGGCAAACGACATACTCCTAGACAAAGAACCAGAGGAAGCAAAGGATATTCTGAATAGGACGGCGAAGAACCACTATCAGTTCCCAACGGCTAGACGAGGAGGAATCCGACGCCAACCCACAGTAAATGAAATAGGGTTCTCGGACTCAATTTCATCCCAAATTGCCACCTTGAAAAAGTTGGTCATGAACATGTAATCGCAAAATAATCACCATGAGGTCAAGGTAATGGATTTATTTTGTGAAAACTGTGGGGGTAACCATGTTTCTTTTGAATGTCCATGAAACACTGAGTCGAGTTGTTTTGATTAAAATTACAACCGAAATAACAACATGATGTCCAGAAACTACAACCTAGGCTGGAATAAACACCCGGATTTTTCTTGGAGCAACCCCAAAAATGCACTAAATCCAAACAATTAGAATGCTCCAGCTGCGAGATTTCAACAAAACATGCCTCGGCAGAACATGTCGCAACAGCAGACCATGCCGTAACAGCAGCCTATGCTAACTAGTTCTTTAGAAAACACTATTAATGCTTTTATGTCTCCAACTAGTGCATATATGGCTAATACTGATAAGTTCATAAAGAAAACTGAAGCTTTTATGGACAAAATTAAGATGCGGCTGCAAAACAATGAGGCAACAATGAAATCCCTAGAGACTCATGTCAAGCAAATCGCACAGATCCTAAACACAAGGTCAATAGGAGGCTTACCTAGCGACACAGAAGCAGCTAAGGGAACATCATATGAACAATGCAATGCCATAACCAGTCGAAGTGGTATTCAGCTCAAGGAGCCCCAAGTTAAGGAAACAAATATGGAAAAGCCAAAGGAGCCAAGTGCCACAACATTGCCCATCGAAAATGCCGCGGTAGCAAACCCTGAAGGCATTGCCTCGACAGATCCTGTGGCAGCACCAACGGCAAAGCCCAATGTCGATGCTACTAAAGGCACGTGCACAGAAAGCATAAAGGATACCCGACCAACTCCACCATTCCCACAAAGGCTAAAGCAACAAAAACAAGAGTACCAATTCAAGAAGTTCTTAGACATCTTGAAGTATGTGCATATCAACCCGCCATTGGTCGAAGCGATCAAGAAGATTCCAAATTATGCTAAATTCTTCAAAGACATGATATCAAAATGGAAAAGGATTGGGGAATTTGAAATTGTTGCCCTGATAGAAGAATGCATGGCCATACTGCACAATCGAACACCACCCAAGCTTAAAGATCCCTCAAGTTTTCTCATACCATGTGAAATCAGAGATACCTACGAGGGGAGAGCATTATGTGACCTAGGAGCAAGCATAAACATAATTCCCAAGTCAGTCTTCTAGAAATTGAAGATTAGAACGGCTAGACCTACCTCCTTGATGCTACAACTTGCTGATGGATCCCATGTGCAACCCAAAAGGAAAATTGAGGATATTTTAGTCAAAGTAAATAAATTTATTTTCCCTGTCAATTTTCTCATCTTAGATTGTGATGCAGATGACAATGCTCCAATCCATACTCGGAAGGCCATTCCTCGCCACCGGGAGAACTCTAATTGATGTTGAAAAAGGGCAGCTAACAATGAGAATAAACGACCAGCACGGTAAAATCAATGTACTCAACACCAGCAAACATACTGATGGCCCCGAAAATGTCAACCAATCTAGGCTCAAACTAAGGCTGACATCAACCTAGAACCGCACTGCCCCGACAGAGAGGTTGTACACTACCGAGATAGAGAGGTTGTACACTACCTCGGCAGTCTGACAAGAGAACCTGAACACAAGCTGGAACCAAACATGGGACTACATGCCATGAGGGATAAGGAAGTAGTAACTTTAGGATACGCATGCACGTGCACTCCTTTAGTATCTTAACATTTTCTCTCTATCTTTTTATTTTTTATTTTTAGTTATAATTTCAGTTTTTATTTTCCACATTTTTATATTTTTCTTTTAGGAATAAAGTTTTTATTTTATTTTATTAGGATGGAGATCAAGAAAGAAAGAAGTGAAGACCTAATGGCTAAGTCAGGAGAAGCTGCTGCCGAGAGGCATGATCTGCCAACGGGCAGAAAAACGCAACAGCAAGATCTACCAATGGGCTGTAAAAGCTTTAATGCCTATATTTATAATGGGTAGAAGACCGTAACAAGTAGAAAATGGCTAGAAATGCCGCTCTGCATTTAAAGCCGCATGACATTGCTTGCCAAAACTCTATATAAAGGCTACTCTTCTCTAAACTGTTCATCACGCTATATTCTCTTCTACTCTCTTGCATTCTCCAAAGTTTAGTATTCTCTTTTGCTCTCTCACAACTAGCACAACTATTTTCTAGATTGCCTTCGGATTAAAGAAATAAGAAAGCTCACGCCAGGCTGAAGCATCAACGTACAAACGTTTCGCACCACCGATGGTAGAAAGGTGTTTCAATAAACGCTTCATCGCCCCCAAGTATGGGAGGAGCAAGGGTTTCAATGCTCCGATGATCCAGACTTTAGCCTCGACCAATACCTCTTCAACAAAATAGATCACCAGAAGTGGCAAATATTTTGCCTCCAACCCGAACGAGCTAACATGACGGTGGTCCAAGAATTCTACGCGCACAACCCAAGCCCGACCAGACTTTTTGTTCACATTCGGGGCAAGGTGATCAAGGTGGATGCTGATGCCATAAATCTCTTTTATGGCATCCACGTATAAAGGGATGAGCATGTGGAATTTGTAGAGTCCTTGACAGAGGAAGATTACGAACACATCAAAGAGGAACTCTGCTATGCGGGGGGCACAAAAGGGTTGGTCAATCAGTGACAGTTGCAGCCAGAAGCAAAGCTATGGAACACTTTCCTCAAATGTCGCCTCATGCCCACCTCACTCAACAACATCGTCGACCGACCCATGCTTGCACTCATCCACTATATTTTAAATAATCGTATTATTAATGTGGGTGGCATTATATGCCAGGAAATTCACCTGTGCAGCCAAAAAGAATACGCCCCTCTCTACTTCCCATCACTCATCACTGGCTCATGCACCGGACAGGAGGTACCAACTGACGATGCCGATGAATACACACCTCCAAGGAAAAGATAGGACCGAAAAATTTACTACCAGCTCATGCAAATCGCGAAGGCAGAATCGTGGCAATCTACGTCGATGCAAGGTCTTGTCGCGACAGCTTCCACGGTAGATGTTCAAAAGACATCACAGTCCACTACCCCGGAAGCCACCCTCCAGGAAATTGCCGAGAAATCAGAGGACACGGACATACGAAAAAGTCTATTTATGGCCTTCACAAGGGACTTCACCACCTTCATTGTTCAAGTAATTCAAAAGAAGTTACCGAACCATACCGTCTAGTTCCCTTTGTTCCCTACTGCCTTCTCTGCTGCAGCCGCCCTAGAGCCACGTGTCGCCGCTGCCCCAGCACCCCATGCCAAAGCCACACCGGCCACCACCACTGCCCATGACTCACCAAGGCACACTACCGGGGCAAGACTGGACACTCCCCAAGGTTCTCTAGTCGGGACAAAAGGCTTCTCCTATTGGACCAAAACTGCCCAGTCTATCTGCCGGACATTCGAAACAGCCAAATGCAAGGCATCTTCCTTTGAGGCCACGGAAGGGCTCCACATCGATACGGATGGGGAGGAGGAAGTGAACGCCCCGACCAAGCTAAGCCCGACCAGTCCAAGTCCGTCCAAGCAAACCCCCTTCCCCCGTGCATCTAACTGCCACGAGAAACAAAGAAAGTCAAGCATACGACATGCAAAGGGAGAAAATTGATCCTTTCAAGCGATGACGATGACTCATCATCCGAGTCCATATAAAATTTTTTCTCTCTTGCTTTTATTTTAATGCCCTTAAATTGTTGTGCTTATTTTTTTCTATTATTTAAATATGTTTTTAATGCATTGAGGGCAATGCTTGTCTTGAGTTTGGGGTTGTAGGTTATACTACCGAGAGGCATGATTCTGCCACAATATTTTAATACTATTGCTATTCAGTTTTGTTCTTTACTTGTCCAAAAAAATTTACTGCACATATTGCCTTAGCCGAATGAAGCTTATGCTTCGGCAATGTTCTTCATCAAATCCCTTAGTTTAAATTAATTGAATTTTCTATCTTGGCCATAGATATCTCTTTTCTTACCATAGCTTTGAACTATTTAGAGCCTTTAATTTTAGGATGCTTAAGGAAGATAACTTAGAATCATACTATGAGATTAGAACTTTAAAACACCTTTGTGACTTGTATGATTCAAGGAGTTCTAGTACACTTAGGGTAAAGACTTGCTTAGAAAGAAAATTTTGGGTAAAAAGTTAGAGGTGCCTAACATTAGCTCTAGCTTAAGGAAGCCCTAGAGGTGCCCAAAATCGGCTCTAGGATAATCACTAGAGGTGCCCAAAATTGGCTCTAGTATGTTAGATTGCTTGAAAAAAATTATTTACCCAAGTTAAGTAGGTTAATGCCTAAGTGTTTACTTAGAATCTGAATAATCATCTTGTTCACAATGCATGCACTCACTCACAAATCTTATAAATTGATTCCATTGAATTCCAAAGGCATCCAAAGACTTAAGGGACGAGCATTCTTTTCCATGGTCTGAAGAGGAGAAGGAAAAGTAAGACCAAGGAGAATTTTCATAAGGATTAAGGTTTGGAAATTGATGGTTTGCATTGCTTGAGGACAAGCAATAGTTCGAGTTTGGGGGTGTGATAACTTCCCAAAGGTCCTATATTTTTACCCCTTTTACATTGCAATTATGGCTTAACCTACACCCATTCTAGTGGCATTATGGCGTTATATGCATTATTTACAATCCCTTTACCTTTGATCATGATATTTGATTTATGGGTAAAGTACACAGATGGTCACTGAACTTTGATAAAAAAACAAAATGGTAACCAAACTTTCAAAAATCACGAAGTAGCAATTAAACTTTAGATTTTGAAACAAAATGGTAACTGGGACGTTAAACCCCGTTAACCCCTAACGGAAATTTGACTGGGTATGCCACATCCCCATCCAGTTTCCACCTCATATTTAAAAAAATAATAAAACCATATTCCACGTCATATTTAAAATTAAAAATAAATTATTTCTAAACCCTAATCCTCACCTGAATCCCTCTGTCCGATCCCTCGATTTCTCCCACTTTCAGATCCTCCGTTTCTCCCTCTTTTTCGCCAGTAGCTGAACCCCCTTACGATACATCATCAATTTAAGTTATATTGCTTTCCCTTTCATTTCATTTCATTTTTGTTTCATTTTATAGATATAGATGGGAAATCCGTTAATTGTACGGAAAATGGATAAATAGAGACTAGAGAGGGAAAGATATTTTAGAGAGAAAGAGATGGAGAGTGGGGCAGGCTTGGATGGAGGATGCGTCGGGTCGATCGTGTGGGTACGCAGGAGGAACGGATCGTGGTGGCCGGGGAAGATACTGGGAGTGGAAGAGTTGCCGACATCACACCTTGCGTCGCCAAGGACTGGAACTCCGGTCAAACTTCTTGGTAGAGAGGATTAGGGTTTCCATTTAGAAACGATTTATTTTTAATTTTTAAATATGACGTGGAATATGGTTTTATTATTTTTTAAATATGAGGTGGAAAACTGGGTGGGGATGTGGCATACCCAGTCAAATTTCTGTTAGGGTTTAACGCCACAGTTACCGTTTTGTTTCAAAATCTAAAGTTTAATTGCTACTTCGTGATTTTTGAAAGTTTGGTTACCATTTTGTTTTTTATCAAACTTCAGTGACCGTCTGTGTACTTTACCCTTGATTTATTTAATGAAAAGGTATTGTTTTAATGCACGTTTGGTATTTGCGCAGAGTTACCCATTGTCGGGGCAGGCGATGTCGAGAGGGCAATGAAGAAGAGTAAAGATGGTGCAGAACGAGCTCAAGACAAATGCAAATCAACCCCAGCCAAAGATAACAGCTTCTACAGACATAAGCTGAAGTATGAAGAGGAAGCCTTACGGAGTAGCTCCAGTGACAGACCTCTGCCGAGGCAGTAGATATTCTTTGCCGAGGTAGTGCACATACTAACTGGCTCGAGGGCAAAGCATGCAAAGTGATAGCCGATTTGAAGAGCATAAAACGCTGGATTTTTCTACACACTTTGCATGGCAATTGGAGCACGAGAAGATGACGAAAGCATGGAAGGAAGGTTAAAGATAGAAGTTAGCCAAAGTGGATAAAGGAATTAAAATGAGAGAGATTCACATCTTTAATGATGATAAGTCCAAGTCCAACTTAACTTCCTCTCCAAGAAGGAATTTGACCTACTCATCTTCGTATTTAAGCAAGGCTTGACACACGCATTGAAAAAAGAGACCGCATATTGGGAGTAAAGAGTTGAGAGCTTGAGATTAGGGTTTAGTCCCATGTTCTTCATGTCCATTATGTTCTAAACTTTCTTAGGGATAGGATTATTTTTCTTAGTAGTTGTGAGAAAACAATTGTACTTTGTTTATGTTTTCAATGCAATTTAATTCAAGCTTTGTTTATTCTTAGCATTGAATCCATTCTTGCAATCTCATCGAGAGAGAGTATTGTGAGGTTATCTTTTTGTCTAGCATCGAGAGAGTTAGACTCACAAAATGAATACGTATGGTTTTCATCCCGAACGGTGGAAGCTAACTTGACTTAGAGTTAAGTTAGAGTTTCAACTGCTAAAAGAAGCGTGAGATTGGTTGGTGTTAAGCTTTGGTTTACGCTGAGAGATATTATCAAGGCCCATTTATCAGCATGGTTTCGACCTTTGAGATAAGGAGGAGCTATCGAAGGATGCTTTTCTGAACCTTGACATCAACTGTCGACCAACAAGAGATTGCCGCAGCAAGAACGAAGGAAACTACCGAGGCAGTTTCATGATCATTTCATTCGAAAATCGAGACAAGTCATTTGGATTCCACACTACGATGCAATCTAATCCGGCCCATTCTCTCATCTTGGTTTCTCTACTTTTACTTACTTGCTTTTGTTTATGTTCTTTAGTTTAATTAAAATCCCAAACCCCTTTACTTGTGTTTTTACTTTTTCTTTTTCTTTTTCAATGCAAGAAGATAATTGAAGGAAGCCATCTCAATCATTGTGGATACGACACTTTGATACTTATCATTATATTACTTAAGACGTGTACAATTGCACTAATTGTGGAGCACCTTTTACACGCAACACCATTCAATAGGGAGCAATAGAGACTGGAGTCGTATTTTCATACAACTCTATGCCAAACTTGATGCGTGTAAAAGAGTCCTATTAAATTGGAGCACAAGTGTACACCCGTGTCAAGTTAGAGTATAAAAGATATCGTCTCCACAGGGATTGGGACAACTTCAGAATTAATTTTCCTGCACAATGGAAAAGATAAATTTAATAAAGAGTTGTGAAAATTCTTGAATATAAACTAAAATAGGTAAGGAATCAGATTGAGAAAATAGGCTGGTATTGATTTGCTCAGTAGTGCATGATTTGCTCAGTAGTGCATGCGGTAGAGGTCTGTTGATGTCGCGACAACGAACAACAACTCTGTACTTCAAGTTCAGCAAGAATCCCTATTGTAACTCGTCCTATCCCTAGGTCCAAGTTCTATCGATGAACACGTCTTGGTTGATACCTCCCGGCGTGAATCAAAGGCTGAACACCGATGTTTGTGGATTCTTCTTTAGATGCTTAACCTTGTACCTATCCCTAGGCCAAGATAGTTTAACCATAAACTAGAAAACTCGTATTTAATCCTTTCGTATACTCAACTCTCCCGATATTAAGTAAATGGATAACCTCACAATGCTCTCCCGATACTCTTATGAGATATGAAAACCAGAGTAAATAAACTTGAAGTTTTATTGAATTGAACAGAAAATCCTAAGAAACAGTTTAACCCTTACAACTACTTTACAAGATCAACCCTTAACCCTAGGGGAAGTTTAGAACATGGTAGGAGCTAGATATCCCTTTCTAGGTCGAATTACATACCTTTATATAGGCCTTGGGTCCAAGTTTTCTAATATGGAAAGAATACAAGTTTAAATTAAAGTACAACTCTATTAAAGACTAGATCTTCTGAGTAGATGTCTTTAATTCGTCATCTTTTCTTGTTTTGACTTTCTTCCTTGAACTTTGGGCCTGGCCTTCCTTCTACTACAGGGCTGAGAAAAATATGGGAGTAGTTCACGACAGACTGGCTTGAAATCCTCTATCTGTGGAGCTCCACTTCGCTTTTCCACCACAATGTCCTTGTTGTCGTCATCTCTTCCACGGAAGATGTCACGGCAGATGGTGTTCTATGTCCTTCAACTCCAGCTTTACAACTCCCCTCTGCTCCTTTGCTGCCCTGAATGCTGCTGCGGCAGATACCTGCAAAAAGTGACCGGAATCAGCAGCATCTGTGCAGTTTTATCTAATTGGGATGTGTATGCAAAAATCTATCCTAAATGCAATTAACCATGCTTGAGTGCAGCAAAAATATGGGTAACTGAGGGTAAAATATAGAACTTTTATGCACTCAACACACCCCTAAACTCAAGTTGATGCTTGTCCTCAAGCAGATGCAACCTAACTAAGAATGAAAACTTTTTGGCTTGGCTTAATTCAATGAACTACCATTACCTACAACACCTTCACTATCAAGAGCAGTACCTTGTCGGGTGTTTATGGATTTATCCGGGACAATGCTATAATTCTTGTGCAAGTGTGTGCAGGTTTTGTGAACAAATATGTGCATAGACTCTTTTAGAAAGTAGAATAGTTATGCTACTCACTTGATTTTTATGCCAAACTAATTTTTTCTTGGAGGCAATTCTTAGGCTCCTTTAGTTTTTCCGAATTTAGACTCAAGTTTTTCTTGTTTTGTTTTTACTAGAGCCTGTTTTGGGCACCTCTAGCTATCTTCCTAGAGTCGGTGTTAGGCACCTCTAGGGGCAACTGAGTCTAAGTTTTTCTTTTCTTTTATTCTTTTCCTAGAGTCAGTGTTTGGCACCTCTAGGGGCCACTCAAGTGGTTAAACTTTTCTACTCTAGTTCACTAATAGTAGTCTAGACATCATATAAGTCACAAAAGTGTTTTTGAAGTTCAGAACTATAGCAAGGCTCTAAATAATTCCTAAAACATCCTAAAGACACTGTCACAACAGAGAATGTCGCGGCAGGTAAGTGCAGTTCAAAGACTTAAATCAAAATTTTATTTTATTATTAACACAAAATAACTAAGATTAGACACAAATTAAAAAGTTCATTTAAAAAACACAGAGGTCTGCGTACCCCCAAACTCAAGGGTTGCATTGTCCCCAATGCATGACAAAAAATGAAAAACAAGAAAAAGAAAACATCACAAATAGATAAGATAAACAACAGAAACATCCAGCATAAAAGAAAGTCACTTAAGTTGATGAGCTGTCGTCGCTGCTGCTACTGATGCGGAGCTGCCGGCGGGCAGTTACCTTGGTGGCAGAGGCTGGCTTGGGGCTGGGAGATGGTGAGGCTATCTTCTTTTTGGCCTCTCGAGGTGGCTGGACTCGGGTAGGTGAGATCTTTGGGGCCTTATTCAGGACCTCGAGTTCACTGTCACTGCTGGTGCTACTGCTGCTGCCGTCGGCTCTATCGTGGCAGGGCCCCTCAACAGTTTCATTCAGCTTCTTCTTTTTCATTGGAGGGAAGCCTTTCGCTAACTCCCGGACGACAGATGGCTCTGAGTCAGAATCATCCTGTCAGACTGAGGATGAGGAGAAACCTTCAAAGTACTTCGGATCAATCTCTGGAAGTGGTTTCTTCCGTTTTGCTCCTCAGGGAGTGGCAGATCTTCTGTCACCGTCACCGATCGTGGCAGAGGGTGTAGTGGAGGCAACAGTTGGTGTAGGCGTTTTAGGGCTAGCAGCAGGTGTAGGGGTGGCAAGAAAATTTTATGGGAAAGAGGGAAACTACACGTTTGGATAATTTAAATCAACTTTAATGAAGTTTACCGTGGCAGTTGTGAAGTCCCTCATGAATCCCATGAAGCCCAGCTGTCGTTCCTCCATCTTCTTCAGCATGTGAATGATTTGGCTGGAGGTGTTTGTCGGTTGTGCGGCCTCGGTCTACTCAGGCTCTGCCGCGACAGGCTCTGTGGAATCAAGTTCTGTTGTTGGTTCTGTCGCGGCAGAGGGATCCACATATACTAAGGGGGTGGCTGGCTTCAGCTCTATTAGACTGTATATGTTCTGATGCGTCCATTCCTTGCCTTGGAACTTTACATCTTCATCGATTTTAGGCACTTTATGCGCGTCTGTTACGTGTTACTGTCGCTACAACTCCATGACATGTTGTATTATCCACGTCTGCCGCGACAGCTGGTGTCCGGCTGTCACGTCAACCTTGTTCCATTGGGCTTCTTGGGCTGTTGTGAGTATGGTGGTCTAGTTCGTTCATTCTTCTTTACTTTGCTTCTCTCATTTACCTGAAAACTAAAATATCAAAATATTAAATTCTTATTTCCTAAAACAATAAAATAAAATAAATAAATACTAAGTTAAATTAGGGATGCCTTGAGGGGCATCTCCTAAAGTAACTACTTCCGGCACTCTTAGGGCTTCAGTCCCCTGATAGTGCTTTAGCCTTTGTCCATTGACTTTGAATTGGTGCCCGTCTTTAATTGATCTGATTGTAATGACACCATGGGGAAAAGCTTGGACTACTAGGAAAGGGCCAGACCATCTAGATTTAAGCTTTCTTGGAAAGAGCTTCAACCTAGAGTTGAACAACAACACCTTCTGCCCTGGGCAGAACTGTCGCGGCAGCAGTTTTTTGTCGTGCAACTTCTTTGTTTTGTCCTTGTAGATTTTGGCGTTGTCGTAGGCCATGGCTCGAATTTCTTTAAATTCATTTAAATCCAGTAGCCTTTTATGTCCTGCCTTGTCCCAGTCCATTTTAACTGTCTTGATAGCCCAATATGCCTTATGTTCTATCTCAACAGGAAGGTGGCAAGCTTTTTCGTAGATGAGTCGATAGGGTGACATTCCCAATGGCATTTTAAACGCAGTTCTGTAGGCCCAGAGTGCATCATTTAGGTGAAGAGATCAATCCTTTCGAGTTGGTTTGGCCATCTTTTCTAGGATGCTCTTCACTTCTTTGTTTGAGATTTCGACCTGCCCATTGGTCTGAGGGTGATATGTTGTCACGATCCTGTGCTTTACTCCATACTTCTTTAACGCACTAGCAATTACCCTGTTGTCAAAGTGCCTGCCCTCATCACTAATGATCGCCCTTGTGATGCCAAACCTTGTGAAGATATGCTTGTGGAGAAACCTTTGAATGGTCTTGGCATCATTCTTCTGTGTGGCGATTGCTTCTACCCATTTTGTAACGCCCTGATTTTGGGCCTAGAAGTTTTAGAGTTTGAATCGGACCGGTCGAGAACGGTTCGAACCTTTAAGGGAGATTTAGGGAACACCTAGTTCGGGATGCTTTAAAAATGTGGAAAAATATCTAAAAATCCTCATTTATTATATGAATGATTATGGTGAAAACAATTTTACAAAATAAGGTTTTGAAATACTACATTTCGGTGTAGTGACCAAATCGCAGCTTTTGCAAAAGTTGAATAATGACTGTTTTGTAAAGGATTGAAACTTTGAATCTTTAAGGAGCTAATTTTACCAAAAAGTTTTTAATCAGATTTCTCTTTATTTTGGGTGTTTTATTAATGTTTTAATTAAGGGAAATAAGGATCATTAAAAAGAAAATATATCTTTGACTTTTCGTAACTACCTTACGTTAGTTTTCTCTCATTTAATTTTCTCTCAATTTCAACTCAGCCAAACACAATTCCTCCATCAATTCGCCTCTGATTTTCGTTTCTTTTGACGAGATTTCAATCTCCTTTTGATTCCTAATCTTTTCCTCATCAAATCATGTTGTTTTCACTTTGGATTTTCAAGAAAACTTGCCCAAATTAAGGAGAAATAAACCATTAGAGGTAAGCTTTGTCCTTCTCCTCTAATGATCAGTTCTATACTGAAATTCCAAAGTTATCAATCCTTTGTTACTGATATTTGAGTTGCTTTAATGTTAGAAACATGAAATTGTGTCAAAACTCAAGATTCTTGGAGAGATCTTGATGATTTTCGTAACTATTGGTTAGGCTTTGATTTGAGGTTGATTTCTAATGTATTTTGGATGGTAATCGATGTTATAAATGAGATTTTACCAAACAAATCCTGAATAGGTTTGGATTCCTAAGTTTTCCATGCTAGAATTGTGGTTTTTGGAGTGGTTTTGGTGTTCTGTTATAGCTGGAGGTATAAGGACGAGTTTATGGTGGCCGAAATGAGGCTTTTGAGTAGAGCAGCGGGTTTAGGTGTGTGGCTAATGATTTCAATGCATGATGATGCATTAATCCTCTACTCTTATGTGTTATGAACAGGGGAGACATCTTCTGACGCCTTTGGTGTTGATCCGGAAGTGCCGAGAGCTTATATAGCGTTTCGGCGAGCAAGCAAAACGTAATCGGTGAGTGCGAATGGTTTTAGAAGTCCTTGAGGGACAAAGAAACAAGGTTTGGGGATTTAGGAAAGGTTTGAAACGCCTTTCTAAATCCGGAAGTAAGTATGGCTAGTTTGCTCTCAATTATGTGGTGGTTGCCCTTAAAATGCTTTTACATGCTCTTGTTTTGAGATAGACAAATTCCTACTATTTTATGCATGATTTGTAGCATGAGAAGATGCTTGTAGAGATTTCATGAGAAAGCATGTTGCATTGAAGAGTTTTGAGATTTTGATTTAATGCAAGCATGTATTATGATTTTCAAATGAGATGAGAAAGATTTGAGAAATGTTGCATGAAAAACAGTAGGTGAGATGATGTTTTGACATAATATATTGGCATAGAAGATGAGATACTTACCATATATAATTGATCGATCAATAGGATGAGAGTGCACTATAATCTAAAAATTCGTAAGTGCTCTTTGGAGTTGGGCAATGGGGGTAGTGCCATCCCAATCCAAAGTGAGAATCTGATGATGAGAGATACCATCAGGGTAGGACTTGGTGAAATACCCAAGCTTTGTGGCGATGAGAGATACCGCCATGAGAATCCGGTGGTGAGAGATTCCACCGGGGTAGGACTTGACCTTGAGTAAAGCTAATCCACATATCCGAGTAATGATGAAATGTGAAATGCCAATATAATATATGAAAATGTATTTGATTCACATGTACCTAGTGTTGAGATGATTTATGCTATGAGAAATGCATATGAGATTTGTTTATGAAATGCTTTAGTTTCCACAAGCATGTGTATGGCCTTGCCATGAGTTTTGCATTGGTTTAAATGCATGAGATAGAATAGAGGTACATGTGTTTTCAAATGGAGATTTGCTTTGAAATGGTTTTCAAGCATGAGATAAAATGAGCATGTTGTTGAAAATGACTTTTGAGAAAGTGTTTTGAATAATGCATTATTGTGTTGGTTTTCTTTTAGAGCATGCCTCACTAAGCAAACATGCTTACTCTCTCTTTTACCAATAATGGAGATAATTGAAGTGTTTTGGGCAGCAAGAAGGTAAGAACATCCAAGGAAGTGTAAAGCTCATGTATGGTGAGGTTTTTACACACTTTAGTATTGGTATTTGGCAATGGGGTTTCAAGGTTGTATTTGGGAGATGTGTTTTGGACTCCCTATGTTTGTAGTAAGTTTGTTATGGCTTTGTGGTTTGTAAATGGTCCTAAATTGTTTGGTTGGAGGTTTGAGTTTTATATTTGGTTTTGTGGTTAGAAAGCATGCATATAGTTTCAATGCTCAAGTGTTTGATGCCATGCTTTAGCTTAAGCTTCTCAATTATGTTCTCTAATGTCTAAACAAGTTGCTGGTATGTTATGGAATGTTTTGGAGCATGTTTGATAGCATTAAGATGTGAAAAACCAGAGTTTTCTGCTGTTGCAGGGCATGGTGTATTGAAACACCCTTATCTGTTTCGAAACAGGGGCTCTAAATGGTCATAGTGTTTCAGAACGGGTGAAGGTGTTTCAGAACACTTTGGCTACTGGAGAGACCTGTTCCGATACTGGTCTCAAAACGCACCCGAGTTTCGAAACGGTCAACACCGTTTTGATATGGGCGTTTCGGTACGAAGGTCAGCGTTCCGGAACGATTGACCGTTGGTCTGTGCTTTTGAATTGTTTCAAGTTCTCATGTTTTACATTTTAGTCCTGAATGTTGTGGATGCAATTGTTTGAGCTTGGAATGTTATTTTAAGCTGATTTTTGGCAGAGACATATGTAAAGTGACTAATTACATATTGGTAAACTTAATATCTGCAAACTCCTTATATTTTCCAAAATTTACATTTTGGTCCCTAAAAGTGTAATTCTTGCAATTGAGTCCCTAATTGATTTCCGATCGTTGTGCCTTTCTCTCATTTGACTCTTGCGTAACACCTAGGCTTAATGTGAATCTAGAAAAGATAAAAAGGAAAAAAGGGTCGTTAATCAAGGTTGACTTTTGGGTTGACTTTGGTTTTCCCCGTGTAATTTTTGTAGTTCGGGTCAAACGTCTAGGCCGGGCTAAGGGGGTTACACATTTGGACACGTAGTCTACTGCCAACAGTATGTACAGATTCCCACAAGAAGCTGGGAACGGTCCCATGAAGTTGATTCCCCAAACATCAAAAATTTTGACTTCGAGTATGTTTTGCAGTGGCATCTCATGTCTTCTTGAGATGTTTCCAGTCCTTTGGCACTTATCACAACTCTTATAAAAGGCTTGTGCATCTTTAAACAGCGTAGGCCTATAGAAACAAGATTGCAGAACCTTGGCAGCAGTTTTACTTCCTCCAAACTGTCCTCTATTAGGGGCAACATGGCAGTGGTGAAGCACTTCTTCCTGTTCTTCCTGGGGTAAGCATCTTCTGATGATCTGATCTGCACAGTGCTTAAAGAGAAGAGGTCCGTCCCAATAATAATGTTTTGCATCATTTTGGAACCTCTTCCTTGCTTGGTAGTTAAGTTCAGGGGGTAATAAACCACTAGCAATGTAATTTACTATGTCAGCATACCAAGGGATTTCAGGAAGTTTACCTGCCGCCATGGCTGTCGCGACAGTGCTAGTGGCAGCGAACAACTGCTAGTTTGGGAAAGTTTCCAGTATGTTAGTCTTGTCTTTCTCTTAGACCTTTCCCATCTCCAGTCTTGACAAATGATCCGCTACTTGGTTTTCTGTTCCTTTTTTGTCCTTGATGTCAATATCGAATTCTTGCAGCAGCAGAATCCAACGTATCAATCTTGGCTTAGAATCCTTTTTGGTGAACAAATATTTGAGTGCTGAGTGATCTGTATGGACCACCACTTTTGTTCCAAGTATATATGGTCGGAACTTGTCAATTGCAAACACCACTGCAAGTAACTCCTTCTCTGTTGTGGTGTAGTTTATCTTGGCATCATTTAGGGTTTTTCTGGCATAGTAGATCACATGGAAGAGTTTCTCCTTCCTCTGCCCTAGTGCTACCCCGACAGCATAGTCACTGGCGTCACACATTATCTCGAATGGTAAGCTCAACTCTGGTGGCTGCACTATAGGGGCTGTTACCAGCTTTTCCTTCAGTATCCTGAATGCCTCAGTACATTCAATGTTGAAGTCAAAGGGAATGTTCTGTTCCAACAAGAGACATAGGGGTTTGGTAATTTTCAAGAAATTGGAAATAAATCTGCGATAAAACCCTGCGTGTCTTAAGAAACTTCGTATGCCCTTGACTGTTGTGGGTGGCTGCAGTTTTTCAATAACATCGATTTTGGCTCTGTCGACCTCTATGCCGCGGCAGCTGACCTTGTGTCCCAACATTATTCCCTCATCCACCATGAAGTGACATTTTTCCCATTTTAATACGAGGTTTGCCTCTTCACATCTTTCAAGCACCTTCTTCAAATTGCCTAGGCAATCATCAAAATTTTCCCCGAAGACGGAAAAGTCATCCATGAATATTTCCAAGAAAACTTTCACATTGTCTGAAAATATTGCCATCATACATCGCTGGAATGTTGCTGGAGCATTGCATAGTCCAAATGGCATCCTTTGGAAAGTGTATGTTCCGTATATGCATGTGAAGGTTGTGTTCTCCTTATCCTCCGGTGCAATTGCAATTTGGTTATAACCTGAGTAGCCATCAAGGAAACAATAGTAAAGCTTCCGGGTAGCCTTATTAAGCTTCTGGTAGTCCATACAAACCCTCCAACCGGTCACGGTCCTGGTTGGGATTAGCTCGCTGTCTTTGTTTGTTACCACGATTATGCCTCCCTTTTTGGGTACACGTTGTACCGGGCTCACCCACTTCCTATCCGAGATGGCATAAATTATTCCAGCATCAAGCCACTTGATGATTTCTTTTCGTACCACCTCTCACATAGCTTCATTCAGTCGTCTTTGGGCATCAATTGTCGGCTTATGGTCATCCTCTAAGAGGATCTTATGCTTGCACAATGCCGGACTGATGCCTTGGATATCGGCAATGGTCCATCCAATCGCCTTCTTATGCTGTTGTCGCATTCTGATCGGCTATTGTTCTTGTTCCTGCATCAACTTAGAAGAGATGATTACGAGCAACGTATCATTAAGACCAATAAAAACATATTTAAGTTGCCCTGGCAGGGGTTTAAGATCTAAGACAGGTGGCTGCTCAATGGAAGGCTTTTGGATCACATGTTCATTCGAGGTATAATTCAAAGGCTCGAAGAACTTACCTGGACGTGTGCCTATCCAATTTACCTCCTTAGGACCTTCAGTGTCCGATGCTTCATTGTCTGAGGAGTCACTGTCGTCAAGGCTGTCGTGGCAGTTCTTAAGGTGACTGCGGTAGCAGTGGCCAAATTTTCTATCGTGACAGCTTGATCTGATGCAAGGTTGGTCTAGGATGACTTTTGATATATCCTTACATTCTTCCTCTGCTTCAGCTTTTTTAATAGCTTGGAGAACATTGAGCTTTATCTGCTGGTCATTGACTCTCATGGTCAGTTCTCCTTTCTCTACATCGATCACTGTTCTACATGTGGCTAGGAAGGGTCGCCCTAGGATGATCGGTGCATTCTCATCTGCTTCACAATCTAAAACAAGAAAGTCAACAGGGAAAATAAACTTATCCACTCTTATCAAAATATCTATAATCTTTCCTTCCGGTTGTACGTAAGAGCGGTCTTCCAGTTGCAACATGACTGTCGTGGGTCTTGCTTGTCCAATACCTAGCTTCTGAAATACAGATTTGGGCATTAGATTAATGCTAGCACCAAGATCACAAAGTGCCTTACCCACAAACTTGTCACCAATTATGCATGGTATGATGAAGCTTCCAGGATCCTTCTGGCATCATCACTGTTTCAAATTCCCCAAGTCTGGACCTCCTGGAGATTGCATCCTTAAGAAACTTTGCATAACCAGGCATCTGCTTAATGGTTTCTAGCAGCGGAATGTTGATGTGTACTTGCTTAAAGACATCATAGATTTTCTTAAGATGGTACTCTTGTTTCTGTTTCTTTAACCGCTGTGGAAAAGTGGGAGGAGGACGGTAATATTCAAGGAGTCCTTCACATGGAAGTCGGATTTGAGGAGGCTCAAGATCTTCAGCTTCTTCTGTCTGCTCCTCTATTTCTTCTATTGTCGTGGCAAGTGTGACGACATCAGACTGTTTTCTTCTGCCGGGGCAGTGTTCACTACAGGTGTTTGTAGGGTCGGTTCCTTACTCGGAGTTTCTTTTATTGTCGGGCCATGTAGTTGTTTCCCACTCCTCGTTGTAATAGCTTTGCACTGCTCATGTGTGGGTTTTCTAGTGACCTCAGTATCACTAGGGAATCCTCCATTCTGCCTTGGGTTTATGAACTGTGAAACCTGACCCATCTGTGTCTCTAGGGATTTTAGGGTAGCCTCGTGGTTTGTCATTCTCATCTCTGTCTTATCCATGAAAGATTCAGTTTTCTTGTCAAAGTGATCCATGTTTGCCATATATGCTCCTGTTTGAGACATGAAGGTTGCCAGGGTCTGTTCTAGTATGCTCGTTGTGGCTGCCGGTTGCTGTTGTGGTTGCTGCTGTGGTTGCTGTCGTGACAGAATCCTAGGTAGGACCTCCTTGGTTCTGGTTATTCTGGACTGGATGATTCAGTGCGTTGTTTGGGTTACTCCAAGAAATTTTGGGGTCCTTCCTCCAATTTTGATTGTAGTTGTTGGAATCATAGGTTTTATTCCTATTATAGTTTCCAACATACATCCCTTCTTCCAGCTGTAAGGGACACTCATCTATATTGTGGGTTCCGCTACAGGTTTCGCACACCTCTTCAACTATCTTAGTGAGGTATGCAATCTGAGTTTTGATCGAGTTGTCAGATTCGTATTCCTTTACAGATACTCCTATTCTACCTCCTCTTCGAGTTGTAGGGAACTGCTCATCGTTTTTAGCTAACTTATTCAGCACCAGCATTGCATCTTCTGGTTCCTTATCCAATAACAAGCCGTTTGCTGCTGAATCAATCCTCATCCGAGTGTGTGCATTGGCAGCATTATAGAATTTGACAACTTGATTCCACATGGGGAATCCATGCATCGGGCAGTTTCGTAAGAGAGTTGTAAATCGGTCCCATGCCTCGTGCATTGGCTCGTCATCTTCCTATTGAAAAGTAGCAATCTCGTTATGTAGTCTTTCAGATAAAAGAGAAGGATTAAAACGAGAAAGGAATTCATGACAGAGATCCGCCCAAGTTCGTATTGAACCTGACGTTAACTTGTTCCACCAAGTTTTCGCTCTATCCCTCAATGAATGAGGAAATAGCCGGAGCCTCGGTACTTCCGGGCTTATTCTTGGCTGTCTGAATAATCCACAGATCTCTTGGAAAGTTTTCAGATGTTGACGCGCGTCCTCAGTAGCAGAACCACCAAATTGATCAGCGGAATTTATCATGCTGAACATTACAGGTTTCAGTTCGAAGTGTTCAGCTTCCACATCTGGTAGTGTAGTTTCCAGTTCAACATGGTCATTATCCATGTGCTCTCGACAAGTTTGTCGTGCTGATGGGGCAGCAGGCGGCGGCATATCGTTTCGGGCATCATTAGGAGGATCAACAACAACCCTGGGGTTGTTATTGTTGTTGTGGTTATCTCCCCCATTGCCTTGTCTTTCATTCACCATTGCTTTAAGTCTTTCCTCAAGATAGTTATTTCTTTCTATCAAGAGTTGGGCTTGGTTCATGAGATGATATGTTCGATCGATTTTTAGATCTAATTTGTACTCAGGTTCTTTACCACGTCTCAATCTGCGCATAAGCAATAAGAGAACATTGTGAAAAGCACAGGGAAAATAAAACAACTAAAAACAGAAAACAAAAACAAAAATAGAAAAGTGCAGTAATAAAAAGGTAAAGGTATGTTGCCAGTCCCCGACAATGGCGCCAAAAACTTGATGCGTGTAAAAGAGTCCTATTAAATTGGAGCGCAAGTGTACACCCGTGTCAAGTTATAGTATAAAAGATATTGTCTCCATAGGGATTGGGACAACTTCATAATTAATTTTCCTGCACACGGGAAAATATAGATTTAATAAAGAGTTGTGAAAATTCTTGAATATAAACTAAAATAGGTAAAGGAATCAGATTGAGAAAATAGGCTGGAATTGATTTGCTTAGTAATGCAGGTGTTGCACTGTTTAGAAGGCTTTCTGTTGCGTCTGTTGTTGTGCCTGTCGCGACAGGTGCTGCCGCGACAGGCACAACAACAGACGCAACAGAAAGCCTTCTGAACAGTGCAACACTTGTACTACTAAGCAAATTAATTCCAGCCTGTTTTCTCAATCTAATTTCTTTATCTGTTACTTTAGTTGTTTCTCAAGATTACTTCAACATTCTATTAAACTTATTTTCTTTCTTGTGCAACAATCTAATGATAGAGATATTTCCAGTACCTGTGGAGACGATATCCGATACTCCGTATCACTTTATTACTTGCGACGTGTACACTTGCACTACATTGCGATAGACTCTTTTACACGCAACAAGTTTTTGGCGCCACAAATCCAACATGAAGTTTAGAACATGATGGAGAGAGAGAAACGACTAGGGTTTTGGAGGAAGACGGCTAGGAGCTAGATATCCCTTTCTAGGTCGAATTACATGCCTTTATATAGGCATTGGGTCCAAAATTTCTAATATGGCAAGAATACAAGTTTAAATTAAAGTACAACTCTATTAAAGACTAGATCTTCTGAGTAGATGTCTTTAATTCATCCTCTTTTCTTGCTTTGACTTTCTTCCTTAAACTTTGGGCCTGGCCTTCCTTCTACTACAGGGCTCAGAAAAATATGGGAGTAGTTCACGACAGACTGGCTTGAAATCCTCTATCTGTCGAGCTCCACTTCGCTTTTCAACCACATTGTCCTTGTTGTTGTCATCTCTACCAGGACAGATGTTACGACAGGCGGTGTTCTATGTCCTTCAACTCCAGCTCCGCAACTCGCCTCTGCTCCTTTGCTGCCCTGGATGCTGCTGCGGCATATACCTGCAAAAAGTGACCGAAATCATCAACATTTGTGCAATTTTATCTAATTGTGTTGTGTATGCAAAAATATATCCTAAATGCAATTAATCATGCTTGAGTGCAGCAAAAATATGGGTAAATGAGGGGTAAAATATATAACTTTTATGCACTCAACAAAACTCAACCTCTCTACTCGGTGTCAACCCGGGCAACTATTCCGAAAATACACCTAAAAACTCACATATCGTACGTATGTCCTGAACATGCACTTCCTTCGATCCTGGATTCATCATATAAGCTAAGAAAGCTTCACAACCAAACTCCATCAAACGACTCGCTTCAAGAGTCAAATTTGTACTCGACAATATTTTCACGTTCTCGCCCATGATTACTACTTCGTAATCACCAGCAAGTTTCAAGGTAACTCGCTTAGCATCAAAATCGACCAAAGCCTTACGCTTAGTCAACCAATCCATCCCAAGAATTACATCAAAACCATAGAAAGACAACTCCATTAAATCAACTGCAAATACATGACCTTGAACAGATAAAGAACGTCTCCTATACAACCTTCTCGTAACAATAGTTTCACCAAAGGAACTAGATACTTGCATTCCCACTTCTAACATCTCAACAGGGATATCAAGCAAATGTGCATGCTTACTCAAGATATATGAATGCGTAGAACCAGAATCAATCAAAGATAACAATGACAAGGATTGCAAAGTGAGTACCTGCAATCACATCGGTGTCATTGCGTCCCTCGCGATGTGCGTACACCCTCGCAGGACCACCACCCTCAGGTAGAACAACCACAACATGTGCTACAACTCTCTGACCATCCTCTCTACGCTGGAAGTTACCGCGACCGCGCCCACGGCCTCGTTGAGGTGCAACAGCAGGTGCTCTACCCTGACCACCTCCAGCCAATAATTGACAATCAAGCCTCAGATGGTCAGCCGATACACAACTCCACTAAGAGTTAGTTGCCATAGCTGTAGGAGCATGTCCCTAACGAACCGATCGAGGACAGTCCCGCTTCAAATGCTCGCACGATCCACAATCCCAACATGAATTTTGCTCAGGCCTCACACCGTTACCTTGAATTGACGAACCACGCCCAATATTACCTCACCTCGGCTCAGGCCGATACCTACGATCATGATGCTTCTTAAACTGTCCACTACCAGGACCAGAATCTGCAACTCTCTTACCTGATCTAGAACCACCCACGAGAGAGAATAAGCCCAAACTCTGCTTGATATCCTTAGCTCGCGTCACCAACACATCAAAATCTGTGTAATCAGAGGCCAACATGAAAGTCTTCACTTCTTGCACCAATTTGTAACGGAAACGGTCGCAACGATGCCTATCACTTGGCACCAACTCAGGGCAATAATGGCTTAAACGAACAAATAGAACATCATACTCAGCCACATTCATGATACACTGAACCAAGGACATAAACTCGTGTTTCTTTTCATCCAAGTATATAACTCTTAGATACTTCTTCTTAAAGGAAGCTTGGAAGAACTCCCAATCCACCTCATTGGGCTCCATAGCCGCAATTACAGTTGTCCACCAACTGTAAGCATCACCTTACAACAATGATACAACACATCCCAACTTATTGCATCATTGCACCCTATTTGATCCAAAATCGAGATTGTACTGGCCATTCAAGCCTTAGATGCCTTGGGTGACAAACCACGGTACTCGATACCGCGTAAACTATGCAAGCATTTTAACGGGAATCACAATTGCCCAACAGCAGGTGCTTGCACTTGCAGTCCAGCAACAACAGCCTGGAATATTCCAGTCATCGTTTGAACTAGAGGCGTCAAATCACCTAGCACAAGCCCAGCTTGCTCACGCTGTCCTTGCTCCTCAGCCCCAAGTGGAGGCGGTGGAGGAGGTAAATTCCCACTAGGAAGAACCTCATTCTCATGATTCCCTTACTCTCCAGTAGTAGCAATCGTACCATAACGTAACACTCTCCTCGGTCCCATTGTGCTATTATAATTAAGGAATGATAATAAAACAAAACAAGAAATCTGGCATGCTTCAAAAAAGGATCCAAAACTTTCAATTCAATATAATACACTTTACTACAGTAATAAGGCAATGAGTATCCCAATTTCCCCCAAACATAGCATAAAGCATACAACATACGTATCACAAGCACCGTGCATAGCAATCAATCAGATTCAGTCCATAACATCATCACATATATAACAATTTACACATACATCGTAATCATCATGCATGGCATCAATATCATTTTTTCATCAACAACATGATTATAATTTGGCTCTGATACCACCAAATGTAACCCCCTTGACCCGGTCTACGTGAAAGACCAAACGAACGGATCACACGAGAAATATTAAGGTAAACCGGGAAGTTTACCTCAATAAATGACCTTATTTTTTTCATTTTATCTTTTCTAGATGCGCATTATTATCCTAAGTGTTAAACGTCGCAGTAGAACAATTTACATCTCAATTAGAAATCAATTTGGAACTCAATTACACTTTACGAACAATTTTGTATTTTTACAAAAATACATGGACTTCATCTTTTTTTACTTACCAACCTTTAATTAAACGCATTACATGCATCTCGATGAAATTTTAACTCAAAATAACAATCCAAGCTAATTTTATTGCATCCACAACATTCAATGATCAAAACGTAAAAAAATAGAACTTCAGAAGATTCCTCTAACCAACTTAACTTCAAGGTGTTTAGTCATAGGTTGTTATGCATCAAAACACCCATTTAGGAACATGTTTGTTTGTTTCGGTAAACGATGTCGTTTTGATACTACCTCAAACCTGTTTCGAAACACAGCCTTACAATAGACAAACGTTCTGAAATGCCCCTCCCTGTTACGAAACCCCATGACCATTTCAGGTACTCTGTTTCGGTATAGGCTCAAGTGTACTAAAACACTTGGGCATGTAATATCACTTTTTGCTGGTTTTCATACTTTAATCCAATCTAAATCAATCCAAAATACATACAACATATATAAGCATCAATCCTCAAGCATTCATGGCATAATCATCAACATATCATGAATATTGGCATCAAAGGTAAACTATAGGCATGCAACCTACTTTCAAACCAAGCAAGATACCATCAATGCATTGATGGACAAATGAGAGCGTAAACACGCAAGGCTTACTCAGGAGACTCAAAAGCAAAACATCATCAATGCATTAAAACCATTTTCATGACCACATTGAAATCTCATTTCAATTTACCAAAACATCATTTGAAAACCATCATGCTCTTTTTAAAAGCATGCACTTTCCTCAATCAAAAACATCATGTTAAACATCGTGCAACATATTATGAATCCAACAGCAAATCCATTGCTAACACTCAACTTAAGCCTTCCCATGCATAGCTACCATATGCAATGCTTAAAGAGTAAAACATGCATTTACATAATATGCCTCATAAACCATTTCATAACACATCATCAATTATATTGGCTCTCAAGTGATCATCAACATGCTCATTCTCAAACCCACATCGGATACGCGGATTCACAAGTGTTATCCCAACACTTCAAACATTCTCATCGACATCTCAAGGTTCACACACAGGAGCTACCCTCCACCATTGTGACACCCGTGGTGGAGTATTCGGTACACCGTATAAACCTCTCAACACCAATCATCGGTGGATGTATAACCCCACTAACGAGAGACGGGACACCATACACATTCCTCAATCGTTAGGGTACTTGGATGGAGTATTCGGTACACTGTATAAACCCTTTAACATGCAAGCCGACTTGTTTATAGAGCACTCAATCCTATAGTCGGCTAACTATATTTGATTTCCTTTATAAACCATTTCACAACATCATTTGCCAATATAATTCATATTTAATACACAACTCATTGTTTTCAAAGCATCATCAATAAAACACATTTTCAAGCATTAAACCATTCTTAAAATCACAAGTATAACTCATATACTTCAAGGATCTCTTACCTTGCGCATGCTTCAACATTACATCGTTAAAAAAAGTAACCATATACTCATAAAGATGCTTTAACAGTAGGAAAAACCATTAATTCAAAAGAATGCATAAATCATCACATAATAGCCTTTCACTTACTTCCGAACTTAGTTAAGCATTTCAAGCTTACAACTAAGTTCCCAAATCACCTTTTTAAAGCTTCCAAAA
Source organism: Hibiscus trionum (assembly GCA_030270665.1). Classification (NCBI taxonomy): domain Eukaryota; kingdom Viridiplantae; phylum Streptophyta; class Magnoliopsida; order Malvales; family Malvaceae; genus Hibiscus; species Hibiscus trionum. Next base: position 48,475,572 of record BSYR01000003.1, read on the forward strand.
CTGAAAATCACGTTCTCACTCATCGATATGCGCAAACTCAACTAGCTGACGCGAATCCAAGCAACCAAAGCTCACGAACCTTCACCGATTACTTTTGATACGTTTTCCCCTGTTTATACCATACAATAATAGAGGATTAATGCATCACATTGCATTAAAATCCCCAGCAAACAAAGCTACCCCGCTGCTCTGCCTAAAAACACTAAAACACCTATCAGAAATAACTGAAAACACATTTGATTACACCACAAACTCAGCCCATCAAAAACCTATCACTTTCATCCATTTTTAATCATCAATCAACATCCAAAATCAACCTAATTACATCCTTATACCTCTAGTAACTCAGATTTCACACAAACACCACAAACCCCCAAATCTAACAACCTAACAACTAGAGATCCATCTTGATTCGAGATTAATATGATCGACCCTTTCTTTTAAACTTATTGAACATCCAAAACATGTTTAAAATCAATCATAAATCAGCCAAATTAGATCCAATACGAAAATCATTCAAAATCACCATTTAAGCTTGATTTAACCACTTTCATCAAATTAAACATGAAAACTTTTTAAGAAAACATAATTAGAGAGCAAAATACTTGAGAATTTCAATAAAGAACCTTGATTGGAGGAGTTGAATGAAATTTACCTCCAATCATTTTCCTATTCCTTCAATTAGTAAGATTTTATTAAAAAACATCAAAGATCCTTTGAGACAATTGAAGAAATCATCAAGTAAAACATTTGCCAAACAAAAAGAATTCCAAAGATGAAATTCTCTAGAGATTTTGAGAGAAAGGAGATGTTTGGCTGATGAGAAAAGAGAGAAAATGAAACTTACGTCAAAAGTGATTTTATAAAACTAAATCCGCTTTTTAATAAAACTCTTTTGAATCTTTTAATTAACCAACAATTGAAATATGCTCAATTAAAAGAAAAGGCTGATTACTTTTAATTTATCTACCTAAAGATTCTAAGCATTGGCCCTCTTTCAAAATAGCCCTTTAAAAATAGTTTTCCATTTTTTACATTTTAGTCACTAAATCGAAATATCGACCTTTCGAAAATCATATTCCAAAATTGGATTCACCTTTCCTCAAAATATATTTAAAGAGGATTTTAGAAATTTCTTGCATAATTTTATCACATCCCGAACCAAGTTTTCCCTGAACCAACCCCGAACTAACCTAAATCTTTAGTGTAGGTTCACCGTACCCTAAACCACCTTTAAAACTTCTAGGCTCAAAACCGGGGCGTTATAGAGTCTCTCGTCTCGGACCCATATTTAAAAACAAAATTATACAACATAAAATACCATATGCACATTTAGGCCAACATTAAGCAAGGATCCAAGATAACCGGCATTTTAAAACAAATCTATTTATTCTTGTCCCTGGTCTTATACCCACAACACAATAAACATGACAAAATCACAACAAGAATCATGTATTCAAGCACCACATATTTCAAACAAAACATACCAAACATTAACCAACTCTTAATAATCATAACCTGGCTCTGATACCACCAAATATAACCCTCTGACCCGACCTAGACGCTATACCGAACCGAGCAAGCTACATTGGGTTTGCTGAGACAAACCTGAAACAATTCACTCGAAATTAGATCCAATTTTTATCTTGTCTAGATACACATTTATTTCCTATGGTGATCATGCTGGCAACAGTTAAATTCTCATTTGAATCGGACATTGAATTGACAATCGATTGAGCGTAGTTGTGATTTAGGGACCGAATTGTAATTCTAGAAAACTGTGATGAATTACTTAAATCCAAAGTTTCCAAACCTTAATTAATTAGGTTACATACATGCGGGTTAAATTCTACCTTAATACGTCCAACCTAACTCATTCAATCACATAAATAAGAACCTGGGACCAAAATGGAACAAAGACAAATACCGCGTACCGATCCCAAGGGACTCGTATAGGTATGATTGGACATGTAATGACCTCTTGGTCTAACATATGACACTTTGGCGAGTACGATTGGACATGTAATGACCTCTTGGTCTAACAAAGTCAAACACACCCAAACATCTAAAAAACATCATACAACTCAATAGGCATCACAAATCCATAAAACCATAAAGGCAAAGCCATCAAACACAACAAGGGAAGCAATAACAAAATCCTATGGGCATTATCTCTACCCAAGCATGCAAAAGCTTCCCTACTGACCTCGGACGGAGGGGCGTCTTCTACCCGATATTTCCATGTGTGAGTACGGTAGCCAGTATGGATGGCAAAGAAATTTTCTTGTTCAATCTCACAACCTAAAAGATTCCTCACCACATGTTGATTACCTTCCCCATCAAAGGGCTATGCATCCACATGGATGTGCACATTTGCCAAAGATCCCGCAAGAATAACGTTAAAATCCTCTTTATGCCAACTGTTTGGGCTCTTTCCCTCTAAGCAGTTCACCATACACCCATCAAAGTGCACACCTCTTCAAATCACAAAGGAGCCCCTCTTTCTAATCTTTGGAGAAGTGATAACTCAACATACGTTAATTTACTCAAATCAAGCACTTGAACTCCATCCCTCGACGGTTGCGGCCAGACAACAGAAAATGGAAATCTCCCTAATTTACACTCTACTTTAATATACTTCATCCTATCCAGATGAATATTAATGGTGTAGTTGCTCAATACTAGCATTTTCCCAATACACAGCACAATCGACATAAAACCCTTCACATACTTATAGTTATCAGTTGTAACATTGTAGAAATAACATAAAACATCCACTAAAGGCTCATCTTCATGAAACTTGCAATTGAAGATGTACGTCATCAGGGTCCACCAACCTGTCCTGGATAGTTAACTTGGTGTTACTTCGAACCAGTTTAACCACTCTACAAAAAAAGATGTGTTTGGTTTATACGTGCTCGATTTCCTTCAACCGTTCTAGCTCGCTAAGTTTGGAGAAGTTGGATATTTGGGTGTTTTAGTGGGAGGTGAAAATTGGACAATAAGACACAAGGATTATAGTGGGTCGGTCTTCTAACAAGAACCTACATCCACTACCTTAGCTTCCCACTAAGGATTTCAACAAATTCACTCTTGAATTCTGTCCCCTTTTCTCAGCTTAAGAGGAAATCGTTACAACGATCAAGCTTTCTACCCAAAGCTTGATCAAACACTCTCTCACAAGAGAAATTCTAAAGCAAACTTGAAATCCCTCTAATACGTAATTGTTTGCACTATTTAGCTCTCACCCAAAACCTAAACACTTGAGCAAATATAACAATGTTTAGCTCACTAGTGTTGTCTATACAAGACAATTTGTTGATCATTATGTTGTTGACAATTGAAGCATTATTCTTCTCTTGATGCTTGTAGGTCCTTTTTATACTCCTAATTGAGTTTGTAGCCGTTGAGGACTGTTGGGGTTGTTTTGGAGCCGTTAGAGACTTTATTTCCCACCATAAATGTTGTTCTGCAGATGTCCGTTTTGAAACAATCGAACCCATTTCGGAATGCCCTTCTTCAGAACTAGCCATTGAAGTCTGATGTAGCAAGTCATTTGGAAACGCCTCTTGTCGTTTTGAAACACTTTTGATCCGTACCGAAACGGTAGCACCCCGTTTCAGAACGTGTGACAATTGAGCTGCAATTTTAAAAAACCGTTTGGAAAATAGTCGTTGAGGAGGTTTTGGCCGTTGGGTGTATCGAAACACCAAAGGGCTGTTTCGAAATGAATACCCTTCGCAACAAAACGGGCAAGCCCTATTTCGGTACGGGTTTTGGCAGTTTCAAAATGTTTCGATACAGGTCCCCCTGTTTTGAAACGGTTACTTTGAAAAGTCTGGTTTGGTTACTTAAAAAAGTTTTAAACCTTGCCAAAAACCATTTATAAACATCCACAAACTTGTTTGGACTTAAAGGCACTTTTGAAATCTTTTCAATTTAGTCCAAAACTATTTTCGATTATTATATCAAAACATTAGTTCTTCAATCTCCTCCTTTTTGATATAATAAAAATTAACTTGAATTTTTTTTTGGGATTCTTCCCCTTCAAGTTTAAAAATTTGAATAAGAGATTTCAAAATAGACAAGTAATTAAAGCCCCCCTTATTTATTTGAAAATGCAATTTTCAAACCATTTATCCCCTTTTTGTAATATCAAAAAGACTTCAAATAACTTTAAGTTCAAAATAACTTAGGAGGTTTAAAAAATGACACAAATAAGAATTTTGGTTTTAAAAATGGCTTCCCCTTACTCAAAGCATCATCAAAGAATGTTACTCCAACATATATGATAATCTAGTTGAAATTAAAAAATAAATCAAATTAAACAACCAAAACAACTAGACTTTACCACAATTGAACTCAAGGGAGGATATGAAGCCTTCCTTCTTCAATTGTTCTTCCTTGTATGCATGGAGCTCCCCCTCAATATTTGACTTGTTGATCAATCTCCATCACACCTATCATAAGACAATCAAGTAATTTTTGGTATCCAAATTGCTTTGGATCCATAGATGTTAGTAGCATAAAATTTAGTCCCCTTAGGAATCCATTTTTCAATTTCATCCTTTTTAGTTGATGTAATTAGTCCTTTTGGGACCCAAATACTTCTAAAAACTTTACAATTTACAAATCTATGGGCACTAGATTGTCTTACATAAAAATTTGATTTTCCAAAATTATTTTTCTTTTCAGGCTCTTACGAAATCAAATATTTTTCTTCTTGAACTTTATGAAGCAAATTTTGTAAATCAAAACATTTTTGTTCAAACTCATTGAGTTTTGCTTCAAATTCAATTTTAGTTTAAGAAATCAAATCATTTTGAATTTTCAAATTTGAAATTTGAAATCATTTTCTTGTTTTTCAAAATGTGATTTTTAAATTCTAAAACCAAATCGTCATAGGCATCTTGTAATTCATCAAAAGAAAATGAACATGAAGTAGATGAATTAGAAGTTACCCTTGAATCTTCTTCGATGGCCATAAGGCAAAGGTTGGCTTGTTCATCGTCGATGGAGTCTTCATCTCTCCATGAAGCCATATTTGCCTTCTTATTATGGCTTGAACTGCTTGCCCTCTTCTTTTTCATAGATTCTCATTCTAATTCTTTCATTGCTTTCTTCATGAAAGGGTCACACTTCTTGAAGAGATGAACTATCTCTTCTTCTTCATCCTCCTCCTCACTTGTATCAACATGGTTGCACTTGAAGGACATGAGAGCAATGGCATTCGCATGGATGCCTAGCTCCATGATCTTCTTCTTCCCCACCTTTCTTATATCTTAATTCTTCTTCTCCTCTTCTTTGTCTTTCTTCATAATTTGGTGAGTGAGAAGTGACCCCATGAGTTCATCAAGCTTCAAAGTCTTCAAATTCTTAGCTTTGATGATGGCGATCCTCTTTAAGTCCCATGGCTCGAGAAGAGAATAAATAAGTTTTCAGACAAGCTTTTCTTCCGAAATGACTTCTCCATAACCCTTGAGTCCATTGGTGATGGTGGAGAATCGATGGAACATCTTCTCAATGTCCTCTTCCGAATCCATTTTGAAGTTTTCATACTCTAGGTTGAGGAGGCCGATCTTGGTCTCCCTTACTTCGTTTGTCACATCTATGTAACTTCGAGCTAGTCCTAAACTTCCTTGGCACTCTCTCAAGAAGACATCTTCTCGTATATGTTGAGGAAAAGTGCACAAAAGATGAAGTGCAAAGCCTTGCAATTTAGCTCTATCTTATTACGATCGTCGGCACTCCACTCTGCCTTGCTTCCTTTTGATACGAACGAGTCATCTTCAATGATATCCCAAAGCTTGTAGTCTTTGGATTTGACAAAAAACATCATCTTCGTTTTCCAATAAGCATAATTTGGCCCGTCAAATAAAGGTGGCTCGTCGATGGATTGCACCATTGAGCCGGTTGTTTGAAAAGTTGATCAAGTTTGCCGGATCGCCTCAATAGGGTGTTAATCCTCTTCAATAGAGACCAGCTCTGATACCAATTGTTGGGTTTATACGCGCTCGATTTCCTTCAAGCGTTCTAGTCCGCCAAGTGTGGAGAAGTTGGATATTTGGGTGTTTTAGTGGGAGGGGAAAATTGGACAATAAGACACAAGGATTTATAGAGGTTTGGCCTTCTAACAAGCACCTACATCCACTACCTTAGCTTCCCACTAAGGATTTCAACAAATTCAGTCTTGAATTTGTCCCCTTTTCTCGGCTTAGGAGGAAACCGTTACAACGATCAAGCTTTCTATCCAAAGCTTGATCAAACACTCTCTCACAAGAGAAATTCTAAAGCAAACTTGAAATCCCTCTAATAGGTAATTGTTTGCACTATTTAGCTCTCACCCAAAACCTAAACACTTGAGCAAATATAACAATGTTTAGCTTATTGGTGTTTTCTGTACAAGAAAATGAACAATTAAGCTCTAAGACAATTTCTTGATGATTATGTTGTTGACAATTGAAGCATTAATCTTCTCTTGATTCTTGGAGGTCCCTTTTGTACTCCGAATTGAGTTTGTAGCCGTTGAGGACCGTTGGGGTTGTTTTGGAGCCGTTGGTTACTTTATTTCCCACCATAAATGCTATTCTGCAGACGTCCGTTTCGAAACAATTGAACCCGTTTCGGAACGCCCTTCTTCAGAACTAGCCGTTGAAGTCTAATGTAGCAAGCCGTTTCGAAACGCCTCTGGCCGTTTCGAAACACTTTTGATCCGTATCAAACGGTATCACCCCGTTTCAGAACGTGTGACAGTGGAGCTGCAATTTTAAAAAGCCCTTGGGAAAATAGTCGTTGGGGAGGTTTTGACCATTGGGCGTATCAAAACACCAATGGGGTGTTTCGAAACGAAGACCCTCCGTATTGAAACGGGCAAGCCTTGTTTCGGTACGGGTTTTGGCAGTTTCAAAATGTTTCGATACAGGTCCCCCTGTTTCGAAACGGTTACTTTGAAAAGTCTAGTTTGGTTACTTAAAAACGCTTTAAACCTTGCCAAAACCATTTATAAACATCCACAAACTTGTTTGAACTTAAAGGCACTTTTGAAATCTTTTCAATTTAGTCTAAAACTAATTTTCAATTATTATATCAAAACATTAGTTCTTCAGGATGAAGTGGTAAATGGAACCTAGCTTCGAAAGCTAGCAGAGGGATAAGGCACCATGACCTTCCCTCATTAGAAAACGTGCTCAAATACCACAACCCCCACGACAAACTAAACTTATAACGAAAATTATGTAGAACAAGCAAACCCTTACACTCCAAAGCCTTCTGCATTTCATCAAAGCTAGTACTACATTTGTACCCCTCTCTAATTGTAATCGGTGAATCAGCCATTAAAACAGAATGAAGAGCAGTAAGGAAAAAGATAAAGAAAAGAAAACCTATAAAACAAGGCCTATTTATAATCAAGAGCAGTATCTTCCTGGAAATGTTTCACTCATAAAGACACTTAATTTCTGATGCTTCATATTCAACGGTTCATTCCTAAAGAAAACCAACTGGTTAACTAATCTTACGCACGTGGCAAGTGTAATAGCCACAAAAAGTATATACCATGATAAAAATTCAAAATTCAAAAACATGTTAAAGAAAACAAAAATTCTTCAACATAAAGACTCCCACCACAGAAGCCCGTCAGACTTTTCAGGTTTACCAAGGTCACTTTGTAACCTTCCCTTACCCAGGGGGCAATTGTTAGTACCTGTGAACAATCACTACCACATGTCAAGGAGTCACAGCCTACGAACGCATACGCGGGCCAACGATGATAACCTACCCATGCAAACCCCCATATAGGCTAACAAACAGAGGTAACTCATGATAAACAAGCGAGTTGCGAACGTATCCAAGAGAACGATGTTTAGCGACAATGTATCAGCGCACGTGATCACTAATAATGACAATGCAAACCTAGGACGTCGGGTCATAGCTAGTGTAATCATAGTGCCACGACCACCCTGTTATGACACATCTCCAAATGGTATAAAGCACACATACAACAAGAAGAACACACGATTTTCAACTCTAAGATACTACCACCACATCAAAGGAGCCCTACTCGAGCTCAGACCTAGAGCCACCACCAGATCTACTACCAGACCACCGTCTCCGTCTCTTGTTCACATTACTCGTCAACAGTGTTCTAGGATTGAACAAATAGTGGAAGAGATGAGATGAGATTGAATCCAACGACCTTTGAATTTGAAACTAAATTAGTTAAGTTTTTAATATGAAATTAATTTATTTTACCTTGAAAAAGAAATTATTTTATTTTTTTTACCCCAATTTGTAAACAATCACATACGTTGATCCAAACGTATAACCTTTAGTCAACGGATGTTGCATGTCTTTAAAAAGGAACTTCTGACCATGGCCTTAAGTATTTAGGTGTCACTTGAACATTTTTTGGTACTTAACTTTTTTGACATACTTGATAACTAAACTTGGAAACCATTACATACATTAATCAATTAATCTTAAAACTTAACTCCATTAATGTATGTGACGATTTTTATGTTTAAGTGCATGAACATGAATGTATGTAACATACTTGGTTCTAGAATTTTAGTGTATTCCAAAATTTTCCAAGTATCTAAAGTCAAGTTCCGGACTAAAAGAGACCACAAAAATTCGGGAATCAACTAGATATATATCTAAGGTTAAGGGTCCCGATGGATTCTAAAAAAAAGTTTAGGGACCAATTAAACACCTAAGATCAAATTCAACTACATCATTTCCAATTGGATCTCCCAATACTATCATGACCTTGCACATCATTCCTAACTTGGATAAGGCTTCACTTTTTTTTTATTGTTTTCTTCTTAAAAATGATAAAAAAAAAACTATTTGTCTTTGTATAAGCAATTTAGCAATCACCCTACTTCTTAATCTGTACTAATGAAAAACTAAGAGAAATTGAATGTTTTATAATTGAAAATCAAAGAGTTCTACTTCAATTTCCAACCATTCCCATTTCCCAGTAGTTGGTGAATTTAATTGTCAGAGTTCTTTTTGGCGGTAAAAGAGATCTGATGTGAGAGAAAACGTTCATCGAAATGAAGACATGGCTACATGCAGAATTGGAGAAGAGTAAGAAGGGTGTTACCGATGATACTACAAAGCTGTCTGTGTTGAAAAACGAAACTCAATGTTGTTTGATGGTGTAATCACTTATAAAAATAGTAGGGAATTAACAAAAGAGGTGAATTTGGAGGGTCGGGATCCATAATCTTGTTATTGTTTAAAACTATGGGGATGATGAGTGATGTGCTGCAGTCTCGTATGCAAATAAGTGGATGATGAATGAAGTGTTGGAGTCTCATTCTGATATTCTTCAGAAGTGGTTTGATCGTGTTAAAGGTTATGTTGCAATAATATGAATACAGATACGTCGATAGAAAACAATACTTTCTAAATTTATAATATACAAATATGACAAAGGTACAACAAATAAATCACAAACATATGAGCATGAGAAAAATCAAAACAAAGAAGAAAAAAGAGAAAAATGGTGGGAGAATAGAAGAAAAAATTGGGGAGAAGAAGTATTTAGAGTCTAAACTTTGAAGAAGTAACACAATTACTAGTTGCACCTTCAAACTTTTCGACGTCGGCTTCTTTGGTGTCTCTTCAATCGTCACTCATAAGTGAAAGAGGAGATAGAATTAAGAAAATATAACACCTCGAATTTGGGCCTAGGAGTTAGCTAGATAGATTAGACGATTCAGGTGAATTAGATTAGACGGTTCGAATTGGTTTCGGGAAATAATTTCAAATAAATGGTTTTTGGCTAAAATAAAATATGGAAAATATCCTAAAATGTTCAATTAATGTACTAAACATATTTGAGGTGTCAATTTGATCAGATAAATTCACATTAAATGACATTTTGGGTTTGGTGACTAAAATGTAAAGATTTTAAACTATTTTGGTGACTAAATCATAAAAGAGTCAAAACTTGGAATCTTTAAGGAGCTATTAATCCCTTAGTTTTATCATACTTTTCCCATAATTTTGGCTATTTTAAATTAGTTTTAAAAGGATTTAATAAAATAAAATAAAAGGAATTGTTTTTAGTTTTGTTTTAATTAGTCAAAATGTTTTCTTAGGTGACTACTTTCTCCAAATCATTTTCTCTCAAATTTTCATCAGCCAAACTAGTACTTTCCCTCTAAGAATCCCATGGATTCATCTTTTAATCATTCTTTTGATTCCAACAATTTATTTCCTTGATTCTACACCACATTATCTTGGAGATTTCATGAAAATCAAGCCAATTAAGGAGGAAGTCTATAATTATAGGTGATTTGTAACACCCTGAACCTTTATTTTGTATCAGTATAAGTGAAGAGTGGAAAGCACAAAAAAGGAAGAAAATGGAAGGATTTGTTGTTTTGGGGTTTTAAACACATGCCCTATGGTAGTGTGGGGAAGTGTCTTAGCCATCAGGGCAAGACCATTCTTGGTTAAAGTTTATCACAGGTTTGTTTTAAATTATGCATGTCAGATATATACACATCAATAATAATAAAAAAATTCGACTCCCCAACTACCCCGTTTAGTTTTGACAATTCGAGTGTGAGAACCCAGAAGGTTCTAACCTCTCCGCATCTCTCGGCGTTTGTCTCCAATCTCCGTCACCGCCCCGTCGTGGCTGTCACCGCCACTTTCACCATGTTCACCGCCGCTCCTCGACCCCAACCCTACACTCTACTCACGGTGAACGGTTGTCGTAAGACGTGGGGATGGAGCTGAATCTTCATCGAGATTCCCTTGAACCCGCCTCTGTTTTTCCTCTGTTCCGACCGCCTCCGTCGTCTCAAGGCGCGTCGATCGTGCAGGCGTGTTCAGCGTACGGAGGAGAGCGAAACCCATATGCCCGATCATTATTCCGACGCCGGAAGAGTCCTCATCGGAGGAACGCAATTTTCCGGCCATATCTGAAATTTAGGGGTTTTTCCGGTAAGATTGAGGCTCGTAATGTGATATTTTGGGTTTGGTTTACTACCCTGTGTGATCGGCTCTTGTTTTCTGGCAGAAACGGTGCATTTCGGGCCTCCGACGACCATTTCTGCAACCGTCCAACCACTAGAAATTTTTGGGGTAAGTGTTGAACCGGCCCAATCAGTTAACCAGTTCAAGCCCAGCTGTTAAGTCCAAGTCCTTCTCGTCCCAAACCGAACCGACCCGCATCCATTTCGACCCGACCCGTTGACCGAGTCAACTTAGTGAGTCAACTCGCTCGAGTCAACCCAGTGAGTCAACTCACCGAGTCAGCCATTGGGCCAGTGGCGTCAGCGTTGACTGCTGACGTCAACGTTGACTTTGACAAAAAAAAGTGAACTTTTTTTTCGAAAACTCTTGTCCTATGTTTTTCGACGTCCTGAGTCCGATTTGATGCATGTTTCATGAAATTCTAACCCAAAAGCCTCCGAATTGGACCTTGAACTCGAGTTTGCTTATATATTTTAATAATCAGTTATGAGCAATGTGAATAAGGACTGAAATTGGAATTTGTTCGATTGAAGGTATTCACAGTTCCTTGTATTCGGGATGTTGAGGACGTCACATTCGTGTTCGAGAGTGATCGAATGGAGTATCATGGTTGACCGATATAGCAATGATTAAAGGTAATACATTACTACCTCTTGTATGCTATATGAACATGTCGGTATTCGGTTAATGCATGCATATATATGATGAGGAGTGATGTTAGCTCTGCTTAAGTCAAACCGGATATGAAATTGAGTATGATAACCTGAATAAGATTAAAATGCTCGAACGTGAAAGTAAATAAATGTATGGATCTGGAGTTCAGTAAATAATTAATAAGGCAGCTCATCTCCAAATCCGATTATTAGTGTCAAATGATCAAATGTTAAAAATATTTGGATATAAAATTATGAGAACGCCATTAAGGTATGAGAATGACTAAAATACACTTGGAATTGGAAGCGATCTAGAAATCTACACTAGATATGGTAAAACAACATGATTCATCTGAAAACCTCGAAAAACTTGGAGAGTCATGGTAACAAGATTTGAACCTTCGAGATTGTAAGGTGTTAAGTTTCCTTGAATTGTGAATGAATCTCTGAAAATAGATTTACGGGAAGCTATTCGTACCCCTGAATTAATCAAGTTGCTCAAAATACTGAATTGACTAAAATGACTAAAAGTATTGAAAATACTATATATGGTTCAATTGACAGGAATGATGGATATCCCGAGTTTCAAAATGATTGAAATACCCCCTTGACTGGAATAAGTAAGTTGCCTCTGATAAAATTCTGGAAATCTTAAATATTAGTTGAGATATACCATATAGCCGGATACATTATAAGGGTTGGTTAGTAATGCAAGGTTGGGATATGTTAGTTCGAATGGTTTTTGGAGGCTAGATAAACTTCTTGAAATCTTAAATATTGTAAATCGTCATTTCATCATTATTGGGCTAAATTACAAAATCACCCCTGATAGTTAAATGACCAAAATACCCTCGTTGGCCAAGTAATCAAAGTATCTCTGAATGTATCTGATATCATGAAAGATCTTGACATAGAAATCTCTGAATTCCTGGCTGGAAACCTGATGAGCAAATAAAATTCCCGAGCCACCGTTTATGCCTTGTTGGTATAAATTACCCAAAATGCCCATGTATGATAAAATGACCATAATACTCTTGTGGGCTTAAATGACTAAATCACTCATTATATATCTAAACTCTCAAAGAACTTGATGTATCATCTCCTGAATATTCGGTTTGAACCGTTAGTATGAACCCCTTTTTAATAGGGACCTTGTTTCTAAAATTCGTTCAAATTATCAAAAGTTTAATGTGTTTCCCTTCCGTAAATGCCAAGTATCTCCAAGGAATAAATTGTTCCACCTAGTGTGTTCCATTTGTGCTACACGATTGTTTTTGCATACTGATTTACATGTTATAATATAGATCACGTGCACATGACTGACATACTTGAATTCGAAGGAACATGACATGTTTTATAAATTAAGCATGAACGTACTGTATTTATGATATATGCCCATACACCCGATATGAAAAACATGCTATATTGATAATATATTACTTAAAATATTGTTATTAATTAATGAACTATTGATGATCTAATTCACTGGGGTACTTGGGAAATGATATGAAATTGCTAACGGCTCAGCCCTGATATAGCTGGTAAGTCCACCTGTTTTCGGTTCCTATGCTTCGGCTAGGTCCACTCGTATTCGATTCCTATGCTTCGGCTAGGTCCGCCCGTATTCGGCTCCTATGCTTCGGCTAGGGCCGCCCGTATTCTAAGGTATTCCCTTAGGATGGTACCCACGCCCAATGGGCTCGGGTTAATGCATGTACATGATACCGCACTAGGGAAACTATATACGGGAGTATGGTTGGAGGGTAAATAAAGGATTAAAATGATTTTTACTGCTACTTGAAACAAGTGTGTTTGAAATAAAAAAAAGTTTACTGCATTGTTACATTTCATGTATTAACGTTGCACTGTTAGAACACATTAGACACTAAACTCTCTGATTCTGCCTCCGTATGTTACCAGCCTATATAATTCACGTCTAATTATCGATGTTTGAATAAAGAACAAATATCATTATTCTCGGGTATAATGCAACCTCGAAATAGTAAAATAGAAATGAAGATTGTTACTATATGGGACATCATGAAAATGTTATGCCTATCGTATATTTGCATGAACTTATAGCATCTTTTGGTAGTTCTGTATTACTTAACTTTTCCAAGCTCACATTGTTTTTACCATCGCAGGTTAAAAGAATATATCATAGTATAATGGTTGACATCAGTGTTCGGAGTTGTCTCGGTGTTGCCTTTGGAGTACAGTACTGTATAGTTAGTGGGCATGTATGTCATGTATTGTTTTATGATAGTGTCTGTGAAACACTTTCTGAAATTTGTGTTATGTGTTTAAAAGACTTCCTGAAATGATATTTTAAACAGAAGTTAATTTTATAGTTTAATAAGTGTTTTGAGGAAAAAATATTTTTATGTGTACTTTTGTTGTGGGCCGCTCTTGTGACCCTAATGTGACTTCCTAGGATCCATTGTAACGCATAGGCGGGTCTAAGGGGTTACACGCTTTTCATTTCTCTCCTCGAATCAAAGGTTCTTTACTGAAATTCTCAAGTTCTTGATCCCTTACAATCGATTTTTAACATGTGTTGGTAATTAAATCAAGATTTAAAGGTTTAATGTTAGTTTAATTAAGAAATTGATGGATCTTTGTTAAGAATCTGAATATTGGTGATATTGATTGATTTAGATTACTTCTAAAGAGTTTTTTAATGTTATAAAATGAGATTTACAAAAGAAATATCGAAACTAATTGAATTGCTAATTTTCAAAGTTGTACATAGTTAGATTTTGAGGTGATTATGGTGTTACTAGGTTGCTGGAGATATAAGGTGACGATGTAGATGTTTTTAGATGTTAATTGATAATTTTAAGTGACTCAAATCATTAGTTTATGGTTGGGTTTTGTTTAGGATGAAATTGAAGGTGTTTTAAGTTGTTTTTGGAAGGAGGTTGATGGTATATAGCGAAGTGCTGTTGGGGAATGATGTTGCTGAGATTATGGATGCACAACAATGCATTAATCCTCAATATTTATGCTTATAAAATAGGGGAGATTGATCCCGCAACAATTAACGAAATATTAGAGCCGTTGTTGGTGAGTGGAAATATGGTACGAAGCTCTTAAAGGTTTGAAATTTTCTTTGGGGATTTAATCTAAGACTAGCAAGCTTGGTTAGACTCGGAAATAAATAAAAAGCGAATTTCTCTCGAAATATCGGTTCTTGACCCGTGATGATTTAGCTATTTTTTGATTGCAAGCGTGGTTTATTACCTACTGTTTTATACTATATTTTCCATGAAAATGCAATGAAAATGATGATATATACGTGTTAATGTAATATTGCATAGAAAAATATTAAGTATTCAGCATAAATAAGCATGTAAAAATAATGCCAAGAACACGTCTTTTACGTGCAAGTATACACGGTCAGCAAATAATATAGTAGTGAGTTGAGTTTCGTCTCCACAGGGATTGCCTTGAAATTAATTGCAACGATAAATACTTGTGAACTAGAAAATAAAAGCAGCGACAATTGATTGAGGGAATGAGTAGAATAAAAGAATTAAGGAAATAAAGATGATAAAGAGAATTGAAGTAGAGTGAAGATTACATTAATGAAATGATAACGGTCTGGAAAGCAAAGGGTGGAAGAATGATAACAAAGATTCGACATGGAATGTCTGAATTCTATGCTAGTAATGCCGGTTAGTAATGATGTCCTGCCTTGGCATTGTTTGCCCGAAAGATTCAAAGTTGGCATTGCCTCTCTCGATGGCAATGCTCGAAATTAACCATGCAAAAACTCCTAGAACTCTATAGTGATGTTTTTCATAAATCAATTTGATTAAGTCCCAATCTATACTTCTAAGGGGTAGACTCACTCCTGAAGTAAGTTCATCTACTTGAACATCTTCTCTCGAAGCATCTCACCTCATTATCCAACAACTGATCGTTGCCACCCAAGTTTGTTAAGATATTGAGGAGCAATAGGCCAACAATGCCAGCTCATGCCTGGAAAAGTATTTAGAAAACAGTAATGTCAGCTCTCGCTTGACAATACAGTTAGAAAACAATAAAGCATGCACATAAACGAACAATGCCAAAGCGTTTGAATTATTAACAACTAAACATATAACACATCAATGATAGGTTGGAAATCATTCTTAAACACATGAAAGAAATACAAAAGATCAACAAGAATTAAAGCAAGGAATGAGGTCTCTCGATGCAGCCCTTCAATGGATTCTCGATGTCTCATGGATTCATCAAGCCTTTGTTCTTGTTGTCTCTGATTCCTCCTTGTCCATTGTTGTAGACTTGTGAAACTGATAAATTGATTTTGATATAACTAAAGAATTTAAGGACTAATTTGAAAAAGAGAAAACGAATTTTTAAGTCCTCAAACCTCTCTATATATTTAAAGAAAAATGGTTATGTTAAAAACTCAACTTGTCAAAAGTTTTCTAAGTGTTTTTGAAGCCAAAACAGTGATTTTCGAGTCACCGTTTCGGAACGGCTATTGGGCGTTCCGGAACACTTTTGAATCTGTTAACCTTAGTTTCGAAACTCGTTTCGAAACAGATGAAGAACATCGGAACGGTTTGACCCGTCTCGATAGGGTAGTATCGAAACGACCTCAAACGTTTCGAAACGACATTCAAACCTGGTTTTAAAAATATGACCGTTGAAGTTTTTAACTGATTTTAAAGTTGTCGTTAAGGCGTATCGAAAGGCTTCCAAGCCGTATTGATACATACTTTGACAGTGGAAAAGTGTTTCGAAACAATTTTCGAAACGGGCTCTTAGCGTATCGAAACGATCATGCCCGTTTCGGTATGGTCTATTACCCCAACATCTCTTTCTTTTTTGGTCTGTTTTGAAACAGGATCGGGCGTTTGGAAACGGGTGGTTGTAGACTGCATTTATGGAGGGAAGATAACATCCCAACGTCTATTGATGAATGCAACAACCCCAACAGCTAGAATTCAATGAGAAGGTATAAAATGGACCTCTAAAAGCTTCAGCAACAACTATTGATCTCAAAAGAAACATCCAAACATCAAAGCCAAGCATTTGTGCCAAAATCCCATTTTTTCTTATAAACCCCAATTGTGAAGTTGCAATTTCAATTCTTATCTATTCAATTGGGCTGAGTGCTTGTAATTGGGCTACATTTTGAATTGAGAGATACTTGTTTTAGCCTTCATCTTCTTTGTATTGTTTTGTGAGGATTGGGTCAAATTTTGGGTAGAAAATTTGACCGGTTTTGGTAAGGTTACCTCCTTAGCCTAGAAAAGGGGAAGAACAATTAGTGAATTGTTGGAAAATCCTTAGTGAAGCTAAGGTAGTGGATGTAGAGTTCGATTGGAACTTGAACCACTCTAAATCCTCTTGTCCATCAATTTTAATTTTCCACTCCACCACCAAAAGTTCAAAAAATCCAATTCACCCCCTCTTGGCTTCTATCATATCATTGATCCACTCAACAATTGGTATCAGAGCCTACCTCTTTGAAGAATTAGTAACCACAAGAGGAGTTCCTAGGAAGAGTGTGATCATAGAAAAATCAAGCCATGGCATCTACCTCCGGGTCAAGCTTGTACGAGTCTCAATCAACCATAAACCGCCTTTCTTCAACGGTGATAACTATCCATTTTGGAAGAACCAGATGCGCCTCTTCATCAAATCCAACGATTATCTAGTTTGGGATGCCATTGAAGATGGTCCATATGTTCCAATGAAGAGAGACGAAGAAGGAAGATTGGTGCTAAAGAAGAAAATTGAGATGAGTGAAGAAGAGAGAAAGAAGATTCAAATCAATGATAAAGCTCTTCACATGTTGTTTTGCTCTTTCGGTTCCGACATCTACTCCAAAGTTTCCTCCATTGAAAGTGCCAAGGAAGTGTGGGATACACTAGAGACCACTTATGAAGGAACAAGTGATGTGAAGGAGACCAAGATTAGAAATCTCAATCTTAGTTATGGGAATTTCAAAATGGAGCCCGACGAAACAATGTCCAAGATGTTTGATCGCTTCTCAACAATCGTCAACGAGCTTAAGGGTTTTGGAGAGATAATCCCGGAAGACAAAATCGTCCAGAAGCTACTCTACTCACTTCCCGAGTCTTGGGATGGGAAGAGAACCGCCATCATTGAGGCAAAAAATTTGAAGACACTCAAGCTTGATGAGCTAGTGGGTTCCGTCCTAACACATGAGATAATGAAGCAAGGAAGGGAAGATGAAAAGAAAAAAGAAGGGAGAAGAGTGGAGAAGCTAGAGGTAGAAAAGAAGAAGAAGATAGAAGTTGCTCTCAAAGCTTCACTACATGAGGAGAGCACTTCTAGTGAGGAGGAAGACCTAGAAGAATTGGCTATAATAGCCAAAAGGTTCTCACGGTTTATGAGGTCCAGCCAAGGAAGGAAGATGCAAAGAAAAATGGACTTCAAAACCAAAAACAAAGAAGAAGAGAGGGATCAAATCATTTGCTTCGAGTGCAAAAAACCCGGTCGCATTCGTTCGGAATGCCCTCAACTCAAGAAGAAGGGTTCGAGAAGAAGAAGAAGCTCAAAGCCAAGTTTGCTACTTGGAGTGACGAGGAGTCATCCGAGGATGACGGACACGAAGTGGCCAACCTTTGTCTCATGGAACTTGAGGAGGATTCCTCCATGGTAACCTCTAACTCATCATCTTTTAATTTTACATTTGATGAATTGCATGATGCTTATGATGAGTTACAAGAGCTATATGATGAGTTAGTTGAGAAGTACAAAGAGTCGGTCATTAGAAATAAAAAAGATTATTTCCGAATTAAATTCTAAAAATGACTCACTTTCTCAAGCTAACTTAAAATTTGTGAAAAAGATCTTAGGTTTACAAGATGAGCTTAAATTCTTTCAAGATGAAAACGTAGACCTAAATAATCTTATTTCTCAATGCAATAGTGAACACCAAAAGGTGTTAGATGAGCTTAACAAGCTCAAGGAGTCTTTCAAAACTGTTGGTAATGTGAAACATGAAAAAGGTGAATCATCTAAAACGAACCAATCTAGGAGAAAAACATATAACTACAAACAAAGTGATTTCCATAGACATAATAGAACTAAAAAGATTAGGAGTGTATGTGTTCCTAAGGAACTCGTCAAATCTAATAATGTTGTTGCTATGTCACCTTGGATTCCTAAGGGAACCAAGCTTTTGGGAGATAACACTCGTGGTCCCAAAATGATTTGGGTACCAAAAACCAAAGTTTAGTATCTTTGTTTGTAGGGGGAGCATTGCTACAAGGCCAAAGCACAAAGTCAAAACTCATGGTACCTTGATAGTGGATGCTCGAGGCACATGACCGGAGACAAGAGTTGATTCATGGACTTAAAACCAAAAAGTGGAGGAGTAGTGACATTTGGTGACAACTCCAAAGGCCACATTAAAGGTATTGGACCCATAGGTAATCACTCTACTATTCTCATTGAAAATGTTTTATATGTCGATGGTCTAAAACATAATTTATTGAGCATAAGTCATTTATGTGACAAAGGGTTTAATGTCTTATTTGATAAAAATGGGTGCAAAATTGTTGACATTAAATCAAATAATATAATGCTCGTTGGTTATCGCATAGGTAATATATACATGGTGCATTTAGATGACATTCATACATCGCATGCATGCTTTGTTGCACAAAATGAAAATGATGCATGGCTATGGCATAGGAAACTAGGACATGCTAGCATTAGTGTTATAGAAAAATTAGTTTCCCTACATCTAGTTAGAGGTTTACCCAAGATGAAGTTCTCAAATGACAAAAAATTTTATGCATGCTCTAAGGGTAAACAACATAAATCATCCTTTAAATCCATTAATGATGTTTCTTCAAGTAGGTGTTTAGAACTTATTCACATGGATTTATTTGGGCCTATTAGAACTATGAGCTTGGGTGGTAAATCGTATGCATTTGTACTTGTTGATGACTATTCTAGATTTACTCGGGTTCTATTCTTAAGTACTAAAGATGAGGCTTTAGAAAAATTCATCACATTTTCAAAATTAACTCAAAATGATCTTGAACTTAAAATTTCTCATATTAGAAGTGATCATGGAACCGAATTTCAAAATTTTGGTTTGAAGAGTTTTTAAATGAAAATGGTATTAGTCACAATTTTTCGGCTCCTCGAACTCCTCAACAAAATGGGGTAGTTGAGAGGAAAAATAGGACTTTACAAGAAATGGCTAGAACCATGCTTTGTGAAAATAATTTACCTAAATATTTTTGGGCGGAAGCCACAAACACCGCTTGCTACATTGTAAACTGTGTAATGATTAGGCCACTTTTAAAGAAAACACCATATGAGATTTTAAAATCTAAAAAGCCTAACATTAGCTATTTTCATCCATTTGGTTGCAAGTGTTTTGTTTTAAACAATGGAAAAGATAACTTAGGTAAATTTGATGCTAAAAGTGATGAAACTATTTTCTTAGGTTATTCCTTAAACTCTAAAGCCTATCGTGTATTTAATAAGAGAACTTTAGTAGTAGAAGAGTCTATTCATGTTGTATTCGATGATAACCTCCTTCCGAGGAAGGATTCTTGTGATGATGATGATGTAGGAATCCTTGATGCCTTTGATGGAGGACAAACTTCAAAGGAGGATGAGATTCCAACAAAAGAAGAGGATACACAAGATCCACATCTTGAAGCCTTGAAGGACTTGGCTCTTGAGGAAAAGGAAGTGAGCTACCCAAGGGAGTACAACTATGTCAAAGGTGGTGAAATCTTGGGTGATCCATCCAAGGGGGTAACTACTAGATCTTCTCTTAAACTCATGAATCATGTTGCTTTTATCTCATGCATAGAGCCTAAGAACATTAAATAAGCATTAAAAGATGACTTTTGGATTATGGCTATGCAAAAAGAGTTAAATCAATTTGAGAGAAGTAATGTTTGGACATTAGTTGAAAGGCCTAGTAATCAATCTACTATAGGAACAAAATGGGTATTTATGAACAAACTAGATGAGAGTGATAACATTCTGAGAAATAAAGCTAGATTAGTTGCACAAGGTTACACTCAAGAAGAGGGAATAGATTTTGATGAAACCTATGCACCCGTAGCTAGAATGGAGGCCATTAGGATGTTGCTTGCATATGCATGTTATCATGATTTCAAGCTCTTTCAAATGGATGTTAAAAGCACATTTTTAAATGGTTTTATAAATGAGGAAGTGTATGTGGAACAACCACCGGGTTTTGAAGACTCAAAATTTCCAAATCATGTTTCAAACTAACTAAACTCTTTATGGTTTAAAATAAGATCCTAGAGCTTGGTATGAAAGACTTTCAAACTTTTTGATTGAAAAAGTTTTTGAAAAAGGTAAGGTGGACACTACACTTTTCATAAAAAGGTATAAAAGTGACATCTTAGTAGTACAAATATATATTGATGATATTATTTTTGGATCTACTAATGAGTGTCATTGCAAAGATTTTGGTAAGTTAATGCAAGGTGAATTCGAGATGAGCATGATGGGGGAGCTCTCATTCTTATTGGGACTCCAAATCATGCAATGGATGGATGACACCTTCATCAATCAAGCAAAGTACATCAAGGATATGCTCAAGAAGTTTGGCTTGGAGAATGCAAAGCCTCAAGCCACACCAATGAGCTCATCTACAAAGCTTGACAAAGATGAAGGAGGTAAGTGTGTTGACTCTAAGCTTTATCGCTCTATGATTGGATCTTTGCTTTACCTTACCACAAGTAGACCATATATTTTGTTTGGTGTTTGCTTGTGTGCTATGTTTCAAACTAGTCCTAGAGAGTCTCACCTCATAGCCGTTAAGAGAATCTTTAGGTACCTTAGAGATACCCCGTGTTTAGGTCTTTGGTACCTTAGAGACTCAACCTTCAACCTTCATGCTTATTCGGATGCGGATTATGGGGGTGTAAAATCGATAGAAAGAGTACTTCGGGAACATGTCAATTCTTAGGTAGTATGCTCATATCTTGGTTCTCTAAGAAATAAAATAGTGTAACTCTATCTACCACCGAAGCCGAGTACATGTCCTTAGGAAGTTGTTGTGCTCAAGTCCTTTGGATGAAGCAACAACTCTTGGATTATGGTATTAAAGTTGAAACCATACCCCTTAAGTGTGATAACACTAGTGCCATATGCTTAACTAAAAATCCCATCCAACACTCTAGAACCAAACATACAAAGATAAGACATCATTTCATTAGAGATCATGTCCTTAAGGAAGAAGTTGTTATAGAGTACGTTGACACCTTAAACCAACTAGCGGACATTTTTACAAAGCCTTTGGATAAGGAGCGTTTTTGGTCCGTTAGGAGAGAATTAGGTCTAACTAGCCTTTCTTGACCTTTTAGGACCCTTTTTGTGCTTAAATTGCTTGATTTCTTGAAAATGATATGTTTATGTGTTTTTACTCCTAATCTCATCCATGCTAATAGTTAGGGGGAGTATGTTTTTGTTTATACATGTCTTTCCTCCTCATTCATGACATTTATGCATATAGGACTTCATGAAATCTATTTCTCTGCAATATTAGAGTGATCTGTTAGAAGGGTGTTTCGAAACGCCTTAAAAGGGCTTCGAAACGATTTTGCCACTTCCAAGGAGTGTATCGAAACAAGTTTCGATACGGGTCAACACATGGGATTCGATAAGGTCAATGTCGTATCAGAATGGTCAACCAGACGCGAAACGTCAGTCAACATTTTGATACCCACGTTTTGGAATGATCGTGCCTGTTCTGAAACGTGTATGCGGACAGCTTTAAAGAGGGCTTTTAATGATAAAATTCACTTTAATTTAAAACTCTTCAAAAACCCTAAAAACTCTAACCCGATTTTCCCTATAAAACCCCTCTAAACCTCATTGTTTTTCATCAAATCTTGAGGGCTTTTACACACAAACTCAAGTCTAAGCAAGCCTTATAAATCTTGTGCAAGATTTTCCATTCATTCATCCAAAATACCCATCTAAGGTATATTTTCTTCTTTTTTCTTTTTCCTTTGATTTTATTCGATTTTTAGATTAGAAAATCTCAATTTTGTATAGATTATATGTTTTGCCTCTTGGGTTTTTCAAAACTTGTAAAAAATTTCAAAATCTTAAAATTTTTGGTTGAATATGTTATTTTTTACACGTATATTTTTTCAGTTTTTCTAAAGTTGTTTTTCTCTTAATTTTTTTTATCTAAATGGGATTTATTATTGGATTGAATTGAGGATATTCATGCATACATCTTAATTTTAAAATTGCTTGCTTTATATTTTTAGGATTTTTAACGGAAAACGCTAACAAGAAACGTAAGACGGGTCAAGCGAGTGAAGCTGCTAGTCAATCCTCTATCTGTCCAAATCTCACCCAGCTTTTTCTCAAAAGTCTTCGGACTCCAGAGATGAAGGAGCGTTTCACTTATGTCAAGGATATTGCCGTTCGTCACGAGCGTGTTGTTGATTTCCCATTCCTTGATTCAGAACGTTTCGCTTTCCGTTATCTAGAGCGTCTACAATAATGGAACTTCATGGCTTTCTTGAACATACCGGATATTGTCTACAAGCACATGGTTCTCATCTTCTACTCCAATGCCCAGCTTGTTGATAATGAAGATCACTCCGAAGTTATTGGCATTGAGTCCTTTCTCTTGGGGAAGAGGTTCGACATCAACATACCCTTTTTAGAGACTACTCTTGACCTTAAGAACGAAGGCATCGAGAATGAGACCCATTTTGGTGCTCACACCGGCTCCGTGCTTTCCTTGGTGCTCACAAGTCCGGGTTCCATTACAACAATCTTGGCCAGTGGGAACGAGTTGATAGGCATGCTCCTCCACCTCAAGTTGAACCACAATCTCAAGCTACGGGTCCCAACAATGAAGCTCTTATGGCTTTCCTAACCGAGCGATTCAACACAATGGAATCAGGTCTTGGTTCTATTAATAATCGTTTGCAATCTGTGGAGAATCGTCTCACCTACCTTGAGAATCAACATCAATCAATGGACTTGTCATTCTCTACCTTTTATGGTCAATGTATGACCTTTCGTCGCTATCAAGCTAGGAACGATGATGATTCCTCGGATGTTGATGGTGACGATGACGAGGCTTAGGGTTTTTTTATTGCATCACATATTAGATTATCATATTAGGATTAAGTTTGCACCTCTATTTTATTTATGTTTCATGAACCTATGCTTTGATTACTTTATTTAGGATTATGCTTTGAATCTTATTGTTTAAGTTTTATGTTTGGATATTTGGATTATATGAATCTATATTATGTTGCATATTGCTTTTAACCTTGTTTCTTCTCTTTGAGCCTTGTTTATTATTATTTTTATCTAACAAAAAGGGGGAGAAAATATAAGAGCCAAAATTTGTTTTAAGTCATTTTTTAGTTTTAAAACTTGAACTTTAAATCTTTTCAAAAACTTAAAAACCCATCTTAAATTGAGGGGGAGTTAGAACGTCTTCAAAAATTCAAAACTCTTAAATATTCTAACTCGGTTTTATTATATCAAAAAGGGGGAGATTGTGAAACCGATAAATTGATTTTGATATAACTAAAGAATTTAAGGACTAATTTGAAAAAGAGAAAACGAATTTTTAAGTCATCCATGTGGAGACGATATCTTTCTATACTATAACTTGCGACATGTACATTTGCACCAATTGCGAAGCACTTATTACGCGCAACACGCTACAATTTCTATTGTTCCATCTTATTCATTCATACTTAACCATTTTATTTGAAGCGTTCTTATTTCAAGAACACTTGCTGCCTTCTTAGGTCCTACAATCATAGTGCAAGTCTTACCTCACGAAGTGGAGTAAGGCGTGCTCGTATCATATGGTATCAGAGCTATTGGTTGAAGAAGCAAGTATAGAAATTTTGTTCGAGAAAATCAAGAAAATTAAAAGGAAAAAGAATAAATAAAAGAAAGAATAAAAAAGAAAAGGAAAAGCAATTGAAAGTAAAGAGTGTTCATACAACAACAATCTTAAGCAAGCTTGAAGCTGTCTTCAAGACTTTGATTGTTGCTAGGGAAGGTTGTAAGTGTCTTTTAGTAAGAACCCTTTCACCATATTTTTTTCTTCCTACCTAACATCATTTTGCAGCAAACGCCTCAGCACTTCATTTGAAGGTCTTGAGTTAGTTCTTTTAGAGCTTAACAAGAGAGAAGCGAGTGGAAAAAGGCATAATGAGCGTGTGAGATCAGAAGGGGATTACAAAATCCAAAAAGAGAAGTACGTTTCATAATTGTTTCCATTCTTGGTAAGGTCCTTCATCTTATTTCCATTATTTAATACACTAATAATTTTCATCTTTTCCAATCGAGTACGAGCAGCAAAAGAGAAATACACTTCGTACTCGTTGTCATATGAATGATAAAGTATGTGTTGTAGCCAATGATGGTGGAAGTTGTGCAAACCATGCAAGCACATACAGGGTAGAAAAGTTGGGACTTACAACGATCAACCATTCCAACTCATATGTTATGCAATTGTTGAACAAAGATGAAGAATTACAAGTCACGGAGCCAGTACTTATGCCATTCTCAGTAGGAATATATGAGGATGAAGTCTTGTGTGATGTTGTCTCCATGAATTCAAGCCATCTACTTCTCGAACGACCTTGGCAATTTGATAAAAAGCATTGCATGATGGTTTCCACAATCAATATTTTTTTCCTCCACAATGCAAATAAGATCACATTGGCATCATTTTTTCCAAGCCAAGTGTTTCAAGACCAAACCCGCCTTAAAGAAAGCATTGAAGCAATGAGGAAACAATTCAAAGAAATTGACATGCTTACATTGTAACACCCTAAAATCACCCTAGTTGGAACAATAGAAAAATAAAAAGAAAAATGTAAACATCGTATAATTTAATCAAGATTGAAATGAAACAACATTAACAAGCTATATTAGGTTATAAATTGATTAAAATGTAACATGAAAATTCATATGTAAAACCTAGAATAATGAAGATTTGGTAGTAACTAATATTAGTTGGATAATATGAAATGTAACTAGTGTACATATGTATACATGTATATTCGGTGGGATTATGAAACTATATATACATACCTATAGTATATATATATATATATAAGATTAAAATATGATAATTAAAGTATAAATGATTAATCAAAATAAAGTTGTAGTGGGCTGATTTATTTTAACATGAAATAATAATATTATATATGTATAAGGTTAGTGGGAAAATACATGGTTAATTACCTAACCATGTGTCCTCACCTTAGACACCATAAGACACGCGGCCTTAAGGGGGATTAAGCACCCAAATTTTATCACTTTCACTCAGCCAAACTCACCTAAATCAAAGGAAAAACCAGAGACAAAATAAGTTGAATTGCTGGAAAAATTTCAAGCTTTGCATGCATGTTGGTTCAAAGCTCAAGTAAGTAGATGTGTGTTACCGATTTTGTTCTTAAGATTATAGGATTTGTATTATTGAATTCTTTGTGTGTTGTTGCTGGAATTATGTTTAGAAATGATTCAAATTGTTAATGAGTTGCTGGGTTTATGTTGGACTTGAATAATTTCTGGAAAAATTGCATGAACATAAGCTTGAATTTTGAATCTGCCCAGATTCGTACTTGAACACTACCCTGTTTTAAACTGGAATTTTGAATGGGTTAGGGTTCGAATTATGAAAACTTTTGCGAATAAAAGTTGTAGATCTGAATGATTACTATATGAAAATGTCCACTTGAGTATGAAAACGACATAGAAAGTGGCTGAAAATTGAATTACAAAAAGACTGCTCATAATTGAATGAATCTGGAAACTGCTTAGGTTAAATTGTAATTTTGAAAATGTTTAGGGGTTTAATTGATGCCAATAAATTCTGAAAAAAAATAGAAATAGGGGAGGTATTTTAGGAATGAAAAATAAATTGTTTAGCTTGAATTATATATCAATTGATAGTTTAAATATCATTAGAACATATAGAGGATCAAAATGGACTAGTTTGTAAGGATTGATAATTTGAGGACTTACATGCCCTCTTTTTGTATTTTCTGGAACATCATTATTATGTTAATATATGTAGGTAAATGTGGTTAAAATCTCAAGATTAATGGTGTTGTGAAACATAGGTTATAAATGCACTAAAGTCACAAATTAAGCATAGGCAGATTAGGTTTCTGAAAATGCCCTATGTTCAAGTAATAAACTGTATTGATAGGAAAATTATAAAAGTATGTGCTATACATGGTTGTAAAGGTGTGTTTATTAGCTTTCTAAAATGTTAAAGAAATCCTTATTTGGAGTTGTGAGTAAAAAGATATGGCCAGTTTAGTAGAGGTTACTCAAACTACCAGTTTAAAGGGCAGATTCACTTATCTAGGTGATTATGCTTAAGTAAATGAATTTATATATTTGAATTAATTACTAATGGATATTGTATATGATATTTTATGATTTAAGATCACATTGGTGAAGAATTTCAAGAAGATTCAAGGAGTGATCAAGCAAAGAGAAGGGGGAAATGAATCATCATCAAGGATAACAACTAAGCTTGGAAGTATTTGTGAGTGTAGCATTGCTTAAGTGTTAGGATTTTTATCCTAACCTTTATGTTTTTTATTATTAGATAACATGAATGAAGCATGTAATGAATTTAATAATGATTGGTAAAATTTAAAATGATAAGGAAGAAGGATTAAAGACAAGAATATTGACCTAAGTGTGTATTGCTTGTTAGATAAGCATGCTTAGCATAAATATGATTAGTTGTTATGATGTTTTGAATGCTTGAGCTATGTGAAATGAGACTAAATGATAAGCTTTGTTACTGGCTTTTGATGATTATAAAATGAAAATGATCTCATGTGCTTGCTGGAATTTTATGTTACCATGATGCTTGATTGATTATATGTGTATGCCTATTGGAATGGTTAAATGCCTTTGAAATTATGAATGATTGGCAAGTGAATGCTCTTGTTAATAAAGAAAGATAAGTAAAGTCCTTGGTTTGATTAGTGTCTATAGGTAGAAGGGCATGCCTTAGAGTCATTGAGCTCCTCTGATCTTTGTTACAGGATGGTGGTTAGTCACCTATAAACCTGATAAGGTGGTTAGTCACCTTGATAATTGAATGGTGGTAAGTCACCATTGATGCCTATGCATCCTCTGTTATAAGTGGAAATGAGAAATGGATACTTTGAGTATTTAATGTTACATGTTACATGAAGACTTGATTACCTATTTAATTAATCATCCAAGGCAAAAACATGCTTAGATCAATGATATATGTTTAAATGAATAAGTTGGGTAATGGCCCTAATGAAATGGCTTGAACATGTGTACTTAATTGTGATCTAAGATAACTTATATTATGTTTTGAATTTGTGAAATGATGCTGCTCAAGATAACAATGTAATTATATATTGTTTGTTGCCCAACTTGATATGATTTGTATATGATGCTTGCTGCCCAATTTGATATGAAATGTATATGTTGTTTGCTGCCAAAATTGGTGTGATTTAAGTAATATGGTTGCTGCCCAATAAGTCATAGTACATGAAAAAGCTTGCTACCCTATTGGTTAGTTCGTGAAACTAGCTAAGTTAACTTTGTTTCGATGGACTAGCTAGGTATTCCAATATGTGCCAAGCCTAGCTAAGTAACCTTAAAGATGGAATAAGACTTTAAAATGATTGAAACTTGTAAAGTTTAGGGCTGCCTCACTAAGTACATTATGTGTACTTATCACTCTCTTTGTTTCCTTCTTCCAAAATAACAGGTCTGTTGATATCCGAAAGCCATCCATTTTGTCTCGAGAGCTTCACAAGTCAAGAACAAGTATGATATAATCTTGCTTAGTCTCTTAGTTGGTGGCATAGTCTATATTAGTGTGTCACATGCATTTGAATTATGATAACATGTTAATGTTAGTTGGTTTGTATAAACTTAATAACAAGGTTTATGTTATGTAATGTTGAATTTGGTGTTGGTTGTGTATATACAACTTTGATGGTATAAATGAGTATATGGTTATGTTGTTTAGGATTTCCATGGATCATGGATATGTATTAGGTTGTTTAGTTTGGTTGCTACCCAAATTATAAGTTATGTTTGTGATGGATATGTATGATTAATCTAGAAGATATGCACTTGAAGTTGCTTTGTTTAGTACTATGTTTTGAGTGACACATGTTATGGTAGGATATTACACTTGATAATGAAATAAACATAGGATTATACATGTATCTAGTGATATATATCTGAATTGGAAATCACTTGAATTAACCTGTAATATTCGATTGATATGTTGTCTAGTGTAGTTTTAATATGATGCTTGTATGATTAGGTTAGTTGATCAAGAATGGTGTAGGTGTATAAATGTTTGATGGATTGATTTGGATGAGTATAAGAATATATACAAGCATGTTCATGAGTTAGTCGAATATGCTAAAATTATGTTTGTTTTGGTTTGAATAATAAATGAAAGATTAAAAAGTGTAAGTATGTTTAGGTTGGTTAGTTGAAAGCTTAAGATGGACAGTTTTATGTTATGAAATGTTATATGTCTAATGAAATGTGAAAGTTTAAAATTAGCCCACATATGTGTATATGATTTAGTAACATGATTCTAAGTTCACATGTTAACATATTAAGTTTGATAAGATACAAGCTGCACAACCTTGATTGATGTTTTTACATGTTTTGTTTCGATTGTTTATTTGTTCTGAATCGTTCGTTATATGTCGTGACATCTCTCACTCCTAACCCGGGCGAGGGGTGTTACATACATACTTAAATATCAAGTATTTCCCTACTATTAAACTGCATTCATATTGTTTTTCTGTATATATATTTTGTATTTTTATCAAATTGCATTTTCTGGAGAATTACAAGACTGTTTTTCTACAATTTACAGGACTACATTTCTGCATTCAAATATAAACTGCATTCTAAAGAGTTTATATAACATACATTCGGCATACTGCATTTTGTAAACTGCATTAAAACATCAAAAACAACACTGTTGGGAATGGCATTGTGACTTGGGGTCGAAACTGCAGTGGCAGAAGTGGAGGCAGCGCTGCAGCAGGTGTGTCTGTTAGCCATTGCAAAGACTGTAGCAAAAGTGAAAAGAAAATTTTGAGATCTAAAATAGAGGAAGCGGGTTGAGATAATGAGAATGAGATGAAAAATGAATAGGGAGTGGGGGTTTATATAGAATGAGGATTTTCTCCCCGTTCGGTCTGTAACGGCATGCACGAATAACGGGGCCAGCTGTTACACGGTTTCTGACACGTCTGTCACGCGTTTCCGTGTCTGTCGCGACAACTCCATGATAGGTTGTCTTCTCCGCGTCTGTCACGACAGCTGGTGACAGGCTGTGACGACAGACTCATCCGTTGGGCTTTTTGGGCTGCTGTGAATGTGGTGGGTTGGTTCATTCCTTCTCTTTGCTTTGCTTCCTTTATTTCTTAAAAATAATTAAATAAATTAATTAAAATAAATAAAAAAATCTTAATTCGTAATAAATAAATAAAATAAAAAAATAAAATAAAAACTAAGTTAAATTACGGATGCCTTGAAGGGAATCTCCTAAAGCAACTACTTCCTGCATCCTTGGGGCTTCAGTCCCCTGATAATGCTTGAGTCTCTTTCCATTGACCTTGAACTGGTGCCCATCCTTTAGGGATTTGATTGTGATGGCACCATGGGGGAAAACTTGGACAACCTGGGAAGGACCGGACCACTTAGATTTAAGCTTTCCTGGGAAAAGCTTCAACCTAGAGTTGAACAACAACACCTGCTGCCCTGGGCAGAACTGTCGTGGCAGCAGCTTCCTGTCGTGCCACTTCTTGGTTTTGTCCTTGTAGATCTTGGCATTGTCGTAGGCCATTGCTCGAATTTCTTCAATTTCATTCAAGTCTAGTAGCTTTTTCTTTCCCGCCTTATCCCAGTCCATATTCACTGCCTTGATAGCCCAGTAAGCTCTGTGTTCTATCTCAACAGGTAAGTGACATGTTTTCTCATGCATGAGTCTATAGGGTGACATCCCCAATGGTGTTTTGTACGCTGTTTTATAGGCCCAGAGTGTATCATTGAGATGTAGAGATCAATCCTTTCGAGTGGGTTTAACCATCTTCTCAAGTATGTTCTTTACTTCTCTGTTGGATATCTCGGCCTGCCTATTGGTTTGAGGGTGGTATGCAGTTGCAATCCGGTGCTTTACTCCGTATTTTCTCAAGGCAGCAGCAATTACCCTATTATCAAAGTGTCTCCCCTCATCACTAATTATCACCCTTTGAATGCCAAACCTGGAGAAGATGTTATTGTGAAGAAATTCTTGAATAGTTTTGGCGTCATTTTTATGAGTGGCGATCGCTTCTACCCACTTGGACACATAATCCACTGCCAATAGGATGTAAAGGTTCCGACAAGATGCTGGGAATGGTCCCATGAAGTCGATTCCCCATACATCGAAGATTTCGACCTCTAATATGTTCTAAAGTGGCATCTCATGCCTTCTCGATATGTTCCCAGTCCTTTGGAATTTGTCATAGCCTTTGTAAAAAGCTTGTGCATCCTTGAACAATGTGGGCCAATAGAGACCGTATTGCAGAACCTTGGCTGCGGTTTTGTTTCCACCTAGGTGTCCTTCATAAGGGGAAGCATGGCAGTGGTGAAGCACAGCTTCCAGTTCATCATGTGGCACACATCTCTTGATAATCTGATATGCACAGTGTTTGAGAAGAAGAGGTTCGTCCCAATAATAATGTTTTGCATCATTTTGGAACCTCTTCCTTGCTTGGTAATTAAGTTCAGGAGGTAGTACCCCACTAACAATGTAATTAACAAAATCAGTGTACCAAGGGGTTTCAGAAAGCTTACCTGTCGCCATGGTTGTCGCGGCAAAGCTAGTGGAAGTAAACAACTTCTCATATGGGAAGGTCTCCAATATGTTGGTCTTGTCTGTGGATTGACTCCTTCCCGTCTCCAGCCTCGACAAGTGGTCTGCTACTTGGTTCTCTGTTCCCTTTTTATCCTTGATATCGATGTCAAACTCTTGCAGCAGCAGAATCTAACGTATCAATCTCGGGTTTGCATCCTTTTTCGTGAATAGATACTTCAATGCATAATGGTCTGTATGGACCACCACCTTTGCTCCAAGTTTGTATGGACGGAACTTGTCGATTGAGAACACCACTACTAACAGTTCCTTCTCTGTCGTGGTGTAGTTGACTTGGGCATCATTCAGTGTTTGCTGGCATAGTAAATCACATGGAAGAGCTTATCCTTCCTCTGCCCTAGTGCTGCCCCGACATCATAGTCACTGGCATCACACATTATCTCGAATGGCAAAATCCAGTTTGGTGGATGTATAATCGGGGCTATTACCATCTTCTCCTTCAGAATTCTGAATGCCTCAGTACATTCAGTATTAAAATCAAAGGGGCAATTCTGCTCCAATAAGTGGCATAAGGGTTTGGTAATCTTCGAGAAATTTGCAATAAATCGTCGATAAAACCCGACATGCCCTAAGAAACTTCGAATCCCCTTGACTGTGGTGGGTGGCGGAAACTTTTCGATGACTTCTATTTTGGCTCTGTCCATCTCTATGCCGCGGCAGCTCACTTTGTGGCCTAGTACTATCCCTTCATCCACCATGAAGTGGCACTTTTCCCAGTTCAAAACCAAGTTCGTCTCTTCACATCTTTCAAGAACCTTCTGTAAGTTGCCTAAACAACCTTCAAAATTGTCTCCAAAGACAAAAAAAATCGTCCATAAAAATCTCTAGGAAATCCTCCACCATGTCGGAGAATATTGCCATCATGCACCGTTGGAAGGTTGCTGGTGCATTGCAGAGCCCAAATGGCATTCTCCGAAAAGCATAGGTGTCGTACGGGCATGTGAATGTAGTTTTCTCCTGGTCCTCCAGTGCAATTGCTATCAGATTATAACCTGAATAACCATCAAGAAAACAATAGTAAGATTTCCCCGCTAATCTATCAAGCATTTGATCAATAAAGGGTAAAGGGAAATGATCTTTCTGAGTAGCTTTATTAAGCTTCCGGTAATCCATACAAACCCTCCAACCGGTCGCAGTCCTGGTTGGGATTAGCTCATTTTCTTCGTTGGTTACCACGATTATGCCTCCCTTTTTGGGCACACACCGCACCAGGCTCACCCACTTGCTATCCGAGATGGCGTATATGATTCCGACGTTGAGCCATTTGATAATCTCTTTTCTCACCACTTCTCGCCTAGCCTCGTTCAAACGTCTCTGGGCATCAATAGTCGGCTTATGATCATCCTTCAAGAGAATCTTGTGCATGCATAATGCAGGACTGATGCCTTGGATATAAACTATAGTCCATCCAATGGCTTTCTTATGCTGTTGTAGCATTCTGATTAGATGTTGTTCCTGTTTCTGCATTAACTTGGAAGAGATGATTACAGGCAACGTATCATTTAAACCAAGAAAGACATATTTAAGCTGCCCTGGCAGGGGCTTAAGATCTAGAACATGTGGCTTTTAATTCGAAGGCTTCTGGATTATATGTTCATTCGAGGTATAATTAAGAGGCTCGAAGAACTTACCTGGACGATTGCCTATCCAATTTACCTTCTCAGGACCTTCAGTGTTGGATGTTTCTAAGTCGGAGGAGTCACTGTCGTTGTTGCTGCCGTGACAATCTTCTAGGTGACTGCTGTGGCAGTGACCAATCTTTCTGTCGTGGCAGCTTGACCCGATGTAGGGTTGGTTAAGGATTACTTCAGAGATTCCCTTGCACTCTTCTTCTACATCAACATGTTTAATTGGTTGGAGAACATTTAATTTGATTTCTTGATCATTCACTCTCATGGTCAGTTCTCCTTTCTTCACATCGATCACAGTTCTGCCTGTGGCTAGGAAGGGTCGCCCCAGGATGATCGTTGCGTTTTCATCTGCTTCACAGTCTAAAACAAGAAAGTCAACAGGTAAAATAAATTTATCAACTCTTACCAGAATATCTTCGATCTTCCCTTCTGGTTGTACGTAAGAGCGGTATGCCAGCTGCAGCATGACTGTTGTGGTCCTTGCTCGTCCAATACCTAATTTCTGAAACACATATTTGGGCATTAGATTTATGCTAGCACCAAGATCACAAAGTGCCTTACCCACGAATTTGTCCCCAATTATGCACGGTATGATGAAGCTCCCAGTATCCTTCTTCTTCTGGGGTGGATGCCTGTGCAAGATAGTCATGCATCCTTCTGTCATTTTTACCGTTTCAAATTCCCCAAGTCTGGACCTTTTGGACATGGCATCCTTAAGAAATTTCGCATAACCGGGCATCTGCTTGATGGCCTCTAACAGCGGTATTTTATTGTGCACATGCTTAAAACTATCATAAATCTTTTGAGCTGGTACTCCTGTTTCTGTTTCTGTTTCTGTAACCGTTATGGAAAAGGAGGTGGAGGACGGTAATCTTCAAGACGTCCCTCACATGGTATTCGGATCTGAGGAGGTTTAGGTTCTTCAGCATCCTTTGTCCCTTCTGCTGTCGCGGCAGGAGTGTCGACAGTAGGTTGTTCTTCCTCTGTCGGGGCAGTGTTCACGGCTGGTGTATCTAGGGTCGGTTCCTCACTTGGTATGTTCTTAATCTCCGGCCCTTGTAACTGTTTCCCGCTTCTAGTTGTAATTGCTTTACACTGCTCATGTGTGGGTTTTCTAGTGACCTCAGTATCACTAGGGAATCCTCCGTTTTGCCTTGGCTTGATATGCTGGGAAACCTGGCCCATCTGTGTCTCCAGAGATTTCAGGGTAGCCTCATGGTTTGTCATCCTCATCTCTGTCTTGTCCATGAATGACTCAGTTTTCTTGACAAAGTGATCCATGTTCGCCATGTAAGCTCTTGTCTGTGACATAAATGTTTCCAATGTCTGCTCCAGTATACTAGGTGCAACTACCGGTTGCTGTTGCGGATGTTGTTGTGGCTGCTGTCGCGATAGAATTCTGGGTACCCCTTGATTTTCGGTTGTTCAGCAGTGGAGGATTCAGTGCATTGTTCGGATTGCTCCAGGAAAATATAGGATCTTTCCTCCAGTTGGGATTGTAATTATTGGAATCATAGTTTCTTGGCTTGTTATAATTCCCAACATACATCCCTTCTTCCAACTATAAAGGACAGTCTTCTGAACCGTGATTCCCACTACAGGTTTCACATACCTCTTCTGCAGAATATACGGCTTTGGAATCTTTTCGCTGCAAATTTTCCACTACCTTTGTGAGGTACGCAACCTGTGATTTCATCGAATTGTCAGCTTCATAATCCTTTACAGATATCCCTCGTTTTCCCCCTCTCCTAGCTGTAGGAAATTGCTCATCATTTTTTGCTAAATTCTTCAACACTATCATTGCCTCGTCTGGTTCCTTATCCAGTATTAGCCAATTTTTTGCTGAATCTATTCTCAGACGAGTGTGTGTATGGGCAGCGTTGTAGAATTTGATGACCTGATTCCACACGGGAAATCCATGTATCGGGCAGTTCTGAAGAAGAGTTGTAAATCTGTCCCATTCCTCGTGCATTGGTCTATCATCCTCCTATTGAAAAGTAGCAATTTCGTTACGCAAGCTTTCAGATAAATGAGAAGTGTAACGCCCCGGTTTTGGGCTTAGAAGTTTTGGGCGTTGACCGGTTTGGTCAAAGTGCTGTTCGAATCTAAAGAGGTGAAATTAGGAAAGCCTAGTTCGGGTTGCATTAAAAATATGGAAAAATGTTCTAAAATCATCTTTTAATATAATTAAGTGAACTGTGAAATCAATTTTGAAAAATGGGTTTTGGAAGAGTGACATTTTGGCTAGTGACCAAAATGTAATTTTTGAAAGTTTTGTGACTGTTTTATAAAGAGTTGAAACTTTGAATCTTTAAGGAGCTATTATTCCAAAAGTAGTTTCTCCAGATTTTTCTAAGATATTTTGAGATTTATTCTGATTTTAAAACATATCAAAAGTGGAGGGAAAGGCCATTTGGCTATTTTCTTAACTAACTTCTCTATTTTCTTTCTCTCATTTTCTCTCAATCCAAACACTTGTTTTCCAGAGAGTTGTTTCTGATTTTCTCACCTAAAATCCTCCTTTCAACATTCTTTTGATTCCTAATCAACATATCTTCAAAACCTCATCATTTGCTAGTTGATTCAACAAGGTTTTTGATTCCAAAAAGTGGAGAAACACAAGTTTGGAGGTAAGAACGTCCTTCTCCTCTAAACTATCAGTTCTTTACTGAAATTCCCAAGTTCTCAACTCTTAATTGAAGTTTTATTAAAGGATTTTAAGTGGTGAAATGGATCTTGGCTTATAATGCAAGATTTGGTGATTTTTGATGATTTTCGTTAGATATGATTAATCTGTGATTTGAGGTGTGTTTTTGATGTTAAATGAACTCTAAATTGATAAGGAAATGAGTTTTGATTAATGCAATCCCGGATAGGTTGTGTTTCCTAAGTTTAGTATGATTCTTGGATGTTTTTGTGGTGATCTTGTGGATCTGATGTTGCTGGAGGTATAAGGATGTTTATAGGTTGTTTTTAGATGTTAGATGGTGTTAATGGATGTTAGGTTTTGCTGGTTTATGGCTGGGCTTTGTTGAGATGTGGTTTTGATGCAATTTCGGTTGTGTTTGGTGGCCGAAATTGGAGTGTGAATGAGAGCAGCGAGTTTGAGTGCTTTCATTGAAGCTTTTGATGCATGATGATGCATTAAATCTCTGCTTTAATGTGTTTAATCAGGGGAGGCATCTTTGGATCCAAGAGTTGTTGATCCGGAAGCTTGAATTGGTGCTTTGGCTTGAGGCGAAGTGGAATCGGTGAGTGAAATTGGGTTTTCGGCTTTGAAACCAATGTCTTGGGAGCTTAGTTTAAGTCTAAACAACTTTGCTAAGCTCTAGTGTAAGTTTTCGGAAATTCTCTCTAGTGGTGGCCATGATTTTGTTGTGATGCAATGTGGTTATTTGCATGTTTTGATTACTGTTTTGAAAGCATGATTTAGCATGGTATTTGCTGTTTTGATAAGCCATATGTTAAAGGAAGCTCAAGGTAAGAGTTCCTTGTTTTTGAACATTGATTAAATGTGGTTTGATGCTTTTAAGTGCATGATGAATGTGGCTTGGTTTAATGCTTTAAAACAGTGGATTAATTGATGAAAATGATGTATATTGGCAAGTGATGTTTGAAAAGGTTAAGGTCACTAAGGTGGTTAAAAGTCCTTGAGTGAGCCTTGTTTACTTAAGAACATCAAGGTGGTTAAAAGTCCTTGGATGATTCTTGTTACGGACACAAAGGTGGTTAAAAGTCCTTGTGTGGTCCATTCTATGGTGTTTAAAAGTCCATAGGCCAAGGTGTTTAAAAGTCCTTGGGGTTCAAGGTGTTTAAAATTCCTTGAGGTAATGAAATTCATGGTGTTTAAAAGTCCATGGCCAAGGTGTTTAAAAGTCCTTGGGGTCAAGGTGTTTAAAAGTCCTTGAGGTGATCTAATTCATGGTGTTTAAAAGTCCATGGCCAAGGTGTTTAAAAGTCCTTGGGGTCCAAGGTGTTTAAAAGTCCTTGGGGTGAAAGTTGATGAACTTGTTTTCAAAGAAATGAAATGTATCACTTGAGGCCAATATGACATGTAATGAAATGAAGCATGAGATGCTTGTTTTAAGTATGCTTTTGAGCATGTGTAAATGATGTTTGAAGCATGTTTTATAAGTGTTTTATAAATGCATTATTGGATGGTTTTATTGAGCATTCCTCACTAAGCTTTTGCTTACGCTCTCTTCCGTTTTCTTAATTCAATAATGCAGAACATTAGAGTACTTGAGGGCAGCAAGGAGGGCAAGCATCCAAGTGGAAACAAAGCTCTAAGTATGGAAGGTTTTCTAAGTACATTTTAGCTTTTGGTAATTTGGCAATGGGGGACCAATGTATATGTTTTGGGAGATGTTTTGAACTCCCTAAGTATGTTGAATGTTGTTGAGAATGCTGGTTTTTGTGGTTGGCCTTTATATGCTTGAATTGGAAGTTTATGCTTGAATGGCTTACTTGTGTAGGAAGCATGCCTATAGATTTGGGGCTTTTCATATATGTGGATGTTTTGATGAATTGTTGATGCAAGTATGTCTCATATATGTTGAATTGCATGTTGGCAAAGTTTGGTGGCATTTGGAGCATGATTGGTTGGTCAATTGCATGTTTAAGTATGCATTTTGGGGCAATCTGTGCAGGGTGTTTCGGAACAGCACCTACCGTTTCGGAACGGGTGCCTTATTTGTGCCCAGGCGTCCGAAACGGGAGGGGCCGTTCCGAAACGGAAAGGCCACTGCCAGACCCCTGTTTCGGTACGCGTTGCGGAACGGCCCCGAGTTTCGAAACGGGCTATGCCTGTTTCGGAACGGGTGACCGTTGGGGGCTGACATTGGCAGTTATATGTTTTGGAATGTTTGCGTTTTGGTCCTGAAACTTGTTTGTGCAATTGTATGAGTTTGGGAAGTCCTTTTGAGCTGAAATTTTACAGAGAAGCATGAAACATGATTAATTTCAAGATGGTAACTTCAATTTGGGTTAAGTCCTTATAATTATCAGAATTTACAATTTGGTCCCTAAAGTTGTAAATTGTTCAATTAAGTCCCTGTTTGATCTCTGATGTTTGTGATCTTTTGGTATGATGTTTGTGTGATCACAATTAGGTCTAAAGTGCATCTAGACAAGGTTAAAAAGAAAAAAAAAGGGTCGTTAATCAAGGTTGACTTTCGGGTTGACTTTGGTTTTCCCCGTGTGACTTTCTTAATTCGGGTCAACCGTCTAGGCCGGGTTAAGGGGGTTACAAGAAGGATTAAAACGAGATAAGAATTCACGAGAGAGATCTGCCCAAGTTCATATTGAAACTGGCATTAGTTTATTCCACCAAGTTTTAACTCTTTCTCTCAATGAATGAGGAAATAACCGGAGCCTTAGTACTTCCGGATTGATTCCTAACAATCTAAACGATCCACAAATTTCTTAGAACGTTTTCAAATGTTCTCGGGCATCCTCAGTTCCAGAACCACTAAACTAGCCATCGAAATTTATCATGATGAACATAACAGGTTTCAGCTCGAAGTTCTCAGCTTCCACGTCTGGCAAGGTGGTTTCGAGTTCATCATGGTCATTGACCGTGTAGTCGCGGAAGGACTGTCGTGCGGCAGCGGCAGCAGGCCGTTCATTTCGTACATCTTGGGGAGGATCTTCAGTAACCCTCAGGTCATTGTTGTGTGGGTCATCTACCCCGTTGTTCTACCTTCCTTTTACCATTGCTTCTACTTGTTCATCAAGATAGTTGTTTCTTTCTATCAAGAGTCGGACTTGGCATCTTCGCCTACTTGCTCTTGTATCGACTCTCTACTCGAACTCACGAGCAACCTGCGCAAGGAATCAAAGCAAGTTAGTCAAAAATTTTCACACAAATTTGGCGTTCTTACCTTGGACGCAAGGTCCTCTTCGGATGGCGTCACGATGCCTTGTCGATACTCAAGGCATGTGATGATGGCGGGGTCTTGGAAAAGCCCCTCTTTGGTGCACTCTTGCACTCTCTCGAATTGCAACCCATCTTGGTAGGCCGTCGTGCCTACTTGCTCCATGGAATGGCTTTGTCCTTCGCACACTCTCGTTGGCGACCTATAAACAAAACCAAAGTGAGTTAGTCCCAATTTAGATGGAAATATGGGCTCACTTACCTCGGACTCAAAGTCCACATCGTCTCGATCCATTTTGCCTTGTCGATACCCAAGGCAAGTGTTGGCATGGTTAGGCCCCTCATGAATGGGCTTGGGCACCTTGGTGCTTTGACTCGGTTCCATGGACTCAGGCCACTCGTCCATGGAATTCGACCACTCGTCGAACTCCGCTTGCAACTCTTCGTAGAAGATTGCTAGCTCTTCTCCATCGGCTTGATTTACTTCACAAAACTCTAATGGCTCTTGAAGCACTTCCTCAAACTCGGATGGGTACTCCATCTCATGAACCATCTCGCTCTTTGGTGCCTTTGGCAACTCCAAAGACTTCTCCTCGTCTTTAATCTCTTCAAAGACTCGTCTCGTTGGGTTGGGAATTTCCATGGACTCTTCTATGGCTTCATCGTCATTGGCTACCTTGGACTCGCACACTTGGTTGCCTTCATCTTGGCTTAGCAACTCGTCATCGCTTTGTTGCAAACCTGTATTATACTCACCCTCGGCTTCTAGCAAAACAAGTGCGTTAATCTGTTCTAAACAAGAGTAACCAATAATAACATCTTCATCAAGACAATGATCAGAAATTACCTTGATGTTGGTTGTGTCACACCATTCTCCGATGCTAACTCTCACGTCCCATACAACTCCATCGACGTACTCTTCGGTGAAGTTGATGAACTCGGTCTCATCATGAACCTTCTCCACTTGAAGGCTCAACCAATCGGCAATTTGATCGGAAATGATCGAAGATGTTGCGCTAGAGTCCACTAGCGCCTCAAACTCTACGTTGGCAATCACGATCTTAGCAAACTCGCGCTCCTCCTCGTCTTGGCCACTCTTGGCTTGAGTTGGGCGAATTTGCTCCTTGGTTGTCTCGGACTCAAGCACTCCTTCATGGATGCTTGGCGATGCCTCGATCTTGTCTCCCTCATTGTCGCTCAACATCTCAACGTCTTGTTGGTGTGGATCTGCAACACACCTATCCTCGGCTTCTGACAAGACAAGCGCATCAATTTGTTCCAAACAAGACGAACCAATAACAATCTCATATACATCAAGAAATTCACAAGATATTACCTTGATGTTTGTTGTGCCTCGGAACACGCCGATTTGATGGAACACATCCTTCGCGATTCCCACAACTTTCTCGTCACTAAAGTTGGCAGTCACAACTTGTTGTTTAACCTTCTCAACCTGAAGGTTTAACCGCTCGGCAGTTTGCACGGACACGAGCACTCCATATGCGCTTGGATCAACTAGCGCACTTAGCATTCAATCACGGAACACTATGTCGACAAACATAGGCTCCTCTTCCTCAAAGTCGCTCTCGACTACACTTGACTCCCAACATGACTCGTCATCATCGCTAGAATACTCCACGTAACCTGGCTTCTCCCATAGTTGTGTGGCCTCGTTGCCCCTTGGCAACCTTTCCCTTACTTCACTCTTGATGTTTGACGCCCCAACCATCATACTCGCTGATGATTGTTCCCCGAACAAGGAAGCAAGCTTCACGGCCTCGGTCTCATCGGGCAAGCTTCGCTCCTCAAACGCCTCTACCATACTCACTA
Organism: Hibiscus trionum; assembly: GCA_030270665.1. NCBI lineage: Eukaryota > Viridiplantae > Streptophyta > Magnoliopsida > Malvales > Malvaceae > Hibiscus > Hibiscus trionum. Next base: position 48,516,507 of record BSYR01000003.1, read on the forward strand.
GTAGCACATTGCACCTTGCATCAAGCTTCGAAGCCTCGGTCTCGTCGGGCTCGTCCTGTACCTTGGACTGCTTGATTTTGTGTGGGCATCGGAAAGACTCGTGTGGCTCTCCACACCTCCAGCATTTTGACGGCCTCCTCTTTGGGCAGTCATCGTGATATTCACTGCAACGAAAACAAAACAACAGTTTTGTAATAAGAATATCACTAAACTCAGACTCGCTCACCTCGCTTTTATACGAGACGCCTGGTGATTCCACTCTCTCCTTTGTTGCAACGTTCCTTCTTTCTCACGCCATCTCTCGACTCGGTAGGATGCGGAAAATGGCTCTGATACCACTTGTCACGGGGCTAGGTCTAGGCGGGTCTAGTCTCGTGCGGCCTTGGTCGCGAAGCACTTGGAGTGGCTTGAAAAGCGGCCAAGTCAGCCTTACTCACTAAGCTTGGAAGGCTTAGTCTCGGATTGCGGAAGCTCTCTTGGAAAATGAAAGGGGTGATGGCTCACAAAGCAAAGAAAGGAAGAGGGTGCACACTCGTTAGAAAGCTAAGGCCTCGTTAAAAACTCCCCCTAAGCCTAGATGGGGAGAAAAGAGTACCAAAGCTTCTTTATTAACAAAGAAAGGATAAGATTACAAAAGAAGAAATGAAACAAGTGTGGAATGCCTATGATGGATGGAGGAGGGCTCTATTTATAGTCTAATCCCCCTCGATCCAATGGCTAGCAATGACTCGATCCAAGGGCCTTGGATGAGTCTTACAAAAGAATCTCCTATTCAAGGCAAGCTTGTCATATTCAAATAGACTTGCCCTGATTACAATCACTATTGCCCACAATAGATGGCCTATGACATCATTGCTTTGTTGTCTTGAAATACTTTCCCCATGGATGGATAGCTTTCCATATGTATTTCTCAAAGGATGACAACTTGGCATGGGATTTGGATGCTTGGGCGGATTGGGCCTCTCATGGCCTGATCTTGGTGTCCAAAATCCCCTCTCTAGCATGTTGGATGCTAAATCGGGCCCTAGGGGTGTGGGCAACTCGGATAGGCAACCCCTAGGCCTGTTGGTGCGCACATCGGGTGCGGGCTCGGCTCCTTGGGCGTGCACGTCGGGTGCAGGCTCGGGCTCCATGTCTTTGCCGGCATGGAGGGTGCAAGGCAATGGCCCCTCGGGTGCGTGTGTTGGGCCCCCTCGGGTGCAAGACTCATGGGCAGCACATGGGGTGCTTGACAAGGCCCCATGGTGCGCTGGAACTGGCCCAGATCGGATCTCTTGGGCACGGTCACAACCAAGGGCGTTGTGCATGGCCCCTTGGTGTGTGGCATTGGCAGCTACTCGGGCCCCTCGGTCGGGTGGGAGGTATGGTGCGCAAGGGTCCGCACCTATGGGTATGGCTGGCTCGGTCGCAAAAAGTTCCTCTGTGACACTATGTTGCCGGGGCAGAACTTGGGCAGTGAAGAGACAAAATTTTTCATGTCATATACTATGCCAGCAAGACACTGAATGACGTCCAAGTGAACTACACCACCACAGAGAAGGAGTTATTAGCTGTGGTTTTCTCCATTGACAAGTTCTGTTCTTATATACTTGAAACGAAGGTCATAGTGCACACAGACCACTCTGCTTTAAAGTATCTGTTCGCGAAAAAGGATGCAAAGCCTCGATTGATACGTTGGATCCTGCTATTGCAAAAATTCGACCTTGAAATCAAGGACAAAAAAGGGACAGAAAATCAAGTAGCAGATCACTTGTGAAGGTTGGAAAAGGGACAGAGTCTACCGACAGACGAGACAAATATAGTGGAGACCTTCCCAGATGAGCAGCTCTTTGCTGCCGCAGTCACTGCCGCGACAGCCATGGCGGCAGGTAAGTCTTCTGAACTACCCTGGTATGCTGATTTCGTTAATTTCTTAGTTAGCGGAATAATTCCCTTTGACCTCAATTATCAAGCCAAGAAGAGGTTCCAAAATGATGTTAAGCATTATTATTGGGACGAACCTCTTCTTTTCAAAATCTGTGCAGATCAGGTTATAAGAAGATGCGTACCACAGGAGGAGCATGAAGGCATACTTCATCACTGCCATGCTTCACAGTATGGAGGACACTTAGGAGGCAACAAAACTGCTGCCAAGGTGCTGCAGTCAGGGTTTTATTGGTCGTTACTGTATAAAGATGCTCAAATCTTCTACAAGAGTTGTGACAGGTGCCAACGGACAGGAAACATCTCCAGGAGAAATGAGATGCCGCTGCAGAACATTCTTGAAGTCGAGATATTCGACGTTTGGGGGATTGATTTTATGGGACCATTCCCATCTTCATGTGGGAATATATACATCCGCCTGGCAGTAGATTATGTCTCTAAGTGGGTTGAAGCTATCGCAACTCAAAAGAATGATGCCAAGACAGTTCAAAGGTTTTTACACAAAAATATCTTTTCTAGGTTTGGCATCCCTAAGGCGATCATCGGTGATGAAGGGAGACATTTCGACAACAGGGTTATCGCTGCCGCCTTGAAAAAGTATGGTGTTAAGCATCGGATAGCGACATCATATCACCCACAGACCAATGGACAAGATGAAATATCCAACAGGGAAGTTAAGAACATTCTTGAGAAGATGGTCAAGCCAACTAGGAAAGATTGGTCTTTACTCCTTAACGATGCATTATGGGCTTATAGGACAGCTTTTAAAACTCCATTGGGAATGTCTCTATACCGATTGATTCATTGGAAAACATGTCATCTACCTGTCGAGATCGAGCACAGAGCATACTGGGCAATCAAGGCAGTGAATATGGACTTGGACAAGGCAAGGCAGAAAAGGCTATTGGATCTAAACGAAATTGAAGAAATCCGGACAATGGCCTATGACAATGCAAGAATCTATAAGGATAAAACTAAGAAGTGGCAGGATAAGAAGTTGCTGCCACGACAGTTCTGCCCAGGGCAGCTTGTATTGCTATTCAATTCTAGACTGAAACTCTTCCCAGGAAAGCTAAAATCTAGATGATCTGGCCCGTTACAAGTCGTACAGGTTTTTCCCCATGGTGCCATCACAATCCGATCATTAAAAGACGGGAACCAATTCAAAGTCAACGGACAGTGCTTAAAGCATTATCAGGGGACTGAAGCCCCAGGAATGCAGGAAGTGGTTACCTTAGGAGATGCCCCACCTGGCATCCCTAATTTAACCTAATTTTTATTTTTATTTTTATTTTCATTACATATTATTTATTAGGAAATAAGATTTATTTTATTTGAATAATGTTTTAATTGTTTTTAGGAAATAAAGGAGTCAATAAGAACAGGAGAAGTGAACTCAGCCCACCATCCATTCACCAACCCAACAAAGCCCAAATTTTGGAGCTTGTCGTTACAGCTGCCGCGACAGAAGCAGAAAATACAGGCTGTCAACATGCTGTCACGACAGACGCGGAAACACGTCACAGACGCGCAGCAGACACGGAAACGCGTGACAGACGCGTCATACACGCTACCGCGTAACAGATGGCCCCGTTATTCGCGCCTGACGTTACAACTACAACGGGTAGCAAATCCTTCTCTATATAAACCCCGTTTCATTTTGTCCTTTTCACTCACTTCTACTCTTCTTACTTACTCCTCTAGAATTTTCTTGCTTTCATTTTCATTTTCACAACCCTTGCAACAATGTCTTCCAGGAATACCCGTAGGAATGCCGCTTCTAGCTCCACACCGACAGCAACCACCCCACGCTCATTTCAGATCAGAGACATGTGGGAAGAAAGGGGATTCATTTAAACGGCAGAAGAGGAAAATCTGGGTCTAAAGCCGTTCATAGCCCGAAAAATTCAAGCTCTCCAGTGGCAGCTCTTTGCCGAACAGTCTGAGGAGATGAACGTCTTATTGGTGCGAGATTTCTACGCTGCCATTAACAGCAGGACAGCGACAGCAGTGATCGTACGAGGAAAGGAAGTGTCGTTCGAAGATGAGTACATTAACACACTGTATGGATTCTACGTTGGCAGCAACGACGACGCTCACCAACAATTCCTCAACACATTAGACCCTGTTGCCTATGATGATGTCATGGCAGAGCTGACAGATGAGGGAACTCAATGGAACACCAGCCGCAAGAATCCACGGACGGTAAAGAGGACTCAACTACTACCGGAGGCTAAATTATGGAATGCTTTCATCAAAAAGCGTATCATGCCATCGTCACACAATACAACGGTCGACCAGCCCATGTTAGCTTTAATTCACTCCATACTACATGAGAGACCCATTAACGTGGGTAGCTATATCCGTGAAAGCATCTTGGAGTGCGCACACAGACCGACGGGTTCGCTTTACCTATCATACCTCATCACATCCCTCTGTCGTGGCCATGGCGTACCAGAAGTGACCACTGACCATTGAGTCCAAGGGAAAGGTTCGACAGAAAAGAACATACTAAGCCTAATGGAGCTGACCGATGCCACTCCTCTGTCGTCATTTGATCCAGCTGCCACAACAGCAGACACGACAGAGCAGCCAGAGATCGAACCAGCTGCCGTAGCAGCCGCCCCGACAGACTCCTCCTCCCAGATCTTAGCTGCCATTCAGAAGATGGAGGAACGGCAGCTCGGTTTGATGACCTTCATCAGGAATTTTACTACTTCTACGGTAAATTTTATCCATAATTCTTTAAATTTCAATGATGTTGTCTTCCCCACCTTCCCTGCACATTATTTTACTGTAACTACACCTGCCCACACCCCTACACCTGCTGCCACACCACGGACACCCTCTGCCGCATCAACACCATCACCTGCCCCGACAGCCGCCGGCAGCAACCGTGATGAGCCGTCTGCCCGGGGCACGAAACGCATAATGGCATCGGAGGAGCTTGATGCCTTCATTGCCGGATTCTCATCCTCCTCCGTTTGGGCCGCCAGCGACAATGAACCCTCTATTAAGAGGAATTTATCGAAGGAGTTTTCACCGATAAAAAGGCAGAAGCGAATGGCGGACAAAAAACAATATGCCAAGAGCCAGCGGCAGCAGTAGTGACAGCAGCAGCGGTGAGGACAGCATCAGCTCTAAACTCAAGGTTGTGGAGAAACCTCCTCATATCTCTCCGACCAAAATCCAACCACCAAGGGAGGCCAAACCAAAGAACACATTTGCCTCCCCTATCCACCAACCGGCTCCGAAAGCTCCTGCCCGCCGCTAGATCAGAGTCAGCAGCAGCAGCGACGACAGCGCTTGAAAATTTAAGTTTCTTATCTTATTTTTGCTATCTGCCTATATATTTTGTGATGTATTGTTTTTATTTTTTTCTTATTTTGTCATTTGCATTGAGGGCAATGCAACCCTCGAGTTTGGGGGTGGCATCCCTCCATTAATGGAGTCTAATTTAGTTTTAAAATTGTGTCTTTTACATAGTTTTATTTTAGTAAAAAAAATGAAAACTTTGGCTTAAGTCTGTGAACTGAACTTACCCGCCGTGACAGCTCTGTCGTGGCAGTGCCTTTAGGATAGTTTTAGGAGAAGTTTAGAGCCTTTCTCTAGTTCTGAAAACTTAAACACCATTGTGACTGCTATACTGCTTAGAACTCTTTTAGTCAACTAGAATAGGAAGCTTAGCACTTGAATAGCCCCAAGAGGTTCCTAACACTGACTCTAGGAAAGAAGTTTAACAAAATAGACTCAACAGCCCTAGAGGTGCCCGAAACCGACTCTAGGAAGTTAGCTAGAGGTGCCCGAAACCGGCTCAAGTGAAACTTTAGCTTAAAAAATCAATGAAATCGAGTCAAAACAGAAAATCAAAAGAGCACAAGAAGTGCCTTCAAAAAGATAAACTTTGGCATAAAAATTCGAGTTAGAGGTTGAAATATTCTAGTAAAACTAAGAGAGTCTTGGCATATAACTATTCACAAGCATGCACACACTGCACAAGAACTATAGTGAGACTCCGGACAAATCCTAAGTTATCCGACATGGTGCTGCCGTCACAGAGAAGGAACGGGTAAGCGAAAGTTCACTGTTTTAAGCCAAAACAAAAATATTTCATTTTTCTTTTAGGTCTTAGTTGCTTGAGGGAAAGCAAAAACTTGAGTTTGGGGTGTGTTGAGTGTGTAAAAGTTCTATTATTTACCCCCTATTTAACCCATATTTCTGCTGCATTCAAGCATTATTTATTGCATTTAGGTCGTTTACAGTTAAACATCACAAATATATTAAAAGGCACAGTTTTTACTGAAATTGGTTGCTTTTGCAGGTTGCTGCTGTAGTAGTTGAAGAGGCAGGCGCTGGGCAGTGAAGCAGAAGAGTTGGAACTGAACGAGAAGTCAAGGAGGACGATGCTGCCATGGTTGCCGCCGTGACAGCAGAGGAAGACAATAGTTTTGTGGAGAAGAAGCAAAGTGGACCTCAACAGATAGAGAAAATTCAGCCTGTCTGTCATGTAAAACCACTATATTTTTCCAAGCCCTAGATCAGAAGAAATACCAAGCCCAAAGTTCAAGGAGAGAAAATCCCAAGCAAGAAGGAGGATGACTTAAAGATAGATTCTCTAAAGATTTAGTCTTTATTAGAATTGTACTTTAATTTAAAGTTGTATTCTTGCTATTTTAGAAAACTTGACCCAAAGCCTATATAAGGGCATGTATTTCGACCTAGGGAGAACATCACCCATTCTCTAGCCTTCTTCCCAAAACCCTAGCCGTTCTCATCTTCTCATCATGTTCTAAATTCCCCTTAGGGCCACGGGTTGATTTGTAAAGTAGTTGCAAGGGTTGCTTTTGTTTTAGGAATTTTCAGTTCAATAAAATAAACTTCAAGTTCTCTTATTCTGGTTATTAACATCTTGCAAGATCATCGGGAGAGCATTGTGAGGTTATCTATTTACTTAATATCGGGAGAGTTAAGTATACGAAAGGAATAAGTGCGAGTTCTCTAGTTTATAGTTGAACTATCTCGGACCTAGGGATAGGACGAGGTTAAGTGGCTAAAGAAGAATTCAACAACATCGATGTTCATCCTTCGATTCACGCCGGGAGGTATCATCAAAGACATGATCATCGACAGACTTGGACCTAGGGATAGGCCAAGGCACAACAGGGATTCTTGCCAAACTTGAAGTACTGAGTTGGGTAATCGTTGTCGCGATAACCAACGGACCGCTGCCGCGACGGGGACGACGACAGAACTGGATTTCTTAGACTTAGCAATACCTGCACTACTGAGCAATTCAATACCAGCCCATTCTCTCTATCTTGATTTCTCTACTCTTTTATTTAAGTTTACTTATTTATTCTCGTGAAAAACATCTTAAATATTTTCTTTACTCTCGTGCAGTAATTCAAGGTGAAGCTATTAGCTCAGTCTCTGTGGAGACGATATCCGATACTTCCGTATCACTTTACTACTTGCGTCGTGTACACTTGCACTACAATTGCGATAGACTATTTTACACGCAACAACTGGTATTGTAAAGGTTACCTCCTTAGCCTAGAAAAGGGGAAGAACAATTAGTGGATTGTTGGAAAATCCTTAGTGAAGCTAAGGTAGTGGATGTAGAGTTCGATTGGAACTTGAACCACTCTAAATCCTCTTGTCTAGCAATTTTAATTTTCTACTCCACCACCAAAAGTTCTATAAATCCAATCCACTCCCCCTCTTGGCTTATATCATTTCATTAAACCACACAACAGTGTTGATCCGAGAGTGTTGGAGGCCTTGAGGGACAAGGAAACAAGGTTTGGGATTTAGGATTGGTTTGAAACACCATCCTAAGTCCGGAGGCAAGTATGGCTAGATTTGCTCTCGATATGTGGTTGATGCCCTAAATGCTTTTAACATGCTCTTGTTTTGAGATAGGCAAATTCCTACTGTTTTATGCATGAATTATAACATGAAAAGATGTTATGTGTTGATCCCATGAGATAGCATGACTATGTAAAGAATTTTGAGATTTTGATTAAATGAAATGCATGAATTGTGGTTTTGAAATGGGATGAGAATGATTTGAGAAATGTTGCATCAAAATAGTAGGTGAGATGATGATTTTAATGTAATATATTGGCATAAATGATGAGATGATTACCGGATATAATTGGTCGACCAATAGGATAAAAGTGCACTATAAACAAAAAATTCGTACTTGCTCTTTGGAGTTGGGCAATGGGGGTAGTGCCATCCCGATCCAAAGTGAGAATCTGATGATGAGAGATACCATCGGGGTAGGTCCTTGTGAAACATCCAAGCTTTGTTGCGAAGAGAGATACCTCCATGAGAGTCAGGTGATGTGAGATTCCACCGGGGTAGGACTTGGCTTTATGTCAAGCTAATCCATATATCTGAGTAAAGATATAATATGAAATGCCAATATATGAGATTGTGTTTGGTTCACATGTACCAATGTTGAGATGTTTTATGCTCTGAGAAATGAATGAGATTTGAGGTTTATGAAAAGCTTTTATTTACATCAAGCATGTGTATGGCTTTGCCATGAGATTTGCATTGGTTGAATGCGTGAGTTAGATTGATGGTACATGTGATGTTCAAAGGTAAATTCACTTTGAATTGGTTTTCAAGAATGAGATAGAAATAGCATGTTGTAGAAATGGTTTTTATTTGAGAAAGAGTTTTTTATAAGCTTGCATTGTTGTGTTGGTGTTTTTAGAGCATGCCTCACTAAGCAATTGTGCTTACGCTCTCTTTTACCAACAATGCAGATAATTGAGACACTTTTGGCAGCAAGGAGGCTAAGGATTTCCAAGGAATTAAAAAGCTCAAGTGTGGCGATGCTTTACGTTTACTTTAGTAATGATAATTGGCAATGTGAACCAATGGGTTGCATTGGGAGATGTATTTTGAACTCCCTGTGGTTGTTGCAAGTTTAATATGGTTTATGTGGTTTGTAAGAGGCTTTTATGGTAGTCTTGGTGCTTTGTGTTACCATTTGGTATGTTCATGGTTTGTGTCATAAGTATGCTTCATGAATTGCCTTGCTATGCTTGAGATAGTCAACCAAATGATGTTATGTGTTGGGAGTTACATGTCTATATGTTTGTGTGGATGCCTATAGCATGTATGTATAATTTGTGGATGATTTGTTGAAGTATGAAGCGATTTCAAGGCTATTTTTAGGACATTTTTGGTATGCGTATCGATACACGTGATTGCGTATCGATACACATAAGCCAAATTTGTGCTTTGCTGCACAGACGTTTCGGTACGTTTGTGAGGTGTTTCGGTACGGGCTTGATGGGCGTTTTGATACACGGGGAAGCGTATCGATACACCCTCAATGACTTTGGACACTGCCATCCCGTGTACCGATACGGTCTCAAGCGTATCGATACGCGACCGTTAATTCAGTTAAAGGCATCTTCATAAGTTTGATTTTGTTAATTTTTAGTCCCCGAAATTTATGGATGCAATTGAATGAGTTTGGAATGTCTGATTGTGATGAAATTTTGCAGAGAAGCATGAAACATGATTAATTAAGTATTTGTAAACTTAAAATCAGTAAAGCCCATGTAAATTATAGAAATTACATTTTGGTCCCTAAATGTATATTTTGTTCAATTGAAACCCTAAATGTGATCTGATCACTATGTCATTTCTTCCTATGAACTTTGGTGGTTACATAGGTTTAATGTTGCATTTAGAAAAGATAAATGAAAAAAGGGTAGTCAATCGAGGTTAACTTTAACGAGTTGGGTTCGGTTTTCCCCGTGTAATCACCTTAGTTCGGGTCAACCGTCTAGACTGGGCTAAGGGGGTTACAGACTCGCTTAACATCAAAGTCAACCACTGCTCTATCCTCACACAACCAATCCATACCAAGAACCACATTAAATCCTTAAAAGGGTAACTCCATCAAATCCACAAGAAAGACATGGCCCTGAACAGATAAGGGACACCTCCGATACAACTTCCTTGTGACCACAATCTCACCAAAAGAACTAGTCACTTGCATTCCTACTCTCAACAACTCAACAGGTATATCAAGCAAATGCGCATGCTCACTCAAGATATGAGAATCTGTGGATCCAGAATCAATCAAAGCCAACAATGGTAAAGACTTTAGAACAAAGGTACTTGCGATAACATCAGTGTCGTTGCGCCCCTCGCGCTGACTATAAACCCTCGTAGGACCGCCTCCCTCAGGCTGAACTGCTACCACATGAGCGATACCATGATGGCCCTCATCTCTCCTCTGAAAATTGCCTCGGCCATGCCCACGGCCTCTCTGAGGTGCAACCACAGCAGGTGCACGTCCCTGGCCTCCACCAGCCAACAGAGGACACTCACGCCTCATGTGATTTGCTTAACCACAATTCCAGCAAGAATTCCCTGTCACCACAACAAGAGCATGTGCCTCTCTAGCCGTACGAGGATAATCTCGCCTTAGATGGTCCCTCGATCCCCACGTCCAGCATGTATACTGCTCAGACCTCACTCGTCCACCTTGAGCCTATCCACCTCGTCCTGGAGCACCTCACCACGCATCAGGTTGATGCCTCCTATCTCGGCCTCTCTTGTTCCGTCCACCACCGGAACTATACTCGGAAGCCCTTTTACCAGAGCTAGAACCACCTCCCCGAGATGTCAAACCCAAGCTCTGCTCGATGTCTTTAGCCCGACATACGAGCACATCAAAATCCATGTAGTCTGTAGACAACATAAAGATGTTTACTTCCTGCACCAGCCCATATCGAAAGCGATCAAAACGATGCCTCTAACTCGGCATCAACTCAGGGGCATACTTGCTCAGACATACGAAATGGACCTCGTACTCAGCCACAGAAAGATCTCTTTGGACAAGCGACATGAACTCGCACTTCTTTTCATCCAAGTATCTCACACCAAGATACTTCTTCTTTAAGGCACTCCGAAAGAACTCCAAATCCACCTCATTGGGTTCTATTCCAGCGGTGATAGTCGTCTACCAACTATAAGCATCACCCTGGAGCAAGGAAACTGCACATCCCAGCTTGCGCACATCACTGCATCCCATCTGATCTATAATACAGATCGTACTAGCTAACCATGCCTTCGATGCCTCAGGAGACATACCATGGAACTCGACAGCTCCCAAATTCCTCAGTCTTTCCAAAGGCAAACCCACCTGCCCAGCTGCAGGTGCCTGGACTTGCGCTCCAGCTATTACAGCCTGAAACGCTTCGTTGATCGCCTGAACCAATGGCACTATGATGTGAGCATGTTTATGCCACCCAACGATGCAACTTCAAACTTTCAGGGAAGTTTTCTTTTTCACTAGTTACATACTGACGTGTAACATTTTCTATGCTATATTATTTTATTAGTGTGTTTACTATGTACATAGTATGTTTGGTGTGTTTTGAATAAGTTTGATATGCCTTATAATGTTTTTATATTTGTTTAAGTGTTATTGAATAAGTTTACAAAACTTTGATAGGAGTTTCATTGTTTTGTGAGCATAGGCAGCTCAACTCCAACTCAAGTGAGTGTATGCCGCTCAACTCCAGCTCACCAGAGTGTATGCAGCTCACTTTCAGATCATCACATTTTCATCTAGTTCGTCTTAGCTCAGCTTTAGCTCCACTAGCTCAATCACAGCCGACAAGTCCAGTAGCAGCTGAACATGTGTCCAACAAGTGTGTGGCAGCCAGTGCAGCAAGTGCGAGCCGAATTGACAATGTAATGTGTTCGTGTGACCATGTACCGTGTGTAACCCACATCACTTGCATGAACCATGCAAGACGGTTTAGGCAGCAAAGTGCAGCCGAGAGGCGTCTTTTTTCTATCTCACAGTGTGCGGCAGAATTGGATGAGCACAATTGGTTTTCTCATTTGGAATTCATTTTTTATCACATGTTAAATGTGACTTGCGTGACCAGCCTTGCTCTCTCCAATTGCGGCAAATTGGATGAGAACAAATGAATTTCATTTGAAATTCAAAATCTTTCCATCACATGTTAAATATGATTTCAAAGTGTCGCCCAACTACTTGAATACACGGCCATGAAGTAATTGCCGCCCATTGAAGTAGTTTTTTATTTGAATTCAATTTTCAAATAGCCGAATGTCAACCACACATTCCACATTTCGGTTGTTTCTCTTTGTATTATTTATATTGCCGAATATAATTGAACAAAGGTAAGACAGTTTATGAATAAAATTTTTGTGAGATTATTCTCTCAATTTTGGTTTTTCACCGAACTTTCTTTGGAATTTCAGACGTTGTTTGTTGTGTTAAATTTACTTGATACTTCGGGTTCCTAGATCGCTATCTAGTGGGTCCAAGTCCTCCGACGTGAAGAATATTCGATTTTGGGTTTGCATAGTATATTGTGCAGGTTCTTTCTAGCTTTCCGTCTTTGACGTTAGACAGATTCAATTCGGGTTTGCTTAATAGATTGTGCAGGTTCTTTCGAGTTTAACGTTACCAAATTTCTGCTGAATTTCCAGCAACGTTTCTGTCATTTTTCGGACACCGAAATAGCCGTGAACGCATCTTGAAGCATTCGTCTTCTTCGTCATCCAAATCTGTCCAGAAACACCCTTTTTTCTTTGTTTCTTTTTATTTTCTTTTTGTATTTTCTTTGTTATTTTAACTCCCTAAAACGTCCATACTTGTGTTTTATTGTATAGAAATGTTTGCTATGATCCTAGATCCGTTTACGAACAATGAGCGTTGTTTCGGAAGTAACGTACCCCGTTATCATATGGTAATCAAAACTTTGGTCGGATTATAGCACTTTCTGCACTACAAGAAATAAAAAAAGAAATACAAAAGTAAAAAAAAAATCAAAATTCTGGAAAAAAAGTCAAAGTTAAAGTTTGACTAGAAAAGTCAAAGTCAAACAAAAATTCAAAAAAAATCAAATTCGAGTATTTGGTGTATTTTTACATTCATATGTGTTGTTGGTTCGTGAAAATGATGAAGGATGATCAAATTTGCCATGGAATGCTTCAAAATCACTCGAAACAACTTATTATTGTTTGTTCGGTGATAGGGTCGTTGTAAGCATTTCTTTTGCAGTAAGTTGTTTCTTTTTCCTTCATTTTTATCAGCCTTTATTTCTTTTGTTTCATCACAAATTTCCAGCCTTCTTATTTTTTTCTTTTTCAGCCTTTTTTTATTTCACCTAACATTCCCTATTTGTCCTTTAACCATTTGTTTGTTTACCTATTATATTATCTTGTAAGTTTGACACAGTTAACAAGTCCGGAAGATCGAGTTAGTTCCTTAAAGAACTGATTGCGAGAGATCAAGTGGAAAAGGCAATTGAGCGTGTGAGAACAGAAGGGGAGACAAAAAGAGCCATTCAAGTATTCTCCCGAATGACACACGAGCGTTTGAGTGCAATTGTTGAGCGATCTTTCCTTGGAGCGATCTGTGAGATTTTTGTCGAGTGTGTAGTGAGGTCCATTTTTTATTATTATTTATTTCACTAACACATATATATATATATATATATATATTGTGTTTTGTTTGTTGTTTTGGTTTTTCAACATGGCAGGTTCTGATGATAATTCGGGTGAACAACAACCACTGAATCTCCAGATGCAAACCTTAGAGCGGATGATGCAACGAGTGATTGCTAATGCATTGAAACCTATACATTCTCAATTGTATAGATTATATGGGGGTGGTTCCCATTCTGTTCATGAAGAGATAAATGATGACAATGTACAGACATTTGCTACCGGTGAAGCACTTGTTAAGAAAAGTCTGAATGATCAGCCAGCACAGGATGAACCGCAACTAAACAACCTCTTCCATACGAGATGCAACGTGAACGGTAATGTATGTGTTGTGATTATTGATAGTGGTAGTTGTACTAACGTTGCTAGTACTCTCATGGTTGACAAGTTAGGACTGAAGACGACCATGCATCCCAATCCGTACAAGTTACAATGATTGAATGATGGTGGTGAAATCAAAGTTACCGAACAAGTTGTTATATTATTTTTCATTGGTAAATACAAGAATGAGGTAACTTGTGATGTTTGTTCTATGGATACTTGTCATTTGTTGTTAGGAAGACCATGGCAGTATGATAAGAGAGTTTTGCACGATTGTTACACCAATCGATACTCTTTTACGCATGAGGGCAAAAAGGTAACTTTGGCACCTATGACTCCAAGTGAAGTATATGAAGACGAAGTTCGTTTGAAATCGAGTACTGTAGCTTGGAAGGCCAACAAAGAGAAGAATGAATGCGAAAAGAAGAAAGTAAATTCACACATATTATCTAATTCGACATTTTCTTCTATTTCTTCTTCTAACTTGCAGGTTAATAAGGTGATGCCCTGTGAAGTTCCCAAGGTTGCTACTGTTGGTATGTCTAGTGCATCTATATCCTTTTCAGAAATTCAACAACCTTCTGTACCACGGTTTGACGTTACTTTCCATTGTACTATTGATTTTTCATTTTTATATGTTGATTTCTTTGGTTATACATTGGATTGTGAACAAACTTGTGTTGTGATTCTGGATGATCATCGAGATTCTTGTTGTTCTTTGGAGTTGCCTTTATATTTCATTGTTTGCAGGATTACGAATGTGCAACGAGCATTGTCTGACTTTATGTTGTGCATTATTCGGAAAGGTACAAGAAAAAAGGCATTTCCATTTGTGTTCTTCGTGAAAGAACTTGATTCGAGAAGATGGCATATGTGCCGAGCAAGACGGCTGAAGAAGTTCCCTGCCAAACGAAAATCGAAATTGTTCCCTTTTGTAATAAGGGTCGATTTGAGGACAAATCGCATTAAAGAAGGGGGGATGATGTGAGCACGTTTATGTCACCCAACGATGCAACTTCAAACTTTCAGGGAACTTTGCTTTTTCACTAGTTACATACTGATGTGTAACATTTTCTATGCTATATTATTTTATTAGTGTGTTTACTATGTATATAGTATGTTTGGTGTGTTTTGAATAAGTTTGATATGCCTTATAATGTTTTTATATTTGTTTAAGTGTTATTGAATGAGTTTACAAAACTTTTATAGGAGTTTCATTGTTTTGTGATAGGTACGTAGGAGGACACTAGCTCAAGTGAGCATATGAAGCTCAAGTGAGAATAGGTAGCTCAAGTGAGTGTATGCCGCTCAACTCCAGCTCACCATAGTGTATGCAGCTCATCTCCAGCTCACCAGAGTGTATGCAGCTCACTTTATTCTCATCACATTTTCAGCTAATTCGTCTTAGCTCAGCTTTAGCTCCACTAGCTCAATGACAGCCGACAAGTCCAGTAGCAGCTGAACATGTGTCCAACAAGTGTGTGGCAGCCAGTGCGAGCCGAATTGACAGTGTCATGTGTTCATGTGACCATGTACCGTGTGTAACCCACATCACTTGCATGAACCATGCAAGATACTTTAGGCAGCAAGGTGCAGCCGAGTGGCGTCTTTTTTCTATCTCACAGTGTGCGGCAGAAATGGTTGAGCACAATTGCTTTTCTCATTTGGAATTCATTTTTTATCACATGTTAAATGTGACCTGCGTGACCAGCCTTGCTCTCTCCAAGTGCGGCAGATTGGATGAGAACAAATGAATTTCATTTGAAATTCAAAATCTTTCCATCACATGTTAAATGTGATTTCAAAGTGCCGCCCAGCCACTTGAATACACGGCCATGAAGTAATTGCCGCCCATTGAAATAGTTTTTTATTTGAATTCAATTTTCAAACAGCCGAATGTCAACCACGCATTCCACATTTTAGTTGTTTCTCTTTGTATTATTTATATTGCCGAATATAATTAAACAAAGGTAAGACAGTTTATGAATAAAATTTTTGTGAGATTATTCTCTCAATTTCGGTTTTTCACCGAACTTTCTTTGGCATTTCAGATGTTGTTTGTTGTGTCAAATTTACTTGATACTTCGGGTTCCTAGATCGCTATCTAGTGGGTCCAAGTCCTCCGACATGAAGCATATTCGATTTGGATTTGCATAGTATATTGTGCAGGTTCTTTCTAGCTTTCCGTCTTTGACGTTAGACAGATTCAATTCGGGTTTGCTAAGTAGATTGTACAGGTTCTTTCGAGTTTAACTTTACCAAATTTCTGCTGAATTTCCAGCAACGTTTCTGTCATTTTTCGGACACCGAAATAGCCGTGAACGTATCTTGAAGCATTCGACTTCTTCGTCGTCCAAATCTGTCCAAAAACACCCTTTTTTCTTTGTTTCTTTTTATTTTCTTTTTGTATTTTCTTTGTTATTTTAACTCCCTAAAACTTCCATACTTGTGTTTTATTGTATATAAATGTTTGCTACGATCCTAGATCCGTTTACGAACAATGAGCATTGTTTCAGAAGTAACGTACCCTGTTATCATATGGTAATCAAAGCTTTGGTCGGATTATAACACTTTCTGCACTACAAGAAATAAAAAAAAGAAATACAAAAGTAAAAAAAATCAAAATTCTAGAAAAAAAGTCAAAGTTAAAGTTTGACTAGAAAAGTCAAAGTCAACAAAAAATTCAAAAAAAAATCAGATTCGAGTATTTGGTGTATTTTTACATTCATATGTGTTTTTGGTTCGTGAAAATGATGAAGGATGATCAAATTTGCCATGGAATGCTTCGAAATCACTCGAAACAACTTCTTCTTGTTTGTTCGGTGATAGGGTCGTTGTAAGCATTTCTTTTGCAGTAAGTTGTTTCTTTTTCCTTCATTTTTATCAGCCTTTATATCTTTTGTTTCATCACCAATTTCCAGCCTTCTTATTTTTTTTCTTTTTCAACCTTTTTTTATTTCACCTAACATTCCCTATTTGTCCTTTAACCATTTGTTTGTTTACCTATTATATTATCTTGTAAGTTTGACACAGTTAACAAGTCCGGAAGATCGAGTTAGTTCCTTAAAGAACTGATTGCGAGAGATCAAGTGGAAAAGGCAATTGAGCGTGTGAGAATAGAAGGGGAGACAAAAAGAGCCATTCAAGTATTCTCCCGAGTGAAACACGAGCGTTTGAGTGCAATTGTTGAGCGATCTTTCCTTGGAGCGATCTGTGAGATTTTTGCTGAGTGTGTAGTGAGGTCCATTTTTTATTATTATTTATTTCACTAACATATATATATATATATATTGTGTGTTTTGTTTGTTGTTTTGGTTTTTCAACATGGCAGGTTCTGATGATAATTCGGGTGAACAACAACCACTGAATCTCCAGATGCAAACCTTAGAGCGGATGATGCAACGAGTGATTTGCTAATGCATTGAAACCTATACATTCTCAATTGGATAGATTAGATGGGGGTGGTTCCCATTCTGTCCATGAAGAGATAAATGATGACAATGTGCAGACATTTGCTACCGGTGAAGCACTTGTTAAGAAAAGTCTGAATGATCAGCCAGCACAGGATGAACCGCAACTAAACAGCCTCTTCCATACGAGATGCAATGTGAACAGTAATGTATGTGTTGTGATTATTGATAGCGGTAGTTGTACTAACGTTTCTAGTACTCTCATGGTTGACAAGTTAGGACTGAAGACAACCATGCATCCCAATCCGTACAAGTTACAATGATTGAATGATGGTGGTGAAATCAAAGTTACCGAACAAGTTGTTATATTATTTTTCATTGGTAAATACAAGCATGAGGTAACTTGTGATGTTTGTTCTATGGATACTTGTCATTTGTTGTTAGGAAGACCATGGCAGTATGATAAGAGAGTTTTGCACGATTGTTACACCAATCGATACTCTTTTACGCATGAGGGCAAAAAGGTAACTTTGGCACCTATGACTCCAAGTGAAGTATATGAAGACGAAGTTCGTTTGAAAGCGAGTACTGTAGCTTTGAAGGCCAACAAAGAGAAGAATGAATGCGAAAAGAAGAAAGTAAATTCACACATATTATCTGATTCGACATTTTCTTCTATTTATTCTTCTAACTTTCAGGTTAATAAGGTGATGCCCTGTGAAGTTCCCAAGGTTGCTACTGTTTGTATGTCTAGTGCATCTATATCCTTTTCAGAAATTCAGCAACCTTCTGTACCACGGTTTGACGTTACTTTCCATTGTACTATTGATTTTTCATTTTTATATGCTGATTTCTTTGGTTGTACATTGGATTGTGAACAACCTTGTGTTGTGATTCTGGATGACCATCGAGATTCTTGTTGTTCTTTGGAGTTGCCTTTATATGTCATTGTTTGCAGGATTACGAATGTGCAACAAGCATTGTCTGACTTTATGTTGTGCATTATTCGGAAAGGTACAAGAAAAAAAAGCATTTCCATTTGTGTTCTTCGTGAAATAACTTGATTCGAGAAGATGGCATATGTGCTGAGCAAGACGGTTGAAGAAGTTCCCTGCCAAACGAAAATCGAAATTGTTCCCTTTTGTAATAAGGATCGATTTGAGGACAAATCGCATTAAAGAAGGGGGATGATGTGAGCACGTTTATGCCACCCAGCGATGCAACTTCAAACTTTCAGGGAAGTTTTCTTTTTCACTAGTTACATACCGATGTGTAACATTTTCTATGCTATATCATTTTATTAGTGTGTTTACAATGTATATAGTATGTTTGGTGTGTTTTGAATAAGTTTGATATGCCTTATAATGTTTTTATATTTGTTTAAGTGTTATTGAATAAGTTTACAAAACTTTTATAGGAGTTTCATTGTTTTGTGATAGGTACGTAGGAGGACACTAGCTCAAGTGAGCATATGCAGCTCAACTCCAGCTCAAGTGAGAATAGGCAGCTCAACTCCAGCTCAAGTGAGTGTATGCCGCTCAACTCCAGCTCACCATAGTGTATGCAGCTCATCTCCATCTCACCAGAGTGTATGCAGCTCACTTTAATCTCATCACATTTTCAGCTAATTCGTCTTAGCTCAGCTTTAGCTCCACTAGCTCAATTCAGTAGCAACTGAAAATGTGTCCAACAAGTGTGTGGCAGCCAGTGCGAGCCGAATTGACAGTGTCATGTGTTCGTGTGACCATGTACCGTGTGTAACCCACATCACTTGCATGAACCATACAAGACAGTTTAGGCAGCAAGGTGCAGCCGAGAGGCGTATTTTTTCTATCTCACAGTGTGCGACAGAAATGGATAAGCACAATTGGTTTTCTCATTTGGAATTCATTTTTTTATCACATGTTAAATTTGACTTGCGTGACCAGCCTTGCTCTATCCAAGTGCGGCAGATTGGATGAGAACAAATGAATTTCATTTGAAATTCAAAATCTTTCCATCACATGTTAAATGTGATTTCAAAGTGCCGCCCAGCAACTTGAATAAACGGCCATGAAGTAATTGTCGCCCATTGAAATAGTTTTTTATTTGAATTCAATTTTCAAACAGCCGAATGTCAACCACACATTCCACATTTCAGTTGTTTCTCTTTGTATTATTTATATTGGCGAATATAATTGAACAAAGGTAAGGCAGTTTTTGAATAAAAATTTTGTGAGATTATTCTCTCAATTTTGGTTTTTCACTGAACTTTCTTTGGCATTTCAGACGTTGTTTGTTGTGTAAAATTTACTTGATACTTCGGGTTCCTAGATCTCTATCTAGTGGGTCCAAGTCCTTTGACGTGAAGCATATTCGATTTGGGTTTGCATAGTCTATTGTGCAGGTTCTTTCGAGCTTTCCGTCTTTGACGTTAGACAGATTCGATTCAGTTTTGCTCAGTAGATTGTGCAGGTTCTTTCGAGTTTAATGTTGCCAAATTTCCGCTGAATTTCCAGCAACGTTTCTGTCATTTTTCGGACACCGAAACAACCATGAACGCATCTTCAAGCTTTCGTCTTCTTCGTCGTCCAAATCTGTCCAGAAATTCCTTCACCCTTTTTCTTTGTTTCTTTTTATTTTCTTTTTGTATTTTCTTTGTTATTTTAACTACCTAAAACGTCCATACTTGTGTTCTATTGCAGAGAAATGTTTGCTACGATCCTAGATCTGTTTACGAACAAGTAGCGTTGTTTCTGAAGCAACGCACTCCAGCTACCGCACCCTGAAACGCTCTTGTATGATTCATGACAACTAAGCATGGCATAAACACCAACATTCGACCAAAAACATGATTTTTCAAACAATGTGTCATTTAACATCGAATCGAACATCAAAACATTCCAATTCACTTACCATCATCCCTAATTCTTTCGAAACCTGGATCTAATACCAACAAATGTAACCCCCTTAGCCCGACCTAGACGCCCAACCCGAACTAAGAAGATTACACGGGAAAACTAAAGCCAACTCGTTAAAGCCGAATCCAATTAACGATTCTTTTTTATCCTTCCTAAATGCTCAATAAGAAAATATATGCTCAGCAAAGCGATTAGAAGAAAACGACATAGCGATCGGATTTCGATTAGGGGTCCGTTCCATTGCTTAAATTACATATTTAAGGACTAAACTATAATTTCCATAAAATACAAGGTCTATTCAGATTTTAAAGTTACCAATCCTTAATTAGTCATGTAACATGCCATCATGTCAAATTTCATCACAAACGGATAATCCAAACTCAACCAATTGATCGTACAACATTCAGGGACCAAAATGCAACATTCCAAAACTTAAAAAGATACTTTTAACTGAATTTAATGGCTCCGTATCGGTACACCTAAGCATGTATCGATACGGTGGAAGTCAGTAGCAAATTTTGGAAAGGGAAGCGTATCGGTACGGCCTTCAAACCTTTGCATAGGCGTATCGATACGCGGGCAACTCGTATCGGTACCCCTAAGCTAAAAGGCCTAAAAATAGCCTTAGCGTATCGATACGCAATCCCGAGTATCGATACGCATACTAGAAATGCACTTCTAACAACCCTCAAATCACATTTAACAATAATTAAACATGTCCAAATCATTCATACATGTTATAATCAACATCCCAAACACTTATGCATCATCAACCAATCACAACACAAGCATTAAGCATAGCATTCCATGAAGAGATATTAACTACTCAAGCATGCTTTTTAAACATAAACCATAGCATACACAAACGCCAAATATAAGACCACAAACCAAATAAAGACCATTTACAAGTCCCCAAAACACAAACCAAACATGCTCAAGGTGTTTAACATCACCAAACAAATCCATGAGTAGAAATCCCTCCCATTGCCTCTTATTACACTAAAGTGAAAACACATACTTTGCTTAGCTAAATCACTTGGATCCTTCTTGCTCTCTTGCTGCCAAAGATGCTCAATTCTCTGCATTGATGAAACAAATGAGCGTAAGCATAAAGCTTAGTGAGGACCGCTAACAACAAAGCATTCATCAATGCATTTTGAAAACCATATCATCATCATTTGTAAACATATGCCTTCCTTTAAAACATGCACTTTAAAACATCATTTCCACTTTCAAAACCCACATGCTCGTAGCATCATTAATTACAACAGCAAAAACCTTTGCTCATGCTTAAATCAAGCATCATATGCATTCAAGCATAATCTCTCAAGCATCTGATGCTTTATCAAATAAAAGTTCAACGTTAACTCATCATATCCACATTATTATATTGGCCTGCAAGTGATAAATAACAACTCATATCAAAACCAACACAATTGATACAATCGAATACGCGGATTACAAGCGTGTCCCACACGCTTCATACACACTACCAAATTACACAAGGTGGAGTTAAATGGCACAATCACAACCCCTCAACACCAGTGATGAAGATTAATGGCACAATCACAACCCCTCAGCATCACTCATCGGTAGTTGTATAATTCCACTAACGAGAGTACGGGACACAAACCACAAGATTCACACACGGGATTAAACCATCCGCCATTGTGATCTTTGCCTCAATCGTTAGGTACTTGGATGGAGTTTACGGTACAATCACAACCCCTCGACATCCAAGGCGACTTTATTCACGGTGTACCCAATCCTAAAGCCGGCTAACTATATCCGATTAAAGTAACCAAAAACCATTTCCATCACTTGCCAATATAATCATTTATCATCATCATTTCACTGTTTTACAAGCATAAACAACAATGCCACTTTCACAAGCATTAACATTGTTAAACCAAATGCATCAATCATATGAATCCAAGGATCACATACCATGTGCATCCTTAACAAAATGGCATTAAAATCCAGCATCATCAATGCTCAAAACATGCTTTAAAACAGTAATCAAACCACATTTAATTCAAGTACATTTAAAACCAAAACATAGCACATTCCGAGAAACTTTCGATTTACTTACTCTTGAGCTTAGCTAAGTGTTTCAAACTTACACTAAGCTCCCAAAACCACGATCAAAGCGTTTCAAAGCTGGAAAATCCTATTCCACTCACCGATACGCGAAACTTCGCTCGCCGACGCGTAGATCACTCGCCCGAAGCCTCCAAAAATGCTTCGCTTGCTTCCGGATCAAGATCCCCTGTTTTTAGAGCATCAAAACAGAGATCCAAATGCGTTAAAATGCATTTCAACACCAGCAACTAAACACAAACTCGTTGCCCAGCAAAACTACACCAATTTACCCATCTGATAGAACCGAAAACTTAATCGGTTGCTTCCTAAACCAAGCCCAACCAACATTCATCACTTCCAACCATAAAAAAATCTAAAAACAACCTAAACCCTTCCTTATACCTCCAGCAAACAAATCACCATCAAACCACCTCAAAAACCCAACTAGAACTATCAAGAAACTCAAGGATCTTAAGGATTTCGAGATTTATATCATCAAACTCTTTTTCAACATTATAATCAACTCAAAACTCAATTAGAATCAATCCAAAACAGAGCTCATCAACAACACTCCGAAAATCAAGATTTAAACTACTATTTTGCAAGATTTTGATCTTAAATCAAAACTATAATTAAAATTCAGTTAAAAACAACAATTAGGAGTCAATAATCTTGGGAATTTCAATAAAGAACCTAGATTAGAGGTTGAGAACGAGATTTATCTCCAATCCTTCCCTTCCTTAAAGATTGACAAGTTTTTGTTTCACAAATCTTGAAGAACTTGAAGAGAATTCTTGGAAAAAAATGAGAAACTAAAGAGAGAGTGTTTGGGAGAGAAGAAATCTAGCAAAAAGGTTTGAGAAAATGGGTTCCGCTGAAAATGAGAATTGAAAGTTAGTTACGTGAAATAAAACCTCCTTATTTACCATTTTATTAATTAAAATAAAATCCCTTTTAAAACAATTATATTAAAACTCTTTTAAAACACATGTCAATATATGGGAAGGTGTAATTGCACAAAAGCCCCCTAAAGATTCTAAGATTTTGACTCCTCTTTTGAAATTGCATTTTTCCACAATTTTAAAACTTTACATTTTGGTCACTACCCAAAATGTACCACTTCCAAAACTCATTTTGTAAAATTGATTTGACCAACGTACTAAAAATTATTTTAGGAGATTTTAACAATTTTTGTCATATTTTTATCCTTTGCCGATCCTTGATTTCCTTAAACCACCTAATATGATTCGAACCGTTTCCGATCGGCCCGATCCGATGTCTAAAACATCTAGGCCCAAAACCAGGGCGTTACACTTACCACCAAGACCACATTAACCAAAGGAAAACAACACTAGAATAAGCCACGTCCAACATATATAAGCTCCATGCACAGAAAATAATTTGTCATACAAACTCCAATTATGAAAATCACCCCAGATGTCCCGATCTTAATCAACAACAGCTGCATCAAACCCCCCAACACCGTCGCAGGTTAGCATCCCCAGTAAAAAAATTTCTTCCTTACACATTTTCGTTACCCTGTCTCAAAAAAAAACCAATCCACGATAGCAAGCGCAACACTGACTGCTACTATCCTCGTTCCCTCACCTAAATCATATTAGCTATATATCTGATGACATCCTCCTCGTTCCCCACGACTTTAGAGCTAATCAACTTTCCCAATGCCACAGTTTCCCTCGCCTCCCTTAATATAACCTTCTTCAGATTAATGAAATCAAAATATGATATTTATTTGTTTGATGTCAGCTCAGACTAGGGTGGGTTCTTAGGTGGCCTTCACCTACCTTTCTTCCTTAACCTCTCCTTAGCTACAATCCTTTCTCCATGTTCCATGACATACTTTTCACCTTATGTTTACCTCCTACATATTCAACAAATTCTACTTTGGCACACCTCTGAAAATCAGAACGAGGTTCATCCTGAGAGAGCTTTCAACTCACTTCACCCTTCTGTACACACGCCATAATATACGGTTCCAGTGAATTCTCTTCATACCTAATAATTAAACTCACATTCTCTTCCGTCATCCATCCTTGAGATTCTAGAACTGGATCCACCAGTACCACACGCAAATCCTTGCACCGATTGTCTTCCCACAAATGATTAAGCTGCCATTAATTTGGAGCCTCATACGAGTTCGGCACCATCATATCCCTACTATGCAACGCTAACGATACACTCATACTAGGAGATGCCATCGGGGTATTAAAACCCTCATCATATTCCTCTTGATCAATCCTCATCTCCCTTATTCCCTCCCCAATATCACATTTTCCTTTAGTAGGGAGGTCCTCGGTCCTTGGAATACCATGTTCAAATGATTCTTGTGATGAATCTTGCTCATCTTCTTCAACCTTACACTTACAACGTATGTTATGGACCATGAAGGGATCTGTTTCGGTAGTTCGGATTTGGTAATGCCTGCAACAGTACCACCTCATTAATCCGAGACAAATGGGTAGTCACGATCTGCACATTACCCGTGTCGAACATTATCGATTCTCCGATGTTCTCATCCAAGATAATAAAGTGTCCCCAACAAGCTGCTACATTTTGAAAAGTCTCCACCCGAAAAGGGGGGAGCCGATTCTGGAGTCAATCGGAGAGTGATTGATGGCGTGCTGGATGAAGATAAGTGGGTGGTTCTTCAATGGTGCGCGGTTGGGTGGTGCGTTAAACCTTGTAGTCTAAAAGTTCTTGCGGGGAGATTCGAGGTGGATAAATATGACGGTTTTTTGATCATGCGTCTATCGGGGTCCATGATTTTATTGATGTGTACGTCAGCTAAAGTTCGGGAACGGGTGATGAACATGGAGCGCGTGAAGGACTGCTTTGCTCGAGTGGAGGTTTGGTCGCCGTCGATTACCGTGGAGTCGCGCCGTGTTTGGATTTCTGTTGTGGGTTACCGATCCATCTTTGGCATAGGCAAACTTTCATGAATATTGCTAATATTTGGGGGTCGTTGATTTCTGTAGATGATGATACTGAAACTCCTGCGTCGTTTGATTGTGTGCGAATTCTGGTGGAAACAACATCTTTTGCTCGTATTGAGGAGTGCATCTTAGTCAAGTTGGATGCCGAGGAGTACTCGGTTCGAGTGTTTGAGATTGATGGGCAGGGACCGGCTATCGAATGTGGCTGTTATGAGAGTATTGCTTCACAAGTCTTTGGCAAAACCAAAAAGACGAAAACCATTCAAGCGATGAATCATATTTCGAGCCTCATTCAAACATGGAACCTTGACAAAACCAAAACGATTGCCCAAAACTGATAATAATACAGTTAGGGTTTTTTTTATTAAGATATATATTATGTATATATAAATAATTAATTATATATTTTTTAAAATTCAAGTAAAATATCGGTATCCTTGTGGATACCCCACGATTATTTATATGGTTGCGTTTTTGTTATCCCCACAGTTCAAATATAGCAATCTCTATCCCCATCCCAATTTAGCATCGGTGATAAAACTTCTCCCGTCCCATCCCCATAAGTGAAGATTTCGATTATTCCTCATCCTCGTCGGTTCAGATGCCTATGGATTTCGAATATTCCCCACCTAATTCCCACCCCTAGTACTATTAGATAACATTTCCTTGGGACCCCTAAATACTACCAAAAATTTGTAACATTTTAGGTTGAAAGAATAGTATTTTCTTCGACAACTTAAAATATTATCAAAACTTTTAACCTTTTTAAGTTGGAAGGATGATATTTCCTACGATAACCTAAAACATTACCCGAACATGTAACTCTTTTAGGTTGTAAAAGTAACATTTTCTTCGGCAATCAAAAATATTACCCAAAATTAAATTGATAAAAGTCAACATTAAATTAGTAACCAATAAAAGGAAAAACCGGTCGCTCTGTATATTAACAGCATTTTAAGTGTCCCGCGGCAGACCCACCCTCGTGAAGGGGTTAAAAAAATGGAATTAATTGCCCATTTGTTTTTTATTCATGCAAGATAGGTGTAGTGGGCTAGGTGTCATCCTTAAAAACGTCTGAAATTACTCATCAAACTCCATTTTATTTATCTTTTTTCTATTTACCATTTCAACCATTTTCTTTTCTTCTATTTCTTTTTTATATTTATCTAAATAGTCATTGAATATCTTATCTAAGACCTCCGAACAAATCAATTTGTCTTTCCGATAAATCTAACGTATTAAAATATTTTTTTTGAGTCTCAAATCTTCAAATTTCTCCAAACTCGACGTTGTTGTTGACCAAATTATGACGTCGGAAAAGTTAGGGTATTACTATTACATCCTTACATAAAATTGTCTTAAATTCAAAATTTGTTGAGTAAGTGGGGATAAATAGTCGAATCAAATTGAATGAATTTTGAATTAATCGAAATAAATAATTTTATTTTTCAATAAAACTTAAACAATGAGAGAACGTTGAGAAATTTCACAAATTTTAAGCTATGGATTATAAGGTTAATGGTTAGATGACTTATCTGATGATTCAGAATTATCATCTCTGAGTCGTTTATCGATTGTGAAAGAAATCTGTTCGATTGGACAACATATGACCTTTTTATATTTGCCTTGAAAGAGGTAGGTTGGTTTACAATTAATTAATCTAGTTATTCAAATAACTTGAATTTTACTGTTAAACTTAAAATTAATTTAAATTTTAAATTCAAATTATTTATTTAAATTAATTCTAAAACTTGAATAATTCAATCTAATTAATTTAAATTTTAGAGTTTAATATTTTTTTTTTCAAAACTAAATTGGCATTTGCTGAATGTTTTTAATTGAAAAAAAGTGTAAATTACATCTCATAATGAAAGATGTTGGCCTCAGAAATGTGATTCAGAACATGGGAAGCAGACAATTACGACGTTGTACTTTATCCGAAAACTAAAAGTACAACGTTGTCGAGCATAGAGCTTATTGAGCGTTACTGTATGGGAAAGTTGGCTCAAAAGTTTCTTGCTATTTAAACAAGCAAAAACGACAGGACATAACAATTTATTGGACAGAAGCCAGATTTATTTAAATCTCTGTCAAATCATTTTTTTTTAATCTCAGTCAAACACAATTTATTGGTCTATAAAAGTTTCTTTTTAGTAAAAGGAGATGAGACAGGAGACAGGAGACAGGAGACAGGAGCCAGGAGCCAGAAGTCACGGCTGGGTTACTTTCTTATCTAGTAATTACTATATTAAATACATCATGTTTTGCCTTAATTAATGCGGAAAGTGAAACTTCATATTCAATTAACAGTGTAAAATAGAAGCACTAATCCACGTAATCTTAATTAATTCTGATAAATAACTTTCTTATATTTCACATTTAACAAAATTGTACATATTCGTGTCATATTTATAATTTAAAATATATTGTATTTAGTTAAATTTTAACATGTTTATCACATATTTTACATAAAGTTGGCATTCGTATATTTCTATTTATTACTTTTTTTTTGATAAAATACAGAGATAATTATATTTTGAAAGCAAATATCGGAGTAAAAATCTTCTGCCCCCCAACCATGCCTCATTTTATGCCCCCTACCTAAAAATACTTAAAAATTATATCTTACCTTATAACCCTAATTTTCATATCCTAAACCCTAAACTCTAAACCCTTAAAAATACACCATACCCCTAATTCCCTACACCCTAACCCTAAACCCCAACTTTAAACCCCCAAACCCTAAACCCTAAACCCACTATTTTAAAATGGGGGCACAAATGGGGGCATACTTTGGGGGCAGATGATTTTCATCCCAAATATCGATATTGGAATTCATACAAAAGAAAACAATATGAATATCATTGACTACTTGATCAATTAGTGAATCTCTTATTACAAGCTATTTTATTCTTCATGTTCATTTAATGTAATTTGCTTTTCTTTTTCATTGAAATTAAACATTAATTTGTTTTCTTTTCCTGTTCAAAGTGGCATGTGCGTTTAACTCATTGTTTTCTTCGTTGTTTTTCTTTTTTACCAAGTAGCTCAAACTTCATTCATCCAAACAACATTACAGTAAGTTAACCAAACCAACAGGATGCTGTATCATCCAGTTAATTGGACACATCAATGTCCTGGTTTGTTTAGCCACCTAATCGGTAGCAAAGTTACATTCTCGACGCAAGAAGAACACTGGAGGCGGGAAATTAAACCGCATTGTCAGATTCGACAATGATCCTATCCCATCCAAGTCGTAAGGCTACAATATGACCCAACCTGCATGTTAATGCCTCTGCAGTGGTGATCAGAGAAGGAACACGCTTATTCGCAAGAACTCCAGTTGAATGACGAATCACTGTAACAATCCTTGCTGTTAGAAATGCTGGTGGAAAAAAGTTAAAAGGTTTTCCACTCTAGGTTTAAGATGGCAGTTACATGATTTAAATCACTCATAATATGACCGTTACATGATTTAATCACTTATTTAATGCATAATTAAGATGACAGTTACGTGATTTAAATCATGTTTAATATGACAGTTACAAACAAATTAATTTGTTTGTCATTATTACTGTGAGTGATTTGACAATTTTACCCCCAACTTTCAGCCTATAAATAAAAGGCTTGTGATTCACTTTTGAGTATCTCTTTCAAACACTCTCATATGTGTTTCATGCTTCTGAGAAGAGAAGGGCAAAAACATTTTGTCCAACTTCAAGATTCAGGTGTACGAATTTTGAAGACGTTGTGTTAACCTCGGGGGTATCGTCTAGTGCAACGATTACACCAATCGGGGCGAAATTACTTCTAAGGTAGTGGTCAAACCACGACACAACAAATGGTTCGATCTCTTTCAATTTACTTTATTTCATCCAGTTAGTGCTAACGATTTTATTTCATAGTTATATTTCTAACAAATTAGAAGCGAATTCTACTGCTATTGATACGTTGAAATTTAAAGCAAATTCAACTTTTGAGAAAGCTTTTCTTAGTGATATGCACACCATAAATCGTCAGTGTGATTGTGACATGGTTGCATGAATTTTGTTTTGAGAATGTTGAGATCGCTAAATTCATATGCCTTATCGAATAAAATTCGATTGCCTTATTGAAATTTTTTTGGATACCTTATCGAATTAAATCTTGCTAAGTGGAGTAACGTCTGCTAGTAACCCATGTGGGGGCAACAGAGTGGGTGGATTATGATTTGATCTTTTCGATCAGATTGGTGTCTTGTTTTTGGCAAATGAATATTTTGTGGATTATGGCTATCAAAGCATTTGAGACGGATAATTAAATTGTATTTAAGGGTGCTAATAATCTCTTTTAATGAGATTAAAGGAATTTATAATTCCTTGTGGTGGTTACAATTTTTTAACACCTAGCAAAAATTTGATGGAGGGAAAAGAAAAAAAAAGCCCGAATAAATATCATACTTCCAAAAGAAAATGATTTAATCATTTTATTAAATCCCTCCGCCTTTTCTTTTTTGCTCCGCAAGTCACCGAATTTTCAATTGTTTTAAAATGATCATCGTTTTTTCATAAATTTCGCCCCTGGTTTTACTTTGTTTTTATTTTAATCATTTTCTAGTTTGATTTTCTATATACATATAAATCTTTTTTACACAAAAATATATTTTTATTTGTTCTCTCTTTTAAAATCCATTTCATACGATTAAGGGAATAATATGTTTTTAAAGTCACCAATCTCATCCCTTTTCCTTTAATGTTCGTGTATTTATTTGTATTTATTTAACCATGTACATTTGTATGCTTTATATTATCTTGTAGATTAATTTAATGAAATTTGTTTTCTTAATGTAATGTTTAATAATTAGAATATTAATAAATACAGTGCCTTATGAAGTAGAAATGATAGGTTAGCGCCAAGAGTGTTGGCGGTGATTGAAGTTCATTTTTTGAATGGTAAGACTGTTAAATAGACTCATATTCATGAATGGAAAATAATTTAAATTTTATACAAACTAGAAAATTTCGACATCAAAACATTTTGTAATCGGCTGGGTACCAATTTTTGGGTGGTGGGCGTGCTAATCCTTCACCACGCTTAATCGACCCCCGAAGCCGTTTTCGTGTTTTCGCAGGCAAAAACTATTGTTTTAATCAAATAAAATGTTTTATTAAAATGACCCAGTTTTAGGTGATCCAATCACACCTTGAAAAAAGATTGGTGGCGACTCCGTGTTTTTGCTTTCAAAAAGTCGGACTCGAAAGGGTTGCGACAGCTTGGCGACTCCGCTGAGAATTTTTTGTTTTTTTACAAAAAAGAGAGTCAGGCCACAAGCCGATTACAATTTGTTTTAATGTCGGAATTTGCTAAAGTTCATGTAAAATTCACTTTAATTGTCCATCTATGAATATAATTCTATTTTACGCATTTTAAAATTGGTTAAGCTCTATACCCGAGCTTTGTCCCTTTTGTTTAAGTGAGGGGA
Source organism: Hibiscus trionum (assembly GCA_030270665.1). Taxonomy (NCBI): domain Eukaryota; kingdom Viridiplantae; phylum Streptophyta; class Magnoliopsida; order Malvales; family Malvaceae; genus Hibiscus; species Hibiscus trionum. Next base: position 48,547,084 of record BSYR01000003.1, read on the forward strand.
AAACGCTTTGCTCATATCAAAATATTGATTCTCCGTATGAGCCTAGCATGTACCTTAGGGACTCATATGACCTATGTCTTTGTAGGGATACTGGTCCTTCGTAAAGGCGTAGGAAATGAGTCCCCCCTGAGTTAAACTTGATTTGTTTGTAGCCTATAATGGGTAAGAATCAGGGGCCTTGCTACCCTTAGTAGGGGACAACGAGGATAACTTGGGAACCTTTTTAGAACCAAACTTTTGTGTGTGAATCTAGAATCCCACTTCAATAAAGCCATGTGGAAAACATTAGGCTTTTAGTTTGGTCAAAATTATTTCGTAAGGATAATCCGTGGAGACATGTCCTGGAGTGTTGGAATGTGCTGCCCAGAATTATTCGTACAATGAAATTAATTTGGACCTTTTATGTTTTTATTTTCATTTTATAAGAATACTAATCCTTTCCTTTTCTTGTCTTAATTTTGTTTTGCATTTTTATTTTTACTTTTTTCCTTGCATTTGCATCTCATATTTTGAAGTGGTCGATTCTGAAGCATGTTGCTCAATTAGAAGAAGCTTTTGTCATGGATGGAAGGTACTAAAGAAAAAGGAAGTTTTTCGGGAGATTACATGGAGGAAACATTAAAGTATGCTCACAACAGGCATAAGTTGCAAGTGCTATGGGACCACTTTGACGATATAACCAAGCAGTTATTACAAAATGAAGATTTTGAAGATGGTCATTGGTCCACTTGACTTAGGGGTAATGACAGAAGGACCCAAGAGCGAGACGAGTTCAACAAAAGTATCACAACCTAAATTGCAGACGTAGCTAGGCATGTGACGATGATAGTCAAAGAAGCTACATTACTTCGCCACCACGTCAGACCAATAGGGAAAGTCAGACCAAGGCTTCAAAGACTGATTGAAGAAATAAAGGAACTAGGTGCTCAGACTGAGACGTGTTCGTAGGACCTTTGTCATCCAATGAAGGATATTTCTAGAGGAATACCTTAATTGAAACGATGGCCCTTCGCTTGCACTCATGCATTTGCATTTCTTGTTGTTTCTTGCATTTATGTTGTGATCGATGCATACATTCACACATGATAAGAAATCAATCACATGACAAAATTTTAAAAATAGAAATAACATCTCACAAATACGATACTCATTCTCAGTCTAGAGCAATGGTCGTGGAAGACAGATTGACAAATTTGGAGAATAGCCACAAGGGTACCCAAGACAGACTCGATAAAATGGAGAAAGAATTGAAGGAAGAAATTGCATGATGCCAAAGAAACACCGTCAGCCCGATAGCAGCCATGTTGGGTTTCAAAGACCCAGAAAGAGGAAAGGCGGTTGAAGCCAATGATGTTTCGTCACCTCAGCCTGAGATGACTAGTCAGACATCTCTACCAAATAAGAGGTTCCAGATCCGTACAGCAGAAACCTCGGTTCATACTCTGACAAGGATAAATCATAGGGAAAATCTAGGCATTGAGGTACATAAGGCAACCGATAGAATGAATAAGAAGCTAGAAGATTAATGTGGCAGGATCGAAGAGATCTCATAGCCTTACAAGAAGGAAACATTTATGGTGGTGTAGATGCAATGGATCTAAGTTTGGTGTCTGACTTGGTGGTTCCTCCAAAATTTAAAGCTCCTGACTTTGAGAAGTATGACGGGACCCCTTGCCCTTTATCGCACTTGACCATGTACTACCGAAGAATGTCACAACATTTGGAAAAAGATAAGTTACTCATCCATTGTTTCCAAGATAGTTTATCAGGGTTTACTACCCGATGGTATACTCAACTGAGTTAGGTCAACATTCAAACTTGGAGAGATCTATCAAGAGCCTTTTTTGAACTCTACAAGCATGTGACAGACATGATCCCCAATCAGCTCGTTCTGTAAGATATGGAACAAATGCTTGACGAGAGCTTTCGCCAGTATGCCTAGATGTGGCGAGATGTGGTAGCCCAAGTACAACCTCCAGTATTGGAAAATGAGGTTACTTCGATGTTTGTGAAGACTTTAAATGGTCCCTTCTATGACCATATGTTAAAAAATGTCATTGAAGGTTTTGCAAACATGGTCATAAACGAAGAGTTGATATTGATGGCTATAAAAAGTGGAAGACTCAGAGAAGAAGAATATAGCGAGCGCCTATAACCTGAACTACTCCGACAATGGAGTCTTGCCGCAAAGAAGACAAATTGAGCTTGGCTAAATTTCGTTCTTACCTTCATGGAATAATGCTTAATTTTCTAAGACGATGTTGGGTTCACACCTAGAATTAACCCTTTTGCTTTTGCGCACGGGCATTAGGGATCTTTTCTAAGGGACTCCATGTTAATCTACTTAAAGATGCATTCCTTTTGTTTTCTCAAATGGCAAACATTTCTCATTTTTTTTATTTCTTTTTATTTTCATCCATTTCTCTTCAAGCCGAGTCCTTATAATTGATTGTATGAATGACTTTTGAATCTAATCCCGGAATAAAGGGGCAAAAAGTGTGTTCAGGTTTAATGGGGAGATCCCATATACATATTATGAGTGAATTTTCCTCTCAGAAATTATTAACAGAAGACTACTTCTCTTCGATGATATTTGTGTGTGAAATGACATTTGGCATTCTTTAATTTCCCTCCATGAATAAGAAAAAAACCATTGTTGTTCCCTTTGAGCCTAATAATTTTCTTGTGATTTAACCCTAACCAAGGATCAGCCCCCACACTAGGGGGCAAAGAGGATGAAAAGCTATTCAGATCGAGTTGAATGTCCAAAACTGAAAACGAAAGGGACACAAAAGAGAAAAAAAAGAAAAAGAATAAAAGAAAAAGAAGAAAGAAAGGAAAAAAAAGAAAGAAAAGAAGAAGGAAAAAGAAAAAAGAAATGAAGAAAAGAAGAAATGAAAGCTAATGTATGAAGGAAAAATTTGAAACGGATCCATCAAATAAGACATGTGCCAAAAAAAGGAAATGAACTCTAGGGTGAAAACCCAAAATGAGAAGTCTAGAGCAATCCAGAGAAGAAAAGAATGAAGATTTCTTTAATAAAGATTGATCCTTTGTTTAATTACCCTTAAAACATGTATTTGAGCCTATTGTAGGGTGTGTAGGTGTTCCCTTTTTGTGAGAGTGCAAGTGCACACTCCTGCCAAGTTATAATATAAAAGATGTCAAATCCCACGAATATTGGACAGCTTGGTTCGTCTTGTAGTTCCTGCACAAGGTAAATTAAAAACACAAGTGAATTGATTGTTGTGATGAAACGTAAAAGATAACACAAGTAATAAAGAAGGTGTTTCAGGTTGATAAAAGCAGGCAGGGTTATGCTGCCACTTAGTGTGAAAATGCGTTGTAAAAGGCTAAGTTGTTTCGTGCTGCCACGATATGCTACCTCGGCGGGTATGGCGGGCGGCAGGCTCCGAACCTGTCACGCGGCCGCAGCGGATCACTGCTTTTGCAACTTTCGCTGTCTCGGCAGGTGAAATGGAAATAAGTCTTGGCGGCAAATCTGGCAGATACTCCAAGTTCGGCGGGATAGTCAATAGTGATCCTCCCTATTTCTAGGTAAGGATGCTTGAAACCTAGCGCGATGTAGGCAATACCTAGCAATCTCAGCGTAAACCTAACACATGCTAGTAAACTCGATTGGTGATCCCTTTTAGCCACTGAAACTTGTGAACTTTTGGGAACCAAGTTAGTCACGCCTCAGCACGTTGTGACCGTGCTTAACCCTTTCGTAAAGTTAACACTTTTGTGCCCCCTAAATGGATTCTCTCAACTGACTGGTTAGGACTAATTGAAAGAATGAAGTGCATGTATTAAGCAAACTTGGAATATTTTATTGAAAAACAACTCAAAACCTAAAACAACCGTTTCACAACTAATTTACAACACAACCCTAACCCAAATGGAGTTTAGAACATAGCGGCAGCAGAGAACTCTAGCTATGTCTATAGAAAACCTAAGATGATTTGAACTAGGAGTACAATGAGTATTTATAGACAAATAACTAGGCTAAGTCCTCCTTAAAGTAGAAGTCCTTGAAAGTAGCCTTAGCCCGCAAGTAACCTTGAGATCTCACTTTGGCGGCTCTGGCTGTTGCTACAAACGTCGGAAAATTAAGTGGATGGCGTCGATAGACTCGGGATTTTAAGCTTTACAAATCGCACCCCGGTTCTCCGACTCTATAGTCAGCTACCGTGGGCAGCAAGGTCGGCAGCAGCATTACTCGGCAGTAACTTGTCTTCAGCTGGAACTGCATCAGTACAACCCCTTGGTCTGCTGCCCCGACATTGCATCCTTAGCTCCTCAGTTCCCTTTTTCAGCCTTTAGTACCTAAATACAAAAATACACTAAAATAATATCTCTTGTTTACCAAAGAAACGATAATCTATAAAATCAAGGTGAAACGAGGAAATACTGTAAAATGCAACGCATGAACCTACTTATGCCTAAAATGTTCTTGAAAACAATAATAATAAGAGGTAGAATGTGCAGGAAATATAGGACTTGTGGACACTTTACACCTCCCTAAAATCGAACTATTGCTTGTCCTCAAGCAATGCAACCTAAAATACTTGCTCTAATAATAACCAGAAAGAAAAGCTTGTCTTTAACTTAATTTTATGCCTCAAGGTCGTGGCACCTATATTAAATTAGTGAAGGGAAATAAGCAGGAAAATAACTCAGAATCAAATTTCTCATGCCAATGTGGTGTGTGCGTGTCTGTAAATAGGCTTAATATGCAGAATAAATAATTAGACAAAGATGATGCTGTGATGTAAAGGTTGCTGCCGATGCAGCACAGTTAAGCACATTAATTTAATCATGGTAGTGAGGGCTTCAACTTATCACAACCACTCTTCTAGGTCTAAAGTTGAGATTGGAGCAAACTACAGAACCCCGAACCTTTGGAGTAGAGTCATCACGTGAAGGCTTTCATTCACTCATGCTAATTTGTCTGTCACTTCAAGGTTTCTAGATTCATGGAATTTGATAGCAGCGGAGTGTCCTTGCACATGATTCTTCCTAGAGCCCATTGTGGGCTCCTCTAGGGTCAAACAACATTGTTCTTTGTTTTTGATTATGCTATCTTGGCAGTGCTGTATTTTTATGTTTCTTTTGCCTGCCTCGACGGCTACCTGCAATCATCGTTAGAATTTTGCAAAGAATTCTAAAAATAAATAGGCAATGTTCACCAAATATTTTAACCCATTCAACATGTAACAGAGGTGTGTTGACATTTTTAGGCAAGAAGAAAAGAATTCTAAGTCATATTTCATGCTTTTCCCAAGTTTAAGTTCAATTTTTATTAGGTGCGAAAATAAATTAGTCGGCTATCCTATCATAGGCACAAGTCATAACAAATTTTTCTTTTCCAATTATTACTAAGGCAAGTACAATGCAACCTATATGCAACTAAAGATGCCTAGACAAATGATGTGAGGGCTATCCCCCCCCCCCCAAACTCGAGATGGGCATTGCCCTCAATGCACAAAACAGAAAAAATAAATAATAGAAAGAAAAAGAGAAGAAGACTTAGGTTGTTGTTATAGGCAGCGGGCTCGGCATTGCTGCCTCATGCTTTACGGTTCTTTGGTTTGAACCTGTAGAATTAATTGTGAGAGGAGAATAAAGAAAAAGATGAAAACAAATGAATCCTAATCCAAAAAACTACTCATACTAAAACAATAAATAGGGGCCTAGGTAAGGTTACGTCACAGTGGGGTGGGCACCCCCCAATGTGAATACTTCATGTTCTTTTATAGCAGAGTCCCCGCTGTAGTGCTTTAGTCGCTGCCCATTGACCTTGAACTTTGTTCCTCTATTTACGGATTTTATTGTCATGGCGCTATGTGTGAAGACTTGGACTACTTCGTAGGGTCCTGACCATCTGGATTTTAGCTTCCCAGGAAACAGTCTAAGGTGGGAATTGAACAGCAGCACTTGCTACCCTAGCAGGATGTGCCGCTGCTGAATCTTGTTGTCGTGCCATTTTTTGATTTTTTTCCTTGTACAACTTTGCGTTCTCGTATGCCTCCCACCGAAATTCTTCCTTCTTAGTCAGATTTAGTTGTCTCTTTCCCCAGCTTGTTTCCAGTCCATGTTAACAGCCTTTACTGCCCAATACGCCTTGTGTTCTATTTCGACAGGGAGATGGCAGGCCTTTCCGTATACTAGACGATATGGAGACATTCCTAGTGGTGTTTTATATGCTGTTCGATATGCTCAAAGAGCATCGTCTAGTTTCAATGACCAATCTTTTCTATTAGGGTTTACAACTTTTTCCAAGATGGTCTTGACTTCTCTATTTGAAATTTCTGCCTGCCCATTTGTTTTTGGATGATAGGCCGCGTCAATCTTGGTCTTTACCCCCACTTTCTAGAGTACCTTCGTAATTAATCTGTTATCGAAATGGGTGCCTTCATCACTAATGATTGCTCTTGGTACTCCGAACCTTGTGAAGATGTTCTTTCGTAGTAACCTTTGAACGATCTTTGCATCATTGTGAGGGGTGGCAATGGCTTCTACCCACATAGAAACATAATCAACTACTAGAAGGATATACATGTTTCTGCACGAAGATGGGATTTGCTTGATGGGGCATTTCATTCCTTCTCGATATGTTTCCTATTCTTTGGCAGTGGTCACACTTTTTATAGAATGTCTGAGCGTCTTTATGCAATGTCGGCCAAAAGAACCCTGATTGCAGTACCTTTGCTGCTGTGCGCTGCCCTTCAAAATGGCCTCCCTAAGGTGCTGCGTGGCATTGTAAGAGTATGGCATGCTGTTCATCCTCTGGTACACACCTTCTGATAACCTGGTCTGCATAGTTTTTAAACAAGAAAGGCTCGTCCCAAAAATAATATTTAGCATCATGTTGGAATCGTTTCTTTCCTTGAAAGTTAAGTTCATAAGGCAAAACAGCAAGTACTAAATAATTTACACTATCCGTGTACCATGGTGTGTCTATTGATGTTGCTGCCGCGTGTTCTTCTTGGGCGGCAGGTAATAGTCCTTTAGCTTCCAGGGCGGCTACCAGGGCAGAGGCTAATAGCAGCTGTTCGTCAGGGAATTCATCATAAATTTCGCTGTGAGAGGTTTTCTCTTGTCTATTCTCAAGCCGAGAGAGATGGTCCGCCACCTGATTTTCAATTCCTTTTCTATCTCGGATTTCTACATCAAACTCTTGTAGCAGTAGGATCCACCGGATTAGGCGGGGCTTTGTGTCTTTCTTTGCAAACAGGTACCTTAAGGTAGAATGGTCTGTGTGAACTATCACCTTTGTGCCAATCAGGTAGGGCCGAAACTTATCAAAAGTGAATACTACTACCAGCAGTTCTTTCTCTGTAGTAGTGTAGTTAGTCTAGGCTGTATTTAGTGTTTTGCTTGCGTAATATATAACGTGAAAGATCTTATCTATGTGCTGTCCTAGGTCGGCACCGACAGCAGTGTTACTAGCATCACACATGAGTTCGAAAGGTTGACTCCAGTCAGGGGGAACTACCACAGGTGGTGTGACTAGCTTTTCCTTTAATGTTTTGAATGCCTCCTGGCATGCCTCATCGAAGATGAATGACTTTTCCCGTTCCAACAAGGTACACAACGGTTTAGAGATTTTAGAAAAGTTTTCACTGAATCTGCGATAGAAACCTGCGTGTCCCAGAAAACTCCAAATGCCCTTGATAGCTGTGGGCGGTGGCAAGTTGGCTATTACTTTAATCTTTCCTTTGCTTACTTCTATTCCTTGTACGGAAATTTTATGCCCCAAGACAATGCCTTTGTTGACCATAAAGTGACATTTTTCCCAATTAAGCTCCAGGTCTGTTTCCTCACATCTGGTCAATACTTTCTCAAGGTTGCCGAGGCAGCTGTCGAAGCTGCTGCCGAAGACAAAGAAGTCACCCATGAAGATTTCCATGAAATCCTCGATCATGTCGGAGAAGATTGCCATCATGAATCGCTGGAATGTGGCCGGGGCGTTGCACAAACTGAATGGCATTCTTCGAAAAGAATAGATGCCATATGGGCAAGTGAAGGTTGTTTTGGCCTGGTCCTCCGGTGCGATGGCGATTTGGTTGTACCTTGAATATCCATCCAAAAAGCAATAAAAGGATTTGCCAGTAAGTCGGTCAAGCATTTGATCAATAAAAGGTAACGAGAAATGATCCTTTTTTGTTTCTTTATTTAACTTGCGGTAATCCATGCATATTCGTCAACCAGTTACTGTTCGAGTTGGGATTAATTCGTTATTCTCATTGCTTACCACAATTATGCCACCTTTTTTGGTACACATTGTACCGAGCTTACCCATTCGCTGTCTGATATTGGATATATGATGGCAGCATCTAACCACTTGATGATTTCCTTTTTGAAAACTTCTCTCATGGCCTCATTTAGTCTCCTCTGGGCGTCCACAATTGGTTTTTGGTCTTGCTCAAGCTGAATTTTATGCATGCAAATGGCAGGACTGATTCCCTTTATATATGCAATGGTCCAGCCTATTGCCTTCTTATGTCGCCGCAGCAGCGCAGTCAATTGTTGTTCCTGTTTAGGCTGCAACTTGGAAGAAATTATAACTGGTAGTGTATCATTAGGTCCCAGGAAAACATATTTAAGTTGTGCAGGTAAGGCTTTTAACTCATGAGTAGGAGGTTGTTCGATGGATGGTTTGAACATCTTGCCCCCCTTTTCTGTGTAATTCAGAGGTTCAAAGTACTTACCTGGTCTTTCTGTTATCCAGTATGCCTCTTCCTGTTCTTTCGTTTCCTGCTCTGTCCACTCATCGCATTGTTCATCTTCCGGGCAGCTTTCTAAATGGCTGTCGAGGCAGCTGCCGTGGTTGTTGCCTGGGCAGTCTTGCTGTAGGCAGGGTCTGTTGTCTTCCAGGTTGAACTCTGAGATGGCATCCAATAGCTGGCATTCTTCCAGATCTTCAGCCTGTCTCATGGATTGGAAAACGTTCAATTTCACTTGTTGATCGTCTATCCTCATTGTAAGTTTGCCTTTTTCTACATCGATTAGTGTTCTGCCCGTAGCAAGGAGGAGCCGCCCCAGGATTATTAGTGCATTTTCATCTGCTTCACAGTCCAGTACCAAGAAATCGACAAGAAAACTAAATTTATCCACCTTTACCAGGATGTCCTCAAATTTTCCTTCTGATTGTACATATATTCTGTCAGCCAGCTGAAGCATCACCGTTTTTGGGCGGGTGTCACCTATTCCTAGTTTTTGAAAAATAGATTTGGGCATTAAGTTTATGCTTTCCCCCAAGTCACTTAATGCTCGTACGAAGTGGTTGCTACCTATTTTGCAGGGGATTATAAAGCTGCCTGGATCTTTATGTTTGGGCGGCGTTTTATTGTGCAGCATAACCATGCATCCTTCCGTTACTACCACTGGTTCAAATTCCCCAATCCTTATTCTCTTGGATACCATATCTTTTAAGAACTTGGCATAGCTGGGCATTTGTTTAATCAACTCTATCAGTGGAAGGTTGATTTTGACTTGCTTTAGCACATCGAGGAACCTTTTATACTGTATCTCTTGCTTCTGTTTCTTCAGTCTCCGGGGAAACAGTGGTGGGGGCACAAGGTTGACATGTTTTTCTTTGCTGGGCATCCTATGCTGGATAGGAGTGGCTGGTTCAGGATCTGACTGTTCTTTCCTAGTGTTATATGCTATTTCCTGTTCTGGTGCTATCGCGGCGGATTGTTCAACGGGTCGAACCGGGTCCTGTAGTGTTATACCGCTTCGGCTTGTTACAGCCTTGCACAATTTATGGGATTTTGCTTTTGCTAATTCAGTGTCACTAGGTAATCCACCCATTGGCTTAGTACTAATGATTTGAGCAAATTTCCCGAACTGCGTCTCCAGAATTTTTATAGCTGCCTCTTGGTTGTTCATCCTGCTTTTTGTCCTGTACATGAAAGATTCAGTTTTATCAATGAATTTATTTGTATTGAGGATGAAATCATTAGTATGGGACATGAAAGTACGTAGGGTAGATTCTAAGGAAGAAGTGTTTGTATCCTGTTGTGGTGGCAACTATCGTGGCAGGTTCTGTTGATAATCCCCCCGTTGCTGTGATGGGTTTGCAGTAATTCTGGGGTTGCCACAAGAGTAGTTAGGATGGTTCTTCCATCCTGGGTTGTAGGTATTCTGAGCAGGTCTGCTATTCCTCTCATATCCTCTCATATAATTGGCGGATGCGATGCAGTTATAAGAATCATGTTCGCCACCACATTCTTCACAAAATGGCTCTAGAGTCTTTACTTCATAGACCTTCCTAGTAGGTTGCACAATCTTCATTACCAGCTCCATCAGTGTATCGAGGTGGGTGTTAACAGATTCTGAGGCTTCTACCTCATTTGCAGTGGCTGGCCGCCTAGTGTTGCTTTGGTGGGCTGTTGGGTACTTGTAGTCATTTTTAGCGGCTTGGTTCAGCAGCCGTAGTGCTTCCTCTGGGGGTCTGTCGAGAATGATCCCATTGGCCGAGGCATCTATCATCATACGAGTTGGGTAGTTAACCCTGTTATAGAATATGGATACTCGTGTCCAAGCCGGAAGACCTTGTAGCGGGCAGTTATTCAACATATGTTGATACCGTTCCCATGCCTCATACATTGGCTCGTCACCCCTTGTCTAAAGGTCGTGATCTCATTCCGTAGTCTATCAGTGACATTGGATGGGCTGAAACGGTCTAGAAAATCTTTGCAGAGCTCCGTTCATGTGTTGAAAGATCCGGCTAGCTGGTTATTCAACCACTATTTTTCCCTATCCCTTAGTGAATAGGGAAATAACCTCAGCCTTAATACATCTCGGTGAACCCCGTATATCTTAAATGCTCTATAGATGTCCAGGAATCCTCGTAAATGCTGTCGAGCATCTACTATGGCAGTCCATCCAAAGTGCCCTAGTGTATTTATCATGTTGAACATGACGAGCTTTAGCTAAAAATGGTCTGCCCCTATATCAGGTTCCGTCACTATTCGTTTAAACCCTTGAAAGTCATGTTCTAGATAATCCCTAGTTGTTCGAATTTGAGGCGGCCTGGGCGGAAGCGAGGGATCTTGCCATGGTGGATCTTACGAACCTCTAGGCAGCAAGTCGTGTAGCCCGCCCCCGTCGTGTTCGACACCGTTAGGTGGGTCCATGTTTACCTTTCCTTCTTCCTTTTCTTTGTTTCTCTTTAGGACTTCCCCGAGTTCCTTTTCAATTGCTCTTGTTTGTCGTTCGAGATCATTGTAAAAGAGGAGATTTCCTTAAGGGTTTGCCCTGGTCATACACTCGCAAAGACACAATAATTTTTTTTCGATTAAAAATAAAGATAGAAGTAAATAAAAGGTGCAGAAATTGAAAAACGAAATTCGCTGTTACCAATCCCCGACAATGGCACCAAAAATTTGTAGGGCGTGTAGGTGTTCCCTTTTTTTGAGAGTGCAAGTGCACACTCCTTCCAAGTTATAGTATAAAATATGTCGAATCCCACGAGGATTAGACAGCTTGGTTCGTTTTGTAGTTCCTGCACAAGGTAAAATAAAAACACAAGTGAATTGATTGTTGTGATGAAACGTAAATGAAAACACAAGTAATAAAGAAGGTGTTTCAGGTTGATAAAGCAGGCAGGGTTATGCTGCCACTTAGTGTGAAACTGCGTTGTAAAAGGCTAAGTTGTTTTGTGTTGCCATGATATGCTGCCTCGCGGGTATGTCGGGCGCCAGGCTACGACCCTATCACGCTGCCGCAGTGGGTCACTGCTTTTGCAACTTTCGTTGTCTCTCCACGTGAAGTGGAAATAAGTCTTGGCGGCAAATGGCAGATACTCCAAGTTCGGCGGGATAGTCAATAATGTTCCTCCTTATTTCTAGGCAAGGATGCTCGAAACCTAGCTTGACGTAGCCAATACCTAGAAATCTCAGCGTAAACCTAACACATGCTAGTAAACTCGGTTGATGATCCCTTTTAGCTGCTGAAACTTGTGAACTTTTGGGAACCAAGTTAGTCACGCCTCAAAACGTTGCGACTGTGCTTAACCCTTTTGCGAAGTTGACACTTTCGTGCCCCCTAAATGGATTCTCTCAACTGACTGGTTAGGAATAATTGAAAGAATGAAGTGCATAGATTAAGAAAACTTGTAATATTTTATTGAAAAACAACTCAAAACCTAAAACAACCATTTTAGAACTAAATTACAACACAACCCTAACCCAAATGGAGTTTATAACATGGCTGCAGTAGAGAACTCTAGCTATGTCTATAGAAAACCTAAGATGGTTTGAACTAGGAGTACAAAGAGTATTTATAGACAAATAACTAGGTTAAGTCCTCCTTAAAGTAGAATTCCTTGAAAGTAGCTTTTCCATCTTTAATATGACTTTAAACTCTGACTTCTTTGCGTGGAATATGGACTTTATCTCGTTTGCCTTAGCTCGCAAGTAACCTTGAGATCTCACTTCGGTGGCTCTGGCTGCTGCTACAGACGTCGAAAAATTAAGTGGATGGCGGCGATAGAGTCAACATTTTAAGTTCTACAAATCACACTCTGGTTCTCCAACTCCATAGTCAGCTGCCGTGGGCAGCAAGGTCAGGAGCAGCATTACTCGGCAGCAACTTGTATTCAGCTGGAACTGCATCAGTACAACCCTTGGTCTACTGCCTCGGCATTGCATCCTCAGCTCCTCAGTTCCCTCTTTCAGCCTTTAGTACCTAAATACAAAAATACACTAAAACAATATCTCTTGTTTACCAAATAAATGATAATCTATAAAAGCAAGGTGAAACGAGGAAATATTGTAAAATGCAATGCATGAACCTACTTATGCCTAAAATGAGCTTGAAAATGGTAATAATAAGAGGTAGAATGTGCAGGAAATATAGGACTTGTGGACACTTTACACCTATATATCATTTTCTTGGTAACCTGAGGCCTAGCCTACATTACAAGCCTTAAAAGATCATTTGGATCAGACATAAATATTTGAGAAGAGGAGTTTGTCTTCAAAACATATTCTGCCTCATTGAGTTAACCTTTCTTCAGGGACCTCCAAACTTCCAATTTCTGGTTCAGATTAGAAAAGTGGGAAATTTAAAATTTGCGGAGTGGGTGAGTTAAAAAGAGCCACTTAAAAGTGGGGCACTATCCAGTTGATGGATTCATGAATCATTCATACTATGAAATTTGGGGCTTCCGACTTTCGTCTTTTCTATGTTTTCCATGACTATTTTCTTATAATCCCCATTTTAGCCTTTTCTTGCATCTGCCATGACTTCTTCCTTTAAACTATAATTTCTAGCCATTCTCTGCATCTTACAAGTAGGCTGACATAGATTTATGAAGAAAACAAAGGATTTCTTGGCATTGATCCAAACCGTATGGAGCCAGGAATGGATGTTTTCCATCATTTCAGGAAACAAATGAACCTCAGCTTGAACGGGAACATCGCCTTGCATGAGAAGGTAAAAAAGAACAAAAGAGGAAGCACATGTGTTGAAGAGTTTTAAGTGGACTGTGTTATCAAGTAAGATCCGCAGTTAAGATGTAAGATCCTTAAAGCACAAAAAGGGATAAAGCCATGCCCATTGGGCAAACTGTGCCATCAGATTGGGGCTAGTTATGTCGACCAAGGTTCAGGATCGCTGACTTTGACATGCCTGAGAGGAAGAGATTAAAGCTCCAACATCATACATTGAATGTGAAGGTTTAGCGTGCAAACGTTTCAAGATGTCCAGTAGGGAATGAATTTGAGAATTCACAAGAAGCGGTGAAGTTGTATAATGTTATTTTAAGGGGCATATGAAGACTTGAAGCTTTCAAGACCATTCAAGGAGGCATTTCACTTGATATTGATGTATCAACCACAATGATAGTAGATCTTGATATAAAGAATGAGAATGGTGAAGCAGAGGCAGTTGAAATGGTATGTCCTTCCAACCATGAGTACAAGATCACTGGATTGAGTGTGCAAATTTGCAAAGATCATATTTTTTCTATGAGTCGGAGAAATATAATGAAAAGGCACAACTATTTATCTGGACTAAGCGAGCAAACGTGTGGATTCAAAAACCAAAGGAAAAATGATACATGCATTCAAGTTTTAGACATTCTTAGGGGCATGCTCATCATATTTGCATCTTGTATCAGATTTTTACAGGTACAAAAGCTTTTCAGCAAAAGAACCCGCCTATCTATTCAGGCGTATAGAGATTGGAACCTTATTATCCATCCGAGCATGAGGAGGATGGAACTCTTTTTTCAGTATGCTTATCTATCCGAGTGTAAGGAGGATGGAACCTTTTTTCAATATGCTTATCTATCAGAGCATGAAGTGGATAAAACATACTTATCCATCCGAGCATGAGGAGGATGAAACCCTTTTTTTAGTATGCTTATCTATCCGAACATGAGGAGGATAGAACCTGCTTATCCATCCGAGCATAAGGAGGATGGAACCCATTTATTAGTCTGCTTATCTATCCGATCATGAGAAGGATAGAACCTGCTTATCCGTTCGAGCATGAGGAGAATGGAACCTTTTTTTTTTCCGGGAACATGCTTATCTATTCGAGCATGAAGGGATAGAACCAGTCTATTCGTCCAGGAATAAGGAGAATGGAGGCCTCCTATTCGTTCCAGCATTAGCAGAATGGAACCCGCTTATTTGTTCGAGCGGAAGGAGAATGGAATTGTCCAGCGAATTGGCAATAATTGAAAATTAATGTCTTTTGGTCTTTGTTCTATCCTTGTTTCGTCGGAATGAGCAAAGAGGGGAGCTATTGTCACTGAATTTCACCTCTTTTATTATTTTTACTTTTTTTATATAATTATATTTATTATTATTATGTAATATATAATACTAGTATTATTAGTTATAAAGTCCAAAAAAGTAAAGAGAGTCCATTTTAATAAAAGGGAGTCCATTTTTATTTAAATAGAAGAGTCCATTTTTAAAAAAAATAGTCCAATACAATAACAACCAATTTTGGGCCCAAGAATAAACCCTAGCTAACCATATTTTTCTCGCATATGCAACTTAATCGAGACCGTTGGATATAGGGTAGAGATCTAATGGTCTAGATTGAACCAAATGAAATAAGGGTTTGATTCCCCAGCCTACGCCGTCACGCACCTAGCCTGTGGAGCTCACACGTGCGAGTGCTCAACATCCGAAGGCCCTTGCGCCGCTCCTCACCACCGTAGGGCTCCGATAATGGCGGCCGTTCTAGCATCACCCGAACACACACGAGATTCCCAACACCGCATGTTCACGTGGTTTGTTTCTCTAGGCCAGGATCGACGGCAGCCCGTCCCCGACCAATTTCAGCAACGCCAGGCAGGGAATTCGCTGCGCCTTGCAACCACCGAGGCTTCCCGACCAGTTCTCGTCGCTTGCTTGCCTACACTGTTGCAACTGCTCCTCTCCGACCGAGCTCCTGCAAACATGAACAAAAATGGGGAATAGTACTAGTGAGAGATTGTTAGAGTGAGTCCAAAGACCGATCATAAGATGATTCTAAATGACACATTTTTTTTATCATTTTTATTAATACATATGCATTGTCATTATTATTTTTAGTTACTATTATGCGTGCATAAATAAACATAACAATAATATAGTCCTTAGAATAATATAAATGCAAAGAAGAAACCTGTTCAAAGCATGGTGGTAATGTTGCTCCAATATTTGTACTTTTCGACTTTAATGCTTTATCGAGTAGGTGATCATATGGTTAGAATCTGGACTTCATCTTGTAATCTTTACCTAGCTGTGGAATACTCTTTTCCCCCAACTAGGATTAAGGGGGTTTTTAACGATGCTCTCAGCTAGAATTTTCATAATAAAATCAAGAAATTTGTTGAGTAAAAAAATGTCCTTAGTCAAGTATTATTGTGGGAATGGATAACAAAAATGGATTAAGAATAATGTGTATTTGATTGATGACAAAGTGTTGTTGTTGACATTAAGATGTCAAAATCAATACATAAGTATGTGTAAGTGTAATATCCCGAATCTTGGCCTAGAAGTATGTACATTTATTAGTAGTTAAGACTAAAATGTAGTTAAGACTGAATAAAAAAGAGAGTGAGAGGGACTAGAATAAAACAAATTGGGATTTCAAGTGGCTAAATGAGGAAGGAATCAAATGAATTCATAGGAAAAGCTTGAGATTGCATGATAAAACCATGAAAACTAAGGGCTATTACACATGGCAAACGAGAGTGATGCCATGAGAAAAAGAAACCAGCCATGTGGAATTGAAAAAGAAAGAATTTCCAATGTATCATCTTCTCTTTTCTAATGAAATCAAAGCGACAGAGAGAAAGAGAGAGAGAGAGCATTCAAACTTATTTCCATAGAGTTTGAAGGTGATGGATTGTTTAGTCTAATTGGTTTCTCTTGCTTCGATAGATAAGAAGTAAAGGAAGAGGATAATGGCTTGAAGGCTAGCAATGAGATCTTTGAGAGTATGTGAAGGTGTGGATACACGTATCCTGTAACTTCAGGATATAAGGTGAGTGTAGCTTCGAAGTCTCGGGATAGGCTTACTACCTTCTCGAGCATGCTTAGTTATTTCAAGTTAAATATTTTGTTATCAAGTTAAACTGGAAATGTATACTCGAAATTGAGGTACGCATTTTAATAAGGGACATTCTTTGAGATTGAATGTTTGAATAATGAATAGCTTAGATTAGATTTGATTATATGCTCTTGTTTGTTGGTTAATAAACCTTGGTTTAACTAATTATTGAATTTTCTCTTGGGACTGAATCAAGTGGAACAAATGATAAGATTTTAGTGTTTAAATTAATCGAACCTTATAGCATGATTAATTAAGATGCTAAATTTAAAAATAAGGTTATATAGTAGATTATATTTGTATGGGTATACTTGATAATGATATTATACCCTAGTAATCAAATTAAGGAATGAATTAAATGGAAGGTGTATAAATCGAATACATGTTTGGTATTGACGATCATAAGAATGGACGTAGGATGTATTAGATACAAAGGAAACTATGTATGATTTGTCATATGTAAAGTTTTCTATAAAGCCTTGAAAGTAAGTGCAACTTAGGTTAGGGACAACTTTAAAGTTGTCCCGATTGCTCTAAATATTAAATTATTATAATGTTTGGTATGCTTTTATATTGTGCATATGGAAGTTTGAATGAATGCTAGTAAAAGATGAGTACTTGAGGTAAGCATACTTGATATGCTTATGTTACACACTTGAAGTTACATTGGAAATAGATATAGATGTGTATTCAATGAGTTGAATTAATGTTCTAAGACACACATTATCTCTCGATTGAATATATAGATAATAAACAAGAAAGACTTGATTTGAGTTAGTTAGACATAAGCGACATGGCATAGAGTCCGTCGAACTCGTTAGTTGGACTACGGTCCTTTGTTGTTAATGTCCAATGATCTAATGGTGCAAATGGTACCCTTGTCAATAATGAAAGAGATTCGGTACTTAGTGTACCCTTGTTCTGGTACTATATGTACCCTTGTTATTGTTATACATGATATGGATTCGTGTGTCTAATAACTTAAACAAGGCTCAAGATAATGTAAATATTTACAACAATGAATCTTGTTAAACTAAAATGAAAAGTAGGACTATTGTCCCTTGCTTGAAAATTGGACAATAAGTCCCTAGTACAGGCTAGAAATGTGCCATTTATGCTAGTGATTTGTTAAACATGAGTTGTTGCATTAGTTAAATAAGTTGCCTTGAGGATGGTATACAAAACACCATATAAGCATTCACATGATAGGCTTAAGGCCATTTTGCTGCTTCGAAATGATTATTAGAAACCATGGTTTGCTCGTGCATGATGCATATCTTGTTTAATAGTATCCAATGTATGTGTTTGTCAACACTAAACCTACTAAAAGTTCAAACCATGCTCTATTGGTGATGGCAATGGTTGAATAGATTGAATATTTACCATTAAATTGATTTCATGCTAGATTGAATACCTATTTAGATTTCATGCTAGTTGAAGGAAAACAATGGAAATTGTTTGGACATTGAAATCTATCCAAAAATTTTGTACTGGGCAGTAAGTTCAGTAAATCACTAGAAATTCTATAGATCGATTTAGAGAATAAAATTTATGTGTAAAGAATCTTATATGAATCTAATTTCTTTTGCAACAAACGGTGAACTATTTCGAATTGCATATCAAGAGATGAGTTTCTGAGTATAGTAAGGTCAGAATTTTGACAGTTAACTTGTAACACCCGTGTTTTGGGGTCGGGAGTTGAGTGTGTGGGTTGGGTTCGGGTCGTCAGATTCGGTTTAATTTATTTAGACCTTGGTTTTAATTTAAATAAGACTAAAATCCTAGTAATGACATTTTGGTAAATAAGTCAAAATAAAAGAAAGATAAGCTTTTTGAAACAAAAAGAGAAGAGTCATCTTCTTCCTCATTTCCAATCTCACGTGAAAAACCCAAAGCTCTCCCAAACCATTTTTCCATAAAAGCGCTTCACCATTTCAAGTGATTTTCGCAAGGTAACTTTGTTTTTGAATTCTCCTTTCCATCCCAATCATTTCCATGGTTTTAGATTTCAAAGAAAGCATCATCTTTTGGTTTTTCAAGTTTTCAAGGTTTGAAGAAAGCATGAAACTTTAATTGGTTCTTGACTTGTTTTTGGTTTGTCTAGTTGGGTTTTGAGTTAACCTTACCTTAATACACCTTATATCTTGAAATGGAGGGATTTTGTCAAAAATCCCGAAATGGGACTTGGGGGCATTTTTGAAAGTGTCAAAAGTTGAAATTTTGATGTGGTTTTGTGTTGGGTTGAAGGGCTGATGATGTAGGGTTGTTAGGAAAGTGTTTTGGAAGTCTTTAAAGGTAATTTGGGTGTTGGAAATGGTAGATTTCAGCTATGTATAAATGGAGTACGAAAATGTGATTTTGGTGGTTAGCTTGAGTTTGAAATTATGAAGTTTTGGCTTATGATTGTGGGTTGAGATTGTGGCTGAGTTTGGAAATGATTTGGTTGAGTAAAACGTGTCTTTTGAATAGTTAGAAGCAAGGGGAAACACCAGAGAAGGTTCGGGATCAGTTCCAGAATTTGTGGAGGCTTGAGTGGCTTTGCTTGGTTTGCTTAAGGAAGGGTGGTGAGTGAAACTTTCAAACTTATTTAAATTGGTTCAAGTGTGTAGTTGAGGTTTTGGAATGTGCTTGGTAGGCCATTCCAAGGTAGAAGTTAAGTTGGTAGCTTAACTTCTTGTATGTTTATACGCTTTAAATGTTTATGCCCATTATGATCTTGTGGAGCATGAATTGTTTGTGTATGAATATACATTGAAGTGTGTGGTGATGGCTATGTGTTATGCATGATGGTTGGACATGATGTGGTTTTAATAGTATGATTGGCACTAGTTAACTTACCGGGTATAAATGATCAATCATTAGGATTAGTGTGCACACGGTTGAGTCAAATTCGCGCGTAGCCTTGGTGACGTAAAGCCATCAAGGAGGAGTACGGTGATGTAATATTCCACCGGAAATGTTTATATTATGCGTGATGATGAGTGGAATCCCATCCGCAGGGCATGTGATGATGAGTGTAATCCCATCCATGCGAGGTCCGGTGATGAGTGTAATCCCACCGAGGTAAAATTGTTGTTGAGTGTAATCCGCATATCCGAGTAAACTAATAGTGGCCAATGTACTTGTTCTTGTGGTTATGTTGTTTAGATAATTCCTTTATCTTGATGAGCTTAACATGAAGTGAGATGCCATATTATTGTCTTATTGTGTTGCAAGTTAGGTTGCTATATTGATGCTTAAGTATGCTTGAGTGTGATGTTAAGGAATATATGCTTGAACCCTGCATTGTCGTTGTTTTTGGTTTTAGAGCATCCTCACTGGCATCTAGCTTACGCTCTCGTTTTCGAAAATGCAGATCATTAGCGTGGAGTTAGCAAGGAGCAAGGAAGGGGCATTCCAAGCTTTTGTAGTTGCTCAAGTATGGTTTAGTCAATAAAGTAGTAGTTTAGCAATGGGGATGCTATGTGATTGTATGAGCGTTGTATGACTCATAAATGTTGAATGTTGTTTTTGCTATGTGTTGGATTTGTAACCACGTTATGTTTTGGTCAAATGCTTGTGATGTAAGGTTATGCCTTTGGATGCCATATGTTGTTTTGGTGAGTATGTAAACCTTGTGAGTGAAAACATGTGCCTTTTTGGCTTTTAAGCTTTTTAAGTAGGCCTTGAAATGCAAGATCCTTCTTTGTATGAATGCCGTGTTGTAAATGCTTTGTTGTTCACCTAAATTGTTCTATATGTTAGTTCTTGGTTGTAGAGTGGTGTATGAATGGTTGTTTGTGGTTAGGAGAGTCGAGAATTGCATTTAGAGTTGAGTCTCGTATCGTTTTGCTGCAAATTGGAGTCTTGCAGTGCAGGGTGTATCGGTACACCTAAGGGCCGTATCGGTACGGTCCTACACCTTGGGACTCAGATTTAGCTTAGCGTACCGATACACGGGGGTGTATCGATACGCCAAAACCTCACTGGAAATCCAAGTTTTAGACGAGATTTTGACGTATCGGTACGGGCTCTAGGCATATCGGTACAGTTTTGTATCGTTGAGCGCGAGATGTTGACCGAGGAGGGTGTATCGATACGCCCAAGGGCCGTATCGATACAGTCTCCCTGAGTTGACTGGAGGCAGTTGACTTGGTCAAGGCGTATCGATACCCTTGTATGGTGTATCGATACGGCCTGCTGTGTAAGTTTAAACTGGGCTGTTTAAAGTGTTGTTTTGGATGGGTTGCTTTTATTTCGTGGTATTTCCGCTGTCGTGGTCACATAGGAAATAAATATGCCTTTAGACAAGATATAATTAAAAAGAAATTTTCTAGGGTTGCTAATCGAGGTGGGACCTTAACGGGTTTCACATCGGTTTTCCCTGTGTAGCCTACTTGGACCGGTCAGTCGACCAGATCGGGACGAGGGGGTTACATTTGTTGGTATCAGAGCCTGATGTTACCGAGACCTCGGGCAGGTAGGTGAGGTAAGTTTGAAGTGTTAAGTAATTGTTCTGTCTCGGTGAATGTTTTGCTATGTATGCTTGTTGTTTGTTCGTTCGTATGATGTTTGGAATAATGATTGTTGTGTCTGGTGTAGTGTCGAGTTCCCATTGCTAATAATACATAATTTGAAAAAGTTTTGTAAAGGAAGATACTTGAGCACGGTTGGACCCTTGCCTTTGCTAACTTGATCCTTATATGTTTGTTTGTTGTAGTTGTTATCTTGCTAGCTGTGATATGAGGCCAAGAGGGAGGCCTAGGATGGTTCAATCGGAACCACGGGCAGCAGCTCTGGGAGTTGAGCCAGTTGTTGAGGCACAGGCTCCTCCACCTCCTCCTTCTCCCCGTCAAGAGGGAGGCGAGACGAGAGCCGAGGGGGTAGAACCTCAAGTTGGCCAAGGACCAGCCGGAATAGATTTAGCTCCTCTAGTTCAGGAGATAGCTGGGGCTTTTTAGGATGCAGTGGTTGGGGGTCAGGCAGTGGCACAACCCCAGGGAGAGGGTACTGGTTTACCATTAGAGAGACTCCGCAGTTTGGGAGGTGAAGAGTTCAGAGGGTTGACACCCGAGAGGTCCGAGACTTGGTTTGAGAAGACCGTCCATATTCTGGCACAGATGGGATGTACCGGGGAACGCAAGCTAGGGTGTGTTGTATCTCTGCTTCAGGGTGATGCCTACACTTGGTGGGTCACCATCACTACGGGCATGACAGAGGCTGAGATCACTTGGGAGTTCTTCGAGTCAGCTTTCCGTAAGAAATATTTGGG
Organism: Hibiscus trionum; assembly: GCA_030270665.1. Taxonomy (NCBI): domain Eukaryota; kingdom Viridiplantae; phylum Streptophyta; class Magnoliopsida; order Malvales; family Malvaceae; genus Hibiscus; species Hibiscus trionum. The sequence continues at coordinate 48,568,907 of BSYR01000003.1, forward strand.
TCCCCGCTATCTCGATGAGAAGAAGAGGGAATTTCTGGCTTTGCTTCAGAGGAATATGACAGTGACAGACTATGAGATCCGATTTGTCAGGCTGAGTCAGTATGCATCTGAGCTTGTTCCTACTGAGGGGGAACGTTGTAACTGTTTCCGCTATGGGTTGAGCGAAGAGATCAAGAGGTACACTTTATCTACTGACTACACAGATTTTGATGTCTTGGTCGCTAGGGCCAAGGACATAGAGTACAGTTTGGGCTTGACCAAACGTTCTGGTGGTTCTAGTTCCGGGAAGAGATCTAGCGACTTTGATAGAGGTGATGCCAAGAGGCATCGGGAAAACATGCATCACTATGACCATAGACGTGGTGGTGGTAACTACGGTAGGGGCCATCAGGGCCAAAGAGCTGGTGGCGGTTGCCCGAGTGTGCTCGTTGCGGGAGGAATCACACCGGTGAGTGTTGGGGGAATTTTCACTCATGTTGGAGCTGTGGAGCTAGGGATCATATTAGGCGTGACTGTCCACATCAGGTAGAGCAGGCACCGGTTCAGGCTCAGGCTCCTGCTAGAGCCAATGACTTCCATAGAGGCCGTGGGCGCGGTAGAGGTAACTTCCAGCCGAGAAATGATGGCCAGAGGAATATAGCGCATGTAGTTACAGTCCAGCCTGAGGGCGGAGGCTAGGCCAGAGTTTACGCTCAGCGTAAGGGTCAGCACGACATAGATGTGATTGCAGGTAACTTCTCGATACAGTCTTTGGGTTTGCTTTCTTTGATTGACTCCGGATATACACATTTATATATACTGAGTGAGCATGCGAAGTTGTTGAAATTGCCTTGTGAGGTATTAGAGGTAGGAGTTAGTGTTACTAGCTCCTTCGGGGATACAGTAGTAGTTAGAAAGATGTACAGAAGATGTCCGCTAATGGTTCAGGGGCATGTGTTTCCAGTGGATATGATTGAGCTACCGTTTTATGGCTTTGATGTGATTTTGGGTATGGACTGGCTCACTGAGCATAGAGCTAGGATAGACTTTGAGACTAAGAGGATTTCCTTGAAACTCGTGGATGATTATGAGATAGTGGTGGTAGCTGAGAATGTGAAGTTTATATCGAATGTAGTTTTAGTTTTAGAGGCTAAGAGGCTAGTTGAGACGGGTTTGGAAGCTTATTTGGCCTACGTGTTGACTCCGATCATGAGTGAGGTTAGACCTCAAGACATTTGGACAGTTTGTGACTTTCCAAGTGTGTTTCCGGAAGAATTGCCGGGTTTACCGCCAGACAGAGAGGTAGAGTTTGCTATAGAAACTTATTCAGATTCAGCTCCTGTTTCGATTGCTCCGTATCGTATGGCACCGAAAGAACTGAAAGAGTTGAAGACTCAGTTGCAAGAGTTGACATATAAAGGCTTCATCCGACCGAGTTCTTCGCCTTGGGGCGCTCCATTTTTGTTTGTAAAGAAGAAAGATGGAAGCATGAGAATGTGTATAGACTACAGACAGTTGAATCAGTTAACAGTGAAGAACAAGTATCCGTTGCCAAGAATTGATGACTTGTTTGACCAGTTGAAAGGGTCATCAGTCTTTTCGAAGATCGACTTGAGATCCAGTTACTACCAGCTGAAGGTAAGAGAGGTTGATGTACCGAAGACGACCTTTAGGACTAGATATAGTCACTATGAGTTTTTAGTCATGCCTTTTGGGTTGACTAACGCACCGACTGCTTTCATGGATATGATGAATAGGATCTTCCATCAGCATCTAAACCAGTTTGTAGTTGTCTTCATAGGTGATATTTTGGTGTATTCGCGTACCGAGGAAGACCACGACCGACAATTGAGGCTAGTTTTGCAGACTTTGTTAGACAATCAGTTGTATGCAAAGTTGAGTAAGTGCGAGTTATGGGTCCATGAGGTAGTCTTCCTAGGGCACGTAGTGTTAGCCGATGGGATTAGAGTTGATCCGAAGAAAATAGAAGCTATCGTTGAGTGGAAGCAGCCGAAGTCAGTAACAGAGGTTCGTAGCTTTCTAGGCTTAGCTGGATACTATAGAAGGTTCGTAGAAGATTTCTCGAAGTTAGCCGCTCCATTGACTCAGTTACTTCAGAAGAGTGTTCAATTTGAGTGGTCAGATGCAAGGCAGCGAGCCTTTGAGAAGTTGAAAGAAGCTTTGACCCAAGCACCGATCTTGATTCAGCCAGAGTCAGGGAAGGAATATGTGGTTTACAGTGATGCTTCCTATGTAGGCCTAGGTTGTGTTCTCATGCAAGACAAGAGAGTGGTGGCTTATACCTCAAGACAATTGAAGACTCACGAGCGTAACTATCCGACCCACGACATAGAGTTGGCTGCAGTCGTGTTCGCTTTGAAGATTTGGAGGCATTACTTGTACGATGAGAAGTGCACAGTGTACACAGATCACAAGAGTTTAAAGTATATCATGACTCAGCGAGAGTTGAATCTCAGACAACGTAGGTGGTTAGAGTTGTTAAAGCACTATGATCTTACGATTGAGTACCATCCGAGTAAGGCCAATGTAGTGGCCGATGCTTTGAGTAGAAAGGTAGTTGTAGATTTGAGAGCCATGTTTGCTAGATTGAGCTTGTCCGGGGATGGTGGCTTAGTGGCCGAGCTTCAGGTTAGACCTACTCTAGGTCAGTTGATTAGGGAGAAACAACTCTTCGATAGATCTTTGGCACCTCACGTGCAAGACATAGCTGAGGGTAGACATTCAGACTACAGTTTCAGTACCGATGGGGTATTGTGTTTCAGAAATAGGGTAGTTGTGCCAGAAGACATGAACTTGAGATGTACGATCTTAACTGAAGCACAGTAGTCCGTTTGTTATGCATCCGAGAAGTACGAAGATGTACATAGATTTGAAGAATGAGTACTTTTGGGTTGCTTTGAAGAGAGACGTAGCCGACTTCGTGAGTAAGTGTATGGTGTGTCAAAGAGTGAAGGCGGAAAATTATGTTCCCTTAGGTTTGTTGCAACCGTGGAAAATTTCAGAATGGAAATGGGAGAATATCACCATGGATTTTGTTTCGGGCTTGACTTTGACTCCTACGAAGAAGAACTCAGTTTGGGTTATAGTAGACCGTTTAACGAAGTGTGCTCACTTCTTAGCAGTCAACACGACTTATACCTTAGATAGATTGGCCGATCTATACATTGGTGAGATTGTTAGACTGCATGGTGTACCGAAGTCGATTGTGTCCGATAGAGATCCGAGGTTTACAGCTCGATTTTGGGAGTGTCTGCATACAACTTTGGGTACCCGTTTGAATTTCAGCACGTCATATCATCCTCAGACAGATGGTCAGTCAGAGAGGGTTATACAGATTTTAGAGGATATGTTGCGTTGTTGATTTTCAGGGTACATCGGAGAAGCACTTGCCTTTAGTCGAGTTTGTTTACAATAAAAGTTTTCAGTCGAGCATTCAGATGGCTCCGTATGAGGCCTTGTATGGCAGGAAGTGTAGAACTCCAGTTTGTTGGGCTGAAGCAGGACAGAAGTTGTTACCTATGCCGGATCTACTTAAGGGGACTACCGATAAAGTGAAATTGATTTGCGATCGCTTGAAGGTAGCTTCGGATAGACAGAAGTCCTATGCCGACTTGAAGAGGAAGGAAGTTGAGTTTTCAGTGGGTGAGAAGGTATTCCTAAAAGTGTCTCCATGGAAGAAGGTAATGAGATTTGGCAGAAAAGGGAAGTTGAGTCCAAGGTACATAGGACCGTATGAGATTGTGAAAAGTGTTGGCCCAGTTGCTTATCAGTTGCGTTTGCCATCCGAGCTAGAGAAGATACACGATGTGTTTCATGTTTCGATGCTCCGTAAGTATTGGTCAGATCCATCACATGTTATGCCTGTAGAAGAGATTGAATTGAATCCGGATTTGACATATGACGAAGAACCAGTTGAGATCTTAGCTTCAGACAGCAAGGTGTTGTGGGGTAGATCGATTGAGTTAGTCAAAGTGCGGTGGCAACATAGAGGGGTGGACGAGGCCACTTGGGAGAGGAAGGAGGATATAGAAAGGCAGTTTCCTTATCTCTTTCAGTTAGGTAATTTCGGGGACGAAATACCTTAAGTGGGGGAGAGTTGTAACACCCGTGTTTTGGGGTCGGGAGTTGAGTGTGTGGGTTAGGTTCGGGTCGTCAGATTCGGTTTAATTTATTTAGACCTTGGTTTTAATTTAAATAAGACTAAAATCCTAGTAATGGCATTAAGTCAAAATAAAAGAAATATAAGCTTTTTGAAACAAAACGAGAAGAGTCATCTTCTTCCCCATTTTCAATCTCACGTGAAAAACCCAAAGCTCTCCCAAACCACTGTTCCATCAATGCGCTTCACCATTTCAAGTGATTTTCACAAGGTAACTTCGTTTTTGAATTCACCTTTCCATCCCAATCATTTCCAAGGTTTTAGATTTCAAAAAAAAGCATCATCTTTTGTTTTTTCAAGTTTTCAAGGTTTGAAGAAAGCATGAAACTTTAATTGGTTCTTGACTTGTTTTTGGTTTGTCTAGTTCGGTTTTGAGTTAACCTTGCCTTAATACACCTTATATCTTGAAATGGAGGGATTTTGTCAAAAATCCCGAAATGGGTCTTGGGGGCATTTTTGAAAGTGTCAAAACTTGAAATTTTGATGTGGTTTTGTGTTGGGTTGAAGGGCTGATGATGTAGGGTTGTTAGGAAAGTGTTTTGGAAGTCTTTAAAGGTAATTTGGGTGCTGGAAATGGTAGATTTCAGCTGGGTATAAATGGAGTACGAAAATGTGATTTTGGTGGTTAGCTTGAGTTTGAAATTATGAAGTTTTGGCTTATGATTGTGGGTTGAGATTGTGGTTGAGTTTGGAAATGATTTGGTTGAGTAATACCTTGTCTTTTGATTGGTTAGAAGCAAGGGGAAACACCGGAGAAGGTTCGGGATCGGTTCCGGAATTTGTGGAGGCTTGAGTGGCTTTGCTTGGTTTGCTTAAGGAAGGGTGGTGAGTGAAACTTTCAAACTTATTTAAATTGGTTCAAGTGTGTAGTTGAGGTTTTGGAATGTGCTTGGCAGGCCATTCCAAGGTAGAAGTTAAGTTGGCAGCTTAACTTCTTGTATGTTTATACGCTTTAAATGTTTATGCCTATTATGATCTTGTGGAGCATGAATTGTTTGTGTATGAATATACATTGAAGTGTGTGGTGATGGCTATGTGTTGTAACGCCCCGGTTTTGGGCTTAGAAGTTTTGGGTGTTGACCGGTTCGGTCAAAGTGCGGTTCGAATATATAAGAGTGAATTTAGGAAAGCCTAGTTCGGGTTGCATTAAAAATATGGAAAAATGTTCTAAAATCATCTTTTAATATATATAAGTGAACTGTGGAATCAATTTTACAAAATGAGGTTTGGAAGGGTGACATTTTGGCTAGTGACCAAAATGTAATTTTTGAAAACTGCGTGACTGTTTTATAAAGGATTGAAACTTTGAATCTTTAAGGAGCTAATTACCCAAAGGGAGTTTCTCCAGATTTTTCTAAGATATTTTATGCTTTAATTCTGATTTTAAACAAAAGGAAAAGTGGAGGGAAGTTATTTCCTAACTAATTTTCCTAAAATCTCATTTTTCTCTTCTCTCATTTTCTCTCAAACCAAACACTTTTCTCCAGAGATTTCACCTCTGATTTTGACACTAAAATCTCTCTTTTCAATCCTCTTTTGATTGCTAATCATCTTATCAACAAAACCTCACCAATTGCCATTGGATTCTTCAAGCTTTTTGGTTCTAAAAGAGGAGAAACTCAAGTTTGGAGGTAAGAACGTCCTTCTCCTCTGAACTTCAAGTTCTTTAATGAAATTCCTAAGTTCTCAATCCTTATTTGGTGATTTATTAAAGGTTTTTAAGGTTGTGTAATGGATCTTGGCTTTAAATGCAAGATTTGATGATTTTTGATGAATTTTCGTTGGATCTGTTAAAGCAGTGATTTGAGGTGTATAATTGGTGATAAATGAATGTTAATTTGATATGGAATTGAGTTTTAACTAATGCAATCCCGGATAGGTTGAATTTCCTAAGTTTAGCTTGTGGTTCTTGGTTGTTTTTGGGTGATCTTGTGGATCTGTTGTTGCTGGAGGTATAAGGATGTTGTTAGGTCCTTTTTAGTTGTTAAATGATGTTTAAAGATGCTTAGTTTTGATGGTTTATGGCTGGGCTTTGTTGAGGAGTTGTTTGGATGCATTTTCGGTTGTGTTTGGTGGCCGAAAATGGAGTGTGGATGAGAGAAGCGAGTTTAGGTGCTTTCATTGAAGCTATTAATGCATGATGATGCATTAATCTACTGTTTTAATGTGTTAAAACAGGGGAGTCATCTTTGGATCCAAGTGGTGGTGGTCCGGAAGCTTGATTTGGTGTTTCGACAAGAGGCGAAACGGAATCGGTGAGTGGATTTTGGTTTTCGGCTTTGAAACCAATGTTTTGGAGGTTTGGGAGCTTAGTCTAAGTCTAAACAACTTTGCTAAGCTCAAGAGTAAGTTTTCGGAAAAACTCTCCTGTTGAGGAACCATGTGATGGTTGGGTGCAATCTGTTTGTTGCATGTTTAAATTCTGTTTTTAAAGCATATCTAGCATGTATGTTTGCTGAGATTATAAGCCATGTGTTTAAGGAAGCTCAAGGTTAGAGTTCCTTGTTTTTGAACATTGTATAAATGTTGTTTGATGCTTAAAGATGCATGATGTTTATGGCTTGGTTAAATGCTTTAAAACAGTGGATTATTGATGATATATGATGTATATTGGCAAGTGATGTTTTTGAAAAGGTTAAGGTCACTAAGGTGGTTAAAAGTCCTTGAGTGAGCCTTGTTTACTTAAGAACATCAAGGTGGTTAAAAGTCCTTGGATGGTTCTTGTTACGGACACAAAGGTGTTTAAAAGTCCTTGTGTGGTCCTTTCCAAGGTGTTTAAAAGTCCTTGGGCCAAGGTGTTTAAAAGTCCTTGGGGTGATTCATATCATGGTGTTTAAAAGTCCATGACCAAGGTGTTTAAAAGTCCTTGGGGTCAAGGTGTTTAAAAGTCCTTGAGGTGAAACTTGTTAAGGACACAAAGGTGTTTAAAAGTCCTTGTGTGGTCCTTGCCATGGTGTTTAAAAGTCCATGGGCCAAGGTGTTTAAAAGTCCTTGGGGATAAGATCACAATGGTGTTTAAAAGTCCATGTGTGAGTCTTATGTTGATCTTGTTTTAAAGATGGTAATTATCACTTATGGCCAATATGACATGTTATGATGTGAAGCATGAGATGCTTGTTTAAGATTGCTTGTGAGCATGTCTAAATGTATTTTGAAGTATGATTTATAAATGAGTTTTATAAATGCATTATTGTGTGGTTCTAAGGAGCTTTCCTCACTAAGCTTTTGCTTACGCTCTCTCTCTTTTCTTAAACCAATAATGCAGAGCATTAAAGTGCTTTGAGGGCAGCAAGGAGGCCAAGCAATCAAGTGGAAGTTAAGCTCATGTATGAGAAGGTTTTCTTAAACACTTTTAGCTTTTGGCATTTGGCAATGGGGGACCTATGTTGTTGTTTTGGGAGATGTTTGGAACTCCCTAAGTTGGATTTATGTTGTTGTTAATGTTGGTTTTTGTAATTGGCCATTATGTGTTGGTGTGAAGGCTTTTGTGCATGAATGGTTGCTTGTGTAGGAAGCATGCCTTTAGATTTGGGGCTTTTCATATATGTTGATATAATGATGATTGGTTGATGCAAATATGTCTCTTGTATGTTGTATGAGATGCTGGTAAAGTTTGATAGCAATTGGAGCATGATTGGTTGGTCAATTGCATGTTTAGGCAAGCAAATTTCTGCATTTTGTGCAGGCCGTATCGGAACATTGCCTGCCGTTTCGGAACGGGTGCCTCGAAGCAGCCCAGGCGTCCGAAACGGGTGACACCGTTCCGAAACAGAAAGGCTACTGTCAGCCCTCGTTTCGGTACGCGTTGCGGAACGGCCCCGCGTTTCGAAACGGGCTGTCTCCCGTTTCGGAACGGATGACCGTTGGGGGCTGACATTGGTAGTTATATGTTTCAAAATGTTTGCATTTTGGTCCTGAAACTTGTATGTGCAATTGTATGAGTTTGGAATGTCCGTTTGAGCTGAAATTTGGCCGAGATGCATGAAACATGATTAATTTCAAGTTGGTAACTTTAATTTGGGTGAAGTCCTTATATTTATCAGAATTTACAATTTGGTCCCTAAAGTTGTAATTTATTCAATTGGGTCCCTGTTTGATCTCTGATGTTTATGATCTTTGAGTATGTTGTTTGAATGATCATAACTAGGGTTAATGTGCATCTAGACAAGTTTAAAAAGAAAAAAAAGGGTCGTTAATCAAGGTTGTCTTTCGGGTTGACTTTGGTTTTCCCCGTGTGACTTTCTTAATTCGGGTCAACCGTCTAGGCCGGGTTAAGGGGGTTACATGTGTTATGCACGATGGTTGTACATGATGTGGTTTTAATAGTATGATTGGCACTAGTTAACTTATTGGGTATAAATGATTGATCATTAGGATTAGTGTGCACACGGTTGAGTCAAATTCGCGCGTGGCCTTGGTGGCGTAAAGCCATCAAGGAGGAGTACGGTGATGTAATATTCCACCGGAAATGTTTATATTATGCGTGATGATGAGTGGAATCCCATTCATAGGGCATGTGATGATGAGTTTAATCCCATCCATGCGAGGTCTTGTGATGAGTGTAATCCCATCGAGGTAAAATTGTTGTTGAGTGTAATCCGCATATCTGAGTAAAATAATAGTGGCCAATGTACTTGTTCTTGTGGTTACGTTGTTTAGATAATTGCTTTATCTTGATGAGCTTAACATGAAGTGAGATGCCATATTATTGTCTTATTGTGTTGCAAGCTAGGTTGCTATATTGATGCTTAAGTATGCTTGAGTGTGATGTTAAGGATTATATGCTTGAACCATGCATTGTGTTGTTTTTGGTTTTAGAGCATCCTCACTAAGCATCTAGGTTACGCTCTCGTTTTCGACAATGTAGATCATTAGTGTGGAGTTAGCAAGGAGCAAGGAAGGGGCATTCCAAGGTTTTGTAGTTGCTAAAGTATTGTTTAGTCAATAAAGTAGTAGTTTAGCAATGAGGCTGCTATGTGATTGTATGAGCTTTGTATGACTCATAAATGTTGAATGTTGTTTTTGCTATGTGTTGGATTTGTAACCATGTTATGTTTTGGTCAAATGCTTGTGATGTAAGGTTATGCCTTTGGATGCCATATGTTGTTTTGGTGAGCATGTAAACCTTGTGAGTGAAAACATGTGCCTTTTTGGCTTTTAAGCTTTTTAAGTATGTCTTGAAATGCAAGATCCTTCTTTGTATGAATGCCATGTTGTATATGCTTTGTTGTTCACCTAAATTGTTCTATATGTTAGTTCTTGGTTGTAGAGTGGTGTCTGAATGGTTGTTTGTGGTTAGGAGAGTCGAGAATTGCATTTAGAGTTGAGTATCGTATCGTTTTGCTGCAAATTGGAGTCTTGCAGTGCAGGGCGTATCGGTACGCCTAAGGGCCGTATCGGTACGGTCCTACATCTTGGAACTCAGATTTGGCTTAGCGTACCAATACACGGGGGTGTATCGATAAACCAAAACCTCACTGGAAATCCGAGTTTTAGACGAGATTTTGGCGTATCAGTACGAGCTCTAGGCGTATCGGTACGATTTTGTATCGTTGACCGCGAGATGTTGACCGAGGAGGGTGTATCGATACGCCCAAGGGCCGTATCGATACGGTCTCCCTGAGTTGACTGGAGGCAGTTGACTTGGTCAAGGCGTATCGATACCCTTGTCTGGTGTATCGATACGACATGCTGTGTAAGTTTAAACTGGGCTGTTTAAAGTGTTGTTTTGGATGAGTTGCTTTTATTTCGTGGTATTTCCGCTGTCTTGATCACATAGGAAATAAATATGCCTTTAGACAAGATATAATTAAAAAGAAATTTTCTAGGGTTGCTAACCGAGGTGGCACCTTAACGGGTTTCACATCGGTTTTCCTCGTGTAGCCTACTCGGACCGGTCAGTCGACCAGACCGAGACAAGGGGGTTACATATGTTTTAACTATTCTGAAAATCTGCATTAGTAGTAACGTTGAAATTTGCTATAAATTATATAAGTTGAATTGGAAGTTATAATTTATATAGTTAGAAATAATATAACCTCTAGTTTTGTTTAACATAAATAGAACTGAATTCCGAGCTATAGAACAACTTATAGAGATGAAACCTTATGGATAGTGCAATCTGGCCGATGGAAGAATTGAGTGTGTTTGTTACTAATTTTTGTATTAATTCATAAGGATTAAAAATGTAAGGCTTATATGGTTAAAAATTTAATTGAGTCAGCTTTCCAACGGTGTAAACGGTTCGAAATTTCAACGTAAAGAATGAGAGATATGAATTTTTAACTGACCGAGGCTCAGTTTGCCCGTTAGTGGCAACTATATAGGACATTAGAAAATAGGGTAAAGCACACAGACAATCACTGAACTTTGGTAAAAAAATAAAATGGTAACCAAACTTTCAAAAATCACAAAATGGCAATTAAACTTTATGATTTATAACAAAATGGTAACTGGACGTTAAATCCCGTTAAGTGACTGTTATAAAATTTGGTATAATAACACATTTAGTCCTTCATATTTATACATTCAATTAATTTAGTCCTATTTCGAAACAGTTCACTAAATTTAGCCCTCGTTATTTACACATTCTTTCAATTTGGTCTTTAAAGCAAAATTCCAAAGTATGATAACATGATAAATAATTACAATAGAATTTTTATAGGAACTCGAAAACTTGACTCGACTCGAATCGAAAAAATTTCAAATAAAGTTTGAGTTGTAAAATATGACGCGTCAACTCGAATATTTCGAAATTTTTTGACTCGGCTCGATTGAACGCTCACCTCTATCTTAAGATATGACGCGTCAACTCGAATAACTCGAAATATTCAAATATTTTAAATGATTTTTTCTTTTAAATTAAATATTTTTTAAAATAGAATATTTAATATTTTCATATTTAAATTACATCTATTATTTAATAACTACTTTAAATATTAAATTTAATTTAAAAATATTCGATTTAAAAGAAAAAATTGATTAAAAATATTCGAATATTTAATTAAATTTTTATAGGAACTCGAAAACTCGATTCGAAAAAATTTCAAATAAAGTTTAAGTTGTAAAATATGACCCGTCAACTCGAATAACTCGAAATTTTTTGACTCGACTCGATCGAACGCTCACCTCTATCTTAAGATGTGACGCGTCAACTCGAATAACTCGAAATATTCGAATATTTTAAATCATTTTTTCTTTTAATAACTACTTTATATATTCGATTTAATTTTAAAATATTCAATTTACAAGAAAAAAATTGATTTAAAATATTCGAATATTTAAAGTAGTTAATAAATATTCGAATATTTAAAAGAAAATATTTAAAGTATTTATTAAATTTCGAGGTGAGCGTTCAATCGAGTCGAGTCAAAATTTTTTTGATTTGTTCGAGTTTTTATTTTATTGGCAAAAGAGTATGATTTTATTAATAAGTATCTTACAGTGTCATCACACTCCATGGCCTCATTAAAAACCTCCCTACACCTAAATGGAGGAAAAGAGTACCGAGGAGTATGAGATAAAGAACAAACGCTAAAAACAACCGAACAAACACGAAAAAAACTAAAGCAAGAACCCAAAACACAAAACATTCACGCTACCATGCAAAACCAAGATGTGCGATCAACACCACCCCTCACCAAAAAGTCATCCAAGCAATTCACTTCTCGATAAAAACATGAATACATGAGCTCAACAATAATCCCCCTCAGATGCAACTAATATTTTACAACTCAAACTTTATTTAAAATTTGTTCGCTTCAAGTCGAGTTTTTTAGTTCCTATAAAAATTTAATTAAATATTTGAATATTTTAAATCATTTTTTCTTTTGAATCGAATATTTTAAAATTAAATCGAATATTTAAAGTTGTTATTAAATAATTGACGTGATTTAAATATAAAAATATTAAATATTCTATTTTAAAAAAATCCGATTTAAAAGAAAAAATTGATTTAAAATATTCAAATATTTCGAGTTATTCGAGTTGACGCGTCATATCTTAAGATAGAGGTGAGCGTTCGATCGAGTCGAGTCAAAAAATTTCGAGTTATTCAAGTTGACGCGTCATATTTTACAACTCAACCTTTATTTGAAATTTTTTCGATTCGATTCGAGTTTTTGAGTTCCTATAAAAAATTAATTGTAATTATTTATCATGTTTCCATACTTTAGAATTTTGCTTTAAGGACCAAAATGAAAGAATGTGTAAATAACGAGGGCTAAATTTAGTGAATTGTTTCGAATTAGGACTAAATTAATTGAATGTATAAATATGAAGGACTAAATGTGTTATTATACCAAATTTTATAACAGCCACTTTACGGGATTTAACATCCAGTTACCATTTTGTTATAAAACATAAAGTTTAATTGCCATTTTGTGATTTTTGAAAGTTTGGTTACCATTTTATTTTTTTTACCAAAGTTCAGTGACCGTCTGTGTACTTTACCCTAGAAAATATCCTTGAAAAACAAGAAAGTTTATAAGTATGGAATAAAGATTTTTATGATCACTTACCTGACTAGTATAACGTTCTAAGGAGATAAATCTTCAAAAGGTTGAAGTAGAGGCATTTTATAATAACTTACGGATTTAGTTACCTAAATGGTCTAATAGTTACAATAAAGCACTTGGGATTCAAGTTAGGACCAAGTAATTGAATTGTGGGGTTAGACAAAGGTATTAGCATATACCTGATACCCGGTTAAACAGTGAATAATAATTTGTTAGTTTATAAAAGATTATTGTTCACTTAGAACCCCATACTACCTCACTAAGCGGTTGCTTACCATATTTATCTATACATATTTCAGGTTATTAGAGTTTCAAGTGACTTTCGGGTTGGACATGAACGCGAAGGATAGTCGTACGGTTTGAATCAACCTCTTTAAACTCCTGGGAAGGTGGCACGTGTTTGTTATGTAGGCATTGTGGATTCATAAGCATTCTTGATTTTTATTGTATACATACAATAGTCTAACGAGCATCCTATTTTTGTAATGGGACTCTATATTTTATAATTTTTATGGTTGCTTATTGCTTGAATAATTTAGGCAGCATGTTTGTACGTTTTCTTGATAGAAATGTTTTTCTAGATCCAATAATCGTAAAATGTTGTTATAAAGCTTGAAAGTTTGGCTATGCTAAAATGAATATATGGGACCTAGCTTGTGTTATGCTGGTTACTTGTTGAAATTGTATTAGAAAGAAAAATGGTTATGTATATAATATGATAATATAGTCAAGGAAATGAAAATTTTATAGGCATAAAAAAAGGGTCTATTCACTTATGTAGATTCATGCTTCTAGGTAGCTTTTAGGCACACTAAATTGATAGATAGTATATCTAGTATTATCAATCGGTTAAAGTGAAGACTTGAATGAAGAAGCTACTCATTTTGAAAGTTGTATTAAAATCTGAATTAATTCTTATATTTTGGTAAGGAAGGTATGCTGGGATGTTGTTGTCGAATGCTTGATCGATAAAGTGACATTCTTGTTTATCAATATTGAACGTTAGTTAGATATGATCAAATATACGGTCAAATGAAGTTAATAGCCATAGATATGATCAAATATACGGTCAAATAAAGTGATATTCATGTTTGAAAGATTAATAACTATACGGTCAAATGAAGTTAATAGCCATGGATAAAAATTTTAGATCCTACAATTGTTACACGGTTAAATGCTCATTGATTAGATAAGTTTTATTATTATATTAAGATTAATGTTATTTGATCAAGAAACCATGTTTTTATCTGCTAGATAACTTATGCTTGAGAGTGCTTGACTTCATGTGATGTTAAAGGCATCGTGAATTAATTGTATGGTTGAACTGGTAAGCATATATCAATCATATTTGTTTAAGAAAAAATTTAAATTACCTTGTTTTTAGTTTGCATGCTTGTTACAAAGGTGTCATGTTAATCATGATCACCCGATTGTTTGCTATTAAAACGTTCTAATATGGTTTTTCTCTTAGATCAGGTTAGGGACGTTACAATTGGTATCAGAACATGGTTTAGTCGATCCTCGGACTAAATTAAAGTTCATTGTGTCTTGGGATTATGCATATGCCACCTAGGAGTCTAAATTTTTATTAATGTTAGTGATTTGCAGTTAATCTGAATTTTTTCTTCTATTAAAGTCAGAATATTTAACATATTCTAAGATTGAGGACGAATTTCTTTTAAGGGAAGGAAATTGTTATACCCCGAATCTTGGACTAGAAGTAAGTACATTTATTAGTAGTTAAGACTAAATGTAGTTAAGACTAAATAAAAAAGAGAGAGGGACTAGAATCAAACAAATTGGGATTTCGAGTGGCTAAATGAGGAAGGACTCAAATGAATTCATAGGAAAAGCTTGATATTGCATGATAAAACCATGTAAACTAAACGCTACTATACATGACAATCGAGAGTGATGCCATGAGAAAAAGAAATCAGCCATGTGGAATTGAAAAGGAAATAATTTCCAATGTGCCGTATTCTCTTTTCTAATGAAACCGAAGCAATAGAGAGAAAGAGAGAGAGAGCATTCAAGCTTATTTCCATGGAATTTGAAGGTGATGGATTGTGTTTGTCTAATTAGTTTCTCTTGGTTCAGTATATAAGAAGTAAAGGAAGAGGATAATGGCTTGAAGGCTAGCAATGAGATATTTGAGAGTATGTGAAGGTGTGTGTAACACCCTCTGACGTGGCTTAGTAGTAAACCGAATCTAAGGTGTTAAAATCAAGCAAACATGTAACTTGTGGTACAAGTTAGAGACTTAACACTAAAGACTAGATAAATTGGTCCATAAGTCATTCAAAATAAAAATCAGAGAGACAAGATAATAAATGTTCGTTACATTTCAATTAGGCAAATGATATCTTAAATTCGAAGGTTTCAAAATTAATTCAATGCATTATTGTTCATCAGCAACAAAATATGAAACTCAGAAACTTAACTAAAACAAGAAGATTTACAGTTTGACAATCATATGGTTCAAGCATTTCATTCTCTTTCTTTTTATCTAATTACTCAAATTCATTCTAGCTATAACCAGAAAGTATCAATATTTTTTACCCTTATTATTGTTACTAGAAGCTACTCAAATTCTAGCTTGAGAGATCCTATCATTCGAACAAGAACAAATGGAGAAACACTAAATATGTATACTTTAAGACATCTCCAATAGTTAAAACATATATTGCTTAAGTAGTTGATCATTTACATGGAGTGGTTCAAATAGTTAAACAACCAAACCTATTATTCAAGCAACAAGACATGAAATTCAGACCCTCAACACAAACATGCTACTAGAGTCTAATTGGTTAAACCACTCATGATCACATCAATCATTCATTCAGCAAACAAGCATAACCTTCAATCATATAACTATTAAACCAAGGTATTCAAGCCATCTAAAGCAAACACTAGGAATCTTCATACAAAACAACCCATATGAGTTCAATATTTGCATGTTATAGATATATATCAAAAAGGGTTTGCATGCCAAAGTAGTCTATCAAAAGTTTACAAGCAAGTGTGTGCCACCATCCTAGGAGTCAAATTTAAATAAAAAAAACTCATACACTTAGGTTCCTTGTGATCTTACTAGGCTCCTCGGATCAGATCTACAAGCACCGAATGTCACCCTGGAACATAATATGGAGAATTAGTGAGATATTGACCAAACAAGTTCGTAAACATTATGCATTTTAAATATGGCTTCAAGTCTCCCATTTATACTAATAGATATTCATTTTAGTTGTGATCATTTAAACATACATCATTAAAGGTTAATTCATGAGTTTTAATATTGATTTTCAAAGCTTGCATACAAGTAGTCAATTGTGCTTGAAAACATTATGAAGTGAACATTTCATCAATTCAATACCAAGATTCATTACAACAATTTTGACGTATCTTGAGCCTTGATTGGTAAGCTATTAGACACACGAATCCATAACAAGTGTAACATCAACAAGGGTACATTTAGTACCAAAACAAGGGTGCACATATTACCAATTCGAACAAGAGTACCAAAAGTAGTAAGATATCATCTGATCTTAACCACAAGGGATTGTAGTCCTAACTAGCGAGCTCGACGGACTCTATGGCATGCCAGTTGTGTCTAACTAACTCAAATCAATGCTTGCTTAGTTACTTTTAAATTCAAATAAATCAAGAGGCATCAAGTTCCTTATTCTTATTATGCAATCATACAACTTTCCATTCAAGACTATTAACATCTACTAGTAAAGTGTAACAAAACAAGTAGTATTGCTAATTTAGTTTACCTCAAAATGCTTGCCTTGAAATGTAAATGGTCTTACCTTAATCTAGCCAGAATGCCATGCATTCTCTTAAATGAAATCAAGATAATTTAACTACAATAAGGTAGCATCACTCAATCATACAATTCATTTTACACTTACAGTAGTTTTCAAGCTATTAATGATCCCGAATTATGACCCTTTTTTTGTCTATCGGTGTTTTTCTCTATGTTAGCCCTTTTATCTTCCGTATCCTCTCGGTCTATCATATAACATCATAACATTTTATTAGGCACAAGGAAATCTCAATCAACTAAAATTACATTTAATTTTTTTTGTTAAGGACCAATTATTCTATTTGGAAATCATCAAATTACATGCATACAATTTTAATTGTGTAGAATCTCAAATCTGCACCTTGCTTAATAATTTATCAACATATATTCATTTTATCTTTCTCAATCTATTTCACATTTAGTTTCAAAACAGGGCAACCTCTAAATTGTATTGTAGCAATCCTAAAATTCTCAATGGTGTCCAATAAACAGTCCGATTAATGATCTTAAACTCAGTATTACTTAACAGTCTTTTAATCAATCCATATACACTAAACTTTAGACTTCATAACCATCTATTATAATGATTTATACATCTACCAGCAAAATTTCAAATATGTATTCGAAACAGCCATGGAAATTGAATCAAGAGACAACCTAATTAGTTCACTACACTGTTGACTACAATCCCAACATGAACCGAATGTTCCGTGGTCCTAAGATTGTATTTCAATCACTAGTTTCATCTAATTTTCCTATGATTCATGAAATCTCGTAACATTCAAACAATTCACCATCTATAACTCACCAGTTACATTCATATACACGAAATTTCAAGATCATTTTCACACTCCTAATTCTCCTTAATTAAAATTGCTTTATTTCACTAACATACTTAAATTAACTAATATAACCGATTGAATTATTCATTTTATTTTTGAATTCTAACATTCAACAAAGAACAATTAAAGGGAGGAAGGGTTATTTTACCTCATCTTCAAAATCAAGCTTAAAATCATCCAAAAGAGTATAGAAAATTTTAACCGAATTGTTTTCTATCTCTATTCCTTTCTCTCGGTTATTTCATGGATAAAGGAGGAAGGAAACAAAAATAATTTGATCCCTTCTCCCCCCTTAGCCGATTAGTGCTCAACGATATGCCACATGGAATACTACGTTAGTGACACATCCGTAATGTTTTCTTTGGTTTTGATTTTACATGCATTCGACTTGTTCTTTTAGTTTTACTAGTTTGGTCACCTATAATTGGTGGTCACATTTGAGTTATTTCCCTTTTTGGTCCTTACTCATTGATTCTCTTAACAAAATTCAGAACTTTAGATCTAAGTTTAATAATCAAAATTTATAATTCTTTTGATTCGAAATAGAAATTAAATTATCCCATGCCACTTTTTGGAATGTTACAGATCTCTCCCCCTTATAGAAATTCGTCCTCCAATTTACCTGAGGGAAACAAATGAGGATAGTGGTTTTTCATAATAGACTCGGGCTCCCAAGTAGCCTCTTCAAGTTTATGATTCCTCTAAAGGACTTTAACAAGGAAAACAAATTTATTCAAAAGTATTTTTGTCTCTCGATCAAGTATCTGAACCGGTTCCTCTTCGTAGCACAGAAACATGGAAAATGTTGTGAATCTTATCGAATTCACTAGGAAGAGCTAGCTTGTAAGCTACAGGACCAACTCGTTCTGTTACTTTGAATGGTCCAATAAATCATGGACTAAGCTTTCCCTTCTTTCCAAATCTGAGGACCTTCTTCCAAGGAGAAACTTTAGAAACACTCAATCACCTACTTCATAAGAAATTTCTATCCTTATTTGATCATCATAGGCTTTTTGCCTATCAAAAGCTGCTTTAAGTCGATCTTAAATGACTCAAACTTTCTCCTTGGTTTCTTTCAGAAGATCAGGCCCCAACACTTTAATTTCTCCCAACTCTGACCAACAAAGTGGTGTTCTGCACTTTCTACCATGAAGAGCTTCGAATGGAGCAATTTGAATTGAAGTTTGATAAATGTTATTGTAAGAAAATTCAACTAGAGGTAAGGATTTTCCCAGTCTTTTCCGAAATCAACAATAGAAGCTCGAAACATGTCTTCAAGAGTTTAGATTACACGTTCGGACTGGCCATCAGATTGAGGATGGAAGGCGATGCTTAGATTAATCTTTGATTCTAAGGATCGTTGTAAGGATTTCCAAAACGTGGAAGTAAATCGAGAATCGTTCGTAGAGATTATAGAAATTGGAACTCCATGCAATCTAATTACCTCCATGGTGTAAATCCTTGCCAAATTTTCTAAGATTAAAGTCATTAGAATTGGCATGAAATGGGCTGATTTAGTCAACCTATCTACAATTACCCAATCATCATCATTCTTCTTCGTTGTTAAGGGTAAACCACTAACAAAATCCGTAGTGATGTGTTCCCACATCCATTTAGGAAGTTCGATAGGCTACATGATTCCTGTGGGGACTTGATGCTCAGCTTTGATTCTTTGACAAGATAAAATCGAGAAACAAATTCAACAACATATTTCTTTAACCCATGCCACCAATAAAGATCTTTCAAGTCTTTGTACATCTTAACTAACCTAGGATGAATTGAAAAGGGACTTTGGTGAGCTTCGGCTAACATTTCTTTTCTCTAGCTCTCGTGGTTTGGGACGCAAACACGATCCTTGAAATGTAATATCCCATTCGGTTTATAAGTTAAATCAGAGTTGGATTCGACAGTTAAGCTACTCATGATATTTTTAAGTTCAGGATCAGACTGCTGCAAGGTCTTAATTATTTCCACAAGATCATATTTAACTTGAATTTTTTATAAGAGTTTTCGGCTCCTTTGACGTTTGAAATGGGCATTAATAGCTACTAGAGCTACAAGAAAATATGGAGTTGCTCAAGATATTGGTCAACAAGAATATTAGCTTGATTCAAGCTTAATTCGAAACAAGGGAGAGCTAGAGGGTTTCGAATCAGAGAAAACAATGCAACCTTGCTCGCATTATGTTTGCGGAGATTGTCTTTCTCGTTCAACATCGCCACACCTCTCTTGTCACTTCATTCACCTATGGCACCGTTTTGAGCTATTTCTTCACTAAGAAGGAGTTTGATTGCTCTCATGACTATCCGACAAGTCTCACCGATCCTATTGATGAGAGATCTCTTTCTCGGGGGAAGTTTCACTACATCAATGGTAATTGTCTTCGCCTTTTCGAGCTTCCTAGTGATGCTATACCCGAAGAAATTACAAATCCTACCGTAGCTCCTCAAGCTCCTCCTCCTCCATCCATGGATTGTCTCATGACCTACCTTAATGAACAAATCACGGGCTTACGCACGAGAATTGCTTCTATGGATCAAGTCATGAATTCGGGGTTTGCCGCCATTGATACACGCTTCACAAGCTTAGAAGATCACATGACTAATGTGGAGAATCGTATCTCTTCTATTGAGTCCGAGCACAATTCGATGAATATCTCTCTTACGGCCTTCCATGATGAGTGGCGTCAATCAAGGAGGAACGATGATGCCAATGAAGATGAAGACGATGGTGATGGAGACGAGTAGTAGATTAGTCTTTGCATTTCATTCATGTCATCTTAGGATTTCCTTTCATGCACTTTGTTTTATGTTTTTAGGATTAAGTTTATCATTGAAAATCTATGCTTTGATTTCTATTTTTTCGATTTAAGTTTGATGTTTCTTTATTTATGAAATTTATGATTATCTATTAAATGTTGCTTGGTTAATTGTTCTGCCTTTATAGCCTATGTCTCTTATTTTGATCTAACAAAAAGGGGGAGAGGGAAGTTCACAAGCTCACTTAAAACTTAAACTTAAAATTTACCTAGCTAACATTAAGGGGAGTTGTTTTCCAAAAGTTTTTCAAAAGACTTAAAAATTTTAAGCTTTGGTTTTGTTATATCAAAAAAGGGGAGATTGTAAAACCTATGTTTGATTTTGATATAACAAAGTGTTTTAAGGACCAAATTGTAAAACTTGAAATGAATTTTTAACTCCCCTAAAAGTTTTCAAATCAACAAGGCTTTGCTATAGTTTGAAAAACTCAAACTCCAAAACATTTTCTAAGTGTTCCAAGGCCAAATTGCTAAAAAATGTTTATGCGTATCGATACGCCACTTACCGAATCGATACCTTTTTTACAAACATGGCTACTAAAGACAAGCATTTCGATACGCCCCTTACCGTATCGACACAGGGTATCAAAATATATTCTATCTATATCGATATGCTCTCTCTATAAAATTAGAAGGAGTTTGAATCGTAAACCGATACGGTCTCACCTGTATCGATACGATTTAAAAGGATTTTTTAAATCAAAAGCCGTAAATGTTTTGACTGTTGCTTTGTCAGTTGTTAGGTAACCAATTTTTAAAGAGGTGATTAATGAGTATCGATACGAATTCCTCCAGTGAGCTATGTTGGAAAAACTGCATCGATACGGTCTTACCCGTACCGATACGCCTACACGCATATCGATACGCCTCTCTTGTAATTGTGCAACGACTCTTTCATTTTTGAGACAAGTATCGATACGCTTCCTCGAGTACCGATACGGTAGGCTGCAAAAGTGCATTTATGGTGGAAAGAGAGGGTTCCAACAACTATAATCAATTCCTTAACCACCCAAATGACTAGAATTAATGGAGAAGGTATAAAAACAAGCCTATTGAAGACCAGCAACAACTATTGCTTCCAAGAGAAACATCTATACAAAAAATCCAAGCTCAAGTGCCAAAAGTCTTATTCTTGTAAAATCTCAAATTGTTCTTGAATGTAATTCCTATCTTGTATTTCAATTTGGGTTGAGTGCTTGTATTTAAAGGGGCAAATTTGTATTGATAGATATTTTTTTTTGCCTTCAATTTCTTCTTTATAACCAAGTGAGGTTTTGTCAATTTTGGGTAGAAAATTGACCGGTATTTTAAAGGTTTCCTCCTAAGCCTAGAAAATGGGAAGATCAATTAGTGGAATTGTTGGAAAATCCTTAGTGGAAGCTAAGGTAGTGGATGTAGAGTTCATTTGGAACTTGAACCACTATAATTGCCTTGTTCTTCATTTTTATTCATTCCACTCCTCTTCCAAAAAAATTAAAAACCCATTTCACCCCCTCTTGGCTTTGATCAATCCATTGATCCACTGAACAATTTTGTGTTTTTAAAAGATTTAATAGATTGATTTATTAAATGGGATTGGATGAGAAGCATTTTAAAAGGATAAACATTTTATTACGTAACTACATTTCTACTAAACATTTCTCTCAACTTTCTCATCAGCCAAACTATCTTTTCATCACTAAAATCTTCAGAGATTTATCTCTTTTCATCCACTTTTGATTTCTTAATGATTCTCATGGATTTCTACATCATCTAGCTATGGGTTTCTTGAAGAATTTCTTATAAATCATTGCAATCAAGGGGAAAAGCTTGTGTTAGAGGTTATCTTTCTTTTCTCTCCTCTAATCAAGGTTCATTAATGAAATTCCCAAGTCTTCGGCTCTCTAATTGTGTTTAATAACAATGTTTTATAATCTATTTGATGCAAATGGTTAGATCAAGCATTGAAAGCTGATTTCTCAAGATTTTCGTAATGGTTCTATTTTGGTTAATTTGAGATTGATCTTAATCATGATTTGGATGTTAGATGATGTTGAAATAATAGTTTTATCATAATAATCCGAGTTTGTGGTGTAAGAGTGAAATCTGAGTTGCTGGAGGTATAATGGTGCAAATAGGTTGATTTTTGATGTTAATTGATGATTAAAAATGGATGGAAGTGATAGGTTTTGGCTGGGATGAGGTTGTAGTGTAATCGAAGTTGTTTTCGGTTCTTTTGGATAGGCGTTTTGGTATTTTTGGGCAGAGCAGCGGGTTAGGTTTGTTTGCTGGAGATTTTAATGCATTGTGATGCATTAATCCTCTGTTCTTGTGTGGTGTAGACATGGGAGAACGTATCGGAAGCAATCGGTGTAGGTTCGTGAGCTTTGGTTGCTTGGATTCAGGTCGGCTAGTCGAGTTTGTGCGTGTTAGTGTGTGAGAATGTGAATTTCAGTTTGAAAGATTTCAAAGATTATTTGGGAACTTAGTGGTAAGCTTGAAACGCTTAACTAAGTTCAGAAGTAAGTGAAAGGATTTTTCTCTCTCGGTTGGGCTATTATGTGATGACTTATGCACTTTTTTGAATTAATGATTTTACGTATTTTTAAAGCATGTTTAAAAGAATGTGGTTACTGTTTTTAATGATGTGATGTTGAAGGATGCATATGGTAAGTGATCCTTGTAAGTATATGATGTATACTTGTGATTTTAAGCATGATTTAATGCTTGAAAATGTGAGTTATTGATTATGGCTTGAAAACAGTGAGGTATGTTTTAAATGTGAATTATATTGGTAAGTGATGCTGTGAAATGGTTTATAAATGATATCGGATATAGTTAGCCGGCTATAAGATTGAGTGCACTATAAAAAGTCACATTGGATGTCGAGGGGTTGGTGTCCGTGTCTTCGTCCAAGTACCCTAACGATCGAGGAGGTTGGTGTCCCGTCTCTCGTTAGTATATAAGCATCTAACTGATGATAGGGTTGGTGTCCCTATGGGTTGTAATTGTACCCGATTGATAGAGTGCCTTTGGTTGTGAATGTACCAATTCCGATTAAGATGGCTTGAAGTGTCGGGTAGACACTTGATGTAATTAGTGTATCCGATATGAGGTTTTAAGTTCTGAACTTGTTTAATGATCACTTGTAAGCCAATATAATTAATGATGTATCATGGAATGGTTTGTGTTGCATAACATGGTTTATACATGTTTTACTCTTTAAGCTTTGCATATGGTAGCTATGCATGGGAAGGCTTAAATTTAGTGTGGTTTAGAACTTATCGATGATTCATGATACATGTGGTTTGATGTTTAACATGCTAATTTTGGTTAAGGAAAGTGCATGGTTTTAAAAGGGCATGATTGTTTTCAAATGATGTTTTAGTAAATTGATATGAGATTTCAATGTGGACATGAAAAATGGTTTTAATGCATTGATGGTGTTTTGCTTATGAGCCTCCCCACTAAGCCTTGTGTGCTTACACTCTCATTTGTCCATCAATGAAGATAATTGAGGTTTTGTAGCCAGCAAGCAGCAAGGGATCACAAAAGACTTTATTCGCAAAAGTATATTTCGATTTATGTAAACTCCCTTTTGAGCAAGTTTGGTTTATGTAATAAAGGCAATGGGGGATCCGTTGAGTTGTTGGGAGATTTATGTAAACTCCCTTTTGAGCAAGTTTGGTTTGTTGTTTTAGACTTATAAATGACCTTTGGTATTTGGTTTATGCTTTACTTTGCATTTTAGTTTGACAATAGGTTGTATCCCTATAGTTTACCTTTGATGCAAATGCTCATGTTATGATGATGAATATGCCATATATGATTGAGGTTTGATGGTTAAATATGTTGTATGCATATCGGAAGCAAGTTGGAATGTTTTAGATTGGATTAAAGTATGAAAACCCAGCAAAAAGTGTCATTACAGGCCCAAGTGTTTCGGTACACTCGAGCCTGTCTCGAAATGGTGAGCCTGAAATGGCATAGGGGTTTCGAAACAGGGAAGGGGTGTTTCGGAACACTTTGCTATTAGAATCCCCTATTCTGAAACACCATTGAGGGTAACCTGTACCGAAACAACCAACAGTTAAGTTGGTTATTGGAATCTTTTGAAGTTCTGTTTCTTTATGTTTTGGTCCCTGAATGTTGTGGATGTAATTAAATAAGCGTGAATGATTGTTTTGAGTTGATACTTAACAGAGATGCATGAAATGTGACTACTTAAATGTGGTAACGTAAAAGCAAAGAATTCCTTGTAATTTGGTAAAATTACAAAATGGTCTCTAAAATGAGTTTGTATGCAATTGAGCCCCTAAACGTTGTTTGATTGAGTTGCAAATCGTTCCGCTGCGATGTTTATCCCATAGGATAATAATGAGCATCTAGATAAGATAAAATGAAAAAAAGTTCTTTATTAAAGTAAACTTCTCGGTATACTTTAATATTCCCCGTGTGACCTGTTCGCTCCAGTCTTTCGTCCAGACTGGGTCGTGGGGGTTACAATAAATATGGTAAGCAACCGCTTAGTGAGGTAGTACGAGTTTCTAAATGAACAAGAATCTTTCATAAACTAAGAATTTATTATTCATCGTTTAACCGAGTATAGGTATACGCTAATACCTTTGTCTAACCCCACAATTCAATTACTAGGTCCTAACTTGGATCTCAAGTGCTTTATTGTAACTATTAGACAAATTAGGTAACTAAATCTGTAAGTTATTATAAAATGCCTCTACTTCAACCTTTTGAAAATTTATCTCCCTAAATCGTTATAATAGTCAAGTAAGTGATCATCAAAATCTTTATTCCATACTTATAAAATTTCTTGTTTTTCAAGGATGTTTTCTAATGTCCTATATAGTTGCCACTGACAGGCAGACTGAGCCTCAGTCGGTTAAAAATTTATATCTCTCATTCTATACGTCATAATTTTGAACTGTTTATACTATTGGAAAGCTGACTCAATTACATTCTTAACCATATAAGCCTTACATTTTTAATCCTTATGAATTAATAAAGAAATTAGTAACAACCACACTCATCTCTGCCACCGACCAGATTGCATTATCCATAAGGATTCATCTCTATAAGTTGTTCTACAGCTCGGAATTCAATTCAATTTATTTTAAACAAAACTAGACGTTATATTATTTCTAACCATATAAATTATAACTTCTAATTTAACTTATATAATTTATAGAAAATTTCAAAGTTACTACTAATGCAGATTTTCAGAACAATTAACTGTCCAAATTCTAACCTTACTATACTCACAAATCCATAACATGTATAACAATAACAAGGGTACACTAAGTACCGAATCCCTTTCATTATTGACAAGGGTACCATTTGTACAATTAGATCATTAGATTTTAACAACAAGGGACCGTAGTCTAACTAGCAAGTTCGACGGACTCTATGGCATGCCACTTATGTCCAACTAACTCAAATCAAGGATTTCTTGTTTTTTAGGTATCTATTTAATTCAACCACAGCCTAAGGCTCCTCAACCCAATCAGATTCAAAGGGAATGCATGCTCAGTATGACTAAGATGTTCAATCAGTTGATCAATAATATGAAGTAAAATAACCCACCTGAGCATGCAACAGTTAGGTCTAGGCCCTCTATCCATACACTGGCTCAACATCGAGCTTATACGTTTGCAGGATCTGATGACGAGAACCTGAAAGCAGCAAAATACTGGCTGGAAGCTACTGTTAGAATTTTAAAAAAACAGCTTCAATGTACAGATGAGCACAAGCTGGAGTGTGTTGTAGATGTGCTTGCGGAAGAAGCTTTGAATTGGTAGGAGATTACTATCCTCATAGTTCATGAAGAATTGGTCACTTGGGAATTGTTTTTAAAGAGTTCTAGAAGAAGTATGTAAGTGAGCCATACCTAGGTGAAAGAAGGTGACGTTTCTTGCATCTGAAGCAAGGTGGCAGGCCCATTGAATAGCACATCAATGATTTCTATGAGTACTGCAAGTACGGATCCGAATATATCAAGAAGGACAAGGACAAATATAGGATGCTCATTGAAGGACTGAATGATGAACTGAGCTTGATGTTTGTAGCTCTTAGATTAACGGACTTCCAAGACCTGGTGAATCGGGTCATTGCAACGAAATCTCGAATGAAGAATACCGATAAAAGGAAGGAGAGCTATTCAAGGAAGGATAAAAGGCCCTGGAATAATGACAATCCTCAGTGGCATTCGAAAAGAATGAAGAATCAAGGAGGAAACTCCTCGGGCTATGTTGCTTCACCAAGGGGTAACCATATTCCGAAACCTCAAACCATAATCAAGTCTTCGACCCCATCAATCTATATCAATAACTCGTTAAATATGTGAAGGGATACACAATCTCAACACCGAAATGTCTTTGAGAATTTTCACTCTGGCCAGTGTAGGAGACAATCAAATTCTTGCTTCCGGTGCGGAAGCCTGAATAACTATGTTCAAAATTTCCCTTAACCTAGGGACAAGCCCTGGGTGAAAGTGGCATCCAATTCAAGCCAAGTTCCATCTTTTAAGGGTAGGGGATCAAAACCAGCCTAGTCTGGGAATTCAGGAAGGACTTGAGGCCAAGCTCCTGCTAATACCCATCAATAGTCTCGGGATCCCTACTCGTGTTTATCATATCCGGAATCGGGATGAAGAAGAAGCACCTGATGTTAAAACAATTACTGTTGAGCTAAACGAAAACTATGTTTATGTTTTAATTGACTCAGGATTTACTCATTCGTTTATTTGTTCTTCCTTACTCGTGAAGTTAAACCTAAAACCTGAATCTGTAAGTCAAGGGCTAGTAATTTCGAACCCTTTAGGAGGATCCATGATTGTAAACCTCATTTGTTGAAACCACCTCGTGTATATCCGAAACATTCCTTTTCCTATAGATTTGTCTGTTCTACCTTCTTACGAGTTTGATCTGATTCTGGGTTAGACTAGTTAGGGTAGACTGTCAAATTGGGGGCTTGGGTAGACTGCAACTGCTTCGAGAAACAGAAGATCAAATTAGAGTCATATGCAATCGATTAAGGGAAGCCTTCGATCGACAGAAAGCGTATGCTGACCGTAAAAGAAGAGATGTTCATTATAATGTGGGAGATAAAGTTTTCTTAAGGTATCTCCATGGAAGAAAATATTCAGATTTAAGAAGAAATGGAAGCTCGGTCCTCGGTTCATAGGATTTTTCGAAATTACCAAAAGGATTAGCCGTGTAGCTTACCGGTTAGCTCTTATTGAGGAGTTCAACAAGATACAAAATGTATTCCATGTTTCGATGCTTCAAAGCTATCAGTCTGGTCTATCTCACATCCTCGAGCCTGAAGAAGTAGAATTGAACCCAAATCTATATGACGATGAAGAACTGATCAAGACTCTTGATCGTGAAGAAAAAAGATTAAGGAATAAGACTATCACTTTAGTCAAAGTTATGTGGAAAAACCATGGAAGAAAAGAAGCCACCTTGGAAACAGAGGCTGCAATGAAAGAGAAATATTCTCATCTGTTTGTTTCAGGTAAAATTTGAGGACGAATTTTCCTTTAAGGGGAGAAGAATTTGTAACACCCAAAATTAGGGCCTGGAAGATTTAAAAATTCTGAGTATTAATTTTTGATTTATCATATTGAAATTGATTGAAAGACTTAATGATGAAGGACTCAAAAGATAAAGATTTCAAATATGATCACCAATCAGTGATGACCAAATCAACATA
Source organism: Hibiscus trionum (assembly GCA_030270665.1). Taxonomy (NCBI): domain Eukaryota; kingdom Viridiplantae; phylum Streptophyta; class Magnoliopsida; order Malvales; family Malvaceae; genus Hibiscus; species Hibiscus trionum. The sequence goes on from BSYR01000003.1 coordinate 48,596,757, forward strand.
GCTTGAAAATCTCGAGGAATGTGTAACGCCTTAGATTTGGGCCTATATGTTTTAGACATTGGATCGGGCTGGTTGGGAATGGTTCGAATCCTTGAGGTAGGTTCAGGGAAAACCTAGTTCTGAATGTTTTAAAAATATGGAAAAATATCTAAAAATCATTGTTTATTATGAAAATGATTGTGGTAAAAACAACTTTACAAAATGAGTTTTGGAAATAATACATTTTGGTGTAGTGACCAAAATACAGTTTTTGCAAAAGTTGGCTAGTGACTATTTCATAAAGGATTAAAACTTTGAATCATTAAGGTGCTATTTTTACCATTTATTTTCATCAAATTTTTCTTTACTTTGGGAGCTTTTAATAAATGATTTTATAAAAGAAATAAAGGAAATTTAAAAGGAAACTAATAGTTGACTTTTCATAACCAACTTCACGTTAGTTTTTCAAATCCTCATTTTCTCTCAACTTCTATTCAGCCAAACACTTTTCCCTCATCAAAGAACCTTTGATTTTCTCCTTGATTGCTGAGATTTCATTCTCTAATTGATTCTCCAAGTTTGTTTCATCAAATCACATTGATTTTGCTTTGGATTTTTCAAGAAAACTTGCCCAAATTGAGAGATCAACCATTAGAGGTAAGATTCGTTCTTCTCCTCTAATGATCAGTTCTTTACTGAAATTCCCAAGTTATCAATCCTTTGTTAATGGTTTTTGAGTTGTGTTAATGTTATTTGGTGTTGAGAATGAGGTTTTAACAAATAAATCCCGAATAGGTTTGGGTCCCTAATTTTAAGATGTTAGATTTGTAGTTCTTGAGGTGTTTTTGATGTTCTGCTATTGTTGGGGCATAAGGTCGAGTTTATGTTGATTTTTAATGTTGATTGAAGTTTAGAAAAAGTTAGAATGGTTAGATCTTGGCTGGGTTTTGATTGGTGGAAGTTTGGAAGTTTTTTCGGTTATTTCGGATAGCCGAAATGCTTGTTTTGAGTAGGGCAGCGTGTGGGAATGAGTGGCTGGTGATTTTAATGCATGGTGATGCATTAATCATCTGCTCTTATGTGTGTTGAACATGGGAGACTTCATCGGACGCGTTTGGTGTTGATCCAAAAGTGCCGGAAGCTTAGAAATCATTTCGGAAAACAAGCAAAACGTCATCGGTGAGTGAAAATGGTTTTAGATGTCCATGAGGGACAAGGAAACAAGTTTTGGGGATTTAGGATTGGTTTGAAACACCATTCTAAGTCCGGAAGTAAGTATCTTTTGATTTGCTCTCAAAATGTGGACGATGCCCCTATTTGCATTTGACATGCTCTTAATTTGAGATAGATAAACTCCTAGTGTTTTATGCATGATTTATGACATGAGATGATGTTTTATATTGACCTTATGTGATAGAAAAATATTACAAAGAGTTTTGAGATTTTGATCAAATGTTATGCATGGACTTTGATTTGGAAATGAGATGAGTTTTGTGTAGAAATGTTGCATCAAAACAGTAGGTGAGATGATGATTTTAATATAATACATTGGCATAATTGATGAGATGTTACCGAATATAATTGGTCGACCAATAAGATGTAAAGTGCACTCTAAACTAAAATTTGAACGTGCTCTTTGGAGTCGGGCAATGGGGGTAGTACTATCCCGGTCCAAAGTGAGAGTCCGGTGATGAGAGATTCCATCGAGGTAGGTCTTGGTGAAACACCCAAGTTTTTTGGTGAAGATAGATACCGCCATGAGATTCCGGTGATGTGAGATTCCACCAGGGTAGGACTTGACTCTATGTCAAGCTAATCCACATATGAGTAAAGATGGAAAATGAAATGTCAATATATGAGATTGAGTTATGATTCACATGTACCAACGTTTGAAATATTTTTATGCTATGAGAAATGCATATGAGATTTTGAGATTATGAAATACTTTTGTATATCAAGCATGTGTGGCCTTGCCATGAGTTTTGCATTGGTTGAATGCAAGAGATAGATAGATGGTACATGTGGTTTTCAAATGGTGTTTTGCTTTGAAGTGGATTTCAAGAATGAGATAGAAAGAGCATGGTTTTAGAAATGGATTTCAAGATAATGTTTTAAAAGCTTGCATTGTTGTGTTGGTGTTTTAGAGCATGTCTCAATAAGCTATTGTGCTTACGCTCTCTTTTACCAACAATGCAGATAATTGAGACATCTTGAGCAACAAGGAGGCTTAAAGGAATCCAAGGAGTAGATAAGCTCAAGTATGATGTTTTACATTTTCCTTTAGTAATGATATATGGCAATGGGATTTAATGGTTTGTTTAGGGGATGTGTTTTTGACTCCCTTGAGCTGTAGCAAGTTGTATGTGCTCTTTTTGGTTTGTAGAAGGCCATTATATTCGTTTTGTTGCTTTACCTTGCCTTTTGGGATGCTTATGGTTTTTGGTTAGAGCATGCTCTTTTATATGTCTTTTGTTCTTGTGATGCTATGTCAAATGCTTGCCATGTGCTTAGAGTTGAATGCTTTTGTGTTGATTTTGATGTTGTAAACATGTCCATATGTTTTGGTGATGTTAAGTGTGAGTTTGGGACTGAATTTGCTACACATCTAGTATGGGTATCGATACTCGGGCTTGAGTATCGATACTCATAAGTAAAAGTGGTGCAAAATGGTCCAGGGGTATCGGTACGAATGGGAAGCATATCGATACGCCTGGGCAAGGTTTGAAGGGTGTATCGATACTCAAGATTGGGTATCGATACCTTTTTCCCAAGTTTGGCCACTGCCTTCCTGCATACCGATACGGCCCCTAGGTGTACCGATACGCGACCGTTAAAACCTGTTAAAAGCATCTTTTAAAGTTCTGAAATGTTACTTTTAGTCCCTGAACTTCGTGCATGCAATTAGGTGAGTTTGGATAATCTGATTGTGATGAAATTTTGCAGAGAAGCATCAATTATGACTAATCGAATGCTGGTGACCTTAAAATCAGAAATGTTTATGTACTTAATAGAATTTACAATTTGGTCCCTATATGTATAAGTTATGCAATTAAACCCCTAAATGAAATCCGATCGTTGTGTCGTTTCTTCCTATGCTCTTTGATGATCACATAGGATCTAAATTGCATCTAGAAAAGTTAAAAAGAAAAAAGGTCACCAATGAAACTTGGCTATAACGAGTTGGCTTTGGTTTTCCCCGTGTAAGCTCCTTGGTTCGGGTTATCCGTCTAGACCGTGCTAAGGGGGTTAAAGAATGCATGTAAAACTAAAAGTTAAATAAACCATAAGGAGGTGTCATTAGCTAAATGATCCATGTGGCAAGTGGGAGGGCCTCACTCGGTTAAAGGGAAAGGGGGGATTCCACCACCTTGTTTCATTTTCCCATACCCATAATATAACCGAAACAAAAGGATTGAGAGAAAACAAAGGAGATAGAGGGTCGTTTTGGTTTTTTTGCTCTATTTTTAGTATTTTGGAGCTAGATTCGTTAGCAAAACTGTGAGAGGTAAGTTTTCTATGTTCTACCTCTTTGAATTAAGGAATGACATTGAGAAATTTTACTTTGAACTGATGTAGTTTGACATAGACTTTGTTGTTTGAATATGTTTAGTGCAAACATGAAAATGTATAGGGAATGAAGCTAAAATTGTTAATCTTGAACCTTAACAATGTGAAATTCGAATTGTATAAATGGTTAGCATATTGGAATTGTGAGGTTGGTACGAATGGAATTCGAAATTGTTTCCATTGTGGAATTGAGAAATTGTTCATTTATTAATATGAAGCCTAGGATACAATTAAACGGTCTTAGAGAATTGGATGATCATTAGGTTGATTCTAGGAGTACAAAATTTGTATAAAAGTGTTGGAAAATCAAACTGCCTTGTTGAGTATGAACATGCATAATTTTGGACTATTTTAGAAATCAGTTTGTAGTAGACTGTTTGAGTATTAAATTAGGGTCCAAATGCTTGAATTGACCTGTGAATTGCGCTGTGTAAAACTGTAGAAAAAATAGGGGAATGAATTTTGATGAGGCATGAGACTATTTTATGGAAAATTGAACTGAAATGTGAAACTGCTCTGCGTGTTACAGTGAAAACAGATTTGAAAATTCACCATAAATTGTATAGGTGGAATTAGAACTTGTAATTTATATGGTTAGAAAGATAGTTGAATTAGCTTTCCAATAGTGCATACAACATAAAATTTTAATGTATAGAACAAAAGATATGCATGTTCAAGTGAGTTGTGTGTAACCCCCTTAGCCCGGCCTAGACGGTTGACCCGAACTACGAAGATTACACGGGGAAAACCAAAGTCAACCCGAAAGTCAACCTTGATTAACGACCCTTTTTTCTTTTTGAGCTTGTCTAGATGCACATTAACCGTAGGTGTACTCTTGAGGTAAGCATACTCAAAAATCACAGCAATCGGAAAATAATAAGGGACTCAATTGCACAACATACGAATTTAGGGACCATTTTGTAAATTCTGGAAATTAAGAGGACTTTACAAATTTTTAAGTTACCATTATGAAATTAGTCATGTTTCATGCCTCTCTGCCAAATTTCACCTTAATCGCACATCTCGAACTCAAGCAATTACACATACAAAAATCAGGACTAAAACGTAAAGCTTGCAAACCTCAAAACCATTCAAATCAGTGCCCAACGGTCAAGTGTTTCGAAACGGGAATAGACCGTTCAGAAACGGGGCTTGGCTGTAGCCAAAGTGTATGGAAACACCTCTACCCGTTTCGAAACACCCATGCCAAATCCAGCACCTGTTTCGAAACAGGCAAGGGTGTTTCGAAACACCCTGCCTAGAAACAGCAGAAAAGTCTGTTTTAACTCGTTTAAACATCATCGAACATACTCTAAATCAATCCTCAACAAATCAACAACATGCCAAACATCATAACTACCAAATTGCATTAAAATCTAGATACAAAACAACCCCTAGGTGCACCAACTCTTTCAACACATCCAACACTTAATCATGCTTTTAAAACAAGAAGCATAGCTTAACGACTTATGAAGGAGAAGATTCAAACGTTGCAAGCGTTAAACCACATAGTTCAAATCATAACCAAACTTGTCCAACATACACAATCTCATTACACATCAATATAAAAGACTCTCCCCCCATTGCCTTTATTATCTATAGCTATTAACCGAGACATACTTCTCAAGTGGAGCTCTCCTTGAATCCTTTGCTTCTTGATGTCCCAACTTCAATTATCTGCATTGATGGACAAAAAGGAGCGTAAGCACATAATGCCTAGTGAGGAATGCTCAAAACCAAAACACCATCAATGCAGCGAATCATAAAACCCTTTCTAAAAGTAGATGTAAATCAATAAACCAAAGCATTGGTCGAAAAACCTCTTTTGAAATATCATGCTTTAAACCATGCCTTGCTCAACATGAAAACCAACCTTTAGCTTAGAAAAGCTAAACAATTTACCCCAAAACACATTCTTGCAAAAACCATTATTTAAACCTTTCCATGCATAAACACCACATGCAAGGTTAAACTCAAATTCCTCGGAAAACACTTCCACTTCACAACATACTTTCCATATGCTTGATGGCCATTTCAAAACAAAACCTTTGAAAAACCATTTGTTCCATCCAACTATCTCATGCATTCAACATATACAAAACTCATGAACTACTAAAAGCACATTTGCATTACATGCCTTTCAAGACAAGCCTTCACAAGACTTCAATGCATTTATGAGATTCTAAGCACATAAGCACATTACACTAGCAAAATATACAAGTGCTCAAGCTTAACAAACATGGAAGTTGTATAACACACTAGCGAGAGCCGGGACACATCACAAGGCTTACACATGGAAGCTACCACAACCATTGTAATCACCTTAACCAAGTTCACACACAAGAGCAACCGTCCACCGTTGTGACGCTTAACAAAGTCCACCCACGAGAGCAATCCTCCATCGTGGTGACATTTAACAAGGTTCACCCACGAGAGCCATCCTCCATCGTGGTGGCACTTAACCAAGCCCACCCACGAGAGCCATCCTCCATTGTGGTGGCACTTAACAAAGCCCATCCACGAGAGCCATCCTCCATCGTGGTGGCACTTAACAAAGCCCACCCACGAGAGCCATCCTCCATTGTGGTGACACCATCTATCTCAATCGCTACGATTCTTGGATGGAGTTTACGGTACCATTACAACCCCTCGACATCCAAGGCGACTCAATTCACGGTGTACCCAATCCTATAGCCGGCTAACTATATCCGATTAAAGTAACCAACAACAGCTTACATAACTTGCCAATACCATCAATTACCATCATCAATTCACTGTTTTAAAGAATTAAACAAAGCCATTAAACAACATGCAACACTATGCATCAATTCCACAATTCCAAAGTACAAAACCAAGGATCTCTTACCTTGAGCATCCATCAACACATGACTTTCAAAACCAGCATTAAACCATGCTAAAACATGCTTTCAAAACAGAATTTAAACATGCAAATCACATACATTGCATCCAACCATCTCAAGTGCATTAAAAACCAATTCATAACACAAACCAAGAGAGAAATTCCATTTACTTACTCTTGAGCTTAGCTAAGTTGCTTAGACTTAAACTAAGCTCCCAAAACCTTCAAACATTGGTTTTAAAGCTGAAAACCCCAACTTCACTCACCGATACACAAAACTACGCTAGCCGTTAAGCCTTCCAAGCATCTGAAACCCTCCAACGCTACCTCTATTGCTTCCGGATCATTCTCCCCTGTTTTAAAGACATAACAACAGAGGATTAATGCATCATCATGCATTAAAAACACCAGCAACACAACTCAACTCGCTACTCTACATAAATCCAACATTTAGGCTACCAAACACAACCGAAAACACCTCCAAACTCTTCCAAAACTTAACCCAGCGAAGATCCATCACTTCTAACCATTTTTAAACATCAATTAACATCCAAAATGAACCCAAACTTGTCCTTATACCTCCAGCATTAACAGAACACCAAGATCACCCCAAAACTACCATTTTCACAAGTTAAAACTTAGGAAAATCAACCTATTCGGGATTGTATTGATTAAACCTCAATTTACACATCATTTAGACATCAAAAATACATCAAAAAGACATCTCAAAATAGAGCCCAATCATCCAATACGAATTTCTTCAAAATTAAATCCAAATCTTGAATTTCAAGCCAAAATCAAGATCACAACATTAAAACCATTAATAAAACTCAATTTAAGGATTGAGAACTTGGGAATTTCAGTAAAGAACTGAGTATTTAGAGGAGAAGGACGTTCATACCTCTAAATGTGGATTTCTCCTTGTTTAGAGCCAAAATCCTTGAAAATTCATTAAGCAAATGGTGAGGATTTGATGTAGAAATGATTAGGAATCATTTGGGGATTGAAAACTCTTCTTTACGTGTGAAAATCAAAAGGAAAGTTGTTGTGGAAATGTGTTTGGCTGGGGGAATTTTGAGAGAAAATGAAATAGGAAAATTTTGGTAAAAGTTAGTTATGAAACTAAAATATCACTTTTCCCTCTTTTCTTTTTATTAATTAAACACTAAATGAGTCTTTAAAAATCAAGAAAAATCTGGAGAAATCCTCTCTTGGGTAAATTAGCTCCTTAAAGATTCAAAGTTTCAATCCTTTTAAAACAGTCACGAACTTTTCAAAAATTACATTTTAGTCACTAACTCGAAATGTCATATTTTCAAACCTCATTTTGTAAAATTGATTTCACCACCCTCTTATATATATTAAAAGAGGATTTTTAGATATTTTTCCATATTTTTAATGCATCCCGAAATAGGCTTTCCTTAAAACCACCTTTTATATTCGAACCGAAAATCTGACCGGTCCGGTTCAAACCCAAAACTTCTAAGCCCAAAATTGGAGTGTTACAACTCTCCCCCCTCTTAGGAAATTTCGTCCTCGAAATTTCAACCGGCGAAAAGAGCACAACCACACTTCTCAAAGCAACCCACAAGGCAACACAGGAGACTTAACCACCACTGAACACTCTTCACACAAAACTCCACCAAACCAACTCCTCCACAAATCAACTTACACTATAACCAAACCCAACACCACCACATACTGTTCACAATTTCCAGAACACTCAGATGTTAACCACAACTTAACCTTTCACACTTACGAACTGCGCATAGCCCCAATAACAACCCGAAGAACCTCCAAACTTTTACAGCATACACCACCTTAACTAATAACTCCCAAAACTCGCACACACGATGACACCAACCCATCCAGTTTCAGCAACCATGTGACCCACAACCTTCACTGCTTCTAAAACCCCTTGCAAAACTGCTCAACTTCTTCCAAAGGTTACCACATCAAGCAAAAATTCTTAAGCATCAACTGCTTACTCAAACTTCTCAACGTATTGATGACATTCCTTCACATCTGCCACTATCATTATCATAACGACTCACCAGGACTACTCACCCAACATCCGAAATTCACGTCACAAAACCCCAACCTTGGCTCCGCCAGCCGTTCCACATACCACTAGCTGACTACAGAAGGGATTTACTTATACGCGACTAGCCAAACACTTCTCACAAGAACCTGTCCAACCAACAATGGCCCTTGAACTTACATTGCCTTTCCACCTCAAGCTTTGACTACAACAATAGCCTTACCAGGACACCGCCCATTCTATACATACATATTAAGATTACGAAACTTCTATTCACCCCAAGCCAACCCTTTTCTACAGCCCTCAACACAACCTCTTCTCAACTCTTCGAAGGTTGCTACGAACCATCACCTACAAAAACAACCCTTCTATTACAACATCAATGCCAAGTTACCTCAGCTCTCTGGAACACATCCACTAATTTACTACATCACTTAACACCAAGAAACTACCACTTCTATCAACTATTCACAACCAGTCTGACCGATTCTAACTTCAACCGGTAATCTCCTCACCACCACACCGCTAAACTCTTTAAGCACCAAACCACTTTCCTTCTGCCAACATGCTATATCGCACTCACTATTACTGACAGCTAGCTTAATACCCTTGTAACGCCCCAATTTTGGGCTTAAGAGTTTTGGGATTCGGACCGGTTCGGTCGGATCGCGGTTCGAATATATAAGAGTGAATTTAGGAAAACCTAGTTCGGGTTGCATTAAAAATATGGAAAAATGTCTTAAAATCCTCTTTTATTATATATATAAGAGTTTGGTGAAATTAATTTTACAAAATGAGGTTTAGAAGTGTGACATTTTGGTTAGTGACAAAAATGTAATTTTCGAAAACTGTGAGACTGTTTTAAAAAGGATTGAAACTTTGAATCTTTAAGGAGCTATTTACCCAATGGGAGTTTCTCCAGATTTTTCTAAAATATTAAAGGTTTAATAAATGGATTTTAAATAAAAGAAAAGGGAGGGAAGATATTTTCCTAAATTTCCAACTAACTTTCCACATTTTCTATTTTCTTTTTCTCTCATCTTTTCTCTCAAACCAAACACATTTCTCCAGAGCTTTTCCCTCTGATTTTTTCATCTAAATATCTCATTTCAATTCTCTTTTGATCTTCAATCATCTCTTCAACAAAACCTTTGCATTTGCTAAGTGGATTTTCAAGAATTTGGTTCCAAAAAGGGAGAAAACTCAAGTTTGGAGGTAAGAACGTCCTTCTCCTATGAACTCTCAGTTCTTTACTGAAATTCCTAAGTTCTCAATCCTTGATTTATGTTTTATAAAAGGTTTTATAGATGTGTTCTTGATTTTGGCTTTTAAATGCAAGATTTGATTGATTTTGATGAAATTTCGTATGATATGATTGGGCAGTGTTTTGAGGTGTCAATTTGATGTTAAATGAATGTTAAATTGATGTGAAATTGAGGTTTAATTAAAGCAATCCCGGATAGGTTGAATTTCCTAAGTTTAGCTTGTGTTCTTGGTTGTTTTTGGAGTGATCTTGATGATCCGTTATAGCTGGAGGTATAAGGACGTGGTAGGATCCTTTTTGGATGTTAATTGATGTTGAAGGATGTTTAGATTTGATGGATCTTGGCTGGGTAGTGTTGTGGAGTTGATTGGATGCATTTTCGGTTGTGTTTTGTAGCCGAAAATGGAGTGTGGTTGAGAGCAGCGGGTTTAGGTGCTTTCATTGAGTATATTAATGCATGATGATGCATTAATCTACTGTTTTGATGTGTTTAAAACAGGGGAGTCATCTTTGGATCCTAGTGGTGTTGATCTGGAAGCTTGATTGGTGTTTCGGCAAGAGGCAAAACGGAATCGGTGAGTGGATTTTGGATTTCAGCTATGAAACCAATGTTTTGAAGGTTTGGGAGCTTAGTTTAAGTCTAAGCAACTTAGCTAAGCTCAAGAGTAAGTTTTCGGAAAAACTCTCTTGATGATGAACCATGGATTGGTTGTATGCAATGTGGTTTGTTTGCATGTTTTAAATCCTGTTTTGAAAGCATATTTAGCATGTTTATTTGCTGGGATTGTAAGCCATGTGTTGAAGGATGCTCAAGGTAAGAGATCCTTATTTTTGAACATTGTTTTAATGTGGTGTGATGCTTAAAGATGCATGATGTTTATGGCTCTGTTAAATGCTTTAAAACAATGGAATATTGTTGTTAATGATGTATATTGGCAAGTGATGGTTAAGGTCACAAAGGTGGTTAAAAGTCCTTGTGTGAGCCTTGTTTATTTAAGAACAACATGGTGTTTAAAAGTCCATGGTTGGTTCTTGGTTAAGGTTCAAGGTGGTTAAAATTCCTTGTGTAAGCCTTGTTTATTTAAGGACAACATGGTGTTTAAAAGTCCATGGTTGGTTCTTGGTTAAGGTTCAAGGTGGTTAAAATTCCTTGTGTAAGCCTTGTTTATTTAAGGACAACATGGTGTTTAAAAGTCCATGGTTGGTTCTTGGTTAAGGTTCAAGGTGGTTAAAATTCCTTGTGTAAGCCTTGTTATTTAAGAACACCAAGGTGTTTAAAAGTCCTTGGGTGATTCTTGTTAAGGACACAAAGGTGTTTAAAAGTCCTTGTGTGGTCCTTGTCATGGTGTTTAAAAGTCCATGGAAGATTCTTGTTAAGGACACAATGGTGTTTAAAAGTCCATGTGTGGTCCTTGGAAAATTGTAAGATCACAATGGTGTTTAAAAGTCCATGTGTGGATCTTATGTTGATTGTATCACTTGTGGCCAATATGACATGATATGATCTTGAAGCATGTTTGCTTGTTTTAAAATGCTTATGAGCTTGTATATTGTGGTTTTGAACAATGGTTTATAAAGGTGTTTTATATATGTATTGTTGTGTGGTTTAACGAGCATTCCTCACTAAGCTTTTGCTTACGCTCTCTCTTTTCTTAAACCAATAATGCAGAGCATTAAAGTGCATTGAGGACAGCAAGGTGGACAAGAATCCAAGTGGTGAACAAAGCTCATGTATGGTGAAGGTTTCTTAAACACTATTAGCTTATGGGCATTTGGCAATGGGGGACCTATGTTGTTGTTTTGGGAGTTGTTTTGGACTCCCTAAGTTGATATCATGTTGTTAATGTTGTTGGAACTTGTATTTGGCCATTATGTGTTTGGATTGATGTTTTGATGCTTGAATGGATTGCTAAGTAGGATGCATGCCTATAGAATTGGGGATTTTCATAATTGATGCCATGTTGATGAATGGTCGATGCAATTATGTTCCTTGTATGTTGAATGACTTGCTGGTAAAGTATGGTTGCTTTTGGAGCATGTTTGATAGGCCAGTTGTGTGATAAACCAGCCATTTTTCTTCAATCTGGGCAGCCTGTTTCGGAACAGGTGCTACCGTATCGGAACGGGGGCCTGAAATGGCCTGGGTGTTCCGAAACGGAAGCAACCGTTCCGGAACGGATATGCTACTGCCAGACACTGTTTCGGAACCAGTTGAGGAACGGTCCCGCGTTTCGGAACGGGTCTTCCCTGTTCCGAAACACTCGACCGTTGGGCACTGAAATTGTTGGTTAAATGTTTTGCATTGTTTGCGTTTTGGTCCTGAATCTTGTTTATGCAATTAAATGAGTTGGTGATGTCCGTTTGAGCTGAAATTTGACAGACAAACATGAAATGTGACTAATTTCATATTGGTAACTTAAAAGTGGGTTAAGTCCTTGTAATTTCCAGAATTTATATTTTAGTCCCTAAGTTTGTGTTTTGTTCAATTAAGTCCCTGAACGTTTTCCGTTTGCGCTGATCTTTGGGTATGATGTTTGTATGAACATAACTAGGGTTAACGTGCATCTAGACAAGATTAAAAAGAAAAAAGGGTCGTTAATCGAGGTTGACTTTCGGGTTGACTTTGGTTTTCCCCGTGTAAACTTCTTAATTCGGTTCAACCGTCTGGGCCGGGTTAAGGGGGTTACATTTGGTGGTATCAGAGCTGAGTTCTCGAGTAATTGGGAATGGTTGTGTGTGTGATTAAAGTATGTATGCTTTGTATGCTTGTTGAGTGAAAGCATGACGTGTGAATTGTAAGTATGTTACAATTGTAGTGTATGCTGTGGTGAAGCATGTTGTGGGTACCCATTGCCAAATCAAAGCTAATGAAATGATATTGTTTTTAATTGAAAATGAGCTTGAGTACTTGGATTGCTTACCTTGCTGGGCCTGACTTTGTTTAATTGCATTGTTAGAGTATGGCACCTCGTAGAGAGTTGAGGAGTAATGTGCGAGCTACGGCTCAGAACGAGAATGAGAATGATGAGAATGTTGAGAGTGCGGTGGATTTACCTCCTCCACCTGGTGGTGGTGGTGCTGGGGGTGAAGGAGCTGGAGCTGCAGCTGGTGCTGGGGTCGCTGGACCTGAGGCTGGTCAGGGGCAAGCTGTTCCTGACATGACAGTGCTGATACAAGCTATTGCTGGAGCTTTTCAAGCAGCAGTAGCTGGAGCTCAAGGAGCTGTGTATCAGGGAGATGCTGGAGTTAGGCTACCTTTGGAACGTTTGCGCAGTCTAGGAGGGACTGAGTTCAGAGGGTTGTCTGCTGAAGGTTCAGAGTCTTGGTTAGAGGGTACCAAGAGAATCTTGGGTCAGATGAGTTGCACTGATGTGCAGAAGTTGGGCTGTGTAGTATCCTTGCTACAGGATGATGCTTATACGTGGTGGACAACCACTATCGCTGGGACGGCTGAAGCTGACGTAACTTGGACGTTCTTTCAGAACGCGTTCAAGAGAAGGTATCTAGGTGTGAGGTACCTAGATGAGAAGAAAAGGGAGTTCATGTCTCTTACCCAGGGGAGCATGTCCGTGGCTGAGTATGAAGTACAGTTTATACGACTCAGTCAATACGCACCTGAGCTTGTTCCGGATGAGCGAGCGAGGTGTGAAAGGTTCCGTTATGGTTTGGTGACGGATGTAAAGATGTATGTGCTGGCTACCGAGTATGATGATTTTGATGTGCTGGTGGGCCGAGCAAAGGATATTGAGATGAACTTGGGTTTATCTTCTAAAAGTGCTGGTTCTGGTGCTGGGAAGCGAGCTGCTGAATATAGTTCCGGTGGTGGACGGAACAAGAGGGGACGTGATCAGAAGTATCAGTCCTCAGCTAAGCGAGTTTCGTTGAAGCTTGATGATGATTATGAGGTTGTTGTGGTTGGTGAGAATGTGAAGTTTCTTGCCAATGTGGTGTCTTCTTTGGAGGCGAGCCGGATGCTGAGGCAGGGTTGTGAAGCTTACCTAGCTTTTGTGATGAATCCTAGTTCTAAGGAGTTGCGTGTGCAAGATATCAGGATTGTGCGAGAGTTTCCTGGTGTGTTTCCTGAGGAGTTGCCTGGTTTACCTCCTAATCGCGAGGTGGAGTTTGGGATTGAGCTGTATGAGAATACAACTCATGTGTCCATTACCCCTTATCGAATGGCACCTAAGGAGCTGAAAGAGTTGAAGATGCAGTTGCAAGAGTTGCTTGATCGTGGTTTCATTCGGCCGAGTGTGTCGCCTTGGGGTGCACCGGTCTTGTTTGTGGAGAAGAAGGATGGCACTATGAGAATGTGCATTGATTATCGTCAGCTGAACAAGTTGACTATCAAGAATCGGTATCCTTTGCCGAGGATTGATGATCTCTTTGATCAATTTCGGGGAGCAGCTGTGTTCTCTAAGATTGACTTGAGGTCAGGGTATTACCAGTTAAAGGTAAAGGACGTGGATGTGCCTAAGATAGCTTTCAGGACGAGGTATGGGCATTATGAGTTTCTTGTGATGCCGTTTGGTTTGACAAATGCTCCTGCAGCTTTCATGGACATGATGAATCGTGTGTTTCATGAATACCTGGATAAGTTTGTTGTGGTATTCATTGATGATATCCTCGTGTACTCGCATACTGAGGAGGAGCATGAAGAACATTTGAGGATTATATTGCAAGCTTTGTTGGAGAATCAGCTTTATGCTAAGCTGAGCAAGTGTGAGTTCTGGTTAAGTGAAGTGGTGTTTCTTGGGCATGTGGTTTCTGCCGAAGGGATTCGTGTCGATCCTCAGAAGATTGAGGCGGTGATGAATTGGAAGGTTCCTAAGTCTATTCATGAGGTTCGTAGTTTCCTTGGTTTGGCGGGATACTACCGGAGGTTTGTGGATGGGTTTTCTAAGATTGCTGCACCTTTGACGAAGTTGTTGCAGAAATATGTTAAGTATGAGTGGACGGAAGCGAGACAGCAGGCTTTTGAGAAGCTTAAGGCAGCTTTGACGCAAGCTCCTATCTTGGTTCAACCTGAATCAGGGAAAGAGTTTGTGGTGTATAGCGATGCGTCCTATGTTGGTTTGGGATGTGTGTTGATGCAAGAGGGTAAGGTGGTGGCTTATGCATCGCGGCAGTTGAAGGTGCATGAGCGCAACTATCCTACGCATGATATAGAGTTGGCTGCGGTGGTTTTTGCTTTGAAAATCTGGAGACATTACTTGTGTGGTGAGAAGTGTACTGTGTACACGGATCACAAGAGTTTGAAGTATCTGATGTCTCAGAAGGAGTTGAATCTTAGGAAGCGGCGTTGGGTGGAGTTACTCAAGGATTATGATTTGACGATTGCGTATCACCCTGGGAAAGCTAATGTTGTAGCGGATGCCTTGAGTAGGAAGGTAGCTGTTGAGTTGAGGGCTATGTTTGCCAGTTTGAGTATTTCGCGTGATAGTGGTCTTGTGGCTGAGTTGCAAGTGAAACCATCTTTGGTTCAGTTGATCAAGGAAAAGCAGTTGCTGGATGATTCCTTGGTATCTCATGTTCAGGATATTGCGGAGGGTAGACCTTCGAATTTCTGTTTTAATGATGATGGTGTGTTGTGTTTTGGGAGTCGGGTAGTAGTGTCCAATGATGCTGAGTTGAGGCATGCTATTCTGACTGAAGGTCATAGTAGTCCTTTTGCTATGCACCCAGGTAGTACTAAGATGTATCGAGATCTTCGTGATGAGTACTATTGGGTGGGTTTGAAGAAGGATGTTGCTGAGTTTGTAAGCAAGTGCATGGTGTGTCAGCGAGTAAAGGCTGAGCATCAGGTTCCTTCAGGGTTGTTGCAACCGTTGAGAATCCCTGAATGGAAGTGGGAAAGGATTACCATGGATTTTGTATCTGGTTTACCCTTGTCACCAACGAAGAAGAATTCGGTGTGGGTGATTGTGGATCGCCTGACGAAGTGTGCGCATTTCTTGCCTGTGCATACTACGTACTCCTTGGATAAGCTTGCGGAGCTGAACATTGCTGAGATTGTGCGGCTGCATGGTGTGCCAAAGTCGATTGTGTCGGATAGGGATCCGAGGTTTACATCGCGGTTCTGGCAGTGTTTGCATCAAGCTTTGGGTACACGGTTGAATTTCAGTACATCTTATCATCCTCAGTCGGATGGTCAGTTCGAGCGTGTTATCCAGATTTTGGAGGATATGTTGAGGTGCTGCGTGATTGAGTTTCAGGGCTCTTGGGAGAAACATTTGCCTTTGGTGGAGTTTGCCTATAACAATAGTTATCAGGCGAGCATTCAAATGGCATCTTATGAGGCTTTGTACGGGAGGAAGTGTAGGACTCCTTTGTGTTGGGCTGAAACGGGTCAGAAGTTGGTTTCGATGCCGGCTTTGTTGAAAGGAACCACCGAGAAGGTGAAGCTCATTTGTGAGCGTTTGAAGGCAGCTTCTGATCGGAAAAAATCTTACGCGGATTTGAAGCGTAAGGAGATTGAGTATACGGTGGGTGACCGTGTGTTTTTGAAGGTTTTGCCTTGGAAAAAGGTGATGAGGTTTGGCCGTAAGGATAAGTTGAGCCCTAGATACATTGGACCGTACGAGGTGGTTGAGCGTGTGGGTTCTGTTGCGTACAAGTTGAGGTTACCTCAAGAGTTGGAGAAGATTCATGATGTGTTTCATGTTTCTATGCTTCGGAAGTATAGATCGGATCCTTCGCATGTGATGCCTGTGGAAGAAGTGGAATTGAATCCGGATTTGACCTATGATGAGGAACCGGTGAGGATTCTGGATTCGGATAGTAAGGTTCTTCGTGGCAAGACCATTGAGCTGGTAAAGGTGTTGTGGAAACATCATGGTGTTGAGGAAGCCACGTGGGAACGGAAGGATGACATGCTGAAGCAGTTCTCGTATCTCTTTCCTTCAGGTAAATTTCGAGGACGAAATTTCTTAAGGGGGGGAGAGTTGTAACGCCCCAATTTTGGGCTTAGGAGTTTTGGGATTCGGACCGGTTCGGTCGGATCGCGGTTCGAATATATAAGAGTGAATTTAGGAAAACCTAGTTCGGGTTGCATTAAAAATATGGAAAAATGTCTTAAAATCCTCTTTTATTATATATAAGAGTTTGGTGAAATCAATTTTACAAAATGAGGTTTAGAAGTGTGACATTTTGGTTAGTGACCAAAATGTAATTTTCGAAAACTGTGAGACTGTTTTAAAAAGGATTGAAACTTTGAATCTTTAAGGAGCTATTTACCCAATGGGAGTTTCTCCAGATTTTTCTAAAATATTAAAGGTTTAACAAATGGATTTTAAATAAAAGAAAAGGGAGGGAAGATATTTTCCTAAATTTCCAACTAACTTTCCACATTTTCTATTTTCTTTTTCTCTCAAACCAAACACATTTATCCAGAGCTTTTCCCTCTGATTTTGTCATATAAATATCTCATTTCAATTCTCTTTTGATCTTCAATCATCTCTTCAACAAAACCTTTGCATTTGCTAAGTGGATTTTCAAGAATTTGGTTCCAAAAAGGGAGAAAACTCAAGTTTGGAGGTAAGAACGTCCTTCTCCTCTTAACTCTCAGTTCTTTACTGAAATTCCTAAGTTCTCAATCCTTGATTTATGTTTTATAAAAGGTTTTATAGATGTGTTCTTGATTTTGGCTTTTAAATGCAAGATTTGATTGATTTTGATGAAATTTCGTATGATCTGATTGGGCAGTGTTTTGAGGTGTCAATTTGATGTTAAATGAATGTTAAATTGATGTGAAATTGAGGTTTAATTAAAGCAATCCCGGATAGGTTGAATTTCCTAAGTTTAGCTTGTGTTCTTGGTTGTTTTTGGAGTGATCTTGATGATCCGTTATAGCTGGAGGTATAAGGACGTGGTAGGATCCTCTTTGGATGTTAATTGATGTTGAAGGATGTTTAGATTTGATGGATCTTGGTTGGGTAGTGTTGTAGAGTTGATTGGATGCATTTTCGGTTATGCTTGGTAGCCGAAAATGGAGTGTGGTTGAGAGCAGCGGGTTTAGGTGCTTTCATTGAGGATATTAATGCATGATGATGCATTAATCTACTGTTTTGATGTGTTTAAAACAGGGGAGTCATCTTTGGATCCTAGTGGTGTTGATCTGGAAGCTTGATTGGTGTTTCGGCAAGAGGCGAAACGGAATCGGTGAGTGGATTTTGGATTTCAGCTATGAAACCAATGTTTTGAAGGTTTGGGAGCTTAGTTTAAGTCTAAGCAACTTAGCTAAGCTCAAGAGTAAGTTTTCGGAAAAACTCTCTTGATGATGAACCATGGATTGGTTGTATGCAATATGGTTTGTTTGCATGTTTTAAATCCTGTTTTGAAAGCATATTTAGCATGTTTATTTGCTGGGATTGTAAGCCATGTGTTGAAGGATGCTCAAGGTAAGAGATCCTTATTTTTGAACATTGTTTTAATGTGGTGTGATGCCTAAAGATGCATGTAACACCCCGGTTTTGGGCTCGGAAGTTTTGGGCGTTGACCGGTTCGGTCAAATTGCTGATCGAATATATAAGAGTGAATTTAGGAAAGCCTAGTTCGGGTTGCATTAAAAATATGGAAAAATGTTCTAAAATCATCTTTTATTATATAAAAGTGAACTGTGAAATCAATTTTGGAAAATGAGGTTTGGAAGGTTGACATTTTGACTAGTGACCAAAATGTAATTTTTGAAAGTTGCGGGACAGTTTTATAAAGGATTGAAACTTTGAATCTTTAAGGAGCTATTATTCCAATAAGAATTTCTCCAGATTTTTTCTAAGATATTTTAAGGTTTTATTCTGATTTTAAAGATTAAGAAAAGGAGGGAAATCATTTTAACCAATTTCCTAACTACTTTTTCATTTTCTCTCCATTTTCCTTTTCTCTTATTTTCTCTCAACCCAAACAAAATTCTCCAGATTTCTTTCTCTGATTTTGGCATCTAAATCTCTCATTTCAACTCTCATTTGATTCCTAATCATCTCATCAACAAAACCTCTCAATTTACAAGTTGTTTCATCATGCTTTTTGGCTCTAAAAAGGAGAAATTCAAGTTTGGAGGTAAGAACGTCTCTCTCCTCTAAACTATCAGTTCTTTACTGAAATTCCCAAGTTCTCAATCCTTGATTTGTGATTTGTTAATGGTTTTTCAAATGAGATCTTGATTTTTGGCTAAAATGCAAGATTTGGTGATTTTGGTGGAATTTTCGTGTGATCTGTTTGGGCAGTGTTTTGAAGTGTCAAAATGATGTTAAATGAATGCTAAGTTGATTAGAAATTGATGTTTAATGAATGCAATCCCGGATAGGTTGAATTTCCTAAGTTTCGCTTGAGTTTTTGGTTGTTTTTGGAGTGTTTTTGGTGATCTGTTATACCTGGAGGTATAAGGATGTGTTTGTATTCATTTTGGATGTTAATTGATGTATAAAAATGGTTAGAAGTGATGGATCTTGGCTGGGTTAAGTTTTGGTAGTGTTTGGAGGTGATTTCGGTTGGGTTTGGTAGCCGAATTGTTGGTTTTGTGTTGAGCAGCGAGTTTGGTTGTGTGGCTGCTGTTCTTAATGCATAATGATGCATTAATGTGCTGTTTTTGTGTGTTTGAAACAGGGGAGTTTGATCCTTGAGCTTTGAAGGTGTTTGCGGAAGGTTTCGGAAGCTTGGAAGGCTTGTCGGCTAGTCTTGTTTGGTTATCGGTGAGTGAAGTTGGGTTTTCGGCTTTTAATCAAAGGTTTGAAGGTTTTGGGAGCTTAGTTTAAGTCTAAACAACTTTGCTAAGCTCAAGAGTAAGTAAATGGATTTCTTACTTGATTTGTGATATGAAGTGGTTTTTAGGCAATTGTGGTTGATGATTGAAGTGCATGTGTTTTGCATGGTTTAGTTCTGTTTTGAAAGCATGTTTTAGCATGGTTTAGTGCTGGTTTTGAAAGCCATATGTGAAGGATGCTCTAGGTAGGAGATCCTTGGTTTTATACATTGAAAATGTGGTTTTGATGCATGATGTTGCATGTTGTTCAATGGCTTTGTTTAATGCTTTAAAACAGTGAGTTGATGATGATAAATGATGGTTTTTGCATATTGGTTATGCATGTGAATCATTTGATTAATGTGGTAATGGTTTTGCATATTGGTTATGCATGTGAATCATTGGTTTATAATGAAATGGTTTTGCATATTGGCTATGCATGTGAAACATTGGGTTAATGTGGCAAGATGGTTATATTGGCAAGTGATGTAAGTGGTTCTTGGTTCTTTGATCGGATATAGTTAGCCGGCTATAGGATTGGGTGCACCGTGAATAAAGTCGCCTTGGAGGTGGAGTGGTCAAGAGTGGACCGGATAAGCTCCCTTCAAGTATCCTAACGAGATGAGGTCATAGTGGAGGTGTTGCCCACTCGAGGACCTTGGTTATTTGAGGTCATAATGGAGGTGTTGCCCATTCGAGGACCTTGGTTAAGCAAAGGTTATATGGTGTTTAAAAGTCCATATGTGAAGACCTTGTGCTTGTTGAGATCACAATGGCGGTGTTAAGTCCATGTGTGGATCTTGTGTGAGATGTCCCGGATCTCGTTAGATGATGTTCTACAACTACCAATCGGTTGTGCAAAGGTTGTATGGTGGTTAAAAGTCCATACGGGAGGACCTTGTGCATGTTGAGGTTGTATGGTTGTCCATACATGGGAACCTCGGGAAAAGCTAAGGTTGTATGGTGTTTAAAAGTCCATGCATGGGAACTTTAGGCTTGTAAGGTCATAATGGAGGTGTTGCCCATTCGAGGACCTTGGATTGGGTAGGGTGTAGGGAGCGTAGGGACAACGCTCGGAATCCGCGTATCCGATCGGGTGTTGAGTTGGAAAGTGGATGTGATTGATTACTTGAAGGCCAATATGATGTTCTTAAATATAAAGAAGCATGAGATGCTTGAAATGATGCATGGTTGCATGTGAAGCATGAGATGCTTGAAATGATGCATGGTTGCATGTGAAGCATGAGATGCTTGAAATGATGCATGGTTGCATGTGAAGCATGAGTTGCTTGGAAAGATGCATTGTTGCATGAAAGGTGTATGATGCGTGTGAATGCATGTTTACTTGTTAGGTTGAACAAGTGTTGATTATCATTTGTTAAATGATGTATGTGAGCATGATTATCCTAAATGCATTGGAGTCTTGTTAAGACTTGTTTTTAAAGGCATGTGATGTTGATATTGTGGTACATATAAGTTGCCTTGGTTAAATGTATGTGATGGATTGCTTGAGTAATGATTTTTAAAAGGATTCTTGTTGAAATGGTTTTCAAGTTTAAGAAAGGTATGTTGTGAAATGGAAGTGTTTTCCCATGGTTTTGTTTTAGCTTTGCATATGGTGTTTATGCATGGTTGATGCTTGTTGTTGAAAAGGATTTCAAACATGGTTTTGGTAAACAAATCGGGTTTGTTTTACAAGTGTTTTATGACCCGCTGCATTGATGGTGTTTTGGTTTTGAGCATTCCTCACTAAGCATTATGTGCTTACGCTCTCTTTGTCCATCAATGCAGATCTTTGAAGTTTGGACAGCAAGGAGCAAGGGATTCAAGGTGGACTCCAAGTGAGATGTATGTCTCGGTGAATAGCTATAGTTAATAAAGGCAATGGGGGTAGAATCTCTTGGGATTATTGTGTTTATGATCGTTTATGTTGTTCAAGAATGTTTTAATGTTGTTAAAGTTGTTGGAACATGATTTGGCTTAATTGAGATTGTTTTGGAAGGTTTGTGCCTAAATGGTTGCTTGTGTAGGAAGCATGCCTATAGATTTGGGGCTTTTTGCATGTGATGTGTTTCTGATGAATTGTTGATGCAAGCATGTCTCATTTATGTTGGATTGCATGCTGGTAAAGTTTGGTGGCTTTTGGAGCATGTTTGGATGGTCAATTGTGTGTTTGAGTGAGCAAAATGCAGCTTTCTGGGCTAGACGTTTCGGAACAGGAGACACCGTTTCGGAACGGGTGCCCTGCATGAACCCAGGCGTCCGAAACGGGTGAGACCGTTCCGAAACGGAAAGGCCTCTGCCCGACCCCCGTTTCGAAACGGGCTATGCCTGTTTCGGAACGGCCCCGCGTTTCGGAACGGGCTGTCTCCCGTTTCGGAACGGTTGACCGTTGGGGGCTGTCAGTGGCAGTTATGTGTTTCAAAATGTTTGCATTTTGGTCCTGAATCTTGTTTGTGCAATTGTATGAGTTTGAGATGTCCGTTTGAGCTGAAATTTGGCCGAGATGCATGAAACATGATTAATTTTAAGTTGGTAACTTAAAATCTGGTTAAGGCCTCAAAGTTTTCAAAATTTACAATTTGGTCCCTAAAGTTGTGTTTTGTTCAATTGGGTCCCTGAATGATCTCTGATGGCTGTGATCTTTGAGTATGTTGCTTGTGTGATCACATATAGGACTAATGTGCATCTAGATAAGATTAGAAAGAAAAAAAAAAGGGTCGTTAATCAAGGTTGACTTTCGGGTTGACTTTGGTTTTCCCCGTGTAATCTTCGTAGTTCGGGTCAACCGTCTAGGCCGGGCTACGGGGGTTACATTTGGTGGTATCAGAGCTGTGTTGCGAATGCTTGGGGAAAACGGTAAGTTGTTGTGGTGTGTGCTTGTTGTTTACCCTGATGTGTGGTTGAATGTTGGTTGAAACATGTGTTTCTGGGCATGATGCTGATGTTTCTGAGCATGTTGTTGATGTTTTCAAGCATGTTTTATGGTTATGAATCTTGGTTGAGCTTATGTGGTTTGTGCTGATGAAAGTGCTGTGAGTATGTTATGTTATAAAATGCTGTTGCAAGTGGATGCTGTTTGATGTAAGCATGATCAAGGTGTGTTGTTTGATATGCTTGATGTTGTGATATCCATGTTGTGTTGACTGTTATGTCATGTAAAGGGGAGGATTCGGGATACCCATTGCCTTATTAATATAGCTATTGTGTTATTTTGGAGTTGGAATTTGAATCCTTGCTAATGCTGGTCTAACTGGTTTGTTTGTTTGTTGTGATTGTATGTTTGTTGTTGTTAGTGGTATGGCAAAGTCAATGGAGGATTGGCGGTTGAGGGAGATGGTTGCTGCCTTGGGGCAGGTTGTTAAGGCAAGGAATTCACCCTTTGGTAGTGGAGTTTTGCCTCAGTCTTCTGTGCCTAGTGTTGAGGTGGTAAGGCAAGGGAAAGAAGCTGGTTCTGTGGTGAAGAGTTCATCACCTGTTGAGCAGGAGGTGTTGGGAACATCTCAGGCTATGGTTGAGGTAAAGTCAGTAGATGTGCTGGCTGTGGGATGTGAGGGTTTGCCAAAGCAGTGTTTGCTTGATTTGGGTGCTGTGGAGTATCATGGTACTTCCCCGGAGATGTTTGAGGCCTGGTTGGCCAGTGTGGTTCAGATTTTGGATCGGGAAGGCTGTGATTATGCCTGTAAGCTGGGGAGCGTTGTTTCTTTGATGTTGGGAGATGCGTGTGCCTGGTGGACATCTGTGGCAGTTGCGTCACATATCCATGATATTGATTGGGATTTCTTTGTATCTGCTTTTTATGAAAGGTATCTTGGAAGGAAGTTCCTAAGGGTTAAGCAAGGCGCGGGTAGTGCTGTTGTTGAGCAAGTATTGCTTGAGCAAGGAGTGGAAGCTCAGTCATCTGTGTGTGACCGTTGTGAAAGGCAACATGTTGGAAGTTGTTGGGGCGCAGGTGTTTGTTGGAATTGTGGTTCCAAAGTACATATTAAGCGTGATTGTCCTCATGGAGCGAGGTTAGCTTTGGTGTTAGCCAAAGAGTCTCAGAAAGGTCGTGGGCACGGCCGAGGCAAGGTTCAGAAGTGGCAGAAAGAGTAGAAAGTAGTGAAGAGTGTGGGAAAGGAGAATTGCTGGAAATGTGGGTCTGCTGGACACAAGAGGCGTGATTGTTTGATGTTGGCTCGGAATAGCCAAGGTTCTTTACCGCAAGGAGTTGGTGGTGACCCTAGTGTGTTAGCTGGTGCTGCAGTGGTGTGGCAGGAGGGTGGTGGTTCCGCAAGGAAGAGAGCTCGTCTGATGAAGCTTCAGGGAGGTGTTGTGTTTTCAGGTAATCTTGTTTAGTAATCTTTGCTCTAGTTGCCTTAGTTTGGTTTCTGTTGGTTTTCCTTGCGTGGTAAGTCTAGTCTTGTTGATAGCATGTTGGGGTAATAGTTGTAGTTTGGAAATGTCTTGGGTGTGAAGAAGGCTTGGTAAGTATCTTGTGGTTAATGGTTGTTGGTATGGTGGAGTTAGATGAGTTAGAAGTGAGGTAGGAGGTTGTTCTTAGACGGATTTGAGGATGTTATTGGAGGGTGTGAATTGGCATTCATGCACAGTTAAAATCATTGTTATATACTATATTATATATGTTGGTCCATGCATACATGTGGCATGACATTAGAGGTTTTGCATACATGTACATCAGGCATTGATAGGGCATGTTGGTGATCATGCATACGAGGTTCACACTCGCTAATAACTAATCGAATCTGTTAGTGTGTTGGATTAGGTTGGATGATGGGTTTTCAGAGGTTGTTTTGGTGCTGGGTAAGAGTTAGTAGTGGGGTATATCAAGCTAGTTGCTAGTGAAAGTGAGAGTGGTGTAGCTGCTGGTAGAAGGATAGTGTTCGATGCTCAAGGAGTTTAGTGGTTTGGTGTTGGACGGTACGGTTGAGTTTAGAATCGGTTTAGTGGTTTGAATAGCTAAGTGGAAGGGGTAGTTCCTTGGTGCTAAGTGATGTTGCAGCTTAGTGGTTGTGTTCCCAAGTGCTGGAGTAGCTTGGCTTTTAAGTTGTTGTGGAAGAGTTGTGGTTGTAAGTGTTGGTTCTTAGTAACCTTTGGGGAGTTAAGAAGATGGTTTGTATGTTTAAGCTGGGCGATGTTTTAGTATGGTAAGTGTTATGGTTGAAGTTTTTGTTGGTTGTTTGGGTTCTTGTGAGAATTGGTTGGTGGTGTGTGGAATGGCTGACGGAGTCAAGTTGGGATTGTGATGTAATTCTTGGAATCTGGGTGAGTATTCCTGATGAGCTGTTATGGTAATGTTAGCAACAGTTGTGAGGTTTTATCAGTTTTCGTTGAGGAGTTTGGGTAAGCAGTTGATGCTTAAGGATTTTTGCTTGTTGGGAAGATTCATGGAAGAGGTTTGGGAGTTTGCAAGGGTTTTAGAAGCAGAGAAGGTTGCTTAGTGGCTGGTTTGGGTTGGCTGTTGTCTTTGTGTAAACAGGTTTTGGGTATGGTGTATTGTAGTGATGTCTGCTGTAAGAGCTGAAGTTCTTCAGGATGATGTTGGGACTGTGTACAGTCCGGTTATGTGAAAGGATAAGTTGTGGTTATCTTTGTGTTTTCTGGATTCTGTGAACAGCATGTGATGGTGCTAGGTTTGGTGGAGGTTTTGTGTGGAAAGTGTTCAGTGTTGGTCGAGGCTTTTGTGTTGCCTTGTGTTTTGGTTTGGGAAGGTTGTGGTTTTCTTTCGCCGGTTAAATTTCGAGGACGAAATTTCCTAAGGAGGGGAGAGTTGTAACACCCCGGTTTTGGGCTCGGAAGTTTTGGGCGTTGACCGGTTCGGTCAAATTGCTGATCGAATATATAAGAGTGAATTTAGGAAAGCCTAGTTCGGGTTGCATTAAAAATATGGAAAAATGTTCTAAAATCATCTTTTATTATATAAAAGTGAACTGTGAAATCAATTTTGGAAAATGAGGTTTGGAAGGTTGACATTTTGACTAGTGACCAAAATGTAATTTTTGAAAGTTGCGGGACAGTTTTATAAAGGATTGAAACTTTGAATCTTTAAGGAGCTATTATTCCAATAAGAATTTCTCCAGATTTTTTCTAAGATATTTTAAGGTTTTATTCTGATTTTAAAGATTAAGAAAAGGAGGGAAATCATTTTAACCAATTTCCTAACTACTTTTTCATTTTCTCTCCATTTTCCTTTTCTCTTATTTTCTCTCAACCCAAACAAAATTCTCCAGATTTCTTTCTCTGATTTTGGCATCTAAATCTCTCATTTCAACTCTCATTTGATTCCTAATCATCTCATCAACAAAACCTCTCAATTTACAAGTTGTTTCATCATGCTTTTTGGCTCTAAAAAGGAGAAATTCAAGTTTGGAGGTAAGAACGTCTCTCTCCTCTAAACTATCAGTTCTTTACTGAAATTCCCAAGTTCTCAATCCTTGATTTGTGATTTGTTAATGGTTTTTCAAATGAGATCTTGATTTTTGGCTAAAATGCAAGATTTGGTGATTTTGGTGGAATTTTCGTGTGATCTGTTTGGGCAGTGTTTTGAAGTGTCAAAATGATGTTAAATGAATGCTAAGTTGATTAGAAATTGATGTTTAATGAATGCAATCCCGGATAGGTTGAATTTCCTAAGTTTCGCTTGAGTTTTTGGTTGTTTTTGGAGTGTTTTTGGTGATCTGTTATACCTGGAGGTATAAGGATGTGTTTGTATTCATTTTGGATGTTAATTGATGTATAAAAATGGTTAGAAGTGATGGATCTTGGCTGGGTTAAGTTTTGGTAGTGTTTGGAGGTGATTTCGGTTGGGTTTGGTAGCCGAATTGTTGGTTTTGTGTTGAGCAGCGAGTTTGGTTGTGTGGCTGCTGTTCTTAATGCATAATGATGCATTAATGTGCTGTTTTTGTGTGTTTGAAACAGGGGAGTTTGATCCTTGAGCTTTGAAGGTGTTTGCGGAAGGTTTCGGAAGCTTGGAAGGCTTGTCGGCTAGTCTTGTTTGGTTATCGGTGAGTGAAGTTGGGTTTTCGGCTTTTAATCAAAGGTTTGAAGGTTTTGGGAGCTTAGTTTAAGTCTAAACAACTTTGCTAAGCTCAAGAGTAAGTAAATGGATTTCTTACTTGATTTGTGATATGAAGTGGTTTTTAGGCAATTGTGGTTGATGATTGAAGTGCATGTGTTTTGCATGGTTTAGTTCTGTTTTGAAAGCATATTTTAGCATGGTTTAGTGCTGGTTTTGAAAGCCATATGTGAAGGATGCTCTAGGTAGGAGATCCTTGGTTTTATACATTGAAAATGTGGTTTTGATGCATGATGTTGCATGTTGTTCAATGGCTTTGTTTAATGCTTTAAAACAGTGAGTTGATGATGATAAATGATGGTTTTTGCATATTGGTTATGCATGTGAATCATTTGATTAATGTGGTAATGGTTTTGCATATTGGTTATGCATGTGAATCATTGGTTTATAATGAAATGGTTTTGCATATTGGCTATGCATGTGAAACATTGGGTTAATGTGGCAAGATGGTTATATTGGCAAGTGATGTAAGTGGTTCTTGGTTCTTTGATCGGATATAGTTAGCCGGCTATAGGATTGGGTGCACCGTGAATAAAGTCGCCTTGGAGGTGGAGTGGTCAAGAGTGGACCGGATAAGCTCCCTTCAAGTATCCTAACGAGATGAGGTCATAGTGGAGGTGTTGCCCACTCGAGGACCTTGGTTATTTGAGGTCATAATGGAGGTGTTGCCCATTCGAGGACCTTGGTTAAGCAAAGGTTATATGGTGTTTAAAAGTCCATATGTGAAGACCTTGTGCTTGTTGAGATCACAATGGCGGTGTTAAGTCCATGTGTGGATCTTGTGTGAGATGTCCCGGATCTCGTTAGATGATGTTCTACAACTACCAATCGGTTGTGCAAAGGTTGTATGGTGGTTAAAAGTCCATACGGGAGGACCTTGTGCATGTTGAGGTTGTATGGTTGTCCATACATGGGAACCTCGGGAAAAGCTAAGGTTGTATGGTGTTTAAAAGTCCATGCATGGGAACTTTAGGCTTGTAAGGTCATAATGGAGGTGTTGCCCATTCGAGGACCTTGGATTGGGTAGGGTGTAGGGAGCGTAGGGACAACGCTCGGAATCCGCGTATCCGATCGGGTGTTGAGTTGGAAAGTGGATGTGATTGATTACTTGAAGGCCAATATGATGTTCTTAAATATAAAGAAGCATGAGATGCTTGAAATGATGCATGGTTGCATGTGAAGCATGAGATGCTTGAAATGATGCATGGTTGCATGTGAAGCATGAGATGCTTGAAATGATGCATGGTTGCATGTGAAGCATGAGTTGCTTGGAAAGATGCATTGTTGCATGAAAGGTGTATGATGCGTGTGAATGCATGTTTACTTGTTAGGTTGAACAAGTGTTGATTATCATTTGTTAAATGATGTATGTGAGCATGATTATCCTAAATGCATTGGAGTCTTGTTAAGACTTGTTTTTAAAGGCATGTGATGTTGATATTGTGGTACATATAAGTTGCCTTGGTTAAATGTGTGTGATGGATTGCTTGAGTAATGATTTTTAAAAGGATTCTTGTTGAAATGGTTTTCAAGTTTAAGAAAGGTATGTTGTGAAATGGAAGTGTTTTCCCATGGTTTTGTTTTAGCTTTGCATATGGTGTTTATGCATGGTTGATGCTTGTTGTTGAAAAGGATTTCAAACATGGTTTTGGTAAACAAATCGGGTTTGTTTTACAAGTGTTTTATGACCCGCTGCATTGATGGTGTTTTGGTTTTGAGCATTCCTCACTAAGCATTATGTGCTTACGCTCTCTTTGTCCATCAATGCAGATCTTTGAAGTTTGGACAGCAAGGAGCAAGGGATTCAAGGTGGACTCCAAGTGAGATGTATGTCTCGGTGAATAGCTATAGTTAATAAAGGCAATGGGGGTAGAATCTCTTGGGATTATTGTGTTTGTGATCGTTTATGTTGTTCAAGAATGTTTTAATGTTGTTAAAGTTGTTGGAACATGATTTGGCTTAATTGAGATTGTTTTGGAAGGTTTGTGCCTAAATGGTTGCTTGTGTAGGAAGCATGCCTATAGATTTGGGGCTTTTTGCATGTGATGTGTTTCTGATGAATTGTTGATGCAAGCATGTCTCATTTATGTTGGATTGCATGCTGGTAAAGTTTGGTGGCTTTTGGAGCATGTTTGGATGGTCAATTGTGTGTTTGAGTGAGCAAAATGCAGCTTTCTGGGCTAGACGTTTCGGAACAGGAGACACCGTTTCGGAACGGGTGCCCTGCATGAACCCAGGCGTCCGAAACGGGTGAGACCGTTCCGAAACGGAAAGGCCTCTGCCCGACCCCCGTTTCGAAACGGGCTATGCCTGTTTCGGAACGGCCCCGCGTTTCGGAACGGGCTGTCTCCCGTTTCGGAACGGTTGACCGTTGGGGGCTGTCAGTGGCAGTTATGTGTTTCAAAATGTTTGCATTTTGGTCCTGAATCTTGTTTGTGCAATTGTATGAGTTTGAGATGTCCGTTTGAGCTGAAATTTGGCCGAGATGCATGAAACATGATTAATTTTAAGTTGGTAACTTAAAATCTGGTTAAGGCCTCAAAGTTTTCAAAATTTACAATTTGGTCCCTAAAGTTGTGTTTTGTTCAATTGGGTCCCTGAATGATCTCTGATGGCTGTGATCTTTGAGTATGTTGCTTGTGTGATCACATATAGGACTAATGTGCATCTAGATAAGATTAGAAAGAAAAAAAAAGGGTCGTTAATCAAGGTTGACTTTCGGGTTGACTTTGGTTTTCCCCGTGTAATCTTCGTAGTTCGGGTCAACCGTCTAGGCCGGGCTACGGGGGTTACAATGCATGATGTTTATGGCTCTGTTAAATGCTTTAAAACAGTGGAATATTGTTGTTAATGATGTATATTGGCAAATGATGGTTAAGGTCACAAAGGTGGTTAAAAGTCCTTGTGTGAGCCTTGTTTATTTAAGAACAACATGGTGTTTAAAAGTCCATGGTTGGTTCTTGGTTAAGGTTCAAGGTGGTTAAGATTCCTTGTGTAAGCCTTGTTTATTTAAGGACAACATGGTGTTTAAAAGTCCATGGTTGGTTCTTGGTTAAGGTTCAAGGTGGTTAAGATTCCTTGTGTAAGCCTTGTTTATTTAAGGACAACATGGTGTTTAAAAGTCCATGGTTGGTTCTTGGTTAAGGTTCAAGGTGGTTAAAATTCCTTGTGTAAGCCTTGTTTATTTAAGGACAACATGGTGTTTAAAAGTCCATGGTTGGTTCTTGGTTAAGGTTCAAGGTGGTTAAAATTCCTTGTGTAAGCCTTGTTATTTAAGAACACCAAGGTGTTTAAAAGTCCTCGGGTGATTCTTGTTAAGGACACAAAGGTGTTTAAAAGTCCTTGTGTGGTCCTTGTCATGGTGTTTAAAAGTCCATGGAAGATTCTTGTTAAGGACACAATGGTGTTTAAAAGTCCATGTGTGGTCCTTGGAAAATTGTAAGATCACAATGGTGTTTAAAAGTCCATGTGTGGATCTTATGTTGATTGTATCACTTGTGGCCAATATGACATGATATGATCTTGAAGCATGTTTGCTTGTTTTAAAATGCTTATGAGCTTGTATATTGTGGTTTTGAACAATGGTTTATAAAGGTGTTTTATATATGCATTGTTGTGTGGTTTAACGAGCATTCCTCACTAAGCTTTTGCTTACGCTCTCTCTTTTCTTAAACCAATAGTGCAGAGCATTAAAGTGCATTGAGGACAGCAAGGTGGACAAGAATCCAAGTGGTGAACAAAGCTCATGTATGGTGAAGGTTTCTTAAACACTATTAGCTTATGGGCATTTGGCAATGGGGGACCTATGTTGTTGTTTTGGGAGATGTTTTGGACTCCCTAAGTTGATATCATGTTGTTAATGTTGTTGGAACTTGTATTTGGCCATTATGTGTTTGGATTGATGTTTTGATGCTTGAATGGATTGCTAAGTAGGATGCATGCCTATAGAATTGGGGATTTTCATAATTGATGCCATGTTGATGAATGGTCGATGCAATTATGTTCCTTGTATGTTGAATGACTTGCTGGTAAAGTATGGTTGCTTTTGGAGCATGTTTGATAGGCCAATTGTGTGATAAACCATCAATTTTTCTGCAATCTGGGCAGCCTGTTTCGGAACAGGTGCTACCGTATCGGAACGGGGGCCTGAAATGGCCTGGGTGTTCCGAAACGGAAGCAACCGTTCCGGAACGGATATGCTACTGCCAGGCACTGTTTCGGAACCAGTTGCAGAACGGTCCCGCTTTTCGGAACGAGTCTTCCCTGTTCCGAAACACTCGACCGTTGGGCACTGAAATTGTTGGTTAAATGTTTTGCATTGTTTGCGTTTTGGTCCTGAATCTTGTTTATGCAATTAAATGAGTTGGTGATGTCCGTTTGAGCTGAAATTTGACAGAAAAACATGAAATGTGACTAATTTCATATTGGTAACTTAAAAGTGGGTTAAGTCCTTGTAATTTCCAGAATTTATATTTTGGTCCCTAAGTTTGCGTTTTGTTCAATTAAGTCCCTGAACGTTTTCCGTTTGCGCTGATCTTTGGGTATGATGTTTGTATGAACATAACTAGGGTTAACGTGCATCTAGACAAGATTAAAAAGAAAAAAAGGGTCGTTAATCGAGGTTGACTTTCGGGTTGACTTTGGTTTTCCCCGTGTAAACTTCTTAATTCGTTTCAACCGTCTGGGCCGGGTTAAGGGGGTTACAACCCTACATTACTTCTAACATTCTCATAGCACCAAAACAACTTTTAAAACCCATCATCCAACCTAACCCTATCACAACACTAACGGACCCAACTAGCTATTAGCAAGTGTGAACGTTCGTATGCATGGTCGCCTATATGCCCTATCAATGCCTCTGTACATGTATGCAAAACTTCTAATGTCATGTCGCATGTATGCATGTACCAACATATATAATATAACATATAACAAATGATTTAACTGTGCATGTATGTCGGTTCACACCCACCAATAACATCCTCAGAATCCACCTAAGAACAACCTCCTATCTCACTTCCAACTTGTTCAACTCCACCATTCTAATAATCCACTAATCACAAAATACCCACTAATGCCCTCTTCACACTAAAGTTGTTTTCAAAACAACACCAACCACTACCCCAAACATGCTAGCCATGAGACCATACCCACTACGCAAGGGAAAACCAAACCGAAATCAAACTAAGATAACTAGGGCAAAGATTACTTAACAAGGTTACCTGTAAACACCTCACTGCCCCGGAGCTTCAACAGACGAGCTCTCTTCCTCGCATAACCATCATTCTCGAGCCACACCGCTGCAGCATCAGCCAACACTTTAAGGTCATCACCATCTCCCTGCGGTAAAGAACCCTGGCTACCCCGAGCCAACTTCAAACAATTTCGTCTCAAATGCCCAGCAAACCCACAATTCCAACAAGATTCATTCCCTAAGCTCCTCACACCTTTCTGCCCTTCCTGCCACCTTCGAACCTTGTCTCGGCCGTGCCCACGACCCTTCTGAGACCCTTTTGCTACCACTGAAGCTGATCTCACCACTTGAGGACAATTTCTCTTCACATGCTCCTTAGAACCACAGTTCCAACAAACTCTCGTGCCCCGACAACCTCCAACATGATACCTTCCACAACGGTCACACTTCGGCAACCGAACTACCACTCCTTGATCATACCGAACTTGACCCACGTCTGCACCACCACCCAGAATTCGATTCAAGAAAAACCTTCTA
Organism: Hibiscus trionum; assembly: GCA_030270665.1. Lineage (NCBI taxonomy): Eukaryota > Viridiplantae > Streptophyta > Magnoliopsida > Malvales > Malvaceae > Hibiscus > Hibiscus trionum. The sequence continues at coordinate 48,629,010 of BSYR01000003.1, forward strand.
TCATGTAGCCTCTTACGCTGACTGCTCCCGAGGTCAGTACCCACAACTCTCTTGCTTAAAATTTTCTCACCTTCATAATCTGAAGCCACACCCCCACGCTGCTTAACCCTTGAGAACTTCTCTCCAAGATACCTTTCATAAAAGGCAGACACAAAGAAGTCCCAATCTATATCGTGGATATGCGATGCCACCGCCACAGATGTCCACCAAGCACAAGCGTCCTCCAACATCAATGAGACAACACTTCCTAGCTTACAGGCGTAGTCACAACCTTCCTGATCCAAAATCAGAATTACACTGGCCAACCAAGCCTCGAACGTCTCAGGTGTCGAACCATGATACTCCACAGCTCCCAAATCATGTAAACGATGTTTCGACAAACTCGCATGTCCCACAGTCAGCACGTCTACAGGCCTCACTTTCGCCACAGCCTGAGATGTTCCCGACACCTCTTGAACTATAGGTGATGAACCCTTCATCACAAAACCAGCTTCTTCCTCCTGCCTCACTACCTCAACTCCAGGCACTGAAGACTGAGACGAAACACCTCCACTAAAAGGTGAATTCCACGCCCTAACAACGTGCTCTAAAGCAGCAACCATCTCACCCAACTGCCATTCTCTCATCGATTTCACCATGCTATTAACAACAAACAATCATAACAAAACAAACAAAACGATCAGGCCAGCTTCAAGCAAGGATTCAAAACTCCAACTCCAACATAACACAACAGCTATAATAATAAGGCAATGGGTATCCCGAATTCTCCCCTTTTACACAACATAACAATCAATAAAAACATGATTATCACAACATCGAGCATATCAATCAACATATTTCGATCATGCTCTCATCAAACAACATTCACCCGCAACAGCATAACATCAACATATCATACCCATCACACTTTCATCATTCATAAAATCAGCTCACATCACCAGCATATCATCAGCACAAATCTACATTAGCTCAATGAAGATTCACAACCAAAAAGCATGATAAAAACATCAACAATTCGCTCAAAGACACACATTTCAACCGACTTTCAACCACACATCAGAATAAACATCAAACACTTATTACAACAACTTACCATTTCCCTAAGCATTCGCAACTCAGCTCTGATACCACCAAATGTAACCCCCTTAGCCCGGCCTAGACGGTTGACCCGAACTACGAAGATTACACGGGGAAAACCAAAGTCAACCCGAAAGTCAACCTTGATTAACGACCCTTTTTTTTCTTTTTAAGCTTGTCTAGATGCACATTAACCCTAGGTGTACTCTTGAGGTAAGCATACTCAAAAATCACAGCAATCGGAAAACAATAAGGGACTCAATTGCACAACATAGAATTTAGGGACCATTTTGTAAATTCTGGAAATTAAGAGGACTTTACAAATTTTTAAGTTACCATTATGAAATTAGTCATGTTTCATGCCTCTCTGCCAAATTTCACCTTAATCGCACATCTCGAACTCAAGCAATTGCACATACAAAAATCAGGACTAAAACGTAAAGCTTGCAAACCTCAAAACCATTCAAATCAGTGCCCAACGGTCAAGTGTTTCGAAACGGGAATAGACCGTTCAGAAACAGGGCTTGGCAGTAGCCAAAGTGTTTCGAAACACCTCTACCCATTTCGAAACACCCATGCCAAATCCAGCACCTGTTTCGAAACAGGCAAACACCACCCTGCCCAGAAACAGCAGAAAAGTCTGTTTTAACTCGTCTAAACACCATCGAACATACTCTAAATCAATCCTCAACAAATCAACAACATGCCAAACATCATAACTACCAAATTGCATTAAAATCTAGATACAAAACAACCCCTAGGTGCACCAACTCTTTCAACACATCCAACACTTAATCGTGCTTTTAAAACAAGAAGCATAGCATAACGACTTATGAAGGAGAAGATTCAAACGTTGCAAGCGTTAAACCACATAGTTCAAATCATAACCAAACTTGTCCAACATACACAATCTCATTACACATCAATATAAAAGACTCTCCCCCCATTGCCTTTATTATCTATAGCTATTAACCGAGACATACTTCTCAAGTGGAGCTCTCCTTGAATCCTTTGCTTCTTGATGTCCCAACTTCAATTATCTACATTGATGGACAAAAAGGAGCGTAAGCACATAATGCCTAGTGAGGAATGCTCAAAACCAAAACACCATCAATGCAGCGAATCATAAAACCCTTTCTAAAAGTAGATGTAAATCAATAAACCAAAGCATTGGTCGAAAAACCTCTTTTGAAACATCATGCTTTAAACCATGCCTTGCTCAACATGAAAACCAACCTTTAGCTTAGAAAAGCTAAACAATTTACCCCAAAACACATTCTTGCAAAAACCATTATTTAAACCTTTCCATGCATAAACACCACATGCAAGGTTAAACTCAAATTCCTCGGAAAACACTTCCACTTCACAACATACTTTCCATATGCTTGATGGCCATTTCAAAACAAAACCTTTGAAAAACCATTTGTTCCATCCAACTATCTCATGCATTCAACATATGCAAAACTCATGAACTACTAAAAGCACATTTGCATTACATGCCTTTCAAGACAAGCCTTCACAAGACTTCAATGCATTTATGAGATTCTAAGCACATATGCACATTACACTAGCAAAATATACAAGTGCTCAAGCTTAACAAACATCACATGCATTCTTGCATCATTTACATATTTCCCATGCAACCTTGCAACATTTCAAGCATCTCATGCTTCATTACATTCAAGAACATTATATTGGCTTCCAAGTGATAATTCACAAACCATCTCAACTCAAGACACAATCGGATACGCGGATTACAAGCGTTGTCCCACACGCTTCATACACACAACCGAACAACACAAGGTGGAGTTTACCGGTACAATCACAACCCCCTCAACACCCGTGATGGAGTTTAACGGTACAATCACAACCCCTCAACATCACTCATAGGAAGTTGTATAACACACTAGCGAGAGCCGGGACACATCACAAGGCTTACACATGGAAGCTACCACAACCATTGTAATCACCTTAACCAAGCTCACACACAAGAGCAACCGTCCACCGTTGTGACGCTTAACAAAGTCCACCCACGAGAGCCATCCTCTATTGTGGTGACATTTAACAAGGTTCACCCACGAGAGCCATCCTCCATCGTGGTAGCACTTAACAAAGGCCACCCACGAGAGCCATCCTCCATCGTGGTGTCACTTAACAAAGCCCACCCACGAGAGCCATCCTCCATCGTGGTGACACCATCTATCTCAATCGCTACGATTCTTGGATGGATTTTACGGTACCATTACAACCCCTCAACATCCAAGGCGACTCAATTCACGGTGTACCCAATCCTATAGCCGGCTAACTATATCCGATTAAAGTAACCAACAACCACTTACATCACTTGCCAATACCATCAATTACCATCATCAATTCACTGTTTTAAAGAATTAAACAAAGCCATTAAACAACATGCAACACTATGCATCAATTCCACAATTCCAAAGTACAAAACCAAGGATCTCTTACCTTGAGCATTCATCAACACATGACTTTCAAAACCAGCATTAAACCATGCTAAAACATGCTTTCAAAACAGAATTTAAACATGCAAATCACATACATTGCATCCAACCATCTCAAGTGCATTAAAAACCAATTCATAACACAAACCAAGAGAGAAATTCCATTTACTTACTCTTGAGCTTAGCTAAGTTGCTTAGACTTAAACTAAGCTCCCAAAACCTTCAAACCTTGGTTTTAAAGCTGAAAACCCCAACTTCACTCACCGATACACAAAACTACGCTAGCCGTTAAACCTTCCAAACATCCGAAACCCTCCAACGCTACCTCTATTGCTTCCGGATCATTCTCCCATGTTTTAAACACATAACAACAGAGGATTAAAGCATCATCATGCATTAAAAACACCATCAACACAATTCAACTCGCTGCTCTACATAAATCCAACATTTCAGCTACCAAACACAACCGAAAATACCTCCAAACTCTTCCAAAACTTAACCCAGCCAAGATCCATCACTTCTAACCATTTTTAAACATCAATTAACATCCAAAATGAACCCAAACTCGTCCTTATACCTCCAGCATTAACATAACACAAAGATCACCCCAAAACTACCATTTTCACAAGTAAAAACTTAGGAAAATCAACCTATTCGGGATTGCATTGATTAAACCTCAATTTACACATCATTTAGACATAAAAAATACATCAAAAAGACATCTCAAAACAGAGCCCAATCATCCAATACGAATTTCTTCAAAATTAAATCCAAATCTTGAATTTCAAGCCAAAATCAAGATCACAACATTAAAACCATTAATAAAACTCAATTTAAGGATTGAGAACTTGGTAATTTCAGTAAAGAACTGAGTATTTAGAGGAGAAGGACGTTCATACCTCTAAATGTGGATTTCTCCTTGTTTAGAGCCAAAATCCTTGAAAATTCATTAAGGAAATGGTGAGGATTTGATGTAGAAATGATTAGGAATCATTTGGGGATTGAAAACTCTTCTTTACGTGTGAAAATCAAAAGGAAAGTTGCTGTGGAAATGTGTTTGGCTGGGGGAATTTTGAGAGAAAATGAAATAGGAAAATTTTGGTAAAAGTTAGTTATGAAACTAAAATATCACTTTTCCCTCTTTTCTTTTTATTAATTAAACACTAAATGAGTCTTTAAAAATCAAGAAAAATCTGGAGAAATCCTCTCTTAGGTAAATTAGCTCCTTAAAGATTCAAAGTTTCAATCCTTTTAAAACAGTCACGAACTTTTCAAAAATTACATTTTAGTCACTAACTCGAAATGTCATATTTTCAAACCTCATTTTGTAAAATTGATTTCACCACCCTCTTATATATATTAAAAGAGGATTTTTAGATATTTTTCCATATTTTTAATGCATCCCGAAATAGGCTTTCCTTAAAACCACCTTTTATATTCGAACCGAAAATCCGACCGGTCCGGTTCAAACCCAAAACTTCTAAGCCCAAAATTGGAGTGTTACAACTCTCCCCCTCTTAGGAAATTTCGTCCTCGAAATTTCAACCGGCGAAAAGAGCACAACCACACTTCTCAAAGCAACCCACAAGGCAACACAGGAGACTTAACCACCACTGAACACTCTCCACACAAAACTCCACCAAACCAACTCCTCCACAAATCAACTTACACTATAACCAAACCCAACACCACCACATATTGTTCACAATTTCCAGAACACTCATATGTTAACCACAACTTAACCTTTCACACTTACGAACTGCGCATAGCCCCAATAACAACCCGAAGAACCTCCAAACTTTTACAGCATACACCACCTTAACTAATAACTCCCAAAACTCGCACACACGATGACACCAACCCATCTAGTTTCAGCCACCATGTGACCCACAACCTTCACTGCTTCTAAAACCCCTTGCAAAACTGCTCAACTTCTTCCAAAGGTTACCACATCAAGCAAAAATTCTTAAGCATCAACTGCTTACTCAAACTTCTCAACGTATTGATGATATTCCTTCACATCCGCCACTATCATTACCATAACGACTCACCAGGACTACTCACCCAACATCCGAAATTCACGTCACAAAACCTCAACCTTGGCTCCGCCAGCCGTTCCACATACCACTAGCTGACTACAGAAGGGATTTACTTATACGCGACTAGCCAAACACTTCTCACAAGAACCCGTCCAACCAACAATGGCCCTTGAACTTACATTGCCTTTCCACCTCAAGCTTTGACTACAACAATAGCCTTACCAGGACACCGCCCATTCTATACATACATATTAAGATTACGAAACTTCTATTCACCCCAGGCCAACCCTTTTCTACAGCCCTCAACACAACCTCTTCTCAACTCTTCGAAGGTTGCTACGAACCATCACCTACAAAAACAACCCTTCTATTACAACATCAATGCCAAGTTACCTCAGCTCTCTGGAACACATCCACTAATTTACTACATCACTTAACACCAAGAAACTACCACTTCTACCAACTATTCACAACCACTCTGACCGATTCTAACTTCAACCGGTAATCTCCTCACCACCACACCGCTAAACTCTTTAAGCACCAAAACACTTTCCTTCTGCCAACATGCTATATCGCACTCACTATTACTGACAGCTCGCTTAATACCCTACATTACTTCTAACATTCTCCTAGCACCAAAACAACTTTTAAAACCCATCATCCAACCTAACCCTATCACAACACTAACGGACCCAACTAGCTATTAGCAAGTGTGAACGTTCGTATGCATGGTCGCCTATATGCCCTATCAATGCCTGTGTACATGTATGCAAAACTTCTAATGTCATGTCGCATGTATGCATGTACCAACATATATAATATAACATATAACAAATGATTTAACTGTGCATGTATGTCGGTTCACACCCACCAATAACATCCTCAGAATCCACCTAAGAACAACCTCCTATCTCACTTCCAACTTGTTCAACTCCACCATTCTAATAATCCACTAATCACAAAATACCCACTAATGCCCTCTTCACACTAAAGTTGTTTTCAAAACAACACCAACCACTACCCCAAACATGCTATCCATGAGACCATACCCACTACGCAAGGGAAAACCAAACCGAAATCAAACTCAGATAACTAGGGCAAAGATTACTTAACAAGGTTACCTGTAAACACCTCACTGCCCCGGAGCTTCAACAGACAAGCTCTCTTCCTCGCATAACCATAATTCTCGAGCCACACCACTGCAGCATCAGCCAACACATTAAGGTCATCACCATCTCCCTGCGGTAAAGAACCCTGGCTACCCCGAGCCAACTTCAAAAAATTTCGTCTCAAATGCCCAGCAAACCCACAATTCCAACAAGATTCATTCCCTAAGCTCCTCACACCTTTCTGCCCTTCCTGCCACCTTTGAACCTTGTCTCGGCCGTACCCACGACCCTTCTGAGACCCTTTTGCTACCACTGAAGCTGATCTCACCACTTGAGGACAATTTCTCTTCACATGCTCCTTAGAACCACAGTTCCAACAAACTCTCGTGCCCCGACAACCTCCAACATGATACCTTCCACAACGGTCACATTTCGGCAACCGAACTACCACTCCTTGATCATACCGCACTTGACCCACGTCTGCACCACCACCCAGAATTCGATTCAAGCAAAACCTTCTATCATGTAGCCTCTTACGCTGACTGCTCCCGAGGTCAGTACCCACAACTCTCTTGCTTAAACTTTTCTCACCTTCATAATCTGAAGCCACACCGCCACGCTGCTTAACCCTTGAGAACTTCTCTCCAAGATACCTTTCATAAAAGGCAGACACAAAGAAGTCCCAATCTATATCGTGGATATGCGATGCCACCGCCACAGATGTCTACCAAGCACAAGCGTCCTCCAATATCAATGAGACAACACTTCCTAGCTTACAGGCGTAGTCACAACCTTCCTGATCCAAAATCAGAATTACACTGGCCAACCAAGCCTCGAACGTCTCAGGTATCAAACCATGATACTCCACAGCTCCCAAATCATGTAAACGATGTTTCGACAAACTCGCACGTCCCACAGTCAGCACGTCTACAGGCCTCACTTTCGCCACAGCCTGAGATGTTCCCGACACCTCTTGAACTATAGGTGATGAACCCTTCATCACAAAACCAGCTTCTTCCTCCTTCCTCACTACCTCAACTCCAGGCAATGAAGACTGAGACGAAACACCTCCACTAAAAGGTGAATTCCACGCCCTAACAACGTGCTCTAAAGCAGCAACCATCTCACCCAACTGCCATTCTCTCATCGATTTCACCATGCTATTAACAACAAACAATCATAACAAAACAAACAAAACGATCAGGCCAGCTTCAAGCAAGGATTCAAAACTCCAACTCCAACATAACACAACAGCTATAATAATAAGGCAATGGGTATCTCGAATTCTCCCCTTTTACACAACATAACAATCAATAAAAACATGATTATCACAACATCGAGCATATCAATCAACATACTTTGATCATGCTCTCATCAAACAACATTCACCCGCAACAGCATAACATCAACATATCATACCCATCACACTTTCATCATTCATAAAATCAGCTCACATCACCAGCATATCATCAGCACAAATCTACATTAGCTCAATGAAGATTCACAACCAAAAAGCATGATAAAAACATCAACAATTCGCTCAAAGACACACATTTAAACCGACTTTCAACCACACATCAGAATAAACATCAAACACTTATTACAACAACTTACCATTTCCCCAAGCATTCACAACTCAGCTCTGATACCACTAAATGTAACCCCCTTAGCCCGGCCTAGACGGTTGACCCGAACTACGAAGATTACACGGGGAAAACCAAAGTCAACCCGAAAGTCAACCTTGATTAACGACCCTTTTTTTCTTTTTAAGCTTGTCTAGATGCACATTAACCCTAGGTGTACTCTTGAGGTAAGCATACTCAAAAATAACAGCAATCGGAAAACAATAAGGGACTCAATTGCACAACATACGAATTTAGGGACCATTTTGTAAATTCTGGAAATTAAGAAGACTTTACCAATTTTTAAGTTACCATTATGAAATTAGTCATGTTTCATGCCTCTCTGCCAAATTTCACCTTAATCGCACATCTCGAACTCAAGCAATTGCACATACAAAAATCAGGACTAAAACGTAAAGTTTGCAAACCTCAAAACCATTCAAATCAGTGCCCAACGGTCAAGTGTTTCGAAACGGGAATAGACCATTCAGAAATAGGGCTTGGCAGTAGCCAAAGTGTTTCGAAACACCTCTACCCGTTTAGAAACACCCATGCCAAATCCAGCACCTGTTTCGAAACAGGCAAACACCACCCTGCCCAGAAACAGCAGAAAAGTCTGTTTTAACTCGTCTAAACACCATCGAACATACTCTAAATCAATCCTCAACAAATCAACAACATGCCAAACATCATAACTACCAAATTGTATTAAAATCTAGATACAAAACAACCCCTAGGTGCACCAACTCTTTCAACACATCCAACACTTAATCGTGCTTTTAAAACAAGAAGCATAGCATAACGACTTATGAAGGAGAAGATTCAAACGTTGCAAGCGTTAAACCACATAGTTCAAATCATAACCAAACTTGTCCAACATACACAATCTCATTACACATCAATATAAAAGACTCTCCCCCCATTGCCTTTATTATCTATAGCTATTAACCGAAACATACTTCTCAAGTGGAGCTCTCATTGAATCATTTGCTTCTTGATGTCCCAACTTCAATTATCTGCATTGATGGACAAAAAGGAGCGTAAGCACATAATGCCTAGTGAGGAATGCTCAAAACCAAAACACCATCAATGCAGCGAATCATAAAACCCTTTCTAAAAGTAGATGTAAATCAATAAAACAAAGCATTGGTCGAAAAACTTCTTTTGAAACATCATGCTTTAAACCATGCCTTGCTCAACATGAAAACCAACCTTTAGCTTAGAAAAGCTAAACAATTTACCCCAAAACACATTCTTGCAAAAACCATTATTTAAACCTTTCCATGCATAAACACCACATGCAAGGTTAAACTCAAATTCCTCGGAAAACACTTCCACTTCACAACATACTTTCCATATGCTTGATGGCCATTTCAAAACAAAACCTTTGAAAAACCATTTGTTCCATCCAACTATCTCATGCATTCAACATATGCAAAACTCATGAACTACTAAAAGCACATTTGCATTACATGGCTTTCAAGACAAGCCTTCACAAGACTTCAATGCATTTATGAGATTCTAAGCACATATGCACATTACACTAGCAAAATATACAAGTGCTCAAGCTTAACAAACATCACATGCATTCTTGCATCATTTACATATTTCCCATGCAACCTTGCAACATTTCAAGCATCTCATGCTTCATTACATTCAAGAACATTATATTGGCTTCCAAGTGATAATTCACAAACCATCTCAACTCAAGACACAATCGGATACGCGGATTACAAGCGTTGTCCCACACGCTTCATACACACAACCGAACAACACAAGGTGGAGTTTATCGGTACAATCACAACCCCCTCAACACCCGTGATGGAGTTTAACGGTACAATCACAACCCCTCAACATCACTCATAGGAAGTTGTATAACACACTAGCGAGAGCCGGGACACATCACAAGGCTTACACATGGAAGCTACCACAACCATTGTAATCACCTTAACAAAGCTCACACACAAGAGCAACCGTCCACCGTTGTGACGCTTAACAAAGTCCACCCACGAGAGCCATCCTCCATCGTGGTGACATTTAAAAAGGTTCACCCACGAGAGCCATCCTCCATCGTGGTGGCACTTAACCAAGCCCACCCACGAGAGCCATCCTCCATCGTGGTGGCACTTAACAAAGGCCACCCACGAGAGCCATCCTCCATTGTGGTGGCACTTAACAAAGCCCACCCACGAGAGCCATCCTCCATCGTGGTGACACCATCTATCTCAATCGCTACGATTCTTGGATGGAGTTTACGGTACCATTACAACCCCTCGACATCCAAGGCGACTCAATTCACGGTGCACCCAATCATATAGCCGGCTAACTATATCCGATTAAAGTAACCAACAACCACTTACATCATTTGCCAATACCATCAATTACCATCATCAATTCATTGTTTTAAACCATTAAACAAAGCCATTAAACAACATGCAACACTATGCATCAATTCCACAATTCCAAAGTACAAAACCAAGGATCTCTTACCTTGAGCATCCTTCAACACATGACTTTCAAAACCAGCATTAAACCATGCTAAAACATGCTTTCAAAACAGAATTTAAACATGCAAATCACATACATTGCATCCAACCATCTGAAGTGCATTAAAAACCAATTCATAACACAAACCAAGAGAGAAATTCCATTTACTTACTCTTGAGCTTAGCTAAGTTGCTTAGACTTAAACTAAGCTCCCAAAACCTTCAAACCTTGGTTTTAAAGCTGAAAACCCCAACTTCGCTCACCGATACACAAAACTACGCTAGCCGTTAAACCTTCCAAACATCTGAAACCCTCCAACGCTACCTCTATTGCTTCCGGATCATTCTCCCATGTTTTAAACACATAACAACAGAGGATTAAAGCATCATCATGCATTAAAAACACCATCACCACAACTCAACTCGCTGCTCTACATAAATCCAACATTTCAGCTATCAAACACAACCGAAAACACCTCTAAACTCTTCCAAAACTTAACCCAGCCAAGATCCATCACTTCTAACCATTTTTTAAACATCAATTAACATCCAAAATGAACCCAAACTCGTTCTTATACCTCCAGCATTAACAGAACACCAAGATCACCCCAAAACTACCATTTTCACAAGTAAAAACTTAGGAAAATCAACCTATTCGGGATTGGATTGATTAAACCTCAATTTACACATCATTTAGACATCCAAAATATATCAAAAAGACATCTCAAAACAGAGCCCAATCATCCAATACGAATTTCTTCAAAATTAAATCCAAATCTTGAATTTCAAGCCAAAATCAAGATCACAACATTAAAACCTTTAATAAAACTCAATTTAAGGATTGAGAACTTGGGAATTTCAGTAAAGAACTGAGTATGTAGAGGAGAAGGACGTTCATATCTCTAAATGTGGATTTCTCCTTGTTTAGAGCCAAAATCTTTGAAAATTCATTAAGCAAATGGTGAGGATTTGATGTAGAAATGATTAGGAATCATTTGGGGATTGAAAACTCTTATTTAGGTGTGAAAATCAAAAGGAAAGTTGTTGTGGAAATGTGTTTGGCTGAGGGAATTTTGAGAGAAAATGAAATAGGAAAATTTTGGTAAAAGTTAGTTATGAAACTAAAATATCAATTTTCCCTCTTTTCTTTTTATTAATTAAACACTAAATGAGTCTTTAAAAATCAAGAAAAATCTGGAGAAATCCTCCCTTGGGTAAATTAGCTCCTTAAAGATTCAAAGTTTCAATCCTTTTAAAACAGTCACGAACTTTTCAAAAATTACATTTTAGTCACTAACTCGAAATGTCATATTTCCAAACCTCATTTTGTAAAATTGATTTCACCACCCTCTTATATATATTAAAAGAGGATTTTTAGATATTTTTCCATATTTTTAATGCATCCCGAACTAGGCTTTCCTTAAAACCACCTTTTATATTCGAACCGAAAATCCGACCGGTCCGGTTCAAACCCAAAACTTCTAAGCCCAAAATTGGGGTGTTACATTGTGTCTAGGTCTAGTTTAGTTCATTGCCATACCAATAGAGTAAATCTGAGCTCAGCCTGAAAAGTTTGGACTAAGGTCCCTTGTTAGGTACATGAGTACCCCTGAATTTTTAGATATGAATCTTGGAATTCAATGGTAATCAAACCATTGCCTGTAATTGCATGATTGAGTGTAAATTACTGGAGTTATAACTAATGTAGCTATCTTGTTCCACTATGGTTGCTTGTTATGGTCTAATTGAATGAGGTAACATGATATTGAATGTTGAACTTGATAGAGTGTCTTGTTATATTGAATTCGAATGTGATGTATGCAATGGTTCCATGATAGATTTATGCTTGGATATGCTTCCTGTGAAATGAGACTAAAGTATGATGCTTACATGAGTAAAGTTAGTTGATTGTTCTAAGTACATAAAAAACTTAAGAGTTTCTCTATATAACATGTTACTCTTAAAATCCATTGTAAACCTGACTTAGTTAGCCTGGACAAGCTTCTGGCTGATTCAATGTACACTTTAGCTTCTTATATCCTTATTGGAAATTCTTGTATAAGAATTCTGATCACTTACCCTGTTTCTCCCCAAGAAAAGATGATTAACGAGTTCGTTGGGATCTAAGCCAAGGTCAACTGAAGCACAAGAGTATATTTTGTCTTATTTTGTGTAATTTGAACTCCTAGAGAAGGTGGCACTCGGTCGAACACTAAGTGAGAACTAGTTTGATTACTCTGAGGTAAAGTAATTACTATGACTTTAATGTGGATACATTTTGTAATGACTTAATGATGGCTTTTGTGCATACTTGTTTTATTGATGAAAGGCTTATGATGAGAAGTGTGTTCGTTATATGACTTAGTAATGGCAATGATCGAATTGAATGCTCTTTTGTGGTGAATGTTATAATCCCAGTTTAGTTGTGTGATTGGATTACTATGTTAGGCTAGATTAACCTAGTGATTTATGAAGTTTAATGCTCAATTGGAACTGCATGATTTGTGACCTTATGGGCCTGAATGTTATGAACTTTGAACTCGAATGGTTAGTTGGAAGCTTGTGATACTATAGGATGATACTTACATAAAAGTTTAACTAAGTTGTGGCTAAGGAACATGAATTGTAAGAACCGCTTTAGACAAAGTTTAGTAATTACACATCAAATTCATGGATATTAAATATGTTGCTAGATTATACTTTATGTTATGAGTTTCAATTTTGACTTAGTAACCATAAGTTCCAGGACTTCATTATGTGCCTGAAATATTGAAGGATTACTCGATCTTGTATAGTTCATAACAGTGTAATCTAAGCATCCTAATGATGAAAATGACCAAATGTATCTTAATCGAGCCTGTCTTGTAAATGCTTGAATTGGTTGATGTTATTCTATTTCTCATTCGAATGTTTCCTTGGATCTATGTTTAATTTTATTGATTGTTTGGTAGCAAACTATCATTGTTTCCCGGTAATTTACTGTTTTGCTTGGCTTTAAAGGTTTCTTAGTGAGACCTTTCCCGATATGTTATCTAACTTGATAGACAAGCTAGATACATGTTCTTCTAGAGTAGTACTATCTTCTAGGCCGTGGTACATGTATTACACCTAGGATGGTGGCACTTACTTGCTTGTAAAACTTTTGATAGAATACTTTGGCATGCAAACCCCTTTTGATATTTTTCTATAACATGTAAATATTAAACTCATATGGGTTGTTTTGTATGAAGATTCCTAGTGTTTGCTTTATATGGCTTGTATACCTTTTTTAATAGTTATATGATTGATGGTTATGCTTGTTTGGTGAATGAATGATTGATGTGATCATAAGTAGTTTAACCAATTAGACTCTAGTAGCAGGCTTGTGTTGAGGGTATGAATTTCATGTCTTGTTGCTTGAATAGTAGGTTTGAATGTTTAGCTATTTGAACCATTGCATGTAAATGATCAACTACTTAAGCAATATATATTTTAACTATTGGAGATGTCTTAAAGAAGATATATCTAGTGTTTCTCCATTTGTTCTTGTTCGAATGATAGGATCTCTAATGCTAGAATTTGAGTAGCTTTTGGGTAACAATAGTAAGGGTGAAAATTATAGATACTTTTTGGTTATAGCTAGAATGAATTTGAGTAATTTGATAAAAACAAAGAGAACTAAATGCTTGAATTGTATGATTGTCAAACTGTAAATCTTCTTGTTTCAATTAAGCTTGTGAGTTTCATTTTTGGTTGCTGATGAACAATAATGCATTTAATGAATTTTGAAACCTTCGAATTTAAGATATCATTTGCCTAATTGAAATGTAATGAACCTTTATTATCTTTTCTATCTGATGCTTGTTTCAAAGGACATAGGGACCAATGCATCTAGTCTTGAGTGTTAAGTCTCTAACTTGTACCACAAGTGTAACCCCCTTAACCCGGCCTAGAAGAAATAGCCGAATTTAGTAAATCACGTTTGAAAACTTTTCCATCAAGTAATAGATTTTAGGTTTAAATCATTTATAAAACAATTTATTTATTAATTAACGATAAGTATCGTAAAATATCACAATTATAACTGGATAAAATTTGATAGTCTAAAATAAGTTCATACTAAATAAGAAAATAATTGGATAAAATTTGAGATTCTCCAAGTACCTCGCCTAAAGTCTAGAATATCTGTAAAAGGAAAACTATGGGGGAGTAAGCTAAAGAGCTTAGTGTGTCTCTAAAGTGCAAGAAAATCATAGTCGTAAAAACATAGTAATATTTTTTTAAAATTCTTTAAAGCATAACACATAAATCACAAGCGCAATGCAATACACCCAACTACAACCGCCAATAGGAAAGTTCCCCAGAACTCCTCACTACAACCGGCAATCCGAAGTGGAATCCAACCCGAAGGGTGAAACCACTGAACTTCCCCGAACAAATCCCAACCCATGCTCATACAATAATATGATGATTAGAAATCAGATTTCATAATCAAAGTTCCATAAATCTGATATTCCGTAAACATACTTCATAAATCACAGTCCACAAATCGTAGTACATAAATCACGGTTCGTGAATCATAGTAAAAACATATTCTGAAAATGTATGCATGTGATGTCAACCATAAAAATCATAATACGTATAAATAATCACATAAAGGGTAAAACACCAACACAGAAAAATAATATATAATTTAATTATAGCACCGGAAGAAAACACACCTCAAGCCGCAATAGCTCTAACGAAGAACAAAGGGCGGTTGCGACTTCGATGTAAGGTGATGGCAGCATCAATCCGAGAGGAAATCATAAAACATGGGAATAACTAAGAGCGATAACACATTAAAACTTAAGGCTTAGGTTTATTTCTGTACGTAGTAACTATGACTATATATATAGTTGAGCGGTGGTAATCTAAACAAAATAGGTTTATAATAATAATAATAATAATAATAATAATAATAATAATAATAATAATAATAATAATAATAATAATTTAAGTTGAAAAAAGAGAGTCAATTCAACCGTGAGGAAAAAGGAGAATTAGAATTCAATTTGAAATTAAAGGATTATATATATATATATATATATATATATATATATATATATTATACGGCTATAATTACTAATTATAATAATAATTAAAAATAAAGGAAGAGGCTGGCGCCAAACAACCAATTGAATTAGAATTCAATTTCATAAAAAAGGTTATTTACGGAGTCATACCTTAACTTTTCAAGAAATTTCAAATTAACTTTTTAGTTTCATAAAAATTCTTATTTAGTCCCTCATAAAATAGTTAGGGTTCTAAATTAAAAATTCTCAATTGTTAGGGTTTTCAAATACGGATTTCCAAATTAGGAATTTTTCAAACATAGGGTTTACAATTTGGGCGTAATTTTTGTGGTGTTACAACAAGTTACTTGTTTGCTTAATTTTAACACCTTAGATTTGGTTTACTACTAAGCCAAGGTAGATGTTGTTACAAATTGGTAATAAGAGCTAAGGTTTAGTCGGTCCTAGGAATAAACCAGGTTCTATTATATTATTTATCATGCGGTGCCACCTAGGAGTCAATTTCAATCTATACTTGTGATCTTGTTTAATAAAGTCTCTTTTAAATCTTAATAATCTTTTCAAATGTCTGAGACACATTTGGGAAAGGACAATGAAAGCTTTGCTGCTTTCTCCAATGAAGAAGGAAGTGTGAGGATGGGCCAGCAACAACAGGATCCTCAAAAGCCTGGTAAACCTTAACCTGAAACTTCTCAAATGAATTCGATTCAGAAAGAATGCTCCTTGAGCATGACTAAAATGTTCAATCAATTTGTGGTCTCCTTGAAGCAAAACACTTCCCTTGCACCCGTTGTGGGACAATCTAAAGCACCAATCGATAAGCTAACTCAGCACCGAGCCTATACCTTCTCGGGAACTGATGATGAAAATCCTGAAGTGGTCGAGTATTGGCTTGAGACTACCATTAGAGTCTTATCAAAGCAATTGCAATGCTCAGATGAGCATAAACTCAAATGCGCCTTGTCCTTATTAGCTGATGAAGCCCTTAGTTGGTGGCAGACTATAATCCTAACTGCTCCGGCACATACCATTAATTGGGAATTCTTCTAAAAGAATTTTGAAAAAGTACATCAACGAGCAGTACTTGGATGATCGTAAGAAGCGTTTCTTATACCTTAATCCAGGAAGCAAACCCATTGAGCAGTATGTGAGCAAATTCTTCAAATATTGCAAGTACGGTGTGGAGTACATAAAGAAAGAAGAAGACAAATGTCGTATGTTCATTGATGGTTTGAATGATGAATTGAGCCCTATGTTTATGGCCCTAGAGATCACCGATTTCAAAGAATTAGTGAATCGGGCGATTGCCATTGAAGCATGAATGAAGCCATCTGACAAAAGAAAGGAAAGCTTCTCCAAAAAGAACAAAAGACAAGGAAGTGATAATAAGACTTCCTGGTCATCCAAGAAACCGAAATATTAAGGGGAAATGTTAAGTGCGCAAAATTCCTATATTTATACCCTAGTTTAGCTCAATTAGTGTGGTTCTTAAGTATAGTTTAGGTTGCATTTAGTCGGTAACATACACAAAATAGCATATATTAGATTATCTACATTGTTTGATGAATTGAGTTGATTTTATACATATGATACTGCTCAAGTGCATTTTCTCCCTGTGCGTAGGTACCCGCCCAGGCAGATGCCGTCGTGGAAGCAGAAAGGGCAGATGACGAGAAAGCTGGGAGCTGAAGACGGAAGCTGTTGGATCATCAGGAGAGCTGACCGAGGAGGAAAGAACCAGAATGCAAAGCTGTGCCAACACCTGCACACCAGTCCATATCCCTGCCGAGGCAGTCAACTACTTGCCGCCAAGGCAGCAAGGGAGAATGGAAAAATGCAAAGTGGTATGCAATAGAAAGAGCTCATCAAGCCCGATTTTTAGAGACCACTTGGACGTGCATTGGAGCCAAGCAGACAAAAAAAGCGGGTCAAAGTTAAGTTGAAGAAAAGTCAAACGGGAATCTAGGAGTATTTAATGATCTTTTAATGAGTTGTAATCCTACTCTAACTAGTATTCCTACCTTAAACCGACTTACAACTAGGCTCGTCCCCTATATATATTTAATCGACAAGAGGAGAGAATACAATTGAGGTTTGAGAGAAACTCATTCTTGTCGAAACACTTGTCGTCCAACCCACCATGTTCTAAACCTTCCCTTGGGATAAGGTTTGGTTGTGTAGTAGTTGTGAGAGTCTTGTTGTATTCGTTTAGGCTTTCAGTTTTGCAAGAAAATTCAATGTTTGTTTACTATTGGTTCTTCATTGTTGCAATTTTTATCGGGAGAGAAGAGGGCTTCAATCCATTTGTTCAATATCAGGAGAGTTGAACTCACGAAACGAGTAAACACAATTTTATCCAACCATATGGTAAATCTACTTTGGCTTAGGCATAAGTTAAGAAGTTCAACCACTAAAAGAGGATCCACAATCAGTTGGTGTTCACCCTTAGATTCACGCCAGGAGGTATCATCCAAGACGTGTTCGCCAATAGTACTTCAAGCTTCGGGAGAAGAGGAAGTCATAGAAGGGAGCCTTGCCGAACCTTGAATCATCACTTAACTACCCAGACAGTATCACACAACTCTGTCAAGGCAGGCGCCTATCGTGGCATACTTGTGGGCGGTGGCTGAAGTTGTTAAGTTGATCAGCAAAACTGTGCTGAAACAGTACATCAATTTTCCACACTACGAAACATCCAATACCGGCCCATTCTCTCACTCTGATTTCTCAATTTATTTTACTCGCTTTAGCTTTAGCTTCAATCAAACCAACTCCTCATATATGTGTTTTTATTTTACTTGTGCAGAAAAGTGAACTCAGAAAAGCTGTAACAATCCATGTGGAGACGATATCTTAAATACTATAACTTGGCACCATGTACACTTGCACGCTAATTTGCGCATCACTTTTGCACGCAATAGGAAACTATTCAATCCATTCTTCTCCTCCAAAAGGGAATTTTATACCTAAGCCCCAAACCGTAATCAAGACCTCTTCACCTACCGTCTCGGTGAATAGCTCAGGGAACTCTGGTAGAGAATATCGGTCCCTATTTTGAAAATTTTGTTAAAACTATCATACGGGGCTTTGTAAAAAGCAAAACAATGCTTGTTTCCAATATGGAGGGTTAGATCATTTCATTAGAGATTGTCCGCAAAACTCAAATAAGGCTCCTGCTCGTGCACCTTCCAAGATCAATTCGAATAAAATATCTTGGGGGAAAGGTTCCAAGCAAGCTCACTCTGGGAACTCTGGAAGAAATCGAAACCAAGTCCCCATTTCTACTCACCAAGAGTCTTGGGCCCTCGCTCGAGTATATCATGTCCGGGGTCATGAGGACGAGGACTCTCCTGATGTCATCGCATGTACTATCGAGCTTTATAATCATCTAGTTTATGTGTTGTTTGATTCGAGTTCGACCCATTCATTTACTTGCTCCAAGTTAATTGACAAATTTAGGCTGATTCTTGAGGTTTCTGTAAAACCTATGTTTGATTTTGATATAACAAAGTGTTTTAAGGATTAATTTGAAAAACTTGAAATAGATTTTTAAGTTGCTCAAAAGGTTTCAAATCAACGGGGCTTTACTCTAGTTTGAAAAACTCAAACTCCAAAATATTTTCTAAGTGTTCCAAGGCCAAACTACTGAAAATCGTCTATGCGTATCGATACGCTCCTTGCCGTATCGATACCTTTTCTACAAACTTGGCCACTAGAGAAATCCGTTTCGATATGCACCTTACCGTATCGAAACATGGTATCGAAACAGATTGCATCTATATCGATACACTCTCTCTATAAAATTAGATGGAGTTTGAATAGCATACCGATACGGTCTCACCCGTATCTATGCAGTTTAAAAGGAATTTTAAATTCAGATGCCTTAAATGTTTTTGACCGTTAGGCTTCAGTTGGTAGGTAACAATTTTTTAAAGAGTTGGTTAACCCGTATCGATACGCTCTTACCCATATCGATACAGATTCTTCTAGTGAGCTTTGTGGGAAAAATTGCATCGATACGGTCTTACCCGTATCGAAACGCTTCCCTAACACGTACCGATATGCCTACACGCGTATCGATACACACCTCTTATATTTGTGCAACGACTCTTTTTGTTTTGAGACAGGTATCGATACAGATCCCCGCATACTGATACGGTAGGTTGTAGAAGTGCATTTATGGTGAAAGAGAGCGTTCCAACGGCTATAATCAATTCCCTAACCACCCAAACGGCTAGAGTTAATGGAGAAGGTATAAAATCAAGCCTATTGAAGACCGGCAACAACTATTGCATCCAAGAGAAACATCTATACAAAAATCCAAGCTCAAAGTGCCTAATTTCTCATTCTTGTAAAATCCCAAATTGTGTTGAGTGTAATTCATATATTGTATTCCAATTTGGGTTGAGTGCTTGTATTAAAAGGGGCAAATTTGTATTGTGAGATATTCTACTTGCCTTAAAATTTTTCTTTGTATCCTAGTGAGGGTTTGGTCAAATTTTTGGTAGAAAATTTGACTGGTATTTTAAAGGTTACCTCTTAAGCCTAGAAAAGGGAAAGAGCAATTAGTGAATTGTTGGAAAATCCTTAGTGATAGCTAAGGTAGTGGATGTAGAGTTCATTTGGAACTTGAACCACTCTAAATTGTCTTGTTCCTCAATTTTAGTCATTCCACTTTCTCCAACAAAATTTTAAAAACCCAATTCACCCCCTCTTGGCTTTGATCAATACATTGATCCACTCAACAGTTTCCAATTGTAATCTTTTAGTAACAAATACTTTATGGGATAGGGTCTCGGTAAATCAAGTACGTAAATATTGTCTCCTATATATACTTGTCATCCCTTTCCCTATAAACTTGTTAGTTCTACCCTTTGATGAATTCGATCTAATCTTAGGATTAGACTGGTTAGGGAAACACCAGGCTTGGGTAGACTTCTATAAAATGAGACTTTTTCTCTGAGGGGTAGGCAGAGAATCCATAATTTTAATCGATAAAAAAAGCACTTCTATTTTTTTGTCGTTATGATAAAAAGAGATGAAATTGAATTTGGCCATACTCCATTCCCATTATATCAGAGTTTTTTTATGTCTTTTCCGAGGAACTTTTGAGTTTACCACCAACACTGGAAATGGAATTCAAGATCGAAGTTCAACCGAGATCTCAACCAATATCCATTACTCCCTATAGAATAGAACCAGTCGAATTAAATGAACTCCAGAAATAGTTGCAAGAATTGCAAGATAGAGGGTTCATTAGACCGAACTCGTTTCCTTGGGGAGCCCCAGTTCTGTTTGTCAAGAAGAAGGATGAGTCGATGAGGCTATGTATTGATTACCGACAACTCAACTAGATCACTATTAAAAATAAGTATCCTCTGCCAAGAATTGAGGATCTGTTCGATCAACTTAAAGGTGCTAGTGTATTATCGAAGATTCATCTCTAGTCCGGTTATTATCAAATGAAGGTGAAAGAGGATTATGTGCCTAAAACGGCCTTTAGGACTCAATATGGTCATTACGAGTTCCTTGTTATGCCCTTTGAATTAACTAATGCCCCGGCAGCATTCATGAACCTAATGAATTGAAAATTCAAACCCTTCTTGGAAAAGTTTGTAGTAGTTTTCATTGACGACATACTTGTTTACTCCAAAAGTAAGGATGAACATTCCGACCACCTTCGGATTGTGTTGCAAACTCTTCAGGAACACCGGCTTTACGCAAAGTACAACAAGTGTGAATTTTGGCTATCAGAGGTTTCCTTCTTAGGTCACGTGATCTCGGCTGATGGAATTAAAGTGGACCCGAAGAAAATCCAAGTAGTAGTACATCGATTGCCTCCTAAAAATGTCTGAGAAGTTAGAATTTTTCTTGGTCTAGCTGGATATTATAGAAGGTAAAGGGGTTTACCACCTTGGCTTCACATTTAACTAGACTACTTAGGAAAGAAGAAAGCTTTGTTTTGGTCAGAAAACTACAAAGAAGATTCGATCAGCTCAAACAAGCCCTTACCCATGCCACGGTCTTGATTCAACATGAATCGGGGAAAGACTACACAATCTTTAGTGATGCATCTCATTTAGGACTCGAGTGTGTCCTGATGTAAGAGGGGAAAACGGTAGCGTATTCATCCTGGCAACTCAAACCACACGAATCAAACTATCCAACTCACGATCTTGAACTTGCTATGATCGTCTTTGCTATAAAAATTTGGAGACATTATCTGTTTGGAGAAAAATGCTATCTATTCACTGATCACAAAAGCCTCAAGCACATATTGACACAAAAGGACTTGAATCTCCTACAAAGAAGATGGCATGAGTTATTGAAAGATTATAATTTAGTCATAGATTACCATCCGGAGAAAGCTAATGTTGTAGCTGATTAGAACGGTCATGGATCCCCCCAAAACATGTCCAAGAGAATTTTCATCTTCGATACCCTCATCCATAAAGCCAAAAATAGTTCAAAGCGCTTGCACATCGACGATAATCTTCTAGCCCATGAGATAGGAATTAACGGCAATGACATTACCCGAGGCATCAGCAACACACTTGGCATTGGCATAAAAGATCAAAACCAAATTTCAAAAGAAAAACCCTGGAATTTGTAGAAAATCCATGAACTTCCATTCTTGGAGCAAAGGTAAATAAGCAAACTTAAAACGCTCTAAATTGAGAAAAGGAATGGAAATTACCCTATCCGGTCGAATCTTGTAATTTTGAAAAGATCGAAAATAGTTGAGTTCACCAGGAGTTGATCCTTTGATAAACTTAAAACGTTCTAAAGCACCTTTGATAAATCAATGTCAAATTTGGATGAGTGCCATCGCCGGGAGTTGATCCTTCACCAACTTCGCTTGTAGTACGTGCTCTCTTTTTAGGTGTCATAGTCTAGAAAAAATTGATTAAAACAATGTGTGTATCCATTAATGTTCACATTCAATCCCATGAATAAATCAATAATCAAGGTAAAAACAAATTTTTGAAAGACAAAACAAAAACTTTGATAGAATCTTTTGAAAGAACAAAACAAAACAAAAAGATTTAAAATTGAAAATCATAAAGAAAATAAAAGGAAAATAAGTTTTTATTCCTTGATATTGAGATAGGAGGAATGGATGAAGATTTTGCACCAATTGATGGAGAGCCGTAAGACTTTGGCTTGATTTTGAAAACCCTCAAGAAATTTTAAGTTGCATGATGAAAATATGAAGGGTTGATGGGCTTTTTATAGATGAAAATTGGTTAAGGTTTTTGAAATAGGAGTTTTGATAAAAGTGAAAGTCTTTTAATGCCAATGAAAGTTGTCTACGCGATCGAGTATCAATACGCCTAAATTATGTATCAATACGAGGGTACAATGGTAGTTCCCTAGATCCATGCATCAAGGAATAATAACAAAACGAATGGCATCCATATCGAAACACTCAGAACTCGTATCGAAAGAGGTTCAACTGTATCGATGCCCGAAGGAGAGAAAATGCAATATGGAAAGCTAATGAAGTACTTGTATCGATACGCATAAGGCCGTATCGATACCCTATGCCTAGAAATGCATTTTTGGTCACAAGAACAACCAAAGGCTTGACTTTAACATCTCCTAAATGTATGCATAAGATGTATGAGCAGATCTAAGCATATTCTAATAGAAGTATACTCCTTCTAGCTATAAGCATGGTTTTTATCAAGATCAACAACACATAAACATGCATTTCCACAAGATCAAGCAAATTTTAACCTAAAAAAGAGTCCTAAAGGGTTAAGATAGGCTAATTAGACCAAAGTCTCTCCTAAGAGACCAAAAACGCTCTTTGTCTAAAGGTTTGGTAAAAATGTCCGCTAATTGGTTCAAGGTGTCAACATACTCTATAACAACATCTTGTTTAAGGACATGATCTCTAATGAAATGATGTCTTATCTCTATGTGTTTGGTTCTAGAGTGTTGGATGGGATTTTTTGTTAGGCATATAGCACTAGTGTTGTCACACTTAAGGGGTATGGTTTCTACTTTAACTCCATAATCTAAGAGTTGTTGCTTTATCCAAAGGACTTGAGCACAACAACTCCCTAAGGATATGTACCCGGCTTCGGTGGTAGATAAAGCTACACTATTTTGTTTCTTATATAACCAATATATGAGCATACTACCTAAGAATTGGCAAGTGCTGGAAGTACTTTTCCTATCTATTTTACAACCCCCATAATCCACATCCGAATAAGCATGAAGGTTAAATTTTGAGTCTCTAGGGTACCAAAGACCTAAACAAGGAGTATCTCTAAGGTACCTAAAGATCCTTTTAACGACTATAAGGTGAGACTCTCTAGGACTAGCTTGAAACCTAGAACACAAGCAAACACTAAATAATATATCTGGTCTACTTGTCGTAAGGTAAAGTAATGATCCAATCATAGAGCGATAAAGCTTAGAGTCAACACACTTACCTCCTTCATCTTTGCCAAGCTTTGTAGATGAGCTCATTGGTGTAGCTTGAGGTTTTTCTTGCACCAAGCCAAACTTCTTGAGCATATCCTTGATGTACTTATCTTAATTGATGAAGATACCATCCTTCATTTGTTTGATTTGGAGTCCCAAAAAGAATGAGAGCTCTCCTATCATGCTCATTTCAAATTCACCTTGCATCAACTTAGAAAAATCTTGACAAAGCAATTCATTAGTAGAATCTAATATAATATCATCAACATAAATTTTAACTACTAATATATCTTTGCCATTGTTTTTAATAAAAAGTGTTTTGTCCACCTTTCCTTTCTCAAAACCTTTTCCAAGTAGAAAACTTGAAAGTCTTTCATACCAAGCTCTAGGAGCTTGTTTTAAACCATAAAAAGCTTTTGACAATTTAAAAACATGGTTTGGAAAAATTGGATCTTCAAAACCTGATGGTTGTTCCACATACACTTCTTCATTTATAAAACAATTTAAAAATGAACTTTTGACATCCATTTGAAAAGGCTTGAAATCATGATAACATGCATATGCAAGCAACATCCTAATAGCTTCCATTCTAGCTACGGGTGCATAAGTTCCATCAAAATATATTCCCTCTTCTTGAGTGTAACCTTGAGAAACTAGCCTAGCTTTGTTTCTCACTATGTTACCACTCTCATCTAGTTTATTCCTGTAGAGTGTCCATGAGTCCTATATTTTGTACACATTCATGCCCTTATTATTGCTCTTTTTGAGCTCATTTAGGCATATTTAGGTGCATGCATTATAACAGCATCTTCTCTTGTACCATGCTTTTATTGAATATATTATTATTGGTGAAGAAAAGTTTATCTTTTAGTTAGTTTATGTTTCCATGTGCTATAGCTAGGAAAGTAGAAGAGAGGACAGGACAAGACAAGAAAGCTAGAATCAACAAAGCTGTACTAAAGCAGCTCAAGTTGCCGCCAAGGACACTACCGAAGCAGTATTGCCACCAAGATCTGCCTGGGCAGGAGTTACACCGACTTAGCCAAGATGGGTTGCGATTTCAAGAGGATAATTTCCTTAGCTTAATGAGCCCAGTCTTGCAACTTCCTGAATCCTATAGCGGCCGGTAGAGTTAATTCAGATTGATAAGTAGGAGCACTTATCTTTACTTGCTGAAAAAGGCAACGTCCAAAGAGTGTTTATTTAAAGCATTAAGGCAACTTTTATAACTCCTACTTCAAGAAGGACTCAACTTAGGTCAAGAGCCCTATATATACCCAATGTATGTAAGGGTATAGTGGCATATCTCGTAGAGGGAAAAAGGCTTGTTGCGAGAGATCAACGGCAACTGCCGACGAGAGTGAGGATGGGGGGTTAACTAGATAGGTTGGAGTGTTGGGGGGTCGCGGCCCAATTTACCTAGGGTTTAGGCGCGTGTATGTAAAGTAATTTGGGAAACGGTTGTATAGTTTTGAGTTGTTTTCAATAAAGTTCTGAGTTTGCTTAATCTATGCTTCTTGTTCGTTCAATTAGTCAACACCCGTCAATTGAAGAGAAAATCCATTTGTGGGGCATGAAAGTGCAAGGCTCACGATATGGTTAAGCACGGTCACAACTCACAAAGGCGTGACTAACTTGGTTCCACACTAGTCTACAAGTTTCAATGGCTAAAAGGGATTACCAACCGAGTTTTCTAATTTGGTTCCACACTAGTCCTCAAGTTAAGCAACCTCGAGCATCCTAACCTAGAAATAGGAGGGATCACTGTTGACTATCTTGTCGAATTTGGAATGTCTGTCAGACTTGACGCTAGGACTTCTCTCCGTTCCACCTCCCGAGGCAGTACACACCCCTGCCATGGTAGTTATCTACTGTGATCGTGTGACAAGGTCGTAGTTTGCCGCCCACCTTACCCGCCGAGGTAGCAATTTATGACAGCGCGAAACATACTCAAGACCTTGCAATACAGTCCACAAGCTACTAAGCTGCTCTTGTCTTACCCAGCTTATCGCCCAATCTCCCCCTATCAGTCCTCTTATCAATATCTTTATCTTTACTTGTGTTTTTATATTTCCACATCTTGAGATTTAATGGCGCATTTATTAAATATTTGTGCAGGAAACCATTCATAGGAGCTACTCCAATCCCTGTGGAGACGATACCTTTTACACTATAACTTGATAAGAGTGTGCACTTGCGCTCACAAAAGGAGAACACCTAAATGTTGTACAAGTTTTTGGTGTCGTTGCTGGGGATTCGCAACAACAACTACGTTTGAATTTCTGCACTTCTATTTAGTTTTTGCACATTAAATCTCTTTTTATTTATTTTATTTAAAAAAGCTTCTTTGTTTTCTTGGTGATTATCCCGCCAGGGCAGCAAAGTTGGCAGCAACATCCACCTGAGGAGGGGAAGGACATGCCCAGACGAATAGCCAAACACAAAGATCTTCAGAAAGTGGTTATGCTTGGGAAAAGCGCAGCCCAACATAACCTAATTATTATCTTTATTTTATTTATTTTTATGTATTAGGAATAGATTTAATTTTTATTTAATTTTTGTATTTATTTTATTTCAGGTTAGGGAGGAAGGAAGGACCAAGAAAGAAGAAAGAATAAAGGAGAGGCCCAACTAGCGGCCAAGGCAGACCAAGGCATAACGGCTAGTGGCTTCATAACGGCTAACTGTAACGTCTATATTTGCCACAGCGAGCGGAACAAATATCTGCGTAACGGCTAGAACCCTGTAACGCCCTGGTTTTGGGCCTAGATGTTTTGCACATCGGATTGGACCGGTCGAGAACGGTTCGAATTGAGTTTGGTGATTTAAGAAAATCAAGGATCGAGATAAGATAAAAATATGGTAAAAATTGCTAAAATCCTCTAAAATCATGTTTACGAGGTTGGTCACATCAATTTTACAAAAAGAGTTTCGGAAGTAATACATTTTGGGTAGTGACCAAAATGTAAAGTTTCAAAACTGTGGAAAAATGCAATTTTTAAAAGAGGAGCCAAAATCTTAGAATGTTTAGGGATCTTTATGGAAATTTAGCCTTTCCTTCATATGACACGTGTTTTAAAAGGATTTTAAAGTGATTAAATAAAAGGGTTTTTATTTATTTAATTAAAATTAATAAAAAAGAAAAGTGAGATTTCATTTGACATAACTACCTTTCTCTTCTCATTTTCAGCCAAACATCATTGTAACTCATTTTCTCCAGAATTCTTTCTCCCAAACAATCTCTCATTATTTTCCAAATCAATTTTAAGATTTCTCTTCAAGATTTCCAAGTTTTGTGAAGCTAAAACTTGTCATTCATTGAAGAAAGCAAGGATTGGAGGTAAATCTGGTTTTAAACCTTCAATCTAGGTTCTTTATTGAAATTCCCAAGATCTTTGGTTTCTAATTAACGTTTTTGGTTGAGTTTTCATTATAGTTTTGATTTGAGATTGAAATCTTGCAAAAATGTGATGAAACTCTTGATTTTCGGACTTTATTTCTTAAGCTCTATTTTGGATTGTTTTTAATTAAGTTTTGAGGTGATTAATATGTTGAAAATAGGTTTTGTTGATATAGATCCCGAAATCCTTGAGATCCTTGAGTTTCTTGATAGTTCTAGTTGAGTTTTTGAGGTGAAATAATGAGGTAATGCTTGTTGGAGGTATAAGGATGGGTTTAGGTTGATTTTAGATGTGTTTTGATGTTTATAATTGATTGGAAGTGATGTATGTTGGCTGGGCTTGGTTTAGGAAGCAATCGATTGAGTTTTCGGTTGTTTTCGATGGGTAGATTGGTGTTGTTTGGTTGAGCAACGAGTTTGTGATTGGTTGCTGGTGTTGAAATGCATTTTAATGCATTTAGATCTCTATTTTGATGATGTGAAAATAGGGGATCTAGATCCGGGAGCAAACAAGACGTTTTTGGAGGCTCCGAAAGAGTAATTTTCGTATCGGCGAGCAAGGCTTCGCGTATCGGTGAGTGGGAAAATGATTTTCCAGCCTTGAAACATTTTGAACGTGGATTTGGGGGGTTTAGCGTAAATTCGAAACACTTAGCTAAGCTAGAGAGTAAGTAAAGAGAAAATCTCCCTCGGCTTGTGCTATGTTTTGGTTAAAAATGCACTTGATTTACATGTGGTTTGGTTACTGTTATAAAGCATGTTTTGAGAAATGATATTGCTGGTTTTAAATGCCATTTTTGTTAAGGATGCACATGGTGAGTGATCCTCGAGTTTATGTGGTTTAATACTTGGATATAAGCATAATTTCTGCTTGTGAAAATGGTATTGTGGATTATGCTTTATAGAACATTGAAATGTTGTTGAAAGTTGATTATATTGGCAAATGTGTGATCTATTATTAACATACGGATACGTTGGTCGGCCAATAGGATGTGAGTGCACTATAATCTATAAATCGTACGTGTGTCTAGATACGTGACGTAATAGGGGCGAGCCTATGGTGGGTGGTAGGGGTGAGCCTATCACTATGGGTTAGGGGTGAGCCTAATTCCATTCGTAGCCTTTGAGATGGAGGTGAGTCCATCATTGTGTATAGGGTTGAGCCTATACTAGTCCGTGTATCCGGTATTGTTGTAAAGGTGATAGAGGTGAGTCTATCACAACAGATAGGGGTGAGCCTATGACGGAATGTTGTAAGCCAATATATGTGTTTATTGTTTCCCATGTATCATGATTATATTGAATGCATAATGGATTATTGTGCATGAGATGTGTAACCCCCGTAGCCCGGCCTAGACGGTTGACCCGAACTACGAAGATTACACGGGGAAAACCAAAGTCAACCCGAAAGTCAACCTTGATTAACGACCCTTTTTTTTCCTTATTAATCTTGTCTAGATGCTCATTAACCCTATATGTGATCACACAAACATCATACTCAAAGACCACAAACATCAGAGATCAAACAGGGACCCAATTGAACAATTTACAACTTTAGGGACCAAACTGTAAATTCTGAAAACCTTAAGGACTTAACCAGATTTTAAGTTACCAACTTAAAATTAATCATGTTTCATGCTTCTCTGCCAAATTTCAGCTCAAACGGACAACCCAAACTCATACAATTGCACAAACAAGTTTCAGGACCAAAATGCAAATATTCTGAAACATTTAACCGCCCATGTCAGTCCCCAACGGTCACCCGTTCCGAAACAGGCAGAGCCCGTTTCGAAACACGGGGCCGTTCCGCAACGCGTACCGCAACGGGGGACTGGCAGTAGCCAACCCGTTCCGGAACGGTGGCACCCGTTTCGGACGCCTGGGTTTATGCAGGGCACCCGTTCCGAAACGGTGTCAACTGTTCCGAAACGCCTTGCCCAGATTGCTGCATTTTGCTCACCCAAACACATAATTGGCCATCCAAACATACTCCTAAAGCCTCCAAACTTTACCAACATGCAACTCAACATAAATGGGACATACTTGCATCAACAATTCATCAATATAACACCATACATGAAAAGCCCCAATTCTAAAGGCATACTTCCTACACAAGCAACCATTTAGGCACAAACCTTCCAAATCAATCTCATTAAAACCGAAACATGATCCAACAACATCATCAACATAAAAACATCCTTGTCCAAACATAAACGAACACATACACAATAACCCGAGAGATTCTACCCCCATTGCCTTTATTAACTATAGCTATTCACCGAGACATACATCTCAATTGGAGTCCACCTTGAATCCCTTGCTCCTTACTGTCCAAACTTCAAGAATCTGCATTGATGGACAAAAAGGAGCGTAAGCACATAATGCTTAGTGAGGAATGCTCAAAACCAAAACACCATCAATGCAGCGGGTCATAAAACACTTTTTAAAACAAACCCGATTTGTTTACCAAAGCCATGTTTGAAAACCCCTTTTCAACAACAAGCTCAAAACCATGCATTGCACATACATGAAAACCAACCCTTAGCTTAGCATGCTAAGAAAACCTTTTCAAAGCACAACTTACAAAAACATCCATTTAGCCAAACCATGCAGAAACACCATATGCAAGCTAAAACAAAACCTTGGAAAACACTCCCATTTCACAACATACCTTTCTTAAACTTGAAAGCCAATTCAAGCAAGAATCTTTTAAAACCATTTCACAAACCAACCAACACATGCATTAAACCAAAGGCAACATATATGAACCACAACATCATCATCACATGCCTTTAAAAACAAGTCTTAACAAGACTCCAATGCACTAAAGATATTTCATGCTCACATGCATCATTTTCCAAATGATAATCAACACTTGTTCAACTTAACAAGTAAACATGCATTCACAAGCATTATACACTTTCCATGCAACCATGCATCTTTTCAAGCATCTCATGCTTCACATGCAATTATGCATCAGTTCAAGCATCCCATGCTTCATCACAATCAAGAACATCATATTGGCCTTCAAGTGATCAACCACATTCAATTTTCAACTCAACACCCAATCGGATACGCGGATTCCGAGCGTTGTCCCTACGCTCCATACACCCTACCAATCCAAGGTCTCCCAAATGGACTTTTAAACACCATTTGACCTCAACATCCTAAGGTTCCCATGTATGGACTTTTAAACACCATACAACCTTAGCTTTCCCGAGGTTCCCATGTATGGACTTTCAAACACCATACAACCTCAACTTTTCCCCAAGGTTCCCATGTATGGACTTTCAAACACCATACAACCTTGACATGCACAAGGTTCCCATGTATGGACTTTCAAACACCATACAACCTTTGCATTCACCGATTGGTAGTTGTATAACATCACTAACGAGATCCGGGACACCCTACACAAGATCCACACATGGACTTAACACCGCCATTGTGATCTCAACAAGCACAAGGTTCCCACATATGGACTTTTAAACACCATATAACCTTTGCTCAACCAAGGTCCTCGAATGGGCAACACCTCCATTATGACCTCAACCATCTCGTTAGGATACTTGAAGGGAGTTTACCGGTCCACTCTTGACCACTCCACCTCCAAGGCGACTTAATTCACGGTGCACCCAATCCTATAGCCGGCTAACTATATCCGATCAAAGAACCAAGAACCACTTACATCACTTGCCAATATAACCACCTTACCACATTAGTCCAATGTTTCACATGCATAACCATAATGCAAAAACCATCATTTACCAACATTAATTCACTGTTTTAAAGCATTAAACAAAGCCATTGAACAACATGCAACACCATGCATCAAAACCACATTTTCAATGTATAAAACCAAGGATCTCTTAACTTGAGCATCCTTCACATATGGCTTTCAAAACCAGCATTAAACCATGCTAAAATATGCTTTCAAAACAGATTTAAACCATGCAAATCACATGCATTTCAATCATCAACCACAATTGCTTAAAAGCCAATTTCACAATCATAATTCAAGAGCAAAAATCCATTCACTTACTCTTGAGCTTAGCAAAGTTGTTTAGACTTACACTAAGCTCCCAAAAACCTTCAAACCTTGGTTTAAAAGCTGAAAACCCAACTTCACTCACCGATAACCAAAACAAGGCTAGCCAACAAGCCTTCCAAGCATCCGAAACCTTCCGCAACACCTCTAAAGCTCACGGATCAAACTCCCCTGTTTCAAGCACACAACAACAGAAGATCAATGCATCATTATGCATTAAAAACACCAGCAACACAACACAACTCGCTGCTCATCACAAATCCAACAATTCGGCTACCAAACACAACCGAAATCACCTCCAAACACTTCCAAAACTTAACCCAGCCAAGATCCATCACTTCTAACCACTTTTAAACATCAATTAACATCCAAAAAAATCACAAACACGTCCTTATACCTCCAGGTATAACAGATCACCAAAACACTCCAAAAACAACCAAAAACTCAAGCAAAACTTAGGAAATTCAACCTATCCGGGATTGCATTACTTAAACCTCAACTTCTAATCAATTTAGCATTCATTTAACATCATTTTGACACTTCAAAACCCTGCTTAAACAGATCATACGAAAATTCCACCAAAATCACCAAATCTTGCATTTTAGCCAAAATCAAGATTTCAA
Organism: Hibiscus trionum; assembly: GCA_030270665.1. Classification (NCBI taxonomy): domain Eukaryota; kingdom Viridiplantae; phylum Streptophyta; class Magnoliopsida; order Malvales; family Malvaceae; genus Hibiscus; species Hibiscus trionum. The sequence continues at coordinate 48,661,369 of BSYR01000003.1, forward strand.
TTGAAAAGCCTTTAACAAATCATAAATCAAGGATTGAGAACTTGGGAATTTCAATAAAGAACTTGAAGTTCAGAGGAGAAGGACGTTCTTACCTCCAAACTTGAGTTTCTCCTTTTTAGAGCCAAAAAGCTTGATGAAACAACTTGCAAATTGAGAGGTTTTGTTGATGAGATGATTAGGAATCAAATGAGAGTTGAAATGAGTGATTTAGATTGACAAAATCAAAGAAGAAAATCTGGAGAATGTGTTTGGGTTGAGAGAAAATGAGAGAAAAGGAAAATTGAGAGAAAATAGAAAAGTTAGTTATAAAATGATAAAATGATTTCCCTCCACATTTCATAAACTTTAAAATCAGAATAAAGCCTTAAAATATCTTAGAAAAATCTGGAGAAACTCTTTTTGGAATATTAGCTCCTTAAAGATTCAAAGTTTCAATCCTTTATAAAACTGTCACCGAACTTTCAAAAATTACATTTTGGTCACTAGCCAAAATGTCAACCTTCCGAACCTCATTTTCCAAAATTGATTTCACAGTTCACTTAATTATATTAAAATATGATTTTAGGACATTTTTCCATATTTTTAATGCAACCCGAACTAGGCTTTCCTAAATTCACTCTTATATATTCGATCAGCACTTTGACCGAACCAATCAACGCCCAAAACTTCTGAGCCCAAAACCGGGGCGTTACAACTCTCCCCCCCTTAGGAAATTTCGTCCTCGAAATTTCAACCGGCGAAAAGAGAACCACAACCTTCTCAAATCACACAGAAGGCAACACAAAAGCCTCAACCATCACTGGACACTTTCCACACAAAACTCCACCAACTTAGCACCACCACATGTTGTTCACAAAATCCAGAGCACACAAAGATAACCACAACTTAACCTTTCACATAACCGGACGGTACACAGCCCCAATATCAACCTGAAGAACTTCAGCTCTTACAGCACACATCACTGCAACACACAACTCCCAAGACCTGTTTACACAGAGACAACAACCAATCCAATTCAGCCACTATTCAACCTTCTCTGCTTCTAAAACTCTTGCAAACTCCAAAACCTCTTCCAAGAATTTCCCAACAAGCAAAAATCCTTAAACATCAACTGCTTACCCAAACTCCTCAACGAATGCTGATAAACCCTCACAACTGTTGCTAACATTATCACAACATCTCACCAGGATCACTCACCCAGATTCCAAAAATCACATCACAACCCCAACTCGACTCCGCCAGCTGTTCCATACACCACCAGCTGACCTAAAAAGAAATTCACATACACACAACCAGCCAACCACTTCTCACAAGAACCCAAATAACCAACAAAAGCCTTCGATCTTTCATAACCCTTCCACTTCAAACTTCAACCATAACACTTGTCTTACCAGGACATCGCCCAACCTACCATACATACCAACTCCTCAACTCCTCAAAGGTTGCTAAGAACCAGCACTTACAAACACAACCCTTAAACCACAACAACCAAAATGCTAAGCTACCCCAGCACCTGGAAACACAACCGTTAAACTACAACATCACTTAGCATCAAGGTGCTACCCTTCCACTTAGCTATCCAAACCACTAAACTCTCTTTAAGCAACAAACACTATCCTTCTACCATCAGACCATACCACTCTCACTATTACTAGCAACTAGCCTAATATACTCCATTACGTCTAACTCTCACCCAGCACCAAAACAACCTCTAAAAACCCATCATCCAACCTAACCCAACCACCACTCTAACAGATTCGATTAGTTATTAGCGAGTGTGAACATCGTATGCATGATCACCAACATGCCCTATCAATGCCTGATGTACATGTATGCAAAACCTCTAATGTCATGCCACATGTATGCATGGACCAACATATATAATATAGCATATAACAATGATTTTAACTGTGCATGAATGCCAGTTCAAACCCTCCAATAACATCCTCAAATCCGTCTAAGAACAACCTCCTACCTCACTTCTAACTTATCTAACTCCATCATACCAACAATCATTAACCACAAGATTCTCACCTAAGCCTCTTCACACCAAAGATGTTTCCAAACTACAACTATTACCCCAACAACTAGCAACAAGACTAAACTTACCACACAAGGAAAACCAACAGAAACCAAACTAAGGTAACTAGAGCAAAGATTACTAAACAAGGTTACCTGAAAGCACAACACCACCCTGAAGCTTCATCAGACGAACTCTCTTCCTTGCGGAACCATCATCCTCCTGCCGCACCACTGCAGCACCAGCTAACACACCAGGGTCACCACCAACTCCTTGCGGTAAGGGACCTTGGCTGTTCCGAGCCAACATCAAACAATCACGTCTCATGTGTCCAGCAGACCCACATTTCCAGCAATTCTCCTTTCCCACACTCTTCACAACTTTCTGCTCTTTCTGCCACTTCTGAACCTTGCCTCGGCCGTGCCCACGACCTTTCTGAGACCCTTTGGCTAACACCAAAGCTGACTTCACTCCAAGAGGACAATCACGCTTAACATGCACTTTGGAACCACAGTTCCAGCAAGCACCCGCGCCCCAACAACCTCCAACATGGCGCCTTTCACAACGGTCACACACCGGTGGCTGAACTTCCACTCCTTGCCCAAGCAACACTTGCTCTATAACAGCACCACTGTCACATTGCTCAACCCTTGGGAACTTCCCTCCAAGATACCTTTCATAAAAGGCAGATACAAAGAAATCCCAATCAATATCAGGAATATGTGACGCCACAGCCACAGATGTCCACCAGACACAGGCATCCTCCAACATCAAAGAAATAACACTCCCCAGCTTACAAGCAGAATCACAGCCTTCCTGATCCAAGATCAGAACCACACTGGCCAACCAGGCCTCAAACATCTCCGGTGTAGAACCATGATATTCCACAGCACCCAAATCAAGCAAACGCTGCTTCGGCAAACCCACACATCCCACAGCCAGCACATCCACTGACTTTACCTTTACCACAGCCTGAGATGTTCCCAACACCTCCTGAACATCAGATGATGAACTCTTCACCACAGAACCAGCTTCTTTCCCTTGCCTTATCACCTCAACCCCAGGCACAAAAAGCTGAGACAAAACACCTCTACCAAAGGGTGAATTCCACGCCTTAACAACCTGCCCCAAGGCAGCAACCATCTCACCCAACTGCCATTCTTCATCGACTTAGCCATACTACTAACAACAACAAACATACAATCACAACAAACAAACAAACCAGTTAGACCAGCATTAAGCAAGGATTCAAACTCCAACTCCAAAATAACACAATAGCTATATTAATAAGGCAATGGGTATCCCGAATCCTCCCCTTTACATGACATAACAGTCAACACAACATGGATATCACAACATCAAGCATATCAAACAACATACTCGATCATGCTTACATCAAACAGCATCTACTTGCAACAGCATAACATCAACATAACATACTCATTACACAATCATCAAGCATAACACCAGCTCACAACATCAGCACATATCCACATTAATTCAACAATGATTCATAAACACAAAGCATGCTCGAAAACATCAGCAACTTGATCAGAAACATCAACAATTTGCTCAGAAACATCAGCATCATGCCCAGAAACACGTGTTTCAACCAACTTTCATCCACACAACAAGGTAAACATCAACACACATCACAACAACTTACCGTTTTCCCCAAGCATTCGCAACTTAGCTCTGATACTACCAAATGTAACCCCCGTAGCCCGGCCTAGACGGTTGACCCGAACTACGAAGATTACACGGGGAAAACCAAAGTCAACCCGAAAGTCAACCTTGATTAACGACCCTTTTTTTCCCTTATTAATCTTGTCTAGATGCTCATTAACCCTAGATGTGATCACACAAACATCATACTCAAAGACCACAAACATCAGAGATCAAACAGGGACCCAATTGAACAATTTACAACTTTAGGGACCAAACTGTAAATTCTAAAAACCTTAAGGACTTAACCAGATTTTAAGTTACCAACTTAAAATTAATCATGTTTCATGCTTCTCTGCCAAATTTCAGCTCAAACGGACAACCCAAACTCATCAAATTGCACAAACAAGTTTCAGGACCAAAATGCAAACATTCTGAAACATTTAACCGCCCATGTCAGTCCCCAACGGTCACCCGTTCCGAAACAGGCAGAGCCCGTTTCGAAACACGGGGCCGTTCCGCAACGCGTACCGCAACGGGGGACTGGCAGTAGCCAACCCGTTCCGGAACGGTGGCACCCGTTTCGGACGCCTGGGTTTATGCAGGGCACCCGTTCCGAAACGGTGTCAACTGTTCCGAAACGCCTTGCCCAGATTGCTGCATTTTGCTCACCCAAACACATAATTGGCCATCCAAACATACTCCTAAAGCCTCCAAGCTTTACCAACATGCAACTCAACATAAATGGCACATACTTGCATCAACAATTCATCAATATAACACCATACATGAAAAGCCCCAATTCTAAAGGCATACTTCCTACACAAGCAACCATTTAGGCACAAACCTTCCAAATCAATCTCATTAAAACCGAAACATGATCCAACAACATCATCAACATAAAAACATCCTTGTCCAAACATAAACGAACACATACACAATAACCCGAGAGATTCTACCCCCATTGCCTTTATTAACTATAGCTATTCACCGAGACATACATCTCAATTGGAGTCCACCTTGAATCCCTTGCTCCTTGCTGTCCAAACTTCAAGAATCTGCATTGATGGACAAAAAGGAGCGTAAGCACATAATGCTTAGTGAGGAATGCTCAAAACCAAAACACCATCAATGCAGTGGGTCATAAAACACTTTTTAAAACAAACCCGATTTGTTTACCAAAGCCATGTTTGAAAACCCCTTTTCAACAACAAGCTCAAAACCATGCATTGCACATACATGAAAACCAACCCTTAGCTTAGCATGCTAAGAAAACCTTTTCAAAGCACAACTTACAAAAACATCCATTTAGCCAAACCATGCATAAACACCATATGCAAGCTAAAACAAAACCTTGGAAAACACTCCCATTTCACAACATACCTTTCTTAAACTTGAAAGCCAATTCAAGCAAGAATCTTTTAAAACCATTTCACAAACCAACCAACACATGCATTAAACCAAAGGCAACATATATGAACCACAACATCATCATCACATGCCTTTAAAAACAAGTCTTAACAAGACTCCAATGCACTAAAGATATTTCATGCTCACATGCATCATTTTCCAAATGATAATCAACACTTGTTCAACTTAACAAGTAAACATGCATTCACAAGCATTATACACTTTCCATGCAACCATGCATCTTTTCAAGCATCTCATGCTTCACATGCAATTATGCATCAATTCAAGCATCCCATGCTTCATCACAATCAAGAACATCATATTGGCCTTCAAGTGATCAACCACATTCAATTTTCAACTCAACACCCAATCGGATACGCGGATTCCGAGCGTTGTCCCTACGCTCCATACACCCTACCAATCCAAGGTCTCCCAAATGGACTTTTAAACACCATTTGACCTCAACATCCTAAGGTTCCCATGTATGGACTTTTAAACACCATACAACCTTAGCTTTCCCGAGGTTCCCATGTATGGACTTTCAAACACCATACAACCTCAACTTTTCCCCAAGGTTCCCATGTATGGACTTTCAAACACCATACAACCTTGACATGCACAAGGTTCCCATGTATGGACTTTCAAACACCATACAACCTTTGCATTCACCGATTGGTAGTTGTATAACATCACTAACGAGATCCGGGACACCCTACACAAGATCCACACATGGACTTAACACCGCCATTGTGATCTCAACAAGCACAAGGTTCCCACATATGGACTTTTAAACACCATATAACCTTTGCTCAACCAAGGTCCTCGAATGGGCAACACCTCTATTATGACCTCAACCATCTCGTTAGGATACTTGAAGGGAGTTTACCGGTCCACTCTTGACCACTCCACCTCCAAGGCGACTTAATTCACGGTGCACCCAATCCTATAGCCGGCTAACTATATCCGATCAAAGAACCAAGAACCACTTACATCACTTGCCAATATAACCACCTTACCACATTAGTCCAATGTTTCACATGCATAACCATAATGCAAAAACCATCATTTACCAACATTAATTCACTGTTTTAAAGCATTAAACAAAGCCATTGAACAACATGCAACACCATGCATCAAAACCACATTTTCAATGTATAAAACCAAGGATCTCTTAACTTGAGCATCCTTCACATATGGCTTTCAAAACCAGCATTAAACCATGCTAAAATATGCTTTCAAAACAGATTTAAACCATGCAAATCACATGCATTTCAATCATCAACCACAATTGCTTAAAAGCCAATTTCACAATCATAATTCAAGAGCGAAAATCCATTCACTTACTCTTGAGCTTAGCAAAGTTGTTTAGACTTACACTAAGCTCCCAAAAACCTTCAAACCTTGGTTTAAAAGCTGAAAACCCAACTTCACTCACAGATAACCAAAACAAGGCTAGCCAACAAGCCTTCCAAGCATCCGAAACCTTCCGCAACACCTCTAAAGCTCACGGATCAAACTCCCCTGTTTCAAGCACACAACAACAGAAGATCAATGCATCATTATGCATTAAAAACACCAGCAACACAACACAACTCGCTGCTCATCACAAATCCAACAATTCGGCTACCAAACACAACCGAAATCACCTCCAAACACTTCCAAAACTTAACCCAGCCAAGATCCATCACTTCTAACCACTTTTAAACATCAATTAACATCCAAAATAATCACAAACACGTCCTTATACCTCCAGGTATAACAGATCACCAAAACACTCCAAAAACACCAAAAACTCAAGCAAAACTTAGGAAATTCAACCTATCCGGGATTGCATTACTTAAACCTCAACTTCTAATCAATTTAGCATTCATTTAACATCATTTTGACACTTCAAAACCCTGCTTAAACAGATCATACGAAAATTCCACCAAAATCACCAAATCTTGCATTTTAGCCAAAATCAAGATTTCAATTGAAAAGCCTTTAACAAATCATAAATCAAGGATTGAGAACTTGGAATTTCAATAAAGAACTTGAAGTTCAGAGGAGAAGGACGTTCTTACCTCCAAACTTGAGTTTCTCCTTTTTAGAGCCAAAAAGCTTGATGAAACAACTTGCAAATTGAGAGGTTTTGTTGATGAGATGATTAGGAATCAAATGAGAGTTGAAATGAGTGATTTAGATTGACAAAATCAAAGAAGAAAATCTGGAGAATGTGTTTGGGTTGAGAGAAAATGAGAGAAAAGGAAAATTGAGAGAAAATAGAAAAGTTAGTTATAAAATGATAAAATGATTTCCCTCCACATTTCATAAACTTTAAAATCAGAATAAAGCCTTAAAATATCTTAGAAAAATCTGGAGAAACTCTTTTTGGAATATTAGCTCCTTAAAGATTCAAAGTTTCAATCCTTTATAAAACTGTCACCGAACTTTCAAAAATTACATTTTGGTCACTAGCCAAAATGTCAACCTTCCGAACCTCATTTTCCAAAATTGATTTCACAGTTCACTTAATTATATTAAAAGATGATTTTAGGACATTTTTCCATATTTTTAATGCAACCCGAACTAGGCTTTCCTAAATTCACTCTTATATATTCGATCAGCACTTTGACCGAACCAGTCAACGCCCAAAACTTCTGAGCCCAAAACCGGGGCGTTACAAGATGATCGATGATGAGATGTTGCATAGGACAAATCTATGCATGTGAATTAAGCAAGTGAGGCTTAATGTGGTTTTGCATTGTGAGCAATGCATGTGGCTAATGATACATGTGGAAAATTGTTAAAAAATGGTTTGCTTTTGTTTTGGGGAAGTATGTGATGCGTGAGACTTATGCTATAATGCATGTGATGCCTGGTTTAAGCATGAGCAAAGGTTTTGTTGTTGAATTAATGATGCTTTGAGCATGTGGATTTGAAAGTGCATTGATGCTTTAAAGTGCATGTTTAAAATGAAGGCATATGTTAACACATGATGATGTTTTGGTTTTATAAAATGCATTGATGAATGTTTGATTTTAGCGGTCCTCACTAATCTCTATGCTTACGCTCATTTGTTTCATCAATGCAGAGGATTGAGCATTCAAGGCAGTCCAATAGCAAGGGGATTCCAAGAGTTTTGGCTAAACAATGTATGTGGTTCACCTTTAGTGTAATAAGAGGCATTGGGTGGGATTCCTTCTTTTTTGGTTTTGTTGGTGATGTTACTACCTTAAGCATGTTTGGTTTCTGATTTTGGACTTGTAATCGGCCTATAATTGGTTTCATGGTTTGCTTATGGTATTTTGCCTATGCTTTAGCTTATTTTCTTAAACATGCTTGAATAGCTAATGTATCATCATGGATTGATGTCTTCGATGAGTATGATTTAATTTTGTCGATGTCTGCATGTCTTGTAGGTTGATTATAACTTGTATGCATGATTTAAGCTTGTTTGGATATGGTTAAGTATGTTTAAATGCTTTTGGAATGAGCTTTTCTAGTATGCATATCGATACATGGGGAAGTGTATCGATACAATAAGGCCAATTCTAGGCTTTTCGGTACAGGGGTATCGGTACGGATTGCCCGCGTAGCGATACGCCCAAGCCAAGTTTGAAGGCCGTACCGATACGCGGGGAAGCGTATCGATATGCTCTTCCCATCTTTTGCTATTGTCTTCCTGTGTATCGATACAGGCTTAGGTGTATCGATACGGGTAGTTAAAATTCAGTTAAAAGTATCTTCTTAAGTCTTGAAATGTTACGTTTTTGTCCTTGAATGTTATTTGATCAATTGGATGAGTTTGGATAATCGATTTGAGCTGAAATTTGGCATGTTGTCATGTTACATGACTAATTGAAGATTGGTAACTTTAAAATCTTGAAAGTCCTTGTATTTTATGGAAATTACAGTTTAGTTCCTAAAAGTCAAATGTATGCAATTGAACCTCTAATTGAACTCTGATCGTTGTGCCATTTTTGCCTAATCGCTTTACTGAACATATAGGGTAATAATGCACATCTAGAGAGGATAAAAGAAAAAAAGGGTTGTTAATCGAGGTTGACTTTAACGAGTTGACTTCGGTTTTCCCCGTGTAATCTTCTTAGTTCAGATCGGGCGTCTACAGAACAACATTTAAAACTCCATTGGGTATGTCACCCTACCGGCTAATTTATGGAAAAACATTGCATCTACCTGTTGAGATAGAGCACAAAGCATACTGGGCCATCAAGGCAGTGAACATGGACTTGGAAAGGGCAGGACAGAAAAGGTTACTTGACTTGAATGAGATTGAAGAAATTCGAGCAATGGCCTATGACAATGCAAGGATTTACAAGGATAAAATAAAGAAGTGGCATGACAAGAAGCTGCTGCCACGACAGTTCTGCCCAGGGAAGCTTGTGTTGTTATTCAACTCTAGGTTGAAACTCTTCCCAGGGAAGCTAAAATCTAGATGGCCCGACCCATTTCAAGTGGTGCAAGTTTTTCCTCATGGTGCCATCATGATCAAATCCTTAAAAGAAGGGCACCAATTTAAAGTCAACGGATAGAGATTAAAGCATTATCAGGGGACTGAAGCCCCAAGAATGCAGGAAGTGGTTACTTTAGGAGATGCCCCTCCTGACATCCCTAATTTAACTTAATTTTATTTTTTATTATTTATATATATATATATACATTTATTTATTAGGAAATTAGAATTATTTTATTCTCTAGGAACTAAGTTTTTATTTTTATTTTTAGGAAATAAAGGAGACAAGGAGAAGAGAAGAAGTGAACTCAGCCCACCATCTCACCATCAGCCCAAAAAGCCCAAAGGAGGAAGCTGTCATCACAGTTGTCGCGACAGACGCGGAAAATCCAGCCCGTCAACATGCTGTCGCGGCAGACACGCAAACGCGTAACAGACGCGCAGCAGACACGGAAACGCATGACAGACGCGTCAGAAACCGCGTAATAGTTGGCCCTGTTATTCGCGCCTGCCGTTACAGCTCCAACGGGCAACAAACTCTTCATCTATATAAACCCCGTTTTACTATTCATTTTTCACTTCACTTTTACTCTCTATGCTTGCTTTCTCTCTAGATTTTCATTTGCTTTCTTTTTTCTATAGTCTCTTGCAACTATGAGTACCAGAAACACCAGAAGAAGTGTTGCCTCAAGCTCTGCTGCAGCAGCAGCCACTCCCAGCCACGACAGAATCCCAAATTGTTTTGCCTGCGAAGAGTCCTATGACCGATACTACACCTTCTAGAAAAGGGATATGTGGGAGGAGAAAGGGTTCATCTACAGCAAACGAACGGAGAATCTCGGGCTCAAACCATTCATCGCCCGTAAGATCAGAGCTCTTCATTGGAAGATGTTTGCTGAGCAATCTGAAGAGATGAACGTCATCCTGGTCAGAGATTTTTATGATGCCGTCGACAGCAGAGACACGTCAGTAGTGACAGTTCGAGGTAAGGAAGTCCCCCCTTGAGCCGGAGTACATTAACACCCTCTACGGACTCTACGTCGGCAGAAAGGGAGACGGGCAAAAGTGGTTCGTGGAGAGCTTGGAGGCATCAGATTATGATACTGTCATGGCAGAACTCACTGAGGAAAGAACCCAGGGGAATACAGACCCCAAACACCCAAGGACGGTGAAACGAGCTGAACTCACCCCCGAAGCCAAACTGTGGAACGCATTCGTGAAAAAGAGGATTATGCCCTTCTCACACAACAACACAGTGGATCAACCAAGGTTAGCTCTCGTTCATTCCATTCTAAACGAGAGGCCTACTAATGTTGGTCGATATATTCGAGAAGGGATCTTGGATTGTGCATTACGACCATCGGGACCCATTGTCTTCCCCTACCTCATCATAGCACTCTGTCGTGGCCACAATGTCCCTAAAATTACTGAAGATCTGAAGGTGTGAGGAAAAGGATAGACGGAGAAAAACATCTTCAGTTTGATGGAGCTAAAAACTGCAACTCCAATCTCCTTCTTCAACCCGTCTGCTACGGCTGGTGAGCTGATAGAGCTCACCCAGACAAAGCCTGCCGCCACAGAACAGACGCAGCCCACAGCAGCAGCTCCCACAGTAGACTCCTCCACCCAAATCCTTGCTGCCCTGCAGAAAATGGAGGAACGACAGCTCGGTCTTATGAGCTTTATCCGGGACTTCACAAAAGCAACGGTACAATTCATTAAAAGCACTTTCAATTTTCCAGATGTATTGTTTCCTGCTTTCCCCGATCATTATTTTGCTGCCCCCACACCTGCCCACACCCCTACCCCTGCTTCCACACTGCGAACACCGTCTGCTGTGTCCACTACAACCCCGGCCGCGACAGCTGCAGGTGGCAGCCACACTGTCACAGCCTCTGCCAGGGGAGCAAAGAGAAAAGAGCCCTTGTCCGACCTTGACGAGTTCATTGATGGTTTCTCCTCTTTCTCAAATTGGGAGGAATCCGATGGCGAGCCCTCTATCAAGAGGAACTCGTCCAAAGAATTCACCCAGATGAAGCGACAGAAACCCAACACAGGTGACGGACCATCCGGCCAAGGGAAATCTAACGGCAGCAGCAGCAGCAGCTCTTCCGAGGAGGTTCAAGTGATGGAGAAACCACCCTAGATCTCCCCTACTCGCATTCAGCCCCCAATGGAAGCCAAGAAAAAAACCGCCTCTGACTCTCCAAGCCATCTACCGGCCCTGACGATGAAGGTCACTGCCCGCCGGCAGATACAGATCAACAGCAGTAGCAGCAGCGACGACAACACTTAAAATTTAAGTTTTTATCTTATCTTTGTTGTCTGCTATTTTGTTCTAATTGTTATGCTTTTATTTTCTTTTTTTTTTTCCTTCTGTCATCATGCATTGAGGGCAATGCAACCCTTGAGTTTGGGGGTGGCATCCCTCCATTAATGAAGTGTCTAATTTGTTTAAGATTTGTGTCTAAGTGTTAGTTTATTTTTGCTTAAAAATGAAAATTTGGCTTAAGTCTTTGAACTGAACATACCTTTCGTGACACCCTCTGTCGTGGCAGTGCCTTTAGGATAGTTTTAGGACCAGTTTAGAGCCTTACTATAGTTCTGATTCTTAAAGACCCTTTGTGACTTTTATACTGTCTAGAAACTCTACTGGTAAACTAGAATAGGAAAAGCTTAACACTTGAGTTGCCCCTAGAGGTGCCTAACACTGGCTCTAGGAAAGGAAGTTAAGAAAAAGTAGACTCAATATACCTAGAGGTGCCTGAAACCGGCTCTAGGAAGTTAGCTAGAGGTGCCCGAAACCGGCTCTAGTCAAACTTGAATTGAGAAAAGAGAATCAAGTCTAAATAAAAACTAAAGGAGCCTAAGAATTGCCTCCAAAAAGATGAAAGTTGGCATGAAATTCAAGTTAGAATCTTAGCTATTCTAGTAAACTAAGGGAGTCTAGGCATATAATTGTTCACAAAACATGCACACACTACACGAGAATTATAGGAAGGTTCCGAATGAATCCTGAATTATCCAACAAGGTGTTGCTCACAATAGGGAATGAATGGTAGGTAATGAAAAGTCATAGTTTTAAGCCAAACAAAAAAAAATTATTTCTTTTTAGGTTTTAATTGCTTGAGGGCAAGCAAAAACTTGAGTTTGGGGTGTGTTGAGTGTGTAAAAGTTCTATATTTTACCCCCTATTTAACCCATATTTCTACTGCATTCAAGCATAATTCATTGCATTTAGGATAGATTTCAGTTATACATCACAATTATACAAAAAGGCACAGTTGTTGCTGATTTTGGTTACTTTTGCAGGTAGCTGCTGTAGCAGACTCAGGGCAGTGGAGAAGCAGAGCTGGAACACAGGACTTAAGTCGAGAAAGACGATGCTAACAAGGCCGTTGCCGTGGCAGCCAAGGACGACAGGAATGGTGAAGGGAAAAAGTAAAATGGAGCTCAACAGAAAGAGGAAAAAAGCCGGTATGTCGTGGAGCACTCCTATATTTTTCCGAGCCCTAGATCAGAATGAAGGCCAAGCCCAAAGTTCAAGGAAGAAACTCCAAGCAAGAAGAGAGGACGAATTAAAGACATCTACTTTGAAGATATAGTCTTTAGTAGAGTTGCACTTTAATTTAAACTTGTATTCTTGCCATATTAGAAAACTTGAACCCAAGGCCTATATAAAGGCATGTAATTCGACCTAGGAGATGACATCTTATTCTCTAGCCGTCTTCCCCTAAACCCTAGTCGTTTTCCCCTTCTCATCATGTTCTAAACTTCCCCTAGGGCTAAGGGTTGATTCTGTAAAGTAGTTGCAAGGATTACATTGTTTTAGGATTTTTTTCTGTTCAATAAAATAGACTTCAAGTTTGCTTATTCTGGTTTTCAACATCTTGCAAGAGTATCGGGAGAGCATTGTGAGATTATACATTTACTTAATATCGAGAGAGTTAAGTATACGAAAGGAATAAGTACAGGTTCTCCAGTTTATGGTTGAACTATCTCGGACCTAGGGATAGGACGAGGTTAAGTGGATAAGGAAGAATTCAACAACATCGGTGATCATCCTTTGATTCACGCCGGGAGGTATCATCAAAGACGTGTTCATCGACAGACTTTGACCTAGGGATAGGACAAGGCACAACAGAGATTCTTGCCAAGCTTGAAGTACAGAGTTGTGTGATCGCTGTCGCGACAACAACAGACCGCTACCGTCGCAGGTGCTGCTGCGGCAGGAGCAACGACAGAACAGAAAGTCCTAGACATTGCAACACCTACACTACTAAGCAAATCAATACCGGCCTATTTTCTCTATCCTGATTTCTTTAATCCTTTATCTTCAGTATTCTATAATATTCCTTTGCAAACAACTAAAATTATCTTCTTTCTTGTGCAGTAATTCAAGGTTAAGGTTATTTCTAGTCCCTGTGGATTCGACATCCGATACTTCGTGTATCACTTTACTACTTGCGTCGTGCACACTTGCACTCTATTGCGATAGACTCTTTTACATGCAACATCAGCGGCGACCCGCACTGGGAGTGGGAATCATATCTGACAAGGTAAGACTACAACCAAATCAAGAAAGAGCTCTACAAGCCAAAAACCAAATGGCTGAGAGGCAAAAACAACGGGTCAGTCAACCGCCGAGATTGGCTGCCGGAGGCAGCACTTTGGATCTATTTTGTCCAGCGCCGCCTGATGCCAACCACGCACGGATCCACTGTAAACAAGTCGCAGCTCGCCCTTATCTGGAGTATAATGAAGGAGCGACAAATCAACGTGGGCGACGTAATAATCAAGGAAATTTATGCCCACGTGGAGAAACCAACTATCAAAGGTCCACTCTTGTTTCCTGCACTCATCACCGGACTCTGTGCCAATTTTGGCATGTCGCTGCACCCAAAAGATAAAATTCTTCCTGCCAAGGAAGGATGGACAAGAAGAGCACGCCAACAAATAATGCATAGTGCAGAGCCCGACACACCTTCCACCACCCAACCGTCGTCCCAAGTTGCTGCCACCCCAGCTGCAGTAGGCAATAATGATGCTACCCTAACGTCTGTCGCAGTTCCCTTACTGCGCAGCTTAGTGGAAAGCTGCCAGCGAATCGAGCACAAGCAGGTGATCTTCACCAAATATGTAGCAGACGTGCAAGAGGCCTTTGTAGCTTACGTGCTGGACAAATACCAAGACGCCGAACCACAGTTGCCCGCCTTTCCATGGAGCTTGCCGACCCCCATCCAACCATAGTTGCCGCCGACAACAGCGAGGGGTCACACTATCACCCCAAAAGAGGAACCTCCACGACCCCCATCCAGCCATATGACCTCACCTCTTCCTTAGAATCAGAGAAGGAAGAGACGACAATTGTTGCCTCCCAAGTACCAAACACGGCTGCTGCCAAGGATATCGGCTACTCTAACTTGGAGATTTCCGACTCCCTTGACGATGAACCAGTAGAGGTAGCAAAAAAGAGAAAGCGGCCAGCAGTAGATCCCCGGGGTGGTGAGGTTGAACGAAAAACCAAGAAAGCCACCCCCAGCCGCATCCAACCGCCGCGTAGCTCGAAGAAGAGCCCAGCAGCAATACCATCTGCTACGCGCTGTCTTGTCCCGCCTGCTTCCTTAGATTCCTCTGCTAACATGGCAGCAACAGAGGGGAACTCCCCCAGTTTATAACACCATTTTTTCTTTGTTTTGTAGAGGTATTGAGGACAATGCCAGCCTTGAGTTTGGGGGTAATTAGTCCTCTTTGTTTTAGATTTATAGCATGTAGATGAATTTGTAAATTTTTCCCCCTAACACTTAATAAAATAGAATCTTTAGTTCAAAACTTGTGCCTATGATAGTTTAGCCGACTACTTATATTCGCACCATTCTAAAAATTTTAATCTAACTATGGGAAGAAGCATGAAACATACTTAGAAAAACTTCTTTTTGCCAAACTATCCTTACACTTGTCTATTAAAAGCTGGATTTTGCTTGAGTTTTGAGTTAAACATTGACTGCCTTACTTAATAAAAGTTTCTTGATTGACTACAGGTTTGCCGCCACGGTAGCACATGGCAGCACAACAAAACTGATGACAAACCTAGAGGTCCCCGAAATAGGCTCTAGGCAGAAAGAATACAAACCTAGAGGTGCCCGAAACAGGCTCTATGAAGAAAAAAAGACCCTAGAGGTGCTCGAAACAGGCTCTAGGAAGGATCATGAGCAAGGACACTCTGCTGCTATCTAAGTCTATGAATCTAAACCAAGTGACAGACAAATTAGCAAGAGTGAATGAAAGTCTTCGCGAGATGACTCTATTCAAAGGGTTCAGAGTTTGTAGAGTGCACCTACCTTAGCTTCAAACCCGAAGAATAGTTGTGATGAGATGAAACCCTTAAAGACATGATCATAAAAAGAAAATAAAAGTGCCCAAACTGTGCTGCCAAGGCAGGAACTTGTATCCTTTTAAAGAGATTTAATTATTTTAGGCATACGTTGTTAACTTGGTGACTTAAGCATGTTTAGCATGAACACATACCTACACACACTGCACTGGTATTAAGAAAAATTAATCTAAGTTATTTGATTCCATTCCTTGTCACTAACATTATATAGGTGCCATGGCCTTGAGGCATTAAATCAAGGTCAACAGCTAACGTTCTATTAATTTTGTGCTAAGGGCAGTTTTACTAGTTAGGTTGCATTGCTTGAGGACAAGCAATAGTTCGAGTTTGGGGGTGTGTAGAGTGTCCATGAGTTCTATATTTTGTACACATTCTTGCCCTTATTATTGTTGTTCTTGAGCTCATTTAGGCATATTTAGGTGCATTGCATACATTATAACAACATCTTCTATTGTACCATGCTTTTATTGAATATCTTATGATTGGTGAAGAAAAGTTATTGTTTTAGTTAGTTTATGTTTCCAGGTGCTATAGCTAGGAAAGTATAGGACAGGACAGGACAATACAAGAAAGCTGGAACCAATGAAGCTGTACTGAAGCAGCTCAAGTTGCGGTCAAGGACACTGCCGAAGCAGCATTGCTGCCAAGAGCCGCCCGAGCAGGAGTTACACCGACTTAGCCAAGATGGATTGCGATTTCAAGAGGATAATTTCCTAAGCCCAATGAGCCCAGTCTTGCAACTTCCTGAAGCCTGTAGCGGCCGGTAGAGTTAATTCAAGATTGATAAGTAGGAGCACTTACCTTTACTTGCTGAAGAAGGCAACGTCCAAAGAGTCTGTATTTAAAGCATAAAGGAGTCTATATTAATGTAATTTACTTTTAGAACTTCTACTTCAAGAAGGACTCAACTTAGGTCAAGATCCCTATATATACCTAATGTATGAAAGGGTATAGGTGCATATCTCGTAGAGGGAAAAAGGATTATCGCGAGAGATCAGTGGCAACTACCGATGAGAGTGAGGATGAGGGGTTAACTAGATAGGTTGGAGTGTTGGGGGTCGCGGCCCAATTCTCCTAGGGTTTAGGTGCGTGTATGTAAAGTAATGTGGGAAACGATTGTATAGTTTTGAGTTGTTTCAATAAAGTTTTGAGTTTGTTTAATCTATGCTTCTTGTTCGTTCAATTAGTCTACACCAGTCAATTGAAGAGAAAATCCATTTATCAGGCACGGAAGTGCAAGGCTGACGAAAGGGTTAAGCACAGTCACAACTCACAAAGGCGTGACTAACATGGTTCCACACTAGTCCACAAGTTTCAGTGGCTAAAAGGGATTACCAACCGAGTTGTCTAATTTGGTTCCACACTAGTCCTCAAGTTAAGCAATCTTGAGCATCCTAACCTAGAAATAGGAGGGATCACTGTTGACTATCCTGCCAAACATGGAATGTCTGCCAAACTTGCCGCCATGACTTCTTTCCGCTCCACCTGCCGAGGCAGTACACACCCCTACCATGGTAGTGATCTGCTGCGATCGTGTGACATGCTCGTAGTTTGCCGCCCACCATACCCGCTGAGGCAGCAATTCATGACAGCACGAAACATACTCAAGACCTTGCAATGCAGTCCACAAGCTACTAAACTGCACTTGTCTTACTCAGCTTATCGCCCAATCTCCCCTATCATTCCTCTTATCACTATCTTTATCTTTACTTGTGTTTTTATATTTCCACATCTTGAGATTTAATGGCGGATTTATTAAATCTTTGTGTAGAAAACCATTCATAGGAGCTGCTCCAATCCCTGTGGAGACGATATTTTCTATACTATAACTTGACAAGAGTGTGTAGTTGGGATCACAAAAGGAGAACACCTAAATGCTCTACAATTCCTAAATACCCATTTAGTTCCTATAGTAGATTGATTTTTAGGTCTTTCAACTAATGTTCACACTTTACTTCTCTCAAATTGATTTAAATCATATTGGATGGCCATAATCCAAAAATCTTCTTTTAATGCATCTTTAACATTCTTAGGCTCAATGCATAAGATAAATGCAACATGATTAAGCATTTTAAGAGAAGAGCGAGTAGTTACCCTCTTGGATGGATCACCCAAGATTTCACCACCTTTGACATAGTTGTACTCCCTTGGGTAGCTCACTTCCTTTTCCTCAAGAAACATGTCTTGCAATGCTACTAGAGGCGGTTCTTGTGCTTCTTCCTCTTTAGTTGGAATCTCATCCACCTTTGATGATTCTCCACCATCATTAGCTTCAATGATCCATACATCATCATAATCACAAGAATTCTTCCTCGGAAGGTGGTTATCGTCGAAAACAATATGTATAGATTCCTCCACACTTAAGTTCTTTTGTTAAACACACTATAGATTTTAGAGATTAAAGAGTAACCTAGAAAAATAGCTTCATCACTTTTTGTATCAAATTTACCTAAATTGTCTTTTCCATTATTTAAAACAAAACACTTGCAACTAAAAGGATGAAAATAGCTAATGTTAGGCTTTTTAGATTTTAAAATCTCATAAGCAATTTTCTTTAAAATAAGCCTAATCATCACTCGGTTAATAATATAGCAAGCGGTGTTAGTGGCTTCCGCCCAAAAATATTTAGGTAAATTGTTTTCACATAGCATAGTCCTAGACATTTCTTCTAAGGTTCTATTTTTCCTCTCAACTACCCCGTTTTTTTTAGGAGTTCGAGGAGCCGAAAATTATGGCTAATCGCATTTTCATTACAAAATTCATCAAAACCCATATTTTGAAATTTTAAGTTCAAGATCATTTTGGGTTATTTTTTAAAATGTGATGAAGTTCTCTAAAGCCTCATACTCGGTGCTTAAAAAGAGAACCCAAGTATATCTAGAGTAATCATCAACAAGCACAAAAGCATATAATTTTCCACCCAAGCTAGTAGTCCTGATTGGCCCAAATAGATCCATATGAATTAATTGCAAACATCTACTAGTAGAGACATCATTAATGGATTTAAAGGATGATCTATGTTGTTTACCCTTAGAGCATGCATCAAATATTTTAAAGGATGACCTATGTTGTTTACCCAAGCTAATATCATTTTCATTTAAAAACTCTTCAAAACCTAGATTTTGAAACTCGGTTCCATGATCACTTCTAATGTGAGAAATCTTAAGTTCAAGATCATTTTGAGTTAATTTTGAAAACGTGATAAATTTTTCTAAGGCCTCATCTTTAGCACTTAAGAATAGAACTCAAGTAAATCTAGAATAGTCGTCAACAAGTACAAATGCATACGATTTACCACCCAAGCTCATAGTTCTAATAGGCCCAAAAAGATCCAATTGAATCAATTGTAAACATCTACTAGTAGAGACATCATTAATGGATTTAAAGGATGATCTATGTTGTTTACACTTAGAGCATGCATCACAAATTTTATCGTTGGAGAACTTAATCTTGGGCAAACCTCTAACTAGATTTAGGGAAACTAATTTTTCTAAAACACTAATGCTAGCATGTCCTAGTTTCCTATGCCATAACAATCCATCATTTTCATTTTGTGCAACAAAACATGCATGGGATGAATGAATGTCATCTAGATGCATCATATATATATATATATTTCCTATGCGATGACCAATGAGCATTGTTTGATTAATGTCAACAATTTCACACTCATTTTTATCAAATAAGACATTAAACCCTTTATCACACAATTAACTAATGCTCAACAAATTGTGTTTTAGACCATTGACATACAACACATTTTCAATTAGTATGGTAGAGTGATTACCTATGGAGTCAATACCTTCAATGTGGACTTTGGAGTTGTCACAAAATGTCACTACTCCTCCACTTTTTGGCTTTAAATCCATGAATCGACTCTTGTCTCAGGTCATATGCCTCAAGCATCCACTATCAAGGTACCACGAGTTTTGGCATTGTGCTTTGGCCTTGTAGCAATGCTCCCCCTACAAACAAAAAGATTAAGCTTTGATTTTTGGTACCCAAATCATTTTGGGTCCACGAGTGTTAGCTCCCAAAAGCTTGATTCCTTAGGAATCCAAGGTGACATGGCATCAACATTATTAGATTTGACAAGTTCCTTAGGAACCCATACACTTCTAATTCTTTTAGTTTTAGTATGCCTATAGGAGACACTTTGTTTGTAGTTAAAGTTCTTTCTTTTAGGTTGGTTTGTTCTAGATAATTCACCTATTTCAATTTTCAAAGTACCAACATTCTTGAAAGACCTTTTAAGCTCATTGAGCTCATCTAACACCTTTTGGTGTTCAATGTTACATTGAGAAATAAGATTATTTAAATCTACATTTTCATTTTGAAAGTATTCAAGTTCATCTTGTAGACCTAAAATCTTTTTCTCAAATTTCAAGTTAGCTTGAGAAATTAAATCATTTTAGCATGCAAATCCGAAATGACTTTTTTATTTTTCAAAATGGAGTCCTTATACTTCTCAACTAATTCGTCATACACCTCTTGTAACTCATCATATGCTTCATCCAATTCATCATATGTAAAATCAAAAGTAGATGAGTTAGAGGTTACCATAGAAGAATCCTCCTCAAGAGCCATGAGGCAAAGATTAGCCACTTCTTGTTCCTCATCCTTGGATGACTTCTCATCACTCCAAGTAGCATGCTTAGCTTTGAACTTCTTCTTCTTCTCAAAGCCCTTATTCTTGAGTTGAGGACACTCGAAACGGATGTGACCCGGTTTCTTGCACTCATAGCATATGATCAGATCCTTTTCTTCTTCTTTGTTCTTGGTCTTGAAGTCCATCTTTCTTTGAAATTTTCAACCTCGGTTGGACCTCATAAACCGTGAGA
This sequence comes from Hibiscus trionum, assembly GCA_030270665.1. Taxonomy (NCBI): domain Eukaryota; kingdom Viridiplantae; phylum Streptophyta; class Magnoliopsida; order Malvales; family Malvaceae; genus Hibiscus; species Hibiscus trionum. The sequence continues at coordinate 48,682,155 of BSYR01000003.1, forward strand.
ATCTTTTGACTATCATAGCCAATTCTTCAAGATCTTCCTCGTCACTAGAAGTGCTCTCCTCATGTAGAGAAGCTTTAAGAGCCACTCATAGTTTCTTCTTCTTGTCTACCTCAAGCTTCTCCACTCTTCTTTCTTCTTTCTTCTTTTCATCTTCCTTTCCTTGCTTCATGATTTCATGAGTTAGGAGAGAACCAACTAGCTCATCAAGCTTTAGTGTCTTCAAGTTCTTTGCCTCGATGATAGCAGTTCTTTTCCCATCCCAAGACTCGGGAAGAGAGTAGAGTAGCTTCCGGACCAGCTTGTCCTCTAGGATGATCTCTCCAAAACCTTTTAGCCCATTAACGATGGTTGAAAAACTATCGAACATCTTTGATAAGGTTTTATCGGGCTCAATCTTGAAATTCTCATAGCTAAGATTGAGAATTCCAATCATTGTTTCGTTCACATCGCTTGTCCCTTCATAGGTTGTCTCAAGTGTATCCCACACTTCTTTAGCACTTTCGATGGAAGAAACTTTGGTGTAGATATCCGGTCCAAAAGAGCAAAATAGCATGTGAAGAGCCTTGTCGTTGATTTGAAGCTTCTTTCGATCATCTTCACTCATTTATCCTTTTCTTTTTGGCACAAGTCTTCCTTCATCGTCTCTCTTCATTGGAATGATGAGACCATCCTCTATAGCATCCCACACAAGGTAATCACTTGACTTTATGAAGAGACACATTCGGTTCTTCCAAAAAGGATAGTTGTCACCGTTGAAGAAAGGTGGATTACTGATCGATTGAGACTCGTACATGCTGGAGCCAGAGGTAGAAGCCATGACTTGCTTTGTTGATGATCACACTCTTCATAGAATCTTCTCTTTCAGTTGTTAATCCTTCAAAGAGGTAGCTCTAATACCAATTGTTGAGTGGATCAATGGATTGATCAAAGCCAAGAGGGGGTGAATTGGGTTTTTAAAATTTTTGGAAGAGGAGTGGAATGAATAAAAATGAAGAACAAGGCAATTATAGTGGTTCAAGTTCCAAATGAACTCTACTTCCACTACCTTAGCTCCCACTAAGGATTTTCCAACAATTCCACTAACTGGTCTTCCCCTTTTCTAGGCTTTGGAGGAAACCTTTACAATACCGGTTAATTTTCTACCCAAAATTGACCAAACCCACACTTGGTTATAAAGAAGAAATTGAAGGCAACAAGAATATCTCTCAATACAAATTTGCCCCTTTGAATACAAGCACTCAACCTAAATTGAAATACAAGATAGCAATTACACTCAAGAACAATTTAGGATTTTACAAGAATAAGACTTTAGGCACTTGAGCTTGGATTTTTTGCATAGATGTTTCTCTTGGAAGCAATAGTTGTTGTTGGTCTTCAATAGGCTTGTTTTTATACCTTCTCCATTAATTCTAGCCGTTTGGGTGGTTAGGGATTTGATTATAGCCGTTGGAACCCTCTCTTTCCACCATAAATGCACTTCTGCAGCCTACCGTATCGGTACTCGAGGAAGCATATTGATACATGTCTCAAAAAAGAAAGATTCATTGCACATTTACAAGAGAGGCGTGTCGATACGCGTGTAGGTGTATCGGTATGGGTTAGGGAACTGTTTCGATTCAGGTAAGACCGTATCGATGCAAGTTTTCCAACATAGCTCACTTGAGGAATTCATATCGATACTCATTAACCACATATTTAAAAATTGGTTACCTAAAACCTAAAAAAGGAACGGTCAAAACATTTAAGGCTTCTGGTTTTAAAAATCCTTTTAAATTGTATCGATATGGGTGAGATCGTATCGGTGCACGATTCAAACTCCTTCTGATTTTATAGAGATAATATATCGATACAGATGGAATCTGTTTCGATACCATGTTTTGATACGGTAAGGAGCATATCGAAAAGTTTGTCTCCAGTAGCCAAGTTTGTAAAAAAAGGTATCAATACGGTAAGGGGCGTATCGATACGCATACACGTTTTTGAGTAATTTGGTCTTAGAACACTTAGAAAATGTTTTGGTGTTTGAGTTATTTCAAACTAGAGCAAAGCCTTGTTGATTTGAAAACTTTTATGCGACTTAAAAATTCATTTTGAAGTTTTACAATTTGGTCCTTAAAACACTTTGTAAAACTAATAAATTGATTTTGAAGTGTACAAGTCAAAACCTCAACTTATCAAATATTTTTGAAGTGTTTACAAGTCAAAACAGTGATTTTCGAGTCACGGTTTTAGGACGGCCCTAGGACATTTCGGAACGTTTTGAAACTGTTAACCTTTGTCTCGGAACTAGCGTTCCCGTTTCGATATGGTTGTATCGAAACATTTCTTAGTGTTTCGAAACGGATTTCAGACTTGGTTTTAAAATATGACCGTTGAAGTTTTATAACTAAATTTAAAAATATTGTTGAGGTGTATCGAAACGCTTCTAAGCCGTTTCGATACAGGCTTTGACAGTGGCAAAATGTTTTGAAACGGGTTTCGGAATAGGCTCTTAGAGTATCGAAACGATCATGCCCGTTTCGGTACGGCCTATTTATTACACCCCAACGACTCTTTCTATTTTGGCCTGTTTTGAAACAGGGTTGGGCGTTTCGGAATGGGAAGTTGCAGACTGCATTTATGGAGGGAAGATACCATCCCAATGACTATAATATAAAGGCAACAACCCCAACAGCTAGAATTCAATGAGACGGTATAAAAGGGACTTCTAAAAGCACCAGCAACAACTATTGATCCAAAAAGAATCATCTAAACATCAAATCCAAGCAATTTTGCAAAAATCCCATATTTTATTGTAAACCCCAAATTGTGTTATGTGTAATTCCATTCTTTTTTCCAATTTGGGTTGAGTGCTTGTAAAAAGGGCTACATTTGTATTGAGAGATACTAATCTTTAGCCTTAAAATTTTTTGTATTTCTTGAGTGAGGATTGGGTCAAATTTTGGGTAGAAAATTTGACCGGTATTGTAAAGGTTACCTCCTAAGCCTTGAAAAGGGGAAGAGCAATTAGTGGATTGTTGGAAAATCCTTAGTGGTAGCTAAGGTAGTGGATGTAGAGTTCAATTGGAACTTGAACCACTTTAAATTCTCTTGTCTAGCAATTTTTAATTTTTCACTCCACCAAAATTCTTAAAAATCCAATTCACCCCCTCTTGGCTTAAATCGATTCTTCGATCCACTCAACAATTGGCATCAGAGTCTACCTCTTTGAAGGATTAACAACCAGAAGAGGAGATTCAAGGAAGAGTGTGATCAACTACAAAGAAAACCATGGCTTCTACCTCTAGGTCAAGCATGTACGAGTCTCAATCGACCACCAAATCGCCTTTCTTCAACGGTGACAACTACCCTTTTTGGAAGAATCGGATGCGACTCTTCATTAAATCTAATGATTATCTTGTTTGGGATGCTATTGAAGATGGTCCCTCTATTCCCGTGAAGAGAGACGACGAAGGAAGACTTGTGCCAAAAAAGGAAAAATGAAATGAGTGAAGAGGAGAGAAAGAAGATCCAAATCAACGACAAGGCTCTTCATATGTTATTTTGCTCTTTTGCTCCCGATATCTACTCCAAAGTTTCCTCCATCGAAAGTGCTAAGGAAGTGTGGGATACACTTGAGACTACATATGAAGGAACAAGTGATGCAAAGGAAACAAAGATTGGAATTCTCAATCTTAGCTATGAGAATTTCAAAATGAAGCCCGACGAAACCGTTTCAAAGATGTTCGATCGTTTCTCAACAATCGTCAATGGGCTAAAAGGTTTTGGAGAGATAATCTCGGAAAACACACTAGTCCAGAAGTTACTCTACTCACTTCCCGAGTCTTGGGATGGGAAAAGAACCGTCATCATTGAGGCCAAGAATTTGAAGACACTCAAGCTTGATGAGCTAGTTGGTTCTCTCCTAACTCGTGAGATCATGAAGCAAGGAAGAGAAGATGAAAGGAAGAAGGAAGAAAGAAGAGTGGAGAAGCTTGATGTAGATAAGAAGAAGAAGCTAGGAGTGGCTCTCAAAGCCTCTCTACGTGAGGAGAGCACTTCTAGTGAGGAGGAAGACCTATAAGAATTGGCTATGATAGCCAAAAGATTCTCACGGTTTATGAGGTCCAACCGAGGTAGAAAAATTCAAAGAATAATGGACTTCAAGACCAAAAACAAAGAAGAATAAAAGGATCCTATCATATGCAATGAGTGCAAGAAACCGGGTCATATTCGTTCCGAGTGCCCTCAACTCAAGAAGAAAGGCTTTGAGAAGAAAAAGAAGTTCAAAGCCAAGCTTGCTACTTGGAGTGATGAGGAGTCATCCGAGGATGAGGAACATGAAGTGGAAAATCTTTGCCTCATGGCTCTTGAGGAGGATTTCCTCCATGGTAACCTCTAACTCATCTTCATTTTATTTTACATTTGATGAATTGCATGATGCTTATGATGAGTTACAAGAGGTTTATGATGAGTTAGTTGAGAAGTATAAGGAGTCGGTTCTAAAAAATAGAAAGATCATTTCAGAATTAAATGCCAGAAATGACTCACATTCTCAAGCTAACTTGAAATTTGAGAAAAAGATCTTAGGTTTACAAGATGAACTTAAATTCTTTCAAAATCAAAATGTAGACTTAAATAATCGTATTTCTCAATGCAATGTAGAACACCAAAAGGTGTTAGATGAGCTTAATAAGTTCAAAGAGTCTTTCAAAAATGTTGGTAATGTGAAAAATGAAATAGGTGAATCATCTATAACAAACTAACCTAAGAGAAAGACCTATAAATACAAACAAAATGGCTCCTATAGGCATAATAGAACTAAAAGAATTAGAAGTGTATGGGTTCCTAAGGAACTTGTCAAATCTAATAATGTTAATGCCACCTCACCTTGGATCCCTAAGGGAACCAAGCTTTTAGGAGCTAACACTCATGGACCCAAAATGATTTGGGTACCAAAAATCAAAGTTTAACTCTTTGCTTGTAGGGGGAGCATTGCTACAAGGCCAAAGCACAAAGTCAAAACTCATGGTATCTTGATAGTGGATACTCGAGGCACATGATCGGAGACAAGAGTCGATTCATGGACTTAAAGCCAAAAAGTGGAGGAGTAGTGACATTTGGTGACAACTCCAAAGGCCACATTAAAGGTATTGGCTCCATAGGTAATCACTCTACTATACTCATTGAAAATGTATTGTATGTCGATGGTCTAAAACACAATTTATTGAGCATTAGTCAATTGTGTGATAAAGGATTTAATGTCTTATTTGATAAAAATGGGTGTAAAATTGTTGACATTAAATTAAATAAAATAATGATCATTGGTCATTGCATAGGTAACATATCCATCGTGCATCTAGATGACATCCATACATCTCATGCATGCTTTGTTGCACATGATGAAAATGATGCATGGCTATGGCATAGGAAACTAGGACATGCTAGCATTTGTATTTTAGAAAAATTAGTTTCCCTAAATCTAGTTAGAGGTTTGCCCAAGATTAAGTTCTCCAACGATAAAATTTGTGATGCATGCTCTAAGAGTAAACAACATAGATCATCCTTTAAATCCATTAATGATGTCTCTACTAGTAGATGTTTACAATTGATTCAAATGGATCTTTTTGGGCCTATTAGAACTATGAGCTTGGGTGGTAAATCGTATGCATTTGTACTTGTTGATTACTATTCTAGATTTACTTGGGTTCTATTCTTAAGTACTAAAGATGAGGCCTTAGAAAAATTTATCACGTTTTCAAAATTAACTCAAAATGATCTTGAACTTAAGATTTTTCAGATTAGGAGTGATCATGGAACCGAGTTTCAAAATCTAGGTTTTGAAGAGTTTTTAAATGAAAATGGTATTAGCCACAATTTTTCGGCTCCTCGAACCCCTCAACAAAATAGGGTAGTTGAGAGGAAAAATATGATTTTACAAGAAATGGCTAAAACCATGCTTTGTGAAAACAATTTACCTAAATATTTTTGGGCGGAAGCCACAAACACCGCTTGCTACATTCTAAATCGAGTAATGATTAGGCCACTTTTAAAGAAAACATCATATGAGATTTTAAAATCTAAAAAGCCTAACATTAGTTATTTTCATCCATTTGGTTGCAAGTGCTTTGTTTTAAATAATGGAAAAGACAACTTAGGTAAATTTGATACTAAAAGTGATGAAGCTATTTTCTTAGGATATTCTTTAAACTTTAAAGCTTATCGTGTATTTAATAAGAGAACTTTAGTAGTACAAGAGTCTATACATTTTGTTTTCGATGATAACCTCCTTCCGAGGAAGGAATCTTGTGATGATGATGATGTAGGAATCCTTGATGCCTTTGATGGAGGACAAACTTCAAAGGAGGATGAGATTCCAACTAAAGATGAGGATGCACAAGATCCACCTCTTGAAGCCTTGAAGGACTTGGCTCTTGAGGGAAAAGAAGTGAGCAACCCAAGGGAGTACAACTATGTCAAAGGTGGTGAAATCTTGGGTGATCCATCCAAGGGGGTAACTACTAGATCTTCTCTCAAACTCGTGAATCATGTTGCTTTTATCTCATGCATTGAGCCTAAAAATATTAAAGAAACATTAAAAGTTGATTTTTGGATTATGGCTATGCAAGAAGAGTTAAATCAATTTGAGAGGAGTAATTTATGGACATTAGTTGAAAGGCCTAGCAATCAATCTACTATAGGAACTAAATGGGTGTTTAGGAATAAACTAGATGAGAGTGGTAACATTGTGAGAAACAAAACTAGACTAGTTGCTCAAGGTTACACTCAAGAAGAGGGAATTGATTTTGATGAAACCTATGCACTCGTAGCTAGAATGGAAGTTATTAAGATGTTGCTTGCATATGCATGTTATCATGATTTCAAGCTTTTTCAAATGGATGTAAAAAGCGCATTTTTAAATGGTTTTATAAATGAAGAAGTGTATGTGGAACAACCACCGGGTTTTGAGAATTCAAAATTTCCAAATCATGTTTTTAAGCTAACCAAATCACTTTATAGTTTAAAACAAGCTCTTAGAGCTTGGTATGAAAGGCTTTCAAATTTTTTGATTGAAAAGGGTTTTGAAAAAGGTAAGGTGGACACTACACTTTTCATAAAATGGTATAAAAATGACATCTTAGTAGTGTAAATATATGTTGATGATATTATTTTTGGATCTACTGATGAATGTCATTGCAAAGATTTTGCTAAGTTAATGCAAGGTGAATTCGAGATGAGCATGATGGGGGAGCTCTCATTCTTCTTGGGACTCCAAATCAAACAAAGGAAGGATGGCACCTTCATCAATAAAGCAAAGTACATGAAAGATATGCTCAAGAAGTTTGGCTTGGAGAATGCAAAGCCTCAAGCCACACCAATGAGCTTATCTACAAAGCTTGACAAAGATGAAGGAGGTAAGTGTGTTGACTCTAAGATTTATCGCTCTATGATTGGATATTTGATTTACCTTACTGCAAGTAGATCGGATATATTGTTTAGTGTTTGCTTGTGTTCCAGGTTTCAAGCTAGTCTTAGAGAGTCTCACCTTATAGCCATTAAAAAGATCTTTAGGTACCTTAGAGATACTCCTTGTTTAGGTCTTTAGTACCCTAGAGACTCAACCTTCAATCTTTATGCTTATTCAGATGCGGATTATGGAGGATGTAAAATCGATAGGAAAAGTACTTCGGGAACTTGCCAATTCTTAGGTAGTATGATCATATCTTGGTTCTCTAAGAAACAAAATAGTGTAGTTCTTTCTACCACCGAAGCCGAGTACATATCCTTAGGGAGTTGTTGTGCTCAAGTCCTTTGGATGAAGCAACAACTCTTAGATTATGGATTTAAAGTTGAAACCATACCCCTTAAGTGTGACAACACTAGTGCTATATGCCTAACCAAAAATCCCATCCAACACTCTAGAACCAACATATAGAAATAAGGCATCATTTCATTAGAGATCATGTCCTTAAGCAAGATGTTGTTATAGAGTTCGTTGAAACCTTAAACCAACTAGCGGTTATTTTTACCAAGCCTTTAGATAAGGAGCGTTTTTGGTCCCTTAGGAGAGAGTTAAGTCTAACTAGCCTATCTTGACCTTTTAGGACCTTTTTGTGCTTAAATTGCTTGATTTCTTGCAAAATGCCATACTTATGTGTTTTAATCCTAATTTCATCCATGCTTATAGTTAGGGGGAGTATGTTTATGTTTATACATGTTATTCCTGCTCATTCATGTCATTCATGCATCTAAGACTTAATAAAATTCAATTTTTCTGCAATATTAGAGCCTCATCTGCACCTTCAGGCCTAGGCGTATCGAAACGGGTCAATCTGTTTAGATACGGGTGCCTTAAAAGAGTAGTATATGACCAGGGTGTTTTGAAACGAGTTTCGAAACTTTTTGCCTCTGCCAAGCATTGCATCAAAACGACCAAAAAGCGTTTCGATACGGGTCAACTCGTGGGATTCGATACGGTCAAAGCCGTATCGGAACAGTCAACATGATTCGAAACGTTAGTCAATGTTTTGGTACGCACGTTTCGGAACGATCGTGCCTGCTCCGAAACAGCTCTGTGGACAGCTTTTTAAAGGGGCTTTAAATGCTAGAGTTTGCTTTTAATTAAAACTTTTAAAAACCCTAAAAACTCTAACCCAATTTTACCTTATAAAAACCTTCTAAATCTCATTGTTTTTCACCAAATCTTGAGGGTTTTTACTCACAAACTCAAGTCTAAGCAAGCTTCAACAACTTTGTGCAATTTCTTCCTTTCATTCATCCGAAATCCATATTTGAGGTATTTTTCATCTTTTTCTTTTTCCTTTGATTTTAATCGAATTTTAGGTTAGAAAATATTAATTTTTTATAGATTATATGGTTTGAAACTTGGGTTTTTCAAAACTTGTAAAAAATCAAAATCTTGATTTTTTTATTCGAACATATTTGTTTTACTCGTATTTTTTTACTATTTTTTTCAAAAGTTGTTTCATCTTAAAATTTTATATATATGTGTGTGTGTGTGTTTGTGTGTGTGTGTGTTTAAAAGTATTTTTCTTTAAGAGCTATATGGGATTTTTCATTGGATTGAATTAAGGATTATTAAACATAGACTTAAATTTTTAATTGCTTGCTTTATGTATTTAGGAATTTTTCATGGAAAACATTAACAAGAAATGCAAGACAACTCTAACGGGTGAAGCTTCAAACCAAGCGAATATCCGTCCTAACCTCACCCAACTTTTTCACAAGAGTCTTCGGAATCAAGAGACTAGGGACCGTTTCAAGTTCATCAAAGATATAGCTGTTCGCCGAGAGCGTGTTGTTGATATCGAGTTCCTTGACTCCGAGCGTTTTAAGTTCTGCTATCTAGCTCGTTTGCAAGAAAGGAGCATCTTGGCCTTTTTGAGCATTTCGGATATTGTCTACAAGTATATGGTCCTCCATCTCTACTCCAATGTTGTGCTTATTGATAATGAAGATCATACAGAAGTGATTGACATTGATTCGTACCTTTTGGGTAAGAAGTTCATCATTAGTATATCTGTTTTAGAGAATGTTTATGGGCTCAAGAATAATGGTATTGAGGATGAGAACAACTTTGGTGCTCATACTGGATCCGTTCTCTCATTGGATGCTCATTATCGGTTCATCCATTTGATGATTTCTTGGTTCATCCGCCCTTCTGGGGGGTAAATTTTCTCATGTCTGTCAAGTTAACTATTTTTGGTTAGAGTGCTTTCGCCAAGGACAACGGCCAAATCTTGTCAAGATCATGTTCGCCGAGATGGTCCATAATGTGAAGATTCGTGAAACCGATGCTCTTACATCTTTCACTTATGGGACTGTTTTAAGCTATGTCTTTGGTACCCTCAACATTGATTGCTCCTATGACTCTCCGGAACCCCGCAAGAACAAGATTGGTGAATCTTCTCTTCGTAAGTTTGGGTTCCGCTTTACTTTTGGCCAATGGGTTCGTGTTGATAGGCAAGCTCCGCCTCCTCAAGTTGAGCCTCTACCTCAAGCTCCGGCTCCTAACAATGAAGCTCTTATGACTTTCCTTACCGAGCGGTTCAACTCGATGGATACAACCATGGCCTCGGGATTTGGTGCTATCAACACTCGTTTGCAATCCTTGGAGGATCGTGTTCTTTGAAACGAGAATCGTCTCACCGCTCTTGAGAATCAACAATCATCGATGGACTTGTCTTTTTCTACATTCTATGGTGAATGAAGGAACTTTCGCCGTGCTCAAGCTAAAAATGATGATGATTCTTCTGATGGTGACGATGATGACGAGGCTTAGGATCTCCTTTGCATATCATATTGGACTATCATATTAGGAATAAGTTTGAACCTTTCTTTCTTTTTATGCATTAAGAACCTATGCTTTGCTTATTTTGTGTTTGGGATTGAGCTTAAACTCTATTGCTTTAAGTATTTGTGTTTGGTTATTTGAACTTAATTATATCTATATTATGTTGTTTGGTTTTTGCTTTTGACCTTGTTTATTATTCTTTTTGATCTAACAAAAAAGGGGGAGAAGTAATATAAGAGGCACAATTTTTAAGTAGGTTTTGAATTTTAACATCTTTTCAAAACTTTAAAACCCATCTTAATTTGAGGGAGAGTTAGAACGTTTTCAATATTTCAAAATTCTTAAAAATTCAAACTTGGTTTTGTTATATCAAAAAGGGGGAGATTGTAAAACTAATAAATTGATTTTCGATATAACAAAGGATTTAAGGACTGAATTGAAAAGGAGAAAATGAATTTTTAAGTCCTCAAAACCTCTCTATGTGTTTAAAGAAAAATGTACAAGTGAAAACCTCAACTTATCAAATATTTTCAAAGTGTTTACCAAGTCAAAACAGTGATTTTCGAGTCATCGTTTCGGAACGGCCCTAGGGCGTTTTGGGATGTTTTGAAATTGTTAACCTCTGTTTCGGAACTAGCGTTCCCATTTCGATATAGGTGTATCGAAACAGGTCTTAATGTTTCGAAACGGATTTCAAACTTGGTTTTAAAATATGACTGTTGAAGTTTTATAACTTAATTTAAAAATATTATTAAGGCGTATCGAAATGCTTCTAAGCCGTTTCGATACAGGCTTTGACAGTGGCAAAATATTTCGAAATGTGTTTCGGAACAGGCTCTTAGCGCATCGAAACGATCGTGCCCGTTTCGGTACGACCTATTTATTACACCCCAATGACTCTTTCTATTTTGGTCTATTTCGAAACAAGGTCGGGCGTTTCGGAACGGGTAGTTGCAGACTGCATTTATCGAGGGAAGATAACATCCCAACGGCTATAATAATGAAGGCAACAGCCCCAACGGCTAGATTTCAATGAGAAGGTATAAAAGGGACCTCTAAAAGCACCGGCAACAACTATTGATCCAAAAAGAATCATTCAAACATCAAATCCAAGCAATTGTGCAAAAATCCCATATTTTATTGTAAACCCCAAATTGTGATGTGTGTAATTCCATTCTTTTTTCCAATTTGGATTGAGTGCTTGTAAAAAGGGTTATATTTGTATTGAGAGATACTAGTCTTTAGCCTTAAACTTCTTTGTATTTCTATAGTGAGGATTGGGTCAAGTTTTGGGTAGAAAATTTGACTGGTATTGTAAAGGTTACCTCCTAAGCCTTGAAAAGGGGAAGAGCAATTAGTGGATTGTTAGAAAATCCTTAGTGGTAGCTAAGGTAATTGATGTAGAGTTCAATTGGAACTTGAACCACTCTAAATTCTCTTGTCTAGCAATTTTTAATTTTCCACTCCACCACCAAAATTCTTAAAAATCCAATTCACCCCCATCTTGGCTTAAAACGATTCTTCGATCCACTCAACACACTTTGTTATATCAAAATCAAACATAGGTTTAACAAAACATCAAGGGAAAAGTCTGATAACACCTTGGTGTAATAGCTCCCTAAAGATTCTAAGTTTTGGCCCTCTTTCCAAACAGTCCTTAAAAATAAATTTTGTATTCTTTACAAATTCGTCACCAAACCAAAATATCAATCTTCCAAAAGTCATTTTCCAAAATTGACTCCACCAAACCTTTATTTATATTTTTAGAGAATTTTAGGAGTTTTCTCATAATTTTCTCATATCCCGAACCTTGTTTACCCTGAACCACTCTCGATCTAACCTAGATCTCTAGTCTAGGTCCTACGAACCTCGAGTCAACCTTAAAGACTCCTAGGCCCAAAACATGGGCATTACATTTATCTATACATCTTACATGTTATTAGAGTTTCAAGTCGCTTTCGAGTTGGACATAAACGCGAAGGATAGTTGTACGGTTTGAATCAACCTCTTTAAACTCTTAGGACGGTGGCACATGAATGTTATGTAGGCATTGTGCATTCATAAGCATTCTTGATTTTTATTGTATACATATAATACTCTAAGGAGCATCCTATTCTTGATTTTTATTGCTTGAATAATTTAGACAGCATGTTTGTACGTTGGCTTGATAGATATGTTTTGCTAGATACAATAATCCTAAAATATTGTTATAATAGCTTGAAAGTTTGGCTATGTGAAAATGAATGAATGGGACCTAGCTTGTGTTATGATGGTTACTTGTTGAAATTGTATTAGAAAGAAAATTGGTTATGTATATAATATGATAGTATAATCAAGGAAATGGAAATTTTCTAGGCATAAGAAAAGGGTCTATTCACTTATGTAGATCAATGCTTCTAGGTAGCGTTTAGGCACACTAAATTGATAGATAGTATATCTGGTATTATCAATCAGTTAAAGTGAAGACATTGATGGAGAAGCTACTCATTTTGAAAGTTGTATTAAAATGTGAATTGATGCTTATATCTTTGTAGGGAAGGCATGCTAGGATGTTATAGTTGAATGCTCGATCGATAAAGTGATATTCTTGTTTATCAAGATTGAACGTTAGTTAGATATGATCAAATATAGATATTCATGTTTGAAAGATTAATAACTGCGTTCAATTGAAGTTAATAGCCATGGATAAAATTTTTAGATCTTATAATCGTTACACGATTAAATGCTCATTGATTAGATAAGTTTTATTATTATATTAAGATTAATGGTGTTTGATCAAGAAACCATACTTTTATCTGCTACATAACTTATGCTTAAGAGTGATTGACTTTGTGTGATGTTAAAGGCATCGTGAATTAATTGCATGGTTGAATTGGTAGGCATATATCAACCATATTTGTTTAAGAAAAAATTAAATTACCTTGTTTTCAATTTGCATGCCTGTTAGAAAGGTGTCATGATAATCATGATCAGTCGATTGTTTGTTATTAAAACTTTCTAATTCGGTTTTCCTCCTAGATCGGGTTAGGGTCGTTACAGTAAGAGTACGACATGCTAGAACATGTGCATGTTTCTTGGATTATTATGTGACAGACACAATATTGTTCATAGTGATAACTACATGTATGATCCACAGACTTGAGATCATCATTATTTCAACATCGTGAGTCACATATTTGGCACATTCAAATGTGTTCCGTAACTAACTACAATATAAAGACTAATATGGGATATGTCACAATCTATGTACACGTGTCAAACATTGATTGGTTAAAGATTTTTTTAGCACCCATTAATGGTAGTAACCTAAAATTATAACTTTTAAAACTTCGGGCACCTATTTTTACTAAATAATACTTTAGGCACCTAAGGTTCAAAAAAGGCATACTTTGGGCACTTAATTTTGGTCTAAGCCTAATATAGATAATAAAATCTTAATTAAGTTGAATTTGGATTATACATTAGGGTCAGGATCCACTTACACACAATGTAAAACTATGACTTTATGTTTTTATGGATCGTTGGATGAGTGAAATGGGTGACTGAGATTAACTGCTTACTTTTTACCCATACTATTAATCTCAGTCATTCGTTTTACCTATACAACGATAAAAATGTGCAAAACTTAAAAACTTTTACACTGTTTAAATGGACCCTATATATATATATGATAATTCTATAGTAAATGACATGTACCTCAATGTACCATTAATTTTTTTAATTAGTTTTGAAATCCTAAGGACCGAAAGTATTATTATCCCCTTTTAAAATAAAATCTTAAAAATATTTTTATATTATTTTTTCAGATTTTTTTTATTTTTTAATTAAAAATAATCAAACTTTTATTACTATAATAATTCCTACATTCACATTAATTGAAGGTTAAAATTCACAAATGGTCAGTAAACTTTGGTCAATTATTCAATTTAGTAATCAAACTTCAATGTTACCATTTAACATTTAGTTTTGTTTCAATTTGGCCATTGGTCCGTTATGAACCGTTAAAAGAGTTATGTGGCTGTTAAAATATTTTGTATAATAACACATTTAGTTCTCCACGTTTATACATTTAATCTAATCATAATTCGAAAGAAATAATAAATTTAACCTCAATATTTCAATTTGACTGTATTTCAATTCAGACCTTAATGGCAAATGGATCCAAACATTTTTATTTCCTTGGTACTTGTACTCCTTTTCTTTTCGATTATTCGTAAAATATCACTTTTGCTACTCTTCTATTTGTATTTAAATAATAGTGTATTTGCCAATTTACTGTAACTTTAATTTGAAAGTTTTAAATTTAAATATATAATAACTTCGACTTTAAAGATTTCAAAAAATTATTGATAATTCAGATATTGCATAAAAAGACATATTGTATTTGCATTTAATTCAAGCAAAAAAAAAATGTTGGGTATTATGCAAGATGGATGGGGTGAGTTAGAATTTTGGTTCTTCTGATTTTGACTTGAGAAATAGATATTTTTTTTCTCTATTTCGATTCTAATCCTATTTTTCTTAAAATTTATCTTGACCTGTCTCGATTTCGGATTAAAAATTCCTTATAAAGTCAAGTTAATTAAAATTAAGTGGCTTATCGACTAGTAAATATGCGACTTATCAAAGAAATAATAGAATATTAAATTATCTCTAATTGAAAATAGGGTAAAATTGAAATAATGAGGGTTAAATTTATTATTTATTTGAATTAAGACTAAATTGAATGTGTAAATGTGGAGGACTGAATGTATTATTATACAAAAATTTTAACAGCCACATCACTCTTTTAACGGTTGATAACGGACCAGTGGCCAAATTGAAACAAAACTAAAAGTTTAACAGTAACATTAAAGCAATTGGAAGTTTAATTACGATATTGAATAATTGAGCAAAGTTTGTTGACCATTTGTGAACTCTACCCTTAAATTAATGTAAATATAGGAATTATAATAGTAATAGAAATTTAATTATTTTTTGAAATATAAATAAAAGAAAATATGAAACAAATAATATAAAACTATTTTTTAAATATTTTATTTTAAAAGGAGATAATAAAATTTTCGGTCCTTGGATTTCGAAACTAATTAAAAATAGTTAATGGTATATATATATATATTGAAATCCTAATACGAGTTGAATTAGGATTACAAAGGCTATATAAAGGTATGAGAAATCTA
Source organism: Hibiscus trionum (assembly GCA_030270665.1). Taxonomy (NCBI): domain Eukaryota; kingdom Viridiplantae; phylum Streptophyta; class Magnoliopsida; order Malvales; family Malvaceae; genus Hibiscus; species Hibiscus trionum. Next base: position 48,697,629 of record BSYR01000003.1, read on the forward strand.
GCACTCATTAATGCATTTTGAAAAATCCTCTAAATAGTTTAGAGAATTTTATTTGCTCGTTCCAACTAGGTGAAATAAGTAGAGGTTGGAGATTTATCGTTGTTGCTTAAGAATCAAAATCGTTGAATTATGATTGGATTTTCATATTCTCCAATTTCAGAATACCAAATTTTAAACAAGTAAGTTTTCACTTTTATTCACCCCGTTATGTTCCTCGTGCATGGATTTCTAAAGCTGATTGTCGGATAATTTTTATGTTGCGCCATGAGGTGTACCTGCGTGACCCAACTCAAACAACATCAGAAAAATAGCACCCCCAACAGCTCACGTGAATATTCCATTGAAATCTTAGAAGCAGAATCATCTCTAATACCCAGCAGCTTTTGAAACAAAATCTAAAAGCCTCAGAATAGATTTGTACAAATTGATCCAAGGCTTGCCCCTGATTATCAATAAGAGTTCGAATGACATGTCTAAAATTTTGGTATTTCGGTCACCCTCCCAATAAGTCCTTGTTTTTTTCCTATAAAACCTCTCCTCTGCGTCCATCAAAGTTAATAGTTCAACATGCAATCTTTTTTCCTCCAAAGCCAGCTCAGCACTATAACCAGGCAAAAGTTGCATCCGAACACTCTTCAAAGTAGAATTATGTTGTTTTACTCGGTTCACCACTTTTCACTATTCAATCGTTTGAGGATATGCTTCTCTCTTTTTAATTTGTGAAACAATACTCCCATAGCATTACTTGCTATAACAGGTTCTTTCCAACTTTTTGTACCCCTAAACCCGGATTAAAAGAAAATGCCAAGTTTATACAGTCGCAACTGAAAATTTTACCTAAAAAAGCCGAATTTAAATTCAAGCATTTTAAAATCTAAAATAATTATTAAAAATAATTGTTACATAATAAATGATTCATTTGTCACAAAACAAAACTATAAAATTAACTGTGACCCCCTAAACCCGACTTAGAAGAAAAAGCCGAATTTAGGAAGTTAGGTTTGAAAACTTGTTCCACAAGAAAAAATTTAGGTTAAATATAATAAAATTCATAATAATCAATTAAATAAGTAGAAACCCAATAATTAATATGATTATGATAATTAATTTAAAATATCTGAAAACAAGTTTGTAAATGCATGCATCCAATAATCTGATATTATAAACATTCCCAATGTCCATGTTACACGAATATTCCAAATAATATTAAAATAGTAAATCAAAGTAGTCAAAAGAGTTCATATTGAATAGTAATATATCTGAATAAACAAGAGATGCTCCAAGTACCGAGTCGCCTAATAAGTCTGAGTACCTGAAAGTAAAAACTAAGGCGTGTAAGCTAAAGAGCTTAGTGTGTCCTTATGTTTAAACAAAATAGAAAAAACAAGATAGAATTTCATTTACAGATAATTTCATTTCCGAAAATAGAGTGTATCCGATAAATCAAAATCATAAATGTTATGATGTCTGATGCATGATGCAATGCCCGAATATCCGATATCAGACAGAGTGGAGGTTGCCCTCGCTAGAGTGGAGATTTCTCTCACATTTTCCGAACACAATTTCTGAACCATGACACATGATATGATTTGTAAAATCATAAATCCAAACTCTTACGAGTACCATATTTTCTAAAAATCAGATGCTTGATTTAAAACACATTTCATTATGCTATGCATGATGTTTCAAATAGTCTCAAACCATAATTAATCAAATAATAAATCAAGCAAGAATAAAATATTTACTGGAAACACCCCAAGAAACACACCTTAGCCACAAAAGCTCTAATCTCCAAAAGGGCGAGCCTCACGCTCGGATCTCACTAAATCAGGACGGGAAGATCTCTAAAAACGTGCACGATCGGTCTGAACAGTTGGAGGTAACCCAACAGTCTCAAGGTCGGCACTCACATGGGCCTCACTACCCAACTCAATTCAAACCCCATACAACCCTTAACCGAGGAACCATTTCAGCAGACTTGGCACTAGGGTTTCTAGCACCCAAAACGGCGGCGACCTAAGAGATAACGACAAGGGTGGCGACTCACCGGTGGCCACAAGTCGAAACTCTAACTGATCACAACCGCTTTACCCACACTCACAAACGAAGATCGAGGCAACTGATGCATAAATGACGACGACACAACCCGATGGCGACAAAATATAACGGTGGCGGCGCGGAACCAATGGCGGTACGACTGAATGGCAGTAGCAGCACCCCGACAACAAAAACAACAACAACCTCAAGTTCACACTCTAGCCAATATTAACAAAATTCGAATTCTCAAAAATCATTTACAAGAATTGAATACCCGAACCCAAAGGCTTACCTACAACCACGGATGAAAAGAGGCAATGAGGATGGTGGCGCAAGGAGACAAATCCGAGAGGAGAAGGCACGATGGTGCTAAGGAGAACCGAACGGTTCTTACCGGTCTCTCGCTAACGGTGGCCGATAATGGGTATCTGAGGGTTGGGGTTGGTTTGCAAGGAGAAGAGGAACCGAACGGTGGTACCAGATCGGCCAACGGACGAAGCTAAGTCAATGGTCGAAGCTTCGCCGGAATGAGAGGTTAAGAGGAGAGGGATATTGAGAGAGTGATGAGGGAGAGAGCGGTTGACAATTTCTTTAGGGAAGCTGAACCGTTCTCAAATCTATATTGGAGGTTTTAAATTCCCTTGGAAAAGGGCAAACTGCAAAGTGCAACCTTGCACTTCTTAAGGTTCACGAATTTAACTCAAAAATTTGCCCTTAATTCACATTGGTCACAAAAAAACATAAGCGGGTTTTAATTAAATTCCCTACTCTCAAATAGGGTTTCAATTATAAAATCCTCAAATTTTAGGCTTTCTTATTTAAGGATTTTAGAATTTATATTTTAATTTGGGGCAAAATTTCAGGGTGTTACAACTCTCCCTCCCTTAAAAAAATTTCATCCTCGAAATTTTCAGACTTAACAACAGATCTCAAAACCAACTAAAACACGCATAAACTTTCCCATTCTGAATTCATGATCTATTATAACTGAAAATACTGAAAGATAGAACTAGAAACATAACTGAAACTTATTAAAATGTACCTGCTATGTTGTCATGCATTTCATCATATCCAACACGAGCTCCGGTCGGATGTACCAAATCTGGACGTCTAAACTCGAATCTAACTGATCCACCACTCAAATCCTGAGAACCACATCTAAAACACGTTCTGTTAATCAATATGCACTCTCCGTTATGCTTTTTGTTGCAAAAGCCACATACAGAAATAGGTCGACGAACTTTTGAACTACCCTGGCTTCCAGACGGAACTGTCGATAATGCGAGTCTTACTTTCCAATAACTATGAGGAACAGACTCATCTCTAGACCTATATCCAGACGAGTTGACAAAACTAGGCTGAGAAGATATGTCCGGTTGCTTCACGACTTGGTCAGAATTCTGAAGTTCCTCTTTTTTCCATTAGTGCAAGAATCCTCTCTGTAGTTTTAGCCCGATCAACCATCACACTGAACACTTTATTATGGTGTGTTGCAACATCTCTCTGAATCGGTAGCCAAAGTCCCTTAAGAAACCAGTCACGCTTATCTTCCTCAGTCGCAACTAACCCAGGAGCATACTTGGCCAACCTCCGAAACTTTATCTCATAATCATTCACTGGCATGTTGCTCTGTTTCAGATTCATAAACTCATCACGACACTTCGCTAAGAACTCGGCTCCCACATAACGATCCTGAAAAGCCTTTTGCAAAAACTCCCATGTGATCTGACTAGATGGAACAGTATCAACTACTGACTCCCACCAATTCTGAGCTTCGCCCTCTAACAAAGATACATCGGCTCGCAAATTCTATTTGGCTGGGTAATCCATCTCAACAAACAACCGTTGTAACTTCTTTAACCAATACTCTACATTAGCTGGATGTGTACCAGTTTTACCCTCAAACAATTTCATCCCAGCAGCTATGAATTCTGTTGATATGGGTTTCCTCGGACCCTCTGACTGTCTAAGATAACGGAGCAACTCACGGTGAACTGTTGCACTGTCCGATTGAACTGTCTCAGTATCCTCAACATCGAGTGAGTCATCATTTCTGATCTGATGTCCTCCCAACAGATCTATCTCATTACCCGATATCTCATTCTGATTTTCCATTTGCCCAGCAGAAGGCAGATTATCACTACCAGAAGCAGCAGTACGCCCACGTCCTCGAACAAACGATAAATTAGGACTCTTACGTGGTGGCATAGTGAACTATCTACAAAAGGTAATAACCTAGAGTCAGAATCGGTACTAGAGTCTCGAATTTAAAACACTTTGAAAACATTAAAGACAAAATCACAGAATACCATAATATATTTTTCAGAAAATTCTGATTTGTCTCAAAATATTTTGGATGCATGCAGAAGTCGAAAACATTTGAAAATAATTCTTGTAGGCCTCACAGTCCGTGGGTTGAACCTAGGCTCTGCTACCACTAAATGTAACCCTCTAAACCCGACTTAGAAGAAAAAATCGAATTTAGGAAGTTAGGTCTGAAAACTTGTCCCACAAGAAACAATTTAGGTTAAATATAATAAAATTCATAATAATCAATTAAATAAGTAGAAACCCAATAATTAATCTGATTATGATAATTAATTTAAAATATCTGAAAACAAGTTCGTAAATGCATGCATCCAATAATCCGAAATTATAAACATTCCCAATGTCCATATTACACGAATATTCAAAATAATATTAAAATAGTAAATCAAAGTAGTCAAAAGAGTTCATACTGAATATTAATATATCTGAATAAACAAGAGATGCTCCAAGTACCGAGTCGCCTATTAAGTCTGAGTATCTGAAAGTAAAAACTAAGGGGTGTAAGCTAAAGAGCTTAGTGTGTCCTTTTGTTTAAACAAAATAGAAAAACAAGACAAAATTTTATTTACAGATAAATTCATTTTCGAAAACAGAGTGTATCCGATAAATCAAAATCATAAATGTTATGATGTTTGATGCATGATGCAATGCCCGAATATCCGATATCATACAGAGTGGAGGTTGCCCTCGCCAGAGTGGAGCTTTCACTCGCCAGAGTGGAGATTTCTCTCACATTTTCTGAACACAATTTCCGAACCATAACACATGATATGATTTGAAAAATCATAAATCTGAACTCTTACGAGTATCATATTTTTTGAAAATCAAATGCTTGATTTAAAACACATTCCATTATGCTATTCATGATGTTTCAAATAGTCTCAAACCATAATTAATCAGATAATAAATCAAGCAAGAATAAAACATTTACTGAAAACACCCTAAGAAACATACCTTAGCCACAAAAGTTGTAATCTCGAGAAGGGCGAACCTCAAGCTCGGATCTCACTGAATCAAGACGTGAAGATCTCAAAAAACGTGCACGATCGGTCTGAACAATTTGAGGTATCCCAGCGGTCTCAAGGTCGACACTCACATGGGCCTCACCACCCAAGTCAATTCAAATCCCACACAACCCTCAACCCAGGAACCATTTCAGCAGACTTGGCACTAGGGTTTCTAGCACCCAAAATGGCGGCGGACTAAGAGATAACAGCAAGGATGACGACTCTTCGGTGGCGACAAGTCGAAACTCAAACTGATCACAACCTCTTTACCCACACCCACAAACGAAGATCAAGGCAACTGATGCATAAATGACGACGACACAACCTGATGGCGAAAAAAGATAACGGTGGCGGCGCGAAACCGATGGCGGTACGACTGAATGGTAGTAGCAACACCCCAACAACAACAACCTCAAGGTCACACTCTAGCTAATATTAACAAAATTCGAATTCTCAAAAACCATTTACAAGAATTGAATACCCGAACCCAAAGGCTTACCTACAACCACGAATGAAAAGAGGCAAGGAGGACGGTGGCGCAAGGAGACAAATCCGAGAGGAGAAGGCACGGTGGTGCTAAGGAGAACCGAACGGTTCTTACCGGTCTGTCGCTAACGGTGGCCGATAATGGGTATCCTAGGGTTGGGGTCGGTTTGCAAGGTGAAGAGGAACCAAACGGTGGTACCGGATCGGCCAACGGACGGTGCTAAGCCGATGGTCGAAGCTTCACCGGAATGAGAGTTTAAGATGAGACGGATATCGAGAGAGTGATGAGGGAGAGAGCGGTTGACAATTTCTTTAGGGAAGCTGAACTGTTCTCAAATATGTATTGGAGGTTTTAAATTCCCTTAGAAAAGGGCAAACTACAAAGTGCAACCTTGCACTTCTTAGGGTTCACGAATTTAACTCAAAACTTTGCCCTTAATTCACATTGGTCACAAAAAACATAAGCGGATTTTAATTAAATTCCCAACTCTCAAATAGGGTTTCAATTATAAAATCCCCAAATTTTAGGGTTTTCGATTTAGGGATTTTAGAATTTAGATTTTAATTTGGAGCAAAATTTCATGGTGTTACATTAACGTTCCAAAAAATAATAAAAATATTCAAATAAAGAAGGAAAACATATGCAAAAATAGTCCCATGGTAGTAAAAGTCTCAATGTCAGAAATTACACAATCGTCCTAAAAATAATAAAAATATCTAAATAAAAGTGAGATGCTTCAAGTACCGAGTCGCCTAAGAAAGTATGAAAATGTGAAAGAAGAACTCTGGGGAGTAAGTTAAAGAGCTTATTGTTTATCTAAAGTGCGAGCAAACACAAACAAAACAATATTATATTTTTCTGATAAAGTCTTGAAAATATAATAAATTCGATAAATCCAAATCGTAATGATATGATGTTCGATGCATAACTCAATACCCAACTATCCGACATCATACTGAGTGAAGGTCGCCCTCACATTTCCGAACATATTCCTATCCTATGGACACAATGATATGATTTAAAAATTATAAATACGAACTATTATGAGTTTCTCATTTCCTAAATCCAATTCTTGATTTAAAAACACAATTTAATATGTCATGCATGATGTTTCAAAACATTCTCAAATCTCAAGTAATATAATAAAGGCTAAAGGGGTACTTTTGCCCCTGAGTTCGACCCCAAAATGCAATTTCGCCCCTCGCCGAAAAGTACACCCAATGTGGCCCTCTAGTCTATGAAATCGATCAAATTGACCCTTGAACCGACGTTGACCGTTACGGTGCTGAAGTGGCAGTTAACGGTGATGACGTGGCAATCCATGATGCTGACGTGGTGGTCAACAGTGCTGATGTGGCAGTACACGTGGGATGATGATGTGGCAGGAGGGGCTGAATTGATTATTTTAACCGAATTCGATGGAATAATTGATTTTTTCCTGAGTTTAGGGGCATAATTGATTTTAATTAAAAGTTCGATAACTTATTTAATATTTAAGTTCAAAAATAAGAATTTATGAAATTATTAAAATTTTAAAATATTAAAACTAGATAAATAATTTCATTAAGTGAGGATAATTAAAAAAACAATGTGAAGAGTCTCACATAAGATCAAAATATTCTTCAATTTATTTTATAAAAATCCATAAAGTTAATAAAAATAAATAAAATATTCTAAAAGGACTGAAAATAAAAATTATATAAAAAATTAAAATATATTATAAATTAAAAAACGATAAAATTTAATGTAAAAACTTAATACATTTTTATAAAGTTTTAAAAAATTAAACACTTTCATAGAAAAAAAATTCGACTTCGTCATTTTGAGTATTACTATTCGTTAAAATTTTTAGTGGAATCACAATTGTACTAGAGTAACAATAAAATTCAATTTTTTCCACTTTTTTACATCAAATTGATGCTCATTAATATTTGATGTAGTGAAATGAAAGAGAATTTTGGCTTTATTAATACTTTAATACAAGGATGTCTCAATTGAAAATATGTTCAAGGAACATTAGTACGCATAGCATAATGAGAAACAATCGAAAGATTCTCCAATGGTTTATAAATATTTTTTAATTTTTTATATTTATAACTGTAATATTTTTACTTATATTTAATTCATTATGGTGTTTTATATTTTTTAATATTTTATGAATATTTTAATATTATTTAAATTTTAATAGTTTTTATTTTTTAGCTTAAAGATTAAATAAGTTATTGAACTTTTAATTACGCCCCTAAACTCGGGAAAAAATCAATTATGCCCTCGAATTCGGTTAAAATAATCAATTCAACCCCTCCTACCACATCATCATCCCACATGTACTGCCACGTCAGCACCATTGACCACCATGTCAGCATCATGGACAGCCACGTCAGCACTGTTAACTACCACGTCAGCACTGTAACGGTCAAAGGGTTAATTTGATCGATTTCATGGACTGGAGGGCCACATTGAGTGCACTTTTCGACGAGGGGCGAAATTGCATTTTTGGGTCAAACTCAGGGGAAAAAGTACCCCTTTAGCCTATAATAAATCAAGCAAGAAGAAAATATCATTTATTTAAAGCACAAGAAGAAAAACACATTAAGCAACAATAGCTTCAATGTCGAGAATGACGCGTCTCACGCTCAGGTCTAGCTGAATCAGAACCTATGATGATAACTCTACATTAATAATTATTTATATCACTAAGTCATCACTAAAACATAAGAACTAATACGAAGGTATACTCACGTGATGACCTCGAAGAACGTGCACGACCGGTTATAACAATTGGAGGCAACTCGTCGACCACATAAAAGTAATCAGTTGAACAAAAGAATATTCCAAATCAAATTCCAAAATTCATAAATTTTCATACACTAAATACAAAATAAGTGTAATTAGCAAAGTGGGCTTTCAAGTTCAAATTTAACAAAACAGGCAGCAGATTTGGATTCGGGGAGTCGAAAATGATCAAGATGAAGGTTATTCGAAAAAAGTCAACTTTGGTCAAAGGTCAAAGTCAACGCTAGTGGTCAAAGTCAAAGTCAATTTGTCAAATTCAATTATGTCGGTCAAAGTCAATTGGTTAAAGTAAACTTTTATGGTCAAAGTCAAATGGCCAACGTCAACTCTAACAGTCAAAGGTCAACGGGTCAGGTCAAAGGTCAAAATTGGTTCGACCGATTCTGTCCGTTCGGTTCGTTTCACTGGTTTGGTTCTCGTCATGATTCAAAAACCGGTTTGGTTCAGCCATTCGATTCGATTCAGTTCCAATCCTATACATAGGTTTGGTTGTAGCCGCTTTGGGTCACATAAGCAGACTTGGGCTCACATTTATGGTCCCTTCACGATACTGGGACAACGACGGCTGATACACGAATGACGATAGTGGCTGATGCACGATCAATGGTGACTCAAAGGCTTTCCAGATCACAACCCAACAGAAAAAGAGATTAAAATGCAACCTCAAACAAAGAAAGTCAAAGAAAAAGGGCTTGAATTGTAACTCCCCTTCCTGCTCTAGTAGGAAACAGGGTCGGAAAGCATTACCAATGAATAATACAGTGATTCTGGAGCAATAACATGTTCAATAAACACTGCAATGCGATGCAATAAAGATATTGTAGAACTAATGTTTTGATATAATAATTGAAAAATATTTTGGACTGATTTAAAAAGAATTCAAAACTATTTCCAAAGTCCAAATAACTTGAAACTATGTTTAGGAATGCTTTAAAAGGGTTTAACATGTTTTTCAAAGCCAAACTTAACAAAACCATCCAGGTGTATCGAAACACCCTTAGGCGTTTCGATACAGTGTCTTCCAATAGCAAAAACGTTTCGATACGGGTATCGAAACGGGTCTTCCCTGGATGAGGATTTTGCCCAGCATTTTGATACGGGCTTTACCATTTCGATACGCCTACGTGGCATCGACCACAACGGTCATAAACCCAAACGGCTATTTTCCATCTAACATTTAAATGCAGAGCGTTTCGATATGGTTCCTAGCGTTTCGATACGGGTGTTTCGATACGGCCCATGGCGTTTTGATACGGATGCTTGTCAGACTGCAACAGCTCTTTTTACTTGAAGAGCGTATCGAAACGGGTTCGAGCGTTTCGATACGGGTAGCAGCAGAAACTGCATTTATGGTGGGAAATAAAGTCCTCAACGGCTCCAATTCAACCCAAACGGCTAGTAACGGCTACAAACTCATCAAGGAGTATAAAAGGGACCTCCAAGCATCAAGTAAAGGATAATGCTCATATTGTCAATCAACAAATGATCAAATATTGTCTTAGTGCCTAAATTGTCAATTCTTGTATAGACAAACACTAGTGAGCCAAAATTGTCAAATTTGCTCAAGTGTTTTAGGTTTTGGGCGAGTGCTTTAATTGTGCAAACAAACACCTATTAGAGGGATTTGTGTTTGCTTTATTTATCTCTTTGTAAAAGAGGGTTTGATCAAGGCTTTGGATAGTAATCTTGATCGGAGTATAAGGGTTTCCTCCTAAGCCTAGAAAAGGGGACGAATCAATAGTGGATTGATTGGAAATCCTTAGTGGGGAGCTAAGGTAGTGGATGTAGACCTTGGTTAGAAGGTTGAACCACTCTAAAATCATTGTGTCATTTACATTTAAGCTTCCACACCACTTCCACCCAAAAATCCACCTCTCCACCACTTTGTGAGCCATATCGGTTGAACGAATCGAGCTTCTCACAACTCAACAATTGGTATCAAAGCTTGGCTCAATCGAAGAGGATTCACATCCTATTGAGAAGATCCGGCAAGCTCAATCATCATTTCACCAACCGGCTCAAATGGCGAAATCCATAGACAAACCGCCTTTCTTCGACGGAACCTACTATGCCCCTTGGAAGATAAAGATGAAGTTCTTCATCAAGTCTAGAGACTACAAGCTATGGGATATAGTTGAAGATGGTCCGTTCGTGCCTCAACGAAGCAAAGCGGAGTGGAGTGCCGACGATCGCAAGAAGATTGAGCTAAATTGCAAAGCCTTGCACATTCTCTTTTGTGCATTTCGCCCATCCATCTATGAGAAGATGTCTTCTTGTGAGAGTGCCAAGGAGGTATGGGACAAGCTTGAAGTCACATACGAGGGAACCGATAAAGTCAAGGAGACCGAGATTGGGCTCCTCACTTTGGAGTATGAGAACTTCAAGATGAATCGGGAAGAGAACATCGAGAAGATGTTTGATAGGTTCTTCACAATCACCAATGGTCTCAAGGGCTATGGAGAAGTCATTCCGGAGGATAAACTTGTCTGAAAGCTCATCTACTCACTTCCCGAGTCTTGGGACTCAAAGAGGACCGCCATCATCGAAGCAAAGAATTTGAAGACCTTGAAGCTTGATGAACTCATGGGGTCACTCCTTACTCATCAAATCATGAAGAAAAACAAAGAGGATGAGAAGAAGAGGGAAGAAATTAGAGCTATGGGAAAGAAGAAGCTCAAGGGGCTTGGCATCAACACCAATGCAATGGCTCTCAAGTCCTCCACTTGCCATCACGTTTATTCAAGTGAAGAGGAGGATGAAAAAGAAGAGATAGTTCATCTCTTCAAGAAGTGTGCCCCGTTCATAAAGAAAGCTTTGAGAGAGCTTGAACGAGATTCCAAGAAAAAGGAAAGGGCAAGCACTTCAAGCCATAAGAAGAAGGCACATGTGGCTACTTGGAGTGATGAGGACTCCACCGACGATGAACAAGCCAACCTTTGCCTTATGGCCATCGAAGAAGATTCAAGGGCAACTTCTAATTCATCTACTTCATGTTCTTACTCTTTTGATGAATTACAAGATGCCTACGATGATTTGGTTTTAGAGTTTAAAAATCACATTTTGAAAAAAAAACAAATTGATTTTAAAGTTAAAAATTCAAAATGAATTGATTTCTAAAACCAAACTTGAACTTGAAGCAAAACTTGAAGAGTTTGAACTAAAATGTTTTGATTTACAAAAATTGTTTCACAAAGTTCAAGAAGAAAAGGATTTGATTTCCAAAGAGCTAGAAAAGAAAATCAAATTTTGAAAATCAAATTTCTACGTAAGGCAATCTAGTGCCCCTAGATTTGTAAACTGTAAATGTTTTAGAAGTGTTTGGGTCCCAAAAGGACTAACCACTTCAACTAAAAAGGATGACATTGAAAAATGGATTCCAAAGGGGACTAAGTTTTGTGCTACTAATGTTTATGGATCCAAAGCAATTTGGGTACCAAAACTCACTTGATTGTCTTTTGCTAGGTGTGATGGAGAGTGATCAACAAGTCAAACTTTGAGGGGGAGGTCCATGCACACTAAGGAAGAACACTTGAAGAAGGAAGGCTTCACATCCTCCCTTGAGTTCAAGTGTGGTAAAATCTAGTTGCTTTTATGTTTATTTGATTTATTTTCATTTATGTCAACTAGATGATCATATATGTTAGACTAACATTTTTAATGATGCTTTGAGAAAGGTGGAGCCATTTTAAAACTAAATTCCTAAGTTTGTCCAATTTTTACCTCTATTGTTAATTTTGAACTTAATGTTTTGAATTCTTTTTGATATAATAAAAAGGGGGAGAAATGGTTTGAAAAATTGGATTTTCAAATGAATAAGGGGAGCTTTATTTGATTTCATATCTTTAATCTCTTATTCACATTTTTTAACTTAAAGAGGGAGAATCCCAAACAATTTTTCAAACAATTTTTCAAGATAGTTTTATTATATCAAAAAGGGGGAGATTATAGAACTAATGTTTTGATATAATAATTGAAAAATGTTTTGGACTAATTTAAAAAGAATTCAAAACTATTTCCAAAGTCCAAATAACTTGAAACTATGTTTAGGAATGCTTTAAAAGGGTTTAACATGTTTTTCAAAGCCAAACTTAACAAAACCATCCAGCTGTATCGAAACACCCTTAGGCGTTTTGATACGGTGTCTTCTAGTAGTAAAAACGTTTCGATACAGGTATCGAAACAGGTCTTCCCTGGATGAGGATTTTGCCCAGCGTTTCAATTCGGGCTTTTCCGTTTCGATACGCCTACGTGGCATCGACCACAACGGTCATAAACCCCAACGGCTATTTTCCAACTAACATTTAAATGCAGAGCGTTTCGATACGGTTCCTAGCGTTTTGATACGGGCGTTTTGATACGGCCCATGGCGTTTCGATACGGATGCTTGTCAGACTGCAACTGCTCTTTCTACTTGAAGAGCGTATCGAAACGGGTTTGAGCATTTCGATACGGGTAGCAGCAGAACTGCATTTATGGTGGGAAATAAAGTCCTCAACGGCTCCAATTCAACCCCAACAGCTAGTAACGGCTACAAACTCATCAATGAGTATAAAAGGGACCTCCAAGTATCAAGTAAAGGCTAATGCTCATATTGTCAATCAACAAATGATCAAATATTGTCTTAGTGCCTAAATTGTCAATTCTTGTATAGACAAACACTAGTGAGCCAAAATTGTCAAATTTGCTCAAGTGTTTTAGGTTTTGGGTGAGTGCTTTAATTGTGCAAACAAAAACCTATTAGAGGGATTTGTGTTTGCTTTATTTATCTCTTTATAAAAGAGGCTTTGGGTAGAAAGCTTGATCTGTGTATAAGGGTTTCCTTCTAAGCCTAAAAAAGGGGACGAATCAATAGTGGATTGATTGGAAATCCTTAGTGGGGAGCTAAGGTATTGGATGTAGACCTCGGTTAGAAGGTTGAACCACTCTAAAATCATTGTGTCATTTACATTTAAGCTTCCACACCACTTCCACCCAAAAATCCACCTCTCCACCACTTGGTGAGCCATATCGGTTGAACGAATCGAGCTTCTCACAACTCAACAGATATACATTAGTAAAGGTTCAATATGAGACTTAATAATCTACTTTAGGGCCAATTTTAAAATTTTATACACCTTAGGGAATAAACTTTAATTTCAGTAATTTAAGGGGTCCTTCCTAGAAATCAATCATACCACAATGAGATTCATACGATAAACAGTGACCGTGTAAATTTTCATGTTATTCAGAGCTCATTTACTCATTTAATTAAGCCGTACAATATTCAGTGACCATTTTGTAAACAATGCAAAGCTATAGTCTATGTCTTTTAACAGAATAAACTACATCCTTATTGAAACACCTTAGTGCCATATCAATACGATAGTGTACATATTAGAACCCGAATTGAAACTGCCAAAATCTGTATCGAAACAGCTTGATGTGTATTGTAACGGGTTGACCAATGTTGACCTTGTTCAATAAACCTCATTTTGATACAGCTAAGCTCGTATCAATACGGGTTGACCAATGTTGACCTATTTCAATACACCCTAAGGTTGTATCGATAAAATTAATTACACAAACCTCATTGTCAAAATTTGTATCGATACACCTTAGATTTGTATCGATGCGCTATGGTTGACTTGTTTTTGACTTGGCCAAATATGCAATGTGTTAGGATTGATATCCTTCAACCGAATTGCTTGCCATGTGTGGAGAAGATTGATTTTTGGGTGTTTGTAGTGGAAGCAAAAGATAGACAAAATAGACAAAGAATTTATAGTGGTTCAAGCTTCTAACAAGCTCTACATCCACTACCTTAGCTCCCACTAAAGATTTCAACCAATTCACTAAGATTTCTTCCCCTTTTTCTTGGCTTAGGAGGCAACCAATTTACAACCTAAACTCACTCACCAAGTCTAGCAAACAAAGCTCACAAATCGAGCTTTGGTATCACTCTCAAACAAGAGAAAGCTTAGCAAACTAGAAATCCCTCTAAAAGACTTGAGCAAATATAACATTGTACGCTCACAAGTGGTTTCTATACAAATAGTAGGAAATTAAGCTCTAAGACAAATTTGAGGATGCCATTGTGTTTTCCAAGATCGAATTAGTTTTCATATTTTTTTATTTTTTTTTTCAAAAGTTATTTAATTACTTTTATTTTTGTCTTTATTTTTATTTCAAGTTTAAGAATAAAAGAGCCGGACCAAGAAGAAGACCCAGCAAGGAGCCTGCCCACCATGTCGCCGAGACATCACGTGGCAGCCCTACGCAGCAACGCGTAACGGCTAGTTGACCATCAACGGCTAGTTGCTAACAGATCCGAAAATAACGGGAAGAAATCCCATAACATGCTCTAGACAACTAGAGGTTTTGCTCCAGGGAAGACAAAGAAAGATACATAGATCAGTTCTCTAAGCATAATGTATGGGAGTAGCAAGGCTTCCACTACACAAGGGAGACAGGAAATCTCGGCTTAGAGCCTGCCATGTTCGAGACCATCCACAACAATGGATGTGAGATGTTTGCACGACAGCCAGAGATAGCAAACATCACCATGGTTAGGGAGTTTTATGCCCACCATCCCCGCCCAGGGCAGCCATTTGTCTATGTCCGCGGAGAGCCGGTCAAGCTGAATGTCGACACCATCAACAGATACTATGGCCTGGACATGCAAGACAACCCTCATGAGGAGTGGAGGCAGTCACTGACGGCTTCCGACTATGAGAAGATCAAGGCCAAACTCTGCAGGCCCAACACGCCATGGTTAGCAGGAAAGCATGTAGGATCTGTCCAACGCCGCCACCTACTGCCCGAGGCCATGCTATCGAACACCTTTGTAAAGAGGCACCTGCTGCCCCCCTCCCACAACTCTACCATTGATCGGCCGCGCCTCGCTGTAGAGTGTCCATGAGTTCTATATTTTGTATACATTCATGCTCGTATTATTGTTGTTCTTAAGCTCATTTAGGCATATTTAGGTGCATTGCATGCATTATAACAATATCTTCTCGTTTACCATGCTTCCATTGAATATTTTATGTTTGGTTGAGAAAAGTTACTATTTTAGTTTAGTTTATATTCTTAGGTGTTGTAGCAAGGGAAGGAGAGGATAGGACAGGAGAGAACAGGAAAGGTGGAACAAAAGGAGCTGTACTGAAGCAGTTCCAGATGCCGCCAAGGACGTTGCCGAAGCAACATTGCCGTCAAGTGCCGCCCGGGCAGGAAATACACCGACTTAGCCAAGATGGGTCACAATTTAAAGAGAGCAATTTCCTAAGCCCAATGAGCCCATTCTTGCAATCTTCTAAAGCTTGTAGCGGCTGGTAGAGCTGATCCAAGACCAATAAATAGGAGCACTTTTCCTTACTTGCGGAGGAAGGCAATGTCCAAAGTGTCCATATTTAAAGTATAAAGGAGTCTGTATTTAATGTAATTTATTTTTAGAACTCCTACTTCAAGGAGGACTCAAACTTAGGCCATGAGCCCTATATATACCCAACGAATGTGAGGGTATAGGGGCATGATGATAACGAGGGTGAGGGGATGCGAGCCTGAGCAGCCGCACAATGAGATGTAGTTAGATAGGTTGGAGATGTTAGGGGTTGCGGCCCAACTCTCCTAGGGTTTAGGCGCGTGTATGTAAAGTAGTTTGATGGAAACGGTTGTAATAGTTTTGAGTTGTTTTCAATAAAATTCCAAAGTTTGCTTAATCTATACTCTTTGTTCTTTCAATTAGTCTACACCATTCAGTTGAAGAGAAAATCCATTTGTCGGGCACGAAAGTGCAAGACTCACGAAAGGGTTAAGCACGGTCACAACATGCAAAGGCGTGACTAACTTGGTTCCACACTAGTCCACAAGTTTCAGCGGCTAAGAAGGATCACCAATCGAATGGACTTGCCTGTGTTAGGTTGATGCTGAGATTGCTAGGTATTGCCTACATCACGTGAGTGTTCGAGCATCCTAACCTAGAAATGGGAGGGATCATTGTCGACTATCCCGCCGAACTTTGGAATGTCTGCCAAGACTTGCCGCCAAGACTTCTTTTTGTTCCACCTACCGAGACAGTACACTCCTGCAGTGGTAGTGATCTGCTGTGGCTGCATGACAGGGTCGTAGTTTGCCGCATGCCATCCCGCGGAGGCAGCAATTCATGGCAGCGCAAAACATGCTCAGACTTTACAATGCAGTCCACATGCTACTGAGCTGCATTTGTCTTACCTAATCTATCACCCAAATCTCTCCCTATCATTCCTTTCATCACTATCTTTATTTTATTTGTGTTTTTATATTTCCACATAATGAGATTTAATTACGCATTTACTAAATCTTTGTGCAGGAAGCCATTCATAGGAGCTGCTCCAATCCTTGTGGGAGACAATATCTTTTATACTATAACTTGACAAGAGTGTGCACTTGTGGTCATAAATAGAGAACACCCAAACGCTCTACAAGTTTTTGGCACCGTTGCCGGGGATTGGCAACAAGAACTACGTTTGAATTTCTGCACTCCTATTTAGTTTTTGCACATTAAATCTCTTTTCATTTATTTGCCGAAAAAATCCCCTTTGTTTTCTTGGTGTATGTCCCGCCAGGGCAGCAAGGTTGGAAGCAACATCCACCTGAGGAGGGGAAGAACATGCCCAGATGAATAGCCGAATACAAAGACCCTCAGGAAGTGGTTATTCTTTGGAAAATCGTAGCCCGACATGGCCTCATTTTTATTTTTTAGTTTATTTTTATGCATTAGGATTAGATTTAATTTTTATTTAATTCGTGTAAGTAATTTATTTCAGGTAGGAATGAAGGAAAGATGAAAGAATAAAGGAAATGCCCAACTAGCGGCCAAGGCAGCCCAAGGCAGATAAGCATAACGGCTAGTGGCTTCACAACGGCTAGCCGCAACAGCTATATTTTGCCCCAGCGACCGGAATAGATATCTGTGTAACGGCTAGAATCCTGTTATTCACACCGCAATAATTGCCGCTCGTTTACAGCGTGCCCGCCAAGGCAGAGGAGAGAAGCGACTATATAAAGCCAACTATTCTTCCCTCGTTCTTCACTTTGCTTTCTCCTTTACTTTGAATTCTTTATACAATCTTTGCTTCCAAGATTTCCCTTGTTTAATTTTCTTTCACGCTCTTTCTTTTCTTTCTTTAGGAAATACAACTGTCCCACAAACTATGGCCTCATCACAACAACCCGCTGCCACATCCAAAACCCCTTTTCAAAGGTTCTTAAACCCTACTGTCGACGAGACCTACAAGAAACACTTTAGAGAGCGGCAACTATGGAAAGAGATGGGATTCCAATACACCCGGTCTGATGGGGTTTTTGGCTTTGAAACCTCTCTATTTGAAGGGATCCACAATATGGGTTGGGACCAGTTCGCACGACGGCCGGAAGGAATTAACAACAACCATGTGTGAGAGTTCTACGCCCACAGACCGACACCGGCAAGCCCTTTCGTGTACGTCCGCAGAGAAGGTGTCAAGTTTACTGCTGACATGATCAACAGCTTCTACAGCATAGAAGTCAGCGGCAATCCACATGAGGAATGGGAGTCCTACATAACGGAGGCTGACTACAACAAAATCAAGAGGGAGATCTGTAAGTAAAACACCAAGTGACTAATAGGTAAAAACAACGGGTCAGTGAATTGCCGCGATTTGATGCCGGAGGCCACCCTTTGGAGTTACTTTGTCCAGCGCCGCCTGATGCCTTCCACGCACGAATCGACAGTAAACAGGCCAAGGCTCACCCTTATCTACAGTATAATGATGGGGCGACAGATCAACGTTGGCGAGGTAATCATAAAAGAGGTTTATGCCCACGCAGAGAAGACAAACGCCAAGGGACCCCTCTTCTTCCCTGCACTCATCAACGGCTTGTGTGCCAACTTTCGCGTACCGTCGGACCCCAAAGACAAAATTCTTCCTTCCAAGGAAGGATGGACAAGAAGGGTACGCCGGTAGATAATGCATAACACGGAGCCAAACAACCCTTCCACCGCCCAGTCGCCATCCCAAGCTGCCACCACCCCAGCCGCAACGAGCAGTACTGAAGTTGCTCTCTCGTCTGAAGTGATCCCCCTACTGCGCAGCCTAGTTGAAAGCTGCCAAAGGATCAAACACAAGCAGGTGATCTTCATCAAATACATAGCGGGCCTGTAAGAGGCCTTTGTGGCCTACTTGTTGGATAAGTATCAGGAAGCCGGCCCACAGTTGCCCGCTTTTCCCATGGAGTTAGCACCTTCCAAGACAATCCAGATCACTCTGAGACCAGCTGATGCTCCTACCGCCTATGACAGGCAAGGGCCGCACCACCGCCCTAAGAGAAGAACCTCTCTAACCCCTATACAACCATATGAACTTACCTCCTCCTCCGAATCAGAGAAGGATGAGGAAACCACTGCTGCATCCCAGTAGCAAAAGGGGCCGGTGCCAAAGACACTGGCGACTCAGACATGGAGATCTCAGACTCCTTCGATGATGAACTAGCAGAGGCAGATAGAAAGAGAAAGCGACCAACAATAGAGCCCCAGGGTGGAGTAGCTGAAAAACAATCAAAGAATCCCACCCCCAGCCGCATCCAGCCACCGCGTAGCAAGAAGAAGAGCCCAACCGATAGACCATCTACTATGCGCCGCCTCGTTCTGCCCGCCTCCTCAGCATCCTCCTCTGACGCGGCAAAAACAGAGGGGAACTCCCTCAGTCTCTAGCACCATTTTTTCTTTTCTTTTCTTTTTAATTTTTTATGTTTTATTTCTTTTTTATGTTTTATGTTTTATGTTTTATTCTTTAATTTTTCTTTTTATATTTTTTGTTTTGTTTTAATTTTTGTTTTGTAGAGGCATTGAGGACAATTCCAACCTTGAGTTTGGGGGGAATTCGTCCTCTTTGTTTTAGGTTCATTTAGTAGCATTTAAATGCATATGTAAATTCTACCCCTAGCACTTAATGAAGTAGAAATTTTTAGTTGAAAAACTTGTGCCTATGATAGTTTAGCCAAATACTTATATTCGCACCATTCTAAAAAAATTAATCTAACTATGGGAAGAAGCATGAAAAAGCCTTAGAAAATTTTATTTTCTTTCTGCCATTTATCTTTACAATTGTCTGTTAAATGCTGAATTTTTGCTTGAGTTTTGAGCTTAACACTGCCTGTCTTACTTAATAAAAATTCCTTGATTGAATAAAGGTTTGCCGCCACGGCAGCATAGGGCAGCACAATAGAAATGATAAAAAAAAACCTAGAGGTGCCCAAAACAGGCTCTAGGCATGAAGTTCAAATACCTTAGAGGTGCCCGAAACATGCTCTAGGAAGGATCATGGGCAAGGACACTTCGTTGCTATCAAAGTCCATGAATATAAACTAGGTAACTGACAAATTAGCAAGAGTGAATGAAAGTCTTCACGGGTTGACTCTATTCAAAGGGTTCAGAGTTTCGTAGAGTGCACCTATCTTAGCTTCAGACCCGAAGAATAGTTGTGATGAGCTGAAGCCCTAAAGCCATGATCAAAAAAAGAAAACAAAAGTGCCCAACTGTGCTGCCAAGGCAGCAACTCGTATCCTTTCTAGTAATTTAATTATTTTAGGCATTTTTTGTTAAGTTAATTATCTCAACATGATTAGCATGAGCACAGACCTGCACACACTGCACTGGCATTAAGAAAATTAAAACCTAAGTTATTTCATGTCATTCCAATCACTAACATAAAAATAGATGACATGGCAAGACAAAACACCACAAGCCCTGAAGTAATGTGTTTTGACTTATGAACTCCTAGGAAGGTGGCAAAGTAGTTGAACTAGTCGTTTATGCCCATTTTGAAATCTTTGTGTGATGCCTATGATATAATTGGGTTTATGTATCGAAGACTGCCTTTCGTACCAAATATGAGCACTACAAATTCTTGGTGATGCCCTTTGGGTTAACCAATGCACCGACAACTTTTATGGATTTGATGAATCGTGTCTTTCGACCCTATCTCGAAAAGTTCGTAGTGGTGTTTATAGATGACATATTGATCTATTCCAAGAATTAAGCGGAACACCGAGATCATCTTCGTATTGTGGTTCAGACCTTAAGAGAGAATCAGTCGTACGTGAAGTTCTCTAAGTGTGAGTTTTGGCTCACCGAAGTTTCCTTTTTAGGACATATTATGTCAGCTTCGGGTATTCAAGTGGACCCGAAGAAATTTCAAGCTATTGTAGGTTGGCACCCACCAAAGAACATTGGTGAAGTCATAAGCTTTCTTGGGCTTGCTGGCTATTATCGTAGATTTGTAAAAGTATTTTCTATGATAGCTGCTCTTTTAACTAAGTTATTGAGGAAAGAAGCTCCTTTTGTTTGGACCGAGGTTGAACAATGAAGTTTCGATCAGTTGAAACAAGTTTTGACCCTTGCACCGGTCCTCACCCAACCCAATTCCGGAAAGGACTACACAGTTTACAATGATGCATCACATCTCGGGTTAGGATGTGTATTGATGCAACAAGGAAAAGTCATCACTTATGCTTCGAGAGAACATAAGCCACACGGAATGAATTATCCCACCCACAACCTTGAATTGGTTGTGGTTGTCTTTGCATTTAAAATCTTGAGACATTACCTCTACGGAGAAAAATGTTATCTCTTCACCGACCATAAAAGCCTAAAGCACCTATTGACTTAAATGAAGTTGAACCTTCGGCAACGGAGGTGGATGGAACTCATTAAAGATTATGATCTGGTCATTGATTACCATCCGGGCAAGGCCAATGTTGTAGCTGATGCACTCAGACGCAAACCTTTGCCTGGTAAGCATCGACAATAAATTTGGAGTTATATGTATTATGTAGTAAATTAACTCGTCGTAACAATGTTATATTGTAGCTCATCGAGCCATTAATGCTCACTTCCGACTTCGAAAGCATCATTGTCTTGTAGCTGAACTTCAAGTTCATTCTACCATCGTTTTACGAATCAAGGGTTTGCAAGAGCAAGATCCTGAGCTTCAATCCGTTATCTCTAAGCTACCGGACAACCCCGACATCATAATTAATTCTGAAGGACTCTTGTGTTTTCATGACCGAGTCTATGTACCTAATGATGAATCTCTTCCCACGGATATCATTTAGAAAGCTCATTCGAGTTCCTTTTCTTGTTCACCTCAGGTCTGTGAAGATGTATAAAGACCTACGTGAACTCTATTGGTGGCCAGGCATGAAGCAGACCATATTTGACTTCATTTCCAAATGTCTCACGTGTCAACGTGTTAAGGCAGAACATTGTGCTCCTATCGGATTATTGCAGCCTATCGATCCACCAAAATGGAAATGGGAAAAGATCACTATGGATTTTGTTAGTGGTCTACCGTTAACTCCTACGAAGCATGACGTCATATGGGTCATTGTAGATCGTTTCACGAAGTCAGCTCATTTTATATCGGTTAGAATGGACTACGATCTCTCTAAATTAGCCGACTTGTATATCAAGGATGTAATCTGACTCCATGGAGTACCTAAGTCTATTATCTCAGATCGAGATGCTCGATTTGCATCTCGATTTTGGAGAACCTTACAAGGAGCTCTGGGCACCAGAGTTAATCTTAGTACAACTTTTCACCCTCAGTCTGACGGCCAGTTAGAAAGGGTAATCCAGGTAAATTATCGAAAAACTTGTCCATTGAAACCTTAGGAATTTACATTGTTATCGAACCTTCCTATATAGATCTTGGAAGACATGCTTCGAGCATGCATTATTGACTTTTGCGGAACTTGGGAGAAATCCCTACCCCTTGTTGAATTCGCCTACAATAAAAGTTAACAAGCATCAATCCAAATGGCCTCGTATGAAGCATTGTATGGTAAGCGATGTAGAACTCCATTGTGTTGGTTGGACCTTGGCGAGGGCGAGATGTTAGGCCCTGACTTGCTTCGAGAGACTGAAGTGCGGGTGACCATTATTCATGATCGTTTAAAGGCTGTCTTTGATCGACAAAAGGCTTATGCAGATCTCAAGAGAAGAGACATCAAATACGAAGTTAGTGAAAAAGCCTTCCTCAAAGTATCACCGTGGAAGAAGGTTTTAAGGTTTGGCAAGAAGGGAAAATTGAGTCCCTGATTCATTGGACCCTTTGAAGTCATTGAAAGAGTTGGCCCCGTGGCATATCGACTGTTGTTGCCCTCTGAATTGAGTAAATGCA
Source organism: Hibiscus trionum (assembly GCA_030270665.1). NCBI lineage: Eukaryota > Viridiplantae > Streptophyta > Magnoliopsida > Malvales > Malvaceae > Hibiscus > Hibiscus trionum. Next base: position 48,720,461 of record BSYR01000003.1, read on the forward strand.
CGGTTTTTTTCATGTATCGATCCTTCGAAGGTATCATTCTGATCCTTCACACATTGTGGAACCTGAATCTGTAGAACTTCGACCAAATCTATCCTACGAGGAGGAACCGATTCAAATTCTAGCAAAAGTGGTCAAGAGGCTTCGCAACAAAACTATACCGTTAGTTAAAGTGCTCTAGAGGAGCCACACCGTTGAGGAAGCCACTTGGGAACCTGAGGAGACCATGAAACAACAATATCCACATCTCTTCAGCTCAGGTAAAAATTCGAGGACAAATTTTTCTTAAGGGGGAGAGTTGTAACACCCCAAAATCTGATCTAGTCGGAATAGGGATCCGGTGATCAGAAATTTCACATCGATAAAGTCTAAATATAGTATCGGCTAGTTAATTATTGATATTGAACTTTAATTGAGTTAATTTATCGAGTATTAGCCTTATCAGATTTTTCAAAAAGTCTTCTAGTCGCCAAATTATAGCTATCAGAAAGTTATAAGGATAAAATCATAAAGTATTGAGAGTTGAGGGACTAAAATTGTGATTAGCCCCTTTTCATTAAAATTCTCATACTCGGGAATGTTTGGAGAGTTTCCTTCATTGGAAGGAAACCTATAATATTAAAAGATATAGAATAGTTAAAGGATAAGCCTACCCGATTGCAAAACAAATAAGCATCTCTAGTCATCTTCATCTTCTTCCTCCCACCATCGAGCAAACACCACCATATAGGAACTTCAAGCTTTGAATTTATTCACTTTATTGCTATCGAATCGTTGCTATCGCTCGGGTAAGCAATAATCCTGAAACAATCGTTGGATTCCATAGATATATTGAGTTTAATCCTAAGCTAGGGTTTTTACCATCCATGGATATTTCATCGTTGTCATCTAAATTGAGATCAGTTATCAATTTTGAAATTGCTATATTAATTTTGATGTCGCAATATCGATCCTAATAATCTCCCTATTGATTTCCTAGCTCAAGAAATTGATAAAGAGCATCCATCGTCTCCATCCAAAGCTAGGAACAAGGGGATTTTTATCCGAGAGCCATAGGAGCATCAGATTTTGAGGTGAGTGTAGTCGGAGTCTCGGGATTAGGCGAAAAGTCATCCCGAATCTTTTATTGTTGCTTTCGATCATTTAGTTGATATCACTATTGTTGCTTTCGATCATTTAGTTGATATTAGACATAGCTATTGGTATTGTCATTGAGCATCATCATTGATATAGTTATTGTTATTGAAACATTGCAAAGAAATTATCAGACATTGATATTGAACCATGAAACACTAATCATGAGACATGTTTGTTATTGAAATTATTGAAATCATTGGTCATTGGAATTCTCAATGAATATTGAATATGGATATGAACATTGAAACCTTGGATTTGAATAGACATTGGATACAATTGGCATGCCATAGAATTCATGAACTCAGTGTACGGGTGGACTACGGTCCTAAGGCTACGACTTATATTGATTTGGCGAGGCAGAGGGATGTGTATTGTTATTGGTCTTATTGGCGAGAAAGAGAGACTAGACCATTCATCGATTTGGCGAGGCGTAGGAATTCACGTATTCACTATTTTGATTCAATCCAAGGGATAATGATTAAATGAATAAGTTGAACATTGTATATTGAAGCATAATATTAACATTGACAAGCATGTTGATGCATAGTATTGACATTGATTAGCATGAGAGCATGAGAGCATGTATATAGATACTTGTTGCATTGTTGTTCATATTGTTTATGACTACCTCACTAGGCAATGTATGCCTAATGTGTCTCCTCTCATGCATTTCAAGTTGAAAGATCGTGTATTCGAGGATCGGATAGTCAAAGCAAGACAAGTCAATAGAAGCCCTAAAGTAATGTGTTTTGACTTATGAACTCCTAAGAAAGTGGCAAAGTAGTTGAACTAGTCGTTTATGCCCATTTTGATATGTTTGTGTGATGCCTATTGTCGCAACCGCCTTTTTGAAGGGAGGCTTCAACTTTTTGGAAAACACTTTTAAAAATCAACGGAGTCGCCACCAAACTTTTTTGAAAAAAAGTGTGATTGGATCACTTAAAAAAGAGTTATTTTAATAAAAAACATTTTTTGGTTTTAATAAAACAACAGTTTTGGTCTACGAAAATCAGAAAACAGGTTCGGGGGTTGGTTACGCGTGGGGAAGGGTTAGCACCCCCACGACGCCCAAAATTGGTACCTAATTGATTTTAAAATCGTTTTCAAAACTGGAATTTGCAAGTTCAAAATGGTTCGAGTTTACTTGTCTGTTTAATGAATATTAGTCAATTTTAACGACCTTATCGCCCGGGAGATGAACTTTAATCACCGGCAATATTTCTGGCGCTAACCCGTCTTTCCCGTTTGATAAGACACCGCATTAAATTAATTTCACTTTTCAAATAACATAGAGATTTAGGTGTGTTGAGCATTTAATTCTAAGTTCTATTATTTAAAAGCCCTAAAAACGTCTAAGTTTTTTATTCCTAGTTTAAGGTTTAAGTTTGTTTAAGTGTATTTTATTTTTTTGAAGAACATTTTTCAACAAACAAGTCTCTATCTAAGCTTTAGTCCCTAATCCTAAGTTTTCACCTATTTCTAAAACAAGCAAAAAAACTTTTATTCTTTTGAGTTTTACCCTTTTTATTGCTTTAAAAGCCTTTATTTATTTTTTACATCTTTCATTTTCTAAGCCAAAACCCTTTTTTATATTTTTTATTTTTTTTGGCGTTTTTTACTTTTTCAATTTTTTTATGTTTTTTTTTCTACCAATTTATGTCTTCCCTTTTTTAAAAGTATTTTCACCCCCTTTTTTCTTTTAAATTCATTTTCATTTTTAAGTTTTTAAGTTTTTTTTTCTTTTAAAATAACCCATTTTAAAAAATAAACTTCATTTCTTCCTAAGAACTCCTTTTAAAGTTTTTTCCCTTTTCAAAAAATTTATTTAAATCCTAGACCCTAAACTTTATTTAAAACCATTTTTTTGAAAACTTATTTCTTTTTTTTTTACAAAAACAGCTTTATTATTATTTTTTCTTTTAAAATCATTTTTCCCATCAATTATTTAAAACAAACTTAATAAAAATATTTTTTAATATTTTTCTTAAAATCAACCCCTTTTATTATTTAACACCTCACATTATTATTTCTTCTAATTAAACCCCTAAATTCAAAATTTTCAAATTAACCACATTTATTCATTTTTATTTCTTGCATTTTTAAATCTAAACATCTTTCAAATTAATTCTTACATTTCTAAAGATCAAAATCACCCTAACAACATTTTTAAAAGCGTGAAAAATTTTTAAGATCAAGCTAGGAATTTAAATGAAATTTAAAACAAAAAAAGTTACCGGAATCGTGAACAGTTTTTCCGACTTCGAGAAAGCAACCTAAAAAAATCACAAACAACACAAGCAAAAACACCAAAATTCAACCAAGAACAAACATGTAATTAACATAAAAATAAACAAAGAAAAGTTAGAAATTTTACCGAGAAATCGACGAACGACGAACTTGAATTCAAAATTCTTGAAATGCTCCAAACCACCTTCAGAAAATTGCTCCAAACTCGAACTTCCACTCCGAAAATTTTCAGCCAACTCAAGAAAAATTCAGAGAATTTTTTCGGATTTTTCTTGAACCCTTTTTAGTGATTTTTCTCTCAAAAATGGTGTGTGTTCAAAAAATGGGTGAAGGGGTTTTTATACTAAACTTTGACCTTCAAAATCAAGCTAATTTCCGAATTCAATCCCCAAATTGGAGCCTAAATCAGACAAACAACTTGATACCTGGTAAAACCCCCAAGAAATCATCCGTTTTGATCCAAATTCGGGATATAATTTCCCATTTAATTCGAATCTAGGGTTTATTATTTAGTTTCGGTTTTTTTTAGATTCCGGCAGTTATAGGCAACGGCGGCAAGCAGCGTCGGCAGCAAAGGGACGGCGGCAGCCAGGTGGTCTGATTGGCACCAACCACGTTGGCTGCCGCGATTGGTGGACGGAGAACGGTGTCCACCAGCTGCGCGACAAGGGTTTGGAGAGCCCAGCGCCGCGCGCGTGGATTGCACGCGTCGGCGCGTGACACGCGGGCCGGCTCTTTTTTTTCTTTTTTTTTTACCATTTTGACCCTTTTTTGTTGTTTTTTTCTTCTTTTTTTTTATCACGTTTCATAATTATTACCTCATTTCATTTCTTTTTTTCCATAATTATTAAACACCATAATTATATTTTATTCTTTTCTTTCTTTTACTTTAAAAGTGGGCTACAACAAAATGGGCTTTTATTTTCTTTATTTTAAAGTTGGCTCTTTTTTTTTTTGAAATGGGCTCTTTTTGAAAATGAGTTTTTATTTTAAAATGTGTGCTTTAAAAGGATATTTATTATTTATATTTTTTGACTTCTTTCGTTTTCTGTTTTTTATTATTAAATGCTAGGTTGAAATTTTAGTGACAACACCTATGATATAATATGGTTGATGGTTCTAAATGGCCTTTTTGTTTGGCTTAAAATGGTTTAAAACTGCATACTTAGCTCATAAAGGTCAAAACATAGTAAATGTATTGGTATGATCATGAAATTTGGCATGCTAGTAGTTTATACCATTGGAATGTTGTGAAAGTTTCATTGCATTTGGACATCTTTTTGTAGGTCAAATCGAATTAAAACCAACAAAAATTTGTAATTACTGGTCAGACCGTATCGAAACGGGTGATGGCGTTTCGATACAGGTAAGCATAAGTGAACCTGAGGAATAGGGCATACCGAAATTGTTCATGGTCGTTTCGAAACATTTTGTCACTGGAATTCCTCGTTTCAATACGGGTTCATAGCATATCGGAACGGGTCAAAGTCAAAGTCAAAAGAAATCTTCCCATTTCGATATAGGGCTTGTCCGTATCGATGCGATCTAAAGGGTAAAGTAAACTTGGGTTGACCATTGTTCACCTATTTCGAAATAGCCTTAGGGTGTATCGATACGGGGTTAGTTATGTTAGTTAAATCATTCAACCATATTAATTCATTGTTTTTCGAGCATAACCACAATGTCATTTCCACAAGCACACATGCTTAACATCATATGCATTTTCATATGAAAACCAAGGATCAATTACCTAGTGCATCCTTAACATAATGACATTAAAATCCAGCATTATACAATGATTAAACATGCTTAAAAACAGTAAACAAATCCACTCTTACATCAAATGCATTTTCATCAAACTTAGCACATTTCCAAGAGAGAGATTACCGAAACACTTACACCTGAGCTTAGTTAAGTGTATCAAACTTACACTAAGCTCCCAAGAGCACGCTCAAAGCGTTACAAAGTAGGAAATTGCATTTCCACTCACCGATACGCGAAGCCTTGTTCGCCGATACAGAAATTACACCTCCGGAGCCTCCAAAATCACCTCACTAACCTCCGGATCAAGATCCCATGTTTTCACATCAACAAAAAAGAGATCTAAATGCATTAAAATGCATTTTAACACCAGCAACAATCCATAGACTCGTTGCCCACTCAAACTACACCAAAATACCCTTCCAACACAACCGAAAACTCAATCGATTGCCTCTTAAACCAAGCCCAGCCATCATACAACACTTCTAAAGCATCATCAACATCAAAACACATCTAATAAACATCCTAACTCGTCCTTATACCTCCAGCAATCAAAATTCCACCATTACACCCCAAAATCACACTTAAAACTACCAAGAACTCAGGGATCTCAAGGATTTCAAGATCTATGCTAATAACACATCATCCTAACATATAAATCAACTTAAAAATCAATTAGAATCAACACAAAACAGTGCCCAACTCATCAAGTCCGAAAATCAAGATTTCATCCATTTTTTCACAAGATTTTGATCTCAAATCAAAACTATATTGAAAACTCAATCAAAATAGTTATTAGAAGCCAAATATCTTAGGAATTTCAATAAAGAACTTAAATTAGAGGTTGAGAACGAGATTTACCTCCAATCCTTGCTTCCTTCAATAAATGACAAGTTTTCCTTGTAAAATTCTTGAGGAATTAAATAATATCTCTTGAAAAAGATTTAGGAAATATTGAGAGGATTTTTAGAAGAAAGAATTCTGGAAAAGATGAGAGAAAATGGTGTTTGGCTAAAATGAGAGGGAATTGGTAGTTACATAAAATGAAATTAAAACCCATTTAATCACATGTCATATTGAAGAAAGGTCAAATTGACTTAAAGCCCCCTAAAGATTCTAAGATTTTGGCTTCCACCTTAAAAAGCACATTTCCCAGTTTTGAAACTTTACAATTTGGTCACTACTTAAAATGTCCACTTTCCAAATCCCTTTTTGTAAAATTGACTTGACCAACCTCTTAATTATATTTTTAGAGGATTTTAGCAATTTTTATCACAATTTTATCCTATCCCGATCCTTGATTTCCTAAAATCACTTTACGCGATTCGAACCATTCCCGACCGGTCCGATCCGATGTCTAAAACATCTTGGCCCGAAACCAGGGTGTTACAAAAGTGATAGGTTTTGGTTGGGTTGAGTTTGTAGTGTAATCAAAGGTGTTTTCGGTTGTTTCAAATAGGCGTTTTAGTGTAATCGAGTTTGCGCGTGTTGGTGAGTGAAAACATGAATTTCAGTTTTGAAAGCTTTAAAAAGGTGATTTGGGAACTTAGCGGTAAGCTTGAAATTCTTAACTAAGTTCGGAAGTAAATGAAAGGAATTTCCTCTCTCGGTTGTGCTATTATGTGATGATTTATGCACTGTTTTGAATTAAAGGTTTTACCTACTGTTAAAGCATGTTCATAAGAGTATGGTTACTGTTTTTAATGATGTAATGTTGAAGGATGCACATGGTAAGTGATCCTTGAAGTATATGAGTTTAAGCATTTTAATGCTTGGAAGTGTGATTTATTGATGATGCTTTGAAAATAGTGAGATATGTATTAAATGTGAATTATATTGGCAAGTGATGATGGTTTATAAATGGAATCGGATATAGTCAGCCGGCTATAAGATTGAGTGCACTATAAACAAGTCGCCTTGGATGTTGAGGGGTTTATACGGTGTACCGAATATACTTCATCTAAGTACCCTAACGATTGAGAAAAGTGTATGGTTTCATGTCTCTCGTTAGTGGGGTTATACATCTACCGATAAGTGGTGTTGAGGGGTTTATATAGTGTACCGAATACTACACCATGGGTGTCACAACGGTGGAGGGTAGCTCCTGTGTGAACCTTGAGGTGCTGGTGAGAATGTATGAAGTGTTGGGAAAACACTTGTGAATCTGCGTATCTGATGTAGTTTTACAAAATGAGCATGTTGATGATCACTTGTAAGCCAATATAATTGATGATGTATTATGAAATGGTTTATGATGAATAATATGTAAATGCTTGTTTTACTCTTTAAGCTTTGCATATGGTAGCTATGCATGGGAAGACTTAAGTTGAGTGTTAGCAATGGATTTGTTGTTAGATTCATAATACATGTTGAATGATGTTTAACATGCTATTTTTATTAAGGAAAGTGCATGGTTTTAAAAAGGGCATGATGGTTATCAAATGATGTTTTAGCAAATTGAAATGAGATTTCAATGTGGACATGAAAAATGGTTTTAATTCATTGATGGTGTTTTGCTTATGAGCCTCCTCACTAAGCCTTATGTGCTTACGCTCTCATTTGTCCATCAATGCAGATAATTGTGGTTTTAGAGGAAGGAAGAGGCAAGGGATTCCAAGAGACTTCGCTTAGGAAAGTATGTTTCAGTTTAGACTAAAGTAATAAGGGCAATGGGGGCTCCGTTGAATTGTTGGGAGATTTGCGTAAAAACCCTTTTGTGCAAGTTTGGTTTGATGTTTTAGACTTGTAAATGGCCATTGGTATTTGATTTATGCTTTACTTTGCATTTTGGTATCTTACTTGGTTTGACAATAGGTTGCATGTATATAGTTTACCTTGGATGCAAATGTTCATGTATGTTGATGAATATGCCATGGATGCTTGATCATTGATGCTCTTATATGTTGTATGCATGTTGGAAGCATGTTTGATTGTTTTAGATTTGGTTAAAGTATGAAAAACCAGAAAAAGTGACATTACAGACCCATGTGTTTCGATACACTCAAGCCTGTATCGAAACATGGTGCTTGAAACGGTATAGGGATTTCGAAACAAGGAGGGGAGTTTCAATACATTTGGTTACTAGAAGGTTGTGTTCTAAAACAGGTTTGGGGTTGTAACGAAATGGCCTCATGTACCGAAACAAACACTCTTCTCCTGAATGTTGTGGATGCAATTAAATGAGCTTGGGTGATTGTTTTGAGTTCGAATTTGACAGTGATGCATGTAATGTGATTAATTAAAGGTTGGTAACTTAAAAAGTGATGAAGTCACTGTATTTTGGTATAATTACAAAATGTAACACCCCCTTCCCGGTCTGTCGAGAACCGGGTCAGAAGGTGATACCGATGATCAATACGGAAATTGGTGCAACAAAATTTCATTTCGTTATTACCTTTTGAACAATACATAAAATGAATCATTACCACCATGTAACTTAGTCCAATTGATCCATACAAGCAATAATTAATCATTCAAGGCTAAATCGCAACTATTACAAGTTTTAGGGACCAAACTGTAAATTCAACAAATTAGGGGTCCCTCAATGCGTTTGATTATACTAGATTGAGATTCACCACAATATTAAGATACCTGTAAAATTTCATACAATTTGGAGTCCCTTAGCTCATTCAATTTAATCTTTCAAAATTCAGTGACTAAACTGTGAACATTGCAATCTATTTAATATGCCTATTATATTGGCAAGTGATGAAATGGTTTTTGGTTACTTTAATCGGATATAGTTAGCCGACTATAGGATTGGGTGCACCGTGAATAAAGTCACCTTGGATGTTGAGGGGTTGTGATTGTGTCGTAATCTCCATCCAAGTACCCTAACGATTGAGGTTAAGATCACAACGGTGAATGGTTAGTACTGTGTGTGAGTCTTGTGTATGTGTCCCATACTCTCGTTAGTGGAATTATACAAATACCGATGAGTGATGTTGAGGGGTTGTGATTGTGCCATTAGTCTCCATCACGGGTGTTGAGGGGTTGTGATTGTGCCATTTGTCTCCACCTTGTGTAGACCGGTAGTTTGTATGAAGCGTGAGAGACAACGCTTGTAATCCGCGTATCCGATTGTGTCTTGTGTTGAAATGATTTGTGGACTATCACTTGAAAGCCAATATAATGTAAATAAACAAAGTGAAGCATGAGATGCTTGTAAGTGATGCAAGGGTGCATGAGATATATGTGTATTATGCAAGAATGCATGTGATGCTTGTTAAAGCATGAGCAAAGGTTTATTTGTTGTTGTAAATTGATGCATATGTGCATGATGTTTCGAAAGTGCATTGAAGTCTTGAGAAGACTTGTTTTATAAAGGGCATGTGTTGTAAAGTGTTGTTTTTGCAAATCATGAGTTATGCATTGATGAATGTTGTCTAGCGATCCTCACTAAGCTTATTGCTTACGCTCTTTTGTTTCATCAATGCAGAGAATCGAACCTTTGAAGGCAGCCCAAAAGCAAGAGAAATCCATAGCTTTGTTAAAGAGATGTATGTAATTCATCCTTAGTGCACTACACCAGGCTTGTTCTTTCGCGGCGTTTTTTTTAGCCTATTGCGGCGTTTTTTAGCGCCGCTAAAAACGCCCCCGGCGCTAAGAAAAACGCCGCCAAAAACGTTGTTGATACTTGCGCCGCAAACGTTCGCGGCGTTTTTGGTGAAAAAACGCCACCATAGATCGCGTTCTTTAGCGGCGTTTTGTTTTACAAACGCCGCAAAAAGTCATACTCTGTAACGGCGTTTTGACTGGTAAAACGCCGCAATAGTCTGTTCTTTAGCGGCGTTTTTTCTTGAAAAACACCAGGATTACTTCCTCTATGGCGGCGTTTTTTTGACAAATGCCGCAATTTTGTTGTGACTTTTAGTGACGGTTTTTATATAAACGCCGCAGTAGAGTAGGTATTTGCGGCGTTTTTAGGTGCAAACGCCGCAAATCTTACTGCCCATTGAAAGTTCGATTTGCATTATATTTACTACCCAAATTTAACCTGTGACATATCCAATCCAATAAATAATTACAGAAATTAAGAAACAAATACTTAACAACAAGAAAATAAGTTCAAGTCTATAACATTAAAGTGCAAATCAACATTGTAGTTCAAAATCAAAATGAAATGTATTTAAACTTTCGTTTAGTAGAATAAACATAACCAAACCTAATAAATCAACTAAGATGAAGGATTCTGCGGTTGGTTCTGCTTGAACATGGCCATCATTTCTTGAAATTTATTTTCGAGATTCTTATATGATGCTTCTCTCGCTGCTCTCTCCGCTTCCATCGCTGCTCTCTCTGCTTCCCTCACTTCTACTTCAGCTTTAAATTGAGTTAATTGTTGTTGTAAACGATTAACTTCTGCCTGGAAAGATCGGCTCTGTGATGGCATGTACTGCGACGAATGAGCACCAAAATATTTTGTTGGGGTAACGAATGATCCTTGACATCGAACTCGACCATATCGTTCAGGACCCAAAACATCAGCAATAACTTGGTTGTCGATGTCATCCAAATTAGCAGAACCATTAGTTGAAGCTGTAGCTTCAAACTCTATCTTTTTGTCCTTCATTTTGGCCTAATAATCAATGAAGAAAATAAATTCAAATATTATTTCATATAAAAAATTTATTATGTTGATATAAATAATAACATAATATTAGATTTTGCATCGAATAAATATACCATAATTTCTGCAGCTTCAGGAGTAATAGCAGAGCCATCTTTCTTTGTGTGCGTGATGTCGAAGAGTTGTACTCGTCCAACACTACTGCCGGACTTAAGTTCCTACAATGAATAATAAAAATACTTATGAAAAAAGTATTAGATGAAAAAATAATGAATAATGTCTAAAAAACAACACCTCCTCATTAGCAATACGGGCAAAGCTCTTCGACCCGGCAGTGTGAGTATACTTCTGTTTCTGTCTACTAGCAACGCCAACACGCTCTCGTTCCTAAAATTGCATATATACATATATAACCAATTTTATAATGACATAATAATATTCTTTAAAAAGTGTAGCGGTCATACCTCTCCTTTCGTTGAACTCCAGAATTTGACTGCATCTTCCCATTGATACCGGATCAATCCAGGTGGGACATTTTGCATCTTCTCTTAAAGGCTGAGACTATTCTTGAAATATTTCTTTTTCAAGAAGCTCTTATGGTCTCTCCATTTCTTTCCTAACGCATGCTTCACATAATCGTCTGAGACTTCTAAAGAAAATCTCTCCTACAAATTATACAATCAGAGTATATAAATTAATATCAATCTATAATAGATTATCTATTACAATGACATTATAGTACCTTAATATGATCCACAGCCTGGTTCTTGTTATCATTCGGCATCTCACGCCATGACTCATAACTGATCGGTAAAAGTGCTCCATTACGTGCAGTCATGCCTATGACATTGGCCAGAACACCTGCTTCTGCCCCAATAGGTTGACCAGCATCATTTCTCGAAACTTGTACACGTTCCCCAGGAGGAAGATTGTACAACCCCGTCAACATCGTGCGTCCTCTACTCTTGCGCCTTTGACCAACTTCAGCTATATAAGAAATAATTTGGTAAAATTATTAAAATCAAGTCAATAAAAAAGCATATACCAATTAAATATAGTTTTGAACATTACCTTGTGTTTCTTGGGTTTCTTCAACTGTTTCAGGAACTTGTGAAGATCCAACACCGGACACTCCCTCATTATTTGAAACTTCCTCTTCTCGAGGAACTTGAACGATCCGCATGTCACTTAATTTCCTTCTAGGCATAATATCTGTAACAAACAAACAACAAGTTTAGTAACTAGTAACTAATAACAATATTACTATCAATATATGTATTCGATAGCAAGTTAGAGTTAGAACATCTTACTACATTGTTATGCCATCAATTTTCATTAAAATCTACATCCATGTCCTCCCGAGCCCATTGAAATTGTGAACTAGAACTAGTGCTTGTTCCATCTAAGTTTTGAGCTGCAAAAGGTAAAGTTTCTGATCTTCTTTCAATGTCATCAGAATTTCCATCCCCTATGTCTATCAAGTCTCTAGGAGTGTTAAGGAGGACAACATACCAACCCTTATTCATTGGATCATGGCAGTAAAAAACTTGTTTCACTTGAGAAGAAAATACATATGGTTCGTCCATCAATTGTTGACCAGTATGAATTAATCGAGAGAAGTTCACCACTGTAAAACCAAATTGATCTCTTTTAATACCTCGAGTTGTATTAACATCAACCCAGTCACAACGAAATAACACAACCTTTCCTCTGCCATAATAATCCAACTCAATAATATCTGTAAGAACTCCAAAATATTCTACATCTCCCTCTACAGGATGATTGTCCCTAGCACTAGCATAACTTGTAATTGAAGAAGTAACAACTACTCCACAATTTTGGGTCCTTCGCAATCTTTCACGAGATTTTGTGTGGAACCTGAACCCATTAATAAGGAAGGTATTATATCTTTTTACAATTCTATCCGGACCTTGAGAAAGCCATTTAACCTCCTCACTAACTTCTCTTCTATTCCAAACCTATTATGCGTAAAAGGTGAAAACGTTAGCATTTATATAAAGTATTACAACTATACATTAGTTACGTGCCGTACAAATTACTCACCGTTCGCCCTAACCATTCATGAAAAGTTTCTGTGAACAACTTTTGAATCTCTCGTTGATGTAATCTTCGAGAGCGTACACGAGATTGTAACTCTTCTTTATACTCACTGTAAAGTAGGTTATGTGGTTAAAGATTGAGAAATATATAAGATAAAGTAAAAATATCATCATTTATATTGTAAAACTTACGTGCGTAAGGAATCTAATGAATTGTGGTGGAAAAGAACATAGCGATGTGCTTGGACCCAAGATTTGTCATCTAATTGTGCAATTTCAACTTTGCCGAGTGGTTCACCGTAACTTCCAAACAAATAAGTCTCAGCTGAGTTATTAGAACTGCACACTTCATTTCTATTTGATCTATTAAATCTCGTTTCAACATCTTCCATATATCTAGAGCAAAATGTCAGACACTCCTCTGCTAAATACCCTTCAGCAATCGATCCTTCTAGATAACGCTTATTACGACAGTAAGACTTTAACTTGCACAAGAACCTGGACGTGAAATAAACACAACATTATTTTATAAAGTTATTGAAGAGTTAAATTTTCAATACTGATTGAATACATATTAGACAATTCATACCTCTCAATAGGATACATCCATCGATAAAAAATTGGTCCACCAACTTTAGCTTCGTAAGGAAGATGAACCAACAAGTGCACCATAATTGTGAAGAATGATGGTGGAAATATCTTCTCCAAGTTGCATAAGGTTAAGGCGACTCGATCTTGCAATTTCTCAAGTTCTTCGACCATCAGAACTTTCCCACAAATTACTTTCATTATATTGGAAAGTTCAATTATACAAGATGTCACCTCATTTGACATACAACTGCGTAATGCAACTGGCATTAAATCTTGCATCAATATGTGATAATCATGTGATTTTAGAGAATAAAGTCTTCGATCTTTAACACTGACACATCGAGATATATTTGATGCATACCCATCTGGGACCTTTATATCTTTCAACACCGTGCAAAACACTTCTTTTTCTTTCTTCGACATCGCAAAAATAGAAGGCGGCAACAAAGTTTTTCCATTAGCAAGTTGCTGAGGATGAAGATCATGTCGAATTCCCATGTCAACTAAGTCAAGTCGACTCTTTAGATTGTCTTTAGATTTTCCATCGACATTGAGAATGGTCCCAATAATATTCTCACAAACATTCTTCTCAATGTGCATGACATCAAGATTATGTCTCAGAATGTTATGCTTCCAATAAGGCAACTCGAAGAAAATAAGTCTTTTTCCATAACTCGGCCTCATTTGGATCATCATCTTCATCAGAATCATCATCACTCAACTGATCAACATCATGGTCGTACACTTCCTTATTCTTTTTCTTTGCTCGCGAGTTTGGCGGTTGGTTTGTCTTTCCATAAGAAAACTGCATATGTTTCAACATCGACCAGATATCAGATCCTGTTGTTTGCTCAGGAGCTCTTCTGAATTCTTCAGTACCATCAAATAAATTCTTTTCATATCTAAATCTATGATTTTCATCTAACCACCGACGATGTCCCATGTAAGAAAATTTCTTTCCATTATACAACCACTTCGAGCATGTCTGTGCAGCACAACAAGGACAAGCATAACGACCTTTGGTACTCCAACCAGATAAATTTGCATAAGCAGGGAAATCATTTATCGTCCACAATAAAGCTGCACGCAAATTAAAGTTCTTCTTCTTCAACACATCATATATTTCAACACCCACCCATAATTGTTTCAACTCTTCAATGAGAGGTTGCATATAGATGTCAATATCATTCCCTGGACCTTTTTCACCTGGGATTATCATGGATAAAATAAAGGATGACTGCTTCATGCAAATCCAGGGGGCAAATTGTAGGGAACAAGCAGAACAGGCCAAGTACTATATGAAGTACTCATGATTTTAAATGGATTAAACCCATCAGATGCAAGACCAAGCCTGACATTTCGAGGATCTCCTGCGAAATTTGGAAACTTTTGATCAAATAACATCCAAGCTAAACTATCCGCTGGGTGCCTCAAAAATCCATCATTTGTTCATCCATCATGATGCCACCTCATAGACTCGGCCGTCTTTGAAGACATAAAAAGTCTTTGAAGCCTAGGTATTAGAGGAAAATATCGCAGAATCTTTACTGGCTTCTTTCTTGATCGTGCTTCAACATCGTCTTCACTCACGTTTTCTACATCTCTATTCATCCACCGAGATTTACCGCATACATGACAAGACTCCTGATTTTTTCGATTACCCCAATACAACATGCAATCATTCGGACAACTATGAATTTTCTCATAACCAAGACCCAAATCCTTTATCACTTTCTTCATATCTTTGCTAGATTGAGGAATTTTTGCAAAAGGAAACATTTCTCCCAAAAACTCTAATAACTGCGTAAAAGAGTTACCGGTCCATCCTCCCAAGCATTTTAGATGGAAAAGACGAATGCAAAAGGAGAGTTTTGAATATTTTGATCCCTCATAAAGTTGTTCATTCATTTCATCAAGCAAATTATAGAACTTTGCTGCTTCTCCATTTGGCTCTTCATGACATCCACTTCTTCCCATCTCGAAGGAATCATTAACACCAATATCACAATCTTCTCTAACTGATTGATGATAATCATGCATATTAAATGCATCCCGCAGCATACCCTCCATGTCATCTTCTCTATGAGATCGGTGATGAGAATTAAGAGGATTAGTCGAGTTACTCGTGGATGAAGCTCTACGAGGTGTAATCTCTCCATGGAATATCCATTTTATATATCCCCGGACAAAGCCACAAACAATTAGATGTTCGTGTACAACTTCACGAATGTGCCAATTAATGTTACCACACTTCTTACAAGGGCAAAGAATCCTATCCTCTTGGCTTGCATTCGCAAAAGCAAAATCTAAAAAAGTTTCTACTCCATTTCGATAGTCGACGCTTACTCTTGGCAAATTCATCCAACTCCTATTCATTTTGTATTTCTGTAATAATAAAAAAAATTTAAATACAACCTAACAGCCCTAGACAAATGAAAAGAAATATTGAAGAAATTATAGTCCTCCTTACACAAAAGAAAAAAAATAACAGAAGACTGCCTTATATTGCAAGACAACATATGCTGGTATCATTAAACATTACCAATTAAGTAAAAGTCAAGTTAAATATATAAACTACCTACAAACCAAACATGAAAATTCAAGAGAAAGTTACCTGTTGGGGAAGAGCACCGATTCACAACTGAGAATTATCCACAACTTTGAAGGATGAACATAAATGTGGAATCGCTCTCAACCTATTCAACATAACAATAAAGTAAACAAAATACGAATCGTCAAACATTCAAGAAATACTCTAGTATCACTTTTGATATAAAATAAAAATGGAATGCACATGACAACTACTAAATAAATGAAGATGGTAGTTTCAACCTAGTTTTCTTATTTAGAAAAAGGTGTAGAGAACTTAAGTAGATGGCTAAAAGTCTAAAAGAGAACATAAGTAGATGATGTTATATACATTTAGAATTCAGACCATGTTTGTGTAACTTTCTGTGCTTAAATTCAGTTTCATTTTAACACCAAAATAAAGACATTTTAAAAGGCTGAAAATGGACCCAAAATTGCATGCCTTGAAACTATTGTGCTGCCAAATAACTAAACAAATCTCAATAGAAAAGGGTGAAAACAGCAACCTTTGTACAAATTTTTTTTGATTCATCAAAAAATACAAATTGTATCAATACTATATCAGCAGATTAACTTGGTTTGCATCATCTAAGTTTGGATCTGGGTTTTTCTTTTCACTTGTTCTTACGCTCTAATTCATACACTTAAATTTGAACTTTTAATCTGTTTTGATCCAACATTTTATTTAAATTTTCTTTCCTGTTTTTGAGACCTTTTTTTAATTTAATTTATATTTCCAGTGTAAGTTACTAAATTAGCTAATGTTTTAACTTTACTCTTCTATTTTTTGCTGTATTTTTCAATGCAGGATACTCTAATTATAAAGCCTTCAAAGAAATCTCCACTGTTCTTAAGGACAATAGTTTTATTGTTTGCTATGGTATGTGGTGTTTATATATGTTCAATCTGTATAAAGCGGATAGGTACTGTAACCAAGATGAACATCCAAGTCATTGAGAGTCCATCTCCAGATGCTAACATTGGTACACAACTAGAACCTCAAATTCCTATTTTACATTACCCAAAACCCGAAACATTTAGCAGGTGAACCTCAAATTAGAGTGAAGAAATGTCAGCATCAAAACATCAAACTGAAAAAATATTGACTGTAACTTGAGCTGCTTATCAAAAGTAAACAAATTTAGCATCTTTATGAGGACCAGTTCATGTTCTTTTAAGATATAAAACTATAACTATGTGTATCAGTTATAGACTTCAAACAGGTCAATATCATGCAAAAATAAAAAAGGAAAAGGCAATGTTTGAAGTTGCTATGCAGAAAATTACAAGATAATTTCTTCAACAATAATAAGTTAACAAATGCTACCAAACAAATGCTAACAAATGCTACCAACAATTGAAGTTGTAATTTTTCATATGACTAAAGAACAAATGCTAACAAATGCTACCAAAAATCAGAATCAAGTAAGGAAGCTCAGCACAGCAGTGGCCTTTCAAATCACGAAAAAATCAGATTGAATTTACATTACCAATAGAAAATCAATAAAAGTTTTGTTTCCTAACCTTCAATCAATTGTTGTCAAGGCTACTGACCCGAGAGAGATCCTTGTTGAGTTTCCGGCTTTGGAAAAGAAAATAGAACGGCGACGGAAGCTTTCGCCAGCACGGCCTTGGACGATCGACGGCGAGCCGAACGGTAAGTAGAACGGCAACGATACGTGCAGGGATTTGCGGTGATAAGAGTAGCACGACGGAGAGGCAGGGTTTAGGGATTGCACGATACAAATTGGGAAAATAAAATAAAAGTCTGACTTTGTGATAAAACGCTGAGTTTCGCCTATTGCGGCGTTTATTATAACAAACGCCGCTAACAGGATATCTATTGCGGCGTTTGTTCTAAAAAACGCCACTAAATCGATAGTTTTTGCGGCGTTTGTTCTAAGAAACGCCACGATATCGCTACCTTTGCGGCGTTTTTCACTGCAAACGCCACTAAATGCTTTTTTCTATTCCGTCGATTTCAAAAAACCGCCAAGAACACGATACTATTGCGGCGTTTATTTAACCAAACGCCAGGATAAGTTATATAATAGCGGCGTTTGTTCCCAAAACGCCGCGAAAGTTGTCAATTTGTGGCGTTCTTCATTTAAACGCCGGGATAAGTCGAATACGTGCGGCGTTTGTCTTGTAAACGCCGCAAAAAACGCCGCTATAGAACAAGTCTGGTGTAGTGGTGTAATAAGAGGCAATGGGTGGGATTTATGCTTTGGATTGTTTGAGAATGTTTTTATTTTACTTTGAGCATATTGGTTTGCCTATACTTGAGTTGTAAAGGGCCATTGGAGTTTGGATTTTGGTTTATTTGGAGTTTTGACTTGTTATGGTTTTGGCAAACTATGAAGCATGCCTCTAGTGCCTTTGCCTAAGTATTTGTCGCTATGTTTAGGCTATAGCTTCGATATGATGATTGTTGATATGAATCCGTGACGTATGCATGTTGTGGCATGTCTCGGGGTTGATTCGAGTATGAAAAAGCATGAAAAACTAGAAATTTCCACTGTCACAGTGCAGGGTGTATCGAAACACCCTTAACTGTTTCGAAACGGAGGCCTGTAATGGCCATAGCGTTTCAGAACAGCTGAAGGTGTTTCAGAACAGTTTGACCACTGGAGAGGCCTGTTTCGATACTGGTCTCGGAACACACCCGAGTACCGAAACGATCAACACCATTTCGATACAGGCGTTTCGGTACGAAGGGTTGGTGTTCCGAAACAGACGACCGTTGGATGATGATTTCGAATTGTTTTAAGTTTCTATGTTTTACATTTTAGTCCTGAATGTTGTGGATGCAATTGCTTGATCTTGGAATGTCCTTTTTAGTTAAGATTTGGCTGAGAGGCATGAAATATGATTAATTACATATTGGTAATCTTAAATTCAGCCAAGTCTTATATTTTATGAAATTACATTTTGGTCCCTAAAACGTGTAAATCATGCAATTAAGTCCCTAAATGTTTTCTGATCGCCGTGTTCTTCTCCTTTCTGATTCTTGTGTAATCACATAGGCTTAATGTGCATCTAGAGAAGATAAAAAGGAAAAAAAGGGTCGTTAATCAAGGTTGACTTTCGGGTTGACTTTGGTTTTCCCCGTGTAATCTTCGTAGTTCGGGTCAAACGTCTAGGTCGGGTAAGGGGGTTACAACTTTCCTCCATTTTAAACATCAATCAACATAAAAAATCAACCTAATTACAACCTTATACCTCCAACAACTCAGATTTGACACTAACACCACTAAAACCCCAAATCTAACAATCTAACAATTTAAGATTCAACTCATTTTGGGATTACTATTATAAAACCTTTATTTTAACATCATTTAACATCCAAGTCATGATTAAAATCAATCTCAAATCAATCAAACAGTACCATAACGAAAATATGTACAAATCATCTTCCAAAACTTGATTTAGCCATTTTCATCAATTAAATTATAAAACCTTGTTATTAAACATAAGTAGAGAGCCAAAGACTTCGGAATTTCAATAAAGAACCTTGATTAGAGGAGAGAAATGAAAGATCACCTCTAACACAAGCTTTCCCCCTTGATTTGCAATGATTTAGAAGAAATCCATAGCTAGTTGATGTAGAAATCTATGAGAATCATTTAGAAATAAAAAGGGGATGAAAAGAGATAAATATCTAGAGATTTTAGTGATGGAAAGATGGTTTGGCTGCTGGGAAAGTTGAGAGAAAAGTTTAGGAGAAAAGTAGTTACGTAAGAAAATGTTTAGCCCTTTAAAATCCTTTTTATCAAATCTCATTTAATAAATCAATTAATTAAATCATTTTAAAAACATAAATGTAGAACTAATGTTTTGATATAATAATTGAAAAATGTTTTGGACTAATTTGAAAAGAATTTAAAACTTGTTTTTAAGTCCAAACAACTTGAAATTATGTTTGAGGTATTTTAAGAGGTTTTTGGCAAAGATTTTTCATGTTTTTAATAGCCAAACTTGTGTTTTCAACGTACCCGTATCGATACGGTTGTACCCGTACCGATACCTTTTTGCCCCAGTTTGGCCACTGTCAAAACCCGTATCGATACAGGCCTTTGTCGTTTCGATACGGATCAGGATCGTTTCGATACGCCAGGTAAGCGTACCGATCCCCTTTCAACCAACCCCAACGGCTATTTCCCAACGGCCATTCAAATGTGAACCCGTACCGATACGCCCTCAAGCATATCGATACGCCTGGGCTGGCAAGAGCCCAACGGCTAGTTCCTCATGAAGGTCGTACCGATACGATTCCACACGTATCGATACGGATAGCTGCAGAACAGCATTAATGAAGGGAAATAAAGTCCTCAACGGCTCCAAATCATCCCCAACGGCTAGTAACAGCTACAAACTCATTTGGGAGTATAAAAGGGACCTCCAAGCATCAAGAGAAGGTTAATGCTCATATTTTCAAACATCAAATGATCAATTATTGTCTTAGTTCCTAATTTGTCGATTCTTGTATAGACAAATACTAGTGAGCCAAAATTGTCAAATTTGCTCAAGTGTTTTAGGTTTTGGGTGAGTGCTTAATTGTGCAAACAAACACCTATTAGAGGGTTTTAAGTTTGCTTCTTGTTTCTCTTTGTAAAGAGGGTTTCAATCAAGGCTTTGGGTAGAAAGCTTGATTGGTTGTAAGGGTTTCCTCCTAAGCCTAAAAAAAGGGGACGAATCAATAGTGG
Organism: Hibiscus trionum; assembly: GCA_030270665.1. Classification (NCBI taxonomy): domain Eukaryota; kingdom Viridiplantae; phylum Streptophyta; class Magnoliopsida; order Malvales; family Malvaceae; genus Hibiscus; species Hibiscus trionum. Next base: position 48,741,118 of record BSYR01000003.1, read on the forward strand.
ATTGATTGAGAAATCCTTAGTGGGAAGCTAAGGTAGTGGATGTAGACCTTGGTTAGAAGGTTGAACCACTATAAATCATTGTGTAAAATTTTATTTTAGCTTCCACAACCCTTCCACCCAAAAATCCACCTCTCCACCACTTGGTGAGCTAAATTGGTTGATCGAATCGAGCCCCTCACATCTCAACAATAAATCAAGGGGAAAGGCTGATAACATCTTGGTGTAATAGCTCCCTAAGGATTCTAAGTTTTGTCCCTCTTCAATTTAGTCATTAAAACGTATTTTTCAATTTTTACAAATTAGTCACCATTTTCAAAATTCCAATTAAATCAATCCAATTTCATCAAATTGAACTCTCCAAAACCTTCAAAACATTATTTTAATATTAAAAACTATTTTCCATATTTTATCTCCCTCAAAAACCATTTATTTCAAATTAAACCCGAAACTAGCATGACTCACTCGAACCGGTTCACCCGAACCTCTTAGCCGAACTCGACTAACTTCTAAGACCGAAATCGGGGCATTACACTAATCGCAAGGTTAGTCTCTCAACTCTCAAGGCTCTATCATTTTGCTCCCAAACTTTCAATTCCTATAATATAGTCACTATAAGATTTCTAATGTATTAATTAAGGTCTCCTATCTATAAACTAACTCAATTAGAGTCCAATATTAATGCAATTAACCTCGCGGTCAAGGCCAATACAATGTTTGGACCTTTCTAATATAGGATTTTTGGTCACCGAAACTCAATTCCGACTAGACCGATTTTTGGGTGTTACATGAATGGTTCACCCAACGTCGAACGGAAGAACAACGACAATGGTGCAAGGAGAAATTGAAGGGTTCTTTGTCGTTTTCCAACCAAACGACGACCGACGAGAGAGATTTGAGGGGAGGGATTTGGTCAGAGCGATATGGGGAGCATACCAATGGTCTCAAGATAACGCTTGGACAGCGGGAAGTGCTTAGCCGTAGCGTGATCAAAAAAATGAAAGGGTTTTGTATGATATTACAGAGAAAATATAGTGAGGGGTGCAGCTGCAAACTCAAATTGGAATACCAATAGATTCCTTGGGCTAAAAATAGAGAATTTATACCCCAACATATTAAGGGCCCCTAATAATTCCCGCTTTTCACTTTGGACACCAACGTTCCAAATTAGTTCAATTAGGTCACTGGAATAATATTAAGACTAACCACTTCCCAAATTTCTCAATTAGGTTATCAGATTTTAATTCCCAAATCTTTAAGGTTTTGAATTTAAGGATTTCAAAATTAAAATTTTCAAATTCGAGGTAAATTTTAGGGTGTTACACTTTTAGTAACAATCCGCAAAATATATGTATCCTTCACCACTCCAAGACAGTGATCAAAGAGAGCATGGGCTAAAAAATCCACTCGAGCACTGCGGAAACTCTTCATCCAGGAAGAAGAAAACTTAACCCATCTTGCTTTCTAGCCAAAAAGGAATCTTCCCGCATATTAGTCCAAGTAAACATAGGTCCACTATTTTATCATGTAGCATTTATAGATTTTTTTAAAAATATATTTGTAGGACTTTTATATATTTTTTAAAAAAAAATATTGGTCAAATGGCTTAATTGGTTAAATTTATCAGTTTAAGAGATTATTTTTGTGCAAAAAATTAAAAGGATTTAATTGATTTTTTCAAATTTTCAAGTGTTTCTTACATCCTTAAGCCTTTTAATTTCTATAGATAAATAAATAGAAATTTTGAGTACGAAATGCAAACCCCAAGTATCACATCTTATATACTAAATTTGAAAGCTTAAATTCAAATTATTAACCTTAAATCATAAATTTTAAATACAAAATGTAAATCTCAAATAAATAAGATAACAAAATATAAATCATAAGCCCAACATCACCCATGACAAAGGGAATTAGTTACCACTGCCGACATTGAATAGCTTGGTTTCCAAAAACAAAACCTCTAAATCTTAAAATTTTTAATTTTAATTATTAAAACCCTAAATACAAACTCATAATTTTAAACTTCAAATTATCAACAATCTGTAGAACAAGTGATTAAAACTCCCAGTTACACCCTCCCCTCTTTCCTAGGTTATGGATTCAAAATCCATTAGAAGCTAATTCTCCATTCCTCCACCCCTAAGTAAAAATTGCTCAAAAAATACTTTGAACTTCAAATCTTAAATACTAAAATATAAATCTCAAATATTTTTTTTACAAAATATAAATCTTAAATACTAAAAATCAAACCATAAATTCTAAAATACTAAAAATCTTAAATTCATTCTTCAGCCCCTAAATCTTAAATCTAAATATGAAAATTAAAATCTTAAATGTTAAACTATAATCTTAAATTTTGAGGGGAAAACTATGGAAGCTTAAAAATCAATAGCTAACATTTTTCCTTTAAAATGAATCACCGTCCATAAAACATTTTTTCTTTTAAAAAGCACTTAATTCTTTTAATGTTTAAACCTAATAAAACTTCAATCATTCGAGAATTAATTATTATATAACTTAATTTATTTTGAATTTGTATGGGAAATATATTATATATATAAATTTATGGATTTTTAAATATTTTTTTTGTAAATTTATGAAAAGAGTTTTATATTTTTTTAATGAAGATTATTATTAATTATTTTGTTCAGAATGACAAATTTGCTTATTTTAAAAAATGATAACGAGACAGTGTATATATACACCAATTTATTGATCGATTTCTCGGATATTCAAATTGTAAAAGTTAAATTCAAATTGAACTCAAAAAAAAAAAAATCAAAGAATTTATTCAAATTGATTTCAATATTTAAATAGTTGTTTTTAATTTGGAGGAGGCGTGGGAGGCTATTAAATCAGGTGATGGGTCGAAGGTACCCGGTTCAACACATACCGGGCGTATCCCGCGAACAATCACTAGAAACCACAAATCGATCAGCTACGACCTCTCACGAATGTATTTTGTGGACGATCACAAGCGACCACGTGTTGGTAGACATAGTCTAATTTAATGACAAAGTAATCTAGATCATCACTTTTTAAGACATCCAATTATCAATACTACAATAATTCTCTATCGACACTTGTCCAAACTTTATACATAGCAATGCAACATATAGCAACGATAAGTTCATACTCCTACCCCCCCCCCCCCCCCCAAAAAAAAAAGAGAGTACAAAGTACATCAGAACCACCTTTGAGTATCACCAGAACCACTGTCCATCTACTGTTTGCAACGCCACAAAGAACGACTAAATGTTCTAGATGGTGAAATCATAAAGTTTGAAGGTATAATTGATGCCGGATGTGTTATTCAACAATGCATTGTCCTATTTTGAGATCTTGACGACTTTGCAATAACAATTTGTAATGCTTTTAAATGATTCTCATGAGTTTTAACTTCTAAAAAAATAGATTTTCATTTATAATATTTTAAAAGGTTTTCATATCAATGATTTAGCATGATAATGTTTGTATATTCCATGTTCATTTCTTAATGAATTTGTGTTTGTAAAATTAGATTTTTATTTTTTTATATAAAATATACTAATATTAAAATATGATTTCAAAATGTATAAATATAGTATTTTAAAATATTATGAATTTTAAAAACGAAGGGTAAACTACAACAAATGTCACACAATTATGGGTAAAGTTACATTTGGATCACCCAATTATTAAAAGTTAATTATAGGTAAGGTTCATTTGGGTCTCCCAATTATTAAATGTTACATTTGGGTCATTCAATTATGGGTAAGGTTACATTTGGGTTACCCTTCATATTTAAAAAATATATATCAACTAAGTCATTTTTCTTCTAAATCACTTGTACAGTCTTGTTAACTCTAGAATACTTCATTTCAAAGTATTAATTAATCTAAAACATAAATTGATATATAAATATATATATATATATATATATATATATATATATATATTAACTATAAAGGGTGACCCAAATGTAATCTTACCCATAACTGAGTGACTCAAGTGTAACTTTTAATAATTGGGTGACCCAAGTGTAACTTTTAATAATTTGGTGACCCAAGTGTAACTTTTAATAATTTGGTAACCCAAATGTAACCTTACTCGTAATTGAGTGACCAAATATAATTTTATCCACAATTGAGTGACCTCCATTGTGGTTTACCCAAAAATTAAATTATATCTATGTTATACTTGGTACCTCCACACTCGGGAAATATAGAAATGGCCTACAGTTCGTCCACCCTTAGCAACTCTGAAAGTGACTCCATGATACCAGCTCCTTTAGAGGTGAGCAATACATATGACAAGGATATCATAAGCCTCACCCATGTGACTGGGCTTTATCCCATCGAACAGTATAAGAGGATTTAACCGTGAAATTGACAAAATAGTTAATTCCATGTATTTAAATTAGAATTTTAATAAATGGATTATTTATATATTTGGTTAGGTTTTATTTAAGGTTCTTGAACGGTTCTGTTAAGTAACAAGATTTCAATTTGAATGACTTATAATAAGTCGGTTTTGGGTTTTAATTAAGGATGAGTCTACCACGTACAATGAACACCGATAAACACCACTAATGATGAACATTGTTGAACACTATTAAATTAATTAATAAAGATTTAAAATTTTAAGAACCCGTCAAATAATTAATAATTACTTTAAAAAATACAATTAAATTATTTTTTTTTATATATTAAAATTTTATTTTTTTAATAAGGGTAAATTATATATTTAGTACCTCACCTATTTCAGTATTTCTATTGAACCCTTATTATTTAAATATTATTTTAATTTGACCATATTCTTTATAAAAAAATAATTTAACCCTCAACTTAAAACCCTACACTATTAAACTTTAAACCCTTAAACTCTTAAACCTATACCCTAAACCATATACCCTTAAAAATAATTTTATTTAAGAAAAGAGACTTGTTGATTACATATACATAAACCTAACAACTTTTTACACACTTGTTCTAAGCGGTGGCCTTCTTAGTCGCGGGTGACTTGATAGATTTAGGCTGCTTTGGCTTTGCAGGAGTTGTTTTCTTCTTAGCTTCAACCCTTTTCGTCGGCTTCTTCTTTGTCACCTCCACCTTAATTTTTTTCTCTGTTTTACCTTTTGTAGCAGTGAATTTGCCCTTTTTGTCAGCTTCGGAGAGCTTGTAAGAGGCCTTCACCTTTATCAGTTTGCCTCTCGCAGCTGAGTTCTTGAGCTGAAGAGCTAAGATTTTTCTGAAATTGGCTGGAAGCACCGCCTTGTGTTTCTCTTCCATGTACTTGGCTATAGCGTACGGACTCGAACCACTCTTTTCGTTCAGAGCCAAAAGCGCCTCTTTAATCATCTGCACAATAATTCACCGTTAATCGACTAATTAAAAGAAAAAAGGCTAAAAAAACAAAGATCAAAGGGATAAGAAAATACCTGAAAATAGATTTGGATTGTTTAGGCCTTTTTTCCTTCAAAACCTTTGGTTTCTTAAATAAAAATTATTTTTAAGGGCATATGGTTTAGGGTATAGGTTTAAAAGTTTAAGGGTTTAAGGTTTAATAGTTTAGGGTTTTAGGTTGAGGGTTAAATTATTTTTTATAAAGAATATAGTCAAATTGAAATAATATTTAAATAATGGGAGTTCAATGGAAATATGGAAATAGGTGAGGTACTAAATATATAGTTTACCCTTATTAAAAAAAATAAAATTTTAATATATATAAAAATAATTTAATTGAATTTTTTAAAGTAATTATTAATTATTTGATGGATCCTTAAAATTTTAAATCTTTATTAATTAGTTTAATAGTGTTCATCGGTGTTCATCGTTAGTGGTGTTCATCAATGTTCGTCGCCCGTTGTAGAATTTTTCTTTAATTAAATGGGGATTATTTTGTAAATGAAACACCAAAGGTAAATCAAAGTCAAGATTATTCTACAATTTACTAAATTTTAGCAACAATTTTAATCAATGTAATAATTTAAATATAAATCATAGAATTATTCTTGTTCATTTTCTGTCCATATTAGAGTCGAGTGAAAGTAATGAATTAGATTAGGGCAGGGCTACAAGGTTCGGCTAACATTTTTTTATTGAGGGAGGCAAGCTTATTAGGGATCCTTAAAATTTTAAATCTTTATTAATTAGTTTAATAGTGTTCATCGGTGTTCATCGTTAGTGGTGTTCATCAATGTTCGTCGCCCGTTGTAGAATTTTTCTTTAATTAAATGGGGATTATTTTGTAAATGAAACACCAAAGGTAAATCAAAGTCAAGATTATTCTACAATTTACTAAATTTTAGCAACAATTTTAATCAATGTAATAATTTAAATATAAATCATAGAATTATTCTTGTTCATTTTCTGTCCATATTAGAGTCGAGTGAAAGTAATGAATTAGATTAGGGCAGGGCTACAAGGTTCGGCTAACATTTTTTATTGAGGGAGGCAAGCTTATTAGGGATTTTGATCTAAGTCAAATTAAACAAGAAAGATCTACCAAATTTCATCTCACATAGAGTATTATGAATATAACATACTTCAATACTCAAACCCAATCATATTCTAAACTTAATCATTCGAATGGCACACCATACACATTCATAGCACAACCATTAGATTATCACATATTTACCAACCATTGAACAAGCAACCATAAAATATTATAGGTCCTTTTACGATATAACAACAGCTTATTGTAACACCCTCACCTGGTTTAATCCTAAATTGGCTGTAACACCCAAAAAACTTACGCCCAAATTATAAATTTTAGATTCGTAAAATCTATAATTTAAAAATTTAATTTTAATCCCTAATTTTTAAAAATCCTAATGATTTGGGAATTTAATTCAAAAACTCTAATTGAGTTTGAGGGTTACTTTGAGAAAATTTAAATTTATGAGGCATAATATAAAAATTTTAGGGTCAATTTCTAAATCATGAAAGTTTAGGTGCTAGTTTGCAAACCCTCATAAAGTTCAATGGCTTCCTTTATGAATTACCCAATAAATTGGGTATATAAATCCTTTTCGGCAGCAGCCGCACTTAATTTTTTTTATGGAAATTGAATCCTACTTGGATCCGGCTGCATCGACTTTTTCTTTTACATAAATTATTATTATTATTATTATTATTATTATTATTATTATTATTATTATTATTATTATTATTATTATTATAACATTAATTTGTTTAAATTATCACCGCTCAACTATATATATATATATATATATTTATTACATACGGAAAAACACCCAAGCCTTAAGTTTTAAAGTGTTGTCACTCTTAGTTATTCCCATGTTTTATGAATTCTTCTCGGATTGACATTGATATCACCTTACATCGAAGCCACAACCACCCTTTGTTCGTCTTTAGAGCTTTATTGTTGCGAGGTGTGCTTTCTTCCGGTGCTATAAATAAATTATGTATTATTTTTCTATGTGTTGGTGTTTTACCCCTTATGCGATTATTTATATGTATTATGGCTTGTATGGTTGACATCGCGTGCATACAATTTTCAAAACTTGTTTTAATTATGACTTATGGAATATTTGATTTATGAAACATCGAATTTACATATCTATGATTTATGGATTATAACATATGAAATATGTTTATGGAATATTGGATTTATGGAATTGTTTTTATGAAATTTGAGTTTTTAAGCATCATATGTGTATGAGCATGGGTTGTGGTTTGTAAGGAGGAAGCAGTGATTTTTACCACACATCGATTGGTGACGTTGTAGTGAGGGGTTCTGGGGAACCTTATTCTTATTTGGCGGATGTAGTTGGGTGCATTGCATTGCGCTTGTGATTTATGTGTTATGGTTTAAAAGATTTTAAGAAAATAAAAATATATTTTACGACTATTGTTTTCTTGCACTTTAGAGACACGCTAAGCTCTTTAACTTACTCCCCCTTAGTTTTTGTTTCAGATACTCAGATCATAGGCGAATCAGTACTTGCAGGATCTCACATTTATCCGGTTATTTTATTATGAAACATTTTTAGTTATTCGGATTAATATTTATTATTTTGCGACATTGATGTAATTTCATACATGTGGACTATTTATATTTTTTTCATATTATTTTAGCATTCTTCTACTATGGTTTTATTTCAAAGATTTTGTTTATACATTCGAATATTAATTATGACATTTATATTTTATTTACTATAAAATATTTATTAAATTATCGTTATATATATGTATATTTAAATTAAGGCTAAAGGGTCAAATTTGCCCCTGTAGTAATCCGAAATCAGCAATGTTGCCCCTACTTTTTTTTTCTTCGTAATTTTGCCCTCAAGGTCAGTCAATTGTAACAATTTTGGCCTTTGATCGACGTTGACCATTAAAGTGCTGACGTGGCAGTTAACGGTGAAGTAAGTCATTTAATTTTGCCCTCAAAGTCATACAATTGCAGCAATTTTACCCTCGGTTTATTTAGTTTTTGAATAAAATTGCATAAAGAATTTAGTTTTTTGAGTTGAACTTTTACAAACAGAATATATAAAAAATCGATTAAAAAATTGGTGTAAATATCCTTTGGGTCCCTGCTAATTTTAAAAATAAGCAAAATGAGAATTCTCACAAAATATTCTTCAATTTCTAAAAAATATATAAACTTAATAAAAATAAATAAGATATTCAAAAATATTAAAAATAAAAACCAATATAAAAAATAAAATGTATTAGAAATTAAAATAATAAAAATATAAATACAAAAATTTTAAAAATATTTATAAAGTATTAAAAATAAACAATTTCATCAAATGATAAAATATAAACATAAAGTTATAAATAAAAAATAATCAAAATTGTCTTAGAAAAACGAAAAAAATTGTTAAAATTCTTCAATTTTTAATACTAAATACTTTTTAATACTTTATATTTATATTTTATAATTTTAATATATTTTAATTTTTATATTAGTTTTTGTTTTCAATATTTTTTGAATATTTTCTTTATTTTTATTAAGTTTATGGATTTTTTTTAAAAAATTGAAGAATGTTTTGATTTTTTGTGAGAGTTCTCACTTTGCTTATTTTTAAAATTACCGGGGACCCAAATGATATTTACGTCAATTTGTTAATCGATTTTTCATATATTCTATTTGTAAAAGTTCAACTCAAAAAACTAAATTCTTTATGCAATTTTATTCAATAACTAAATAAACCGATGGTAAAATTGCTGCAATTATATGACTTTGAGGGCAAAATTGCATGATTGACTTCACCGTTAACTGCCATGTCAGCACTTTAACGGTCAACGTCGGTCAAAGGGAAAAATTGTTACAATTGACTAACTTTGAGGGCAAAATTACGAAGAAAAAAAAATAGGGGCAACATTACTGATTTCGGATTACTACAGGGGAAAATTTGACCATTTAGCCTTCAATTAATGTATAATTTCTAAAATTGGTTTTATTGAGGGTTAAGTTTTCAAATGTGACTTCCTAAATTCGGTCTTTTTCTTCTAGGCCGGGTTTAGGGGGTTACATTTAGTGGTATCAGAGCTAAGTTCAACCATCAGACTGTGTGACTCACATAAATTTTTAAATCGAAAACAATTTTTGCATGCATATTAAATGTTTCAGGGCAAAATGGGATTTTTCTGATAAATTTCTTATTTTTAATGAATTAAATATATGTTTTAAATCTGAAACTCCAAGTACCATTTGTAATTCTATGATTGTCTCTTTTGTAGATAGATTACTACGCCACCTCGTATGAGCTCTAGATTAGCGACCGATCATGATCATACTCGTTCTTATGAATTTGGGATCAAAGTCTATATGAAAACCATGTGTTTTCATTCATAACATAATTTGAAATGCTCTTTTAAACTTTTATCTAAACTTCATTAAGTTTAAAAATTTTGAGGACAAAATTTGTTTTAAGGGTGAGAGAGTTGTAACACCCAAAAAATTACGCCCAAATTGTAAATCCTAGATTCGTAAAATCCCTAATTTAGAAACTTAATTTTAATCCCTAATTCTTAAAAACCCTAATGCTTTGGGAATTAAATTCAAAAACCGTAATTGAGTTTGAAAGTTAGTTTGAGAAAATTTAAATTTATAAGGCTTAATATAAAATTTAAGGGTCAATTTGTAAATCATGAAAAGCTTAGGTACTAGTTTACAAACTCTCATAAAGTTCTATGGCTTCCCTTGTGAATTACCCAATAAATTGGGTATATAAATCATTTTCAACAACACCCGCGGTAACACCCTGAAATCTCTGCATTTGAAAGAGGAATTAAGTGAATGATGAAATGAGGATTATATTAAAAAAAGTGATAAAAATAATAATAATAAAGATTTGTAACCTTGGGGACTTGAACTTGTGTCCCTTGGCACGTTAGGGTGTTGTCTTAGCCATCTAAGGTAAGGCTATATTCGATTTTAGCCTACCCTTGTTTAATGTTATTTTATATTCGATGGTTTTGATGAAATTAATTAAGTCAGATCTGACTCTTCACCTACCATTTTTTTGGGGGGCATGCCATTCGAATCTGCATTCTGAGGGGGATTTTCAGAAACCTCCAGTTCTCACCAACCCCAACCTTCAGCCACCTTCCGATCCGAGCCACCGCCTCACCGTGGTTGCCACCGCCCTTCACATTCGAAGCGCCGTCGTGCGCCGATCAAAACCCAAGCCCCACTCGCGGTGAAGCTTCGTCCTTCGTCATGGAGATCGCTTGGAAGCTTCGTCGGAACCCTTGCCTTATTTTGGTTTCGGCATTTTCCAGCGTCGTCTGCCGTTCCCCCGTCGCGCTGTCGTCACTCTCGAGTTCCTTGCACCGACGCGGTTAAAACCCAGTCGGTTGCTTGTCCGTCTGACTCCGATAAGGGCTTCGTCGGAGCTACGTCACTCTCTGGCCGTCCCTTGGCATTTCGGGTAAAAATCGATATGATTCCGATAGATTTTCAGTGTTTGAGTGTTGTTGTTAAGTTCTGGTGCTGATGCGTCTTCTTTTTCGGCAGAATCATGGCGTTTGGGGTCTCCGGTGACCCTCCCCGATGATCGGCCGGCGACTTGAAGATTAAAAAGGTAAAAATCAGTTTGAACCGATCTAACCAGTAAACCGGTCTAGATCGGCCCAACCCGATTTGAGCACAAACCCAAACCGAGCCCCAACCCGTCCTCCCAACCCGTTGACCGAGTCAAACCTTTCGAGTCAACTTAGTGAGCCAACCCGTTTGAGTCAACTCAGTGAGTCAACTCATCCGAGTTGACTCAGCCGAGTCAGCCCAGTTGACCAGTGCCGTCAGCATTGACCTGATCGTTGACCGTTGACCTGCCCGTTGACTTGCCCGTTGACCGCTGACTTTGACCAAAAAGTCAAAATTTTTGAAAACTCATATTTTATGTTTTTCGACGTCCTGAGTC